>OY293413.1:75229253-75954253 GCA_958502065.1 Chrysolina americana
TTGGAATTGGTAATTCTTTTACACTGAAGTCCATCTAATGCTACTCCTTCCCCAGAGGCGACATGGCCGAGATATCGTACTTGAACAAATGTCATTTCTTGTGGCTCGGTTTCAATCCGGAGTTTCTAGGTCGCTGGAATAACTCCTCCTTTTTTTTCGTGTAGTTATCGATCGATCTGCCAACCACAATTATGTGTCGAGATATAATAGACACGTCTTCCACGAAATTTTCTTCAGAACAGTCTCCATTGATCTTACTGAAGCATTACAGAGCCTGGATGGCATTACTTTGAACTGCTACAGTCCTAAGCCCAAAGTGAAGGCTGTCTTCTCTCGAACTTCGGAGCCAGTTCTACCCGCCAATATTCGCTCTTCAAATGAAGAGTCGAAAAAATTATAGAGCCGTTCAACGTTCCTAGGGTTATGTCCATTCTCGGGGAAGGTTACTGTCCTTCTTCGTCGGGTTAATCAGTTGACGATAGTCTACGCAAAAGCATGTTGATCTATCTATCTTTCTTCGTTTCCAGTACTACTAGAGAGAACCAGGGACTGTCGGATGGTTCGATGACTCCATTTCCATATCACTAACTATGTTGTCATCTGATTGACGGATTGGTCGATCATTGCCAGTGTCAATCCTGTGCTGAACCATTTTCGTTCTACCCCCTCTGCCTATTCCGGTATTGAAGATGTCTTGGTACTGCTCGCAGGCCCATCCAGGCGATCCACCAAAATGGTGTCAGCCCTCTCAGGTCCGCTCACATCTTCAGACAACATGATAAGAAATGTTTCTTCACACCCTCTATGAAGCATCAGTTCCTCTATGTATCTGAAATTCAACTCGAGCTCTCTGAAGTTCATGATGTCCATCCCAATGATTGCATCATCCCAGATGTCTGCTACTAGAGCCCGATGTTTCACTTCAGTGCTGCCTAAAGTCACTTTAATTGGTAGTTCACCATACGCAGTTGCCGGCTCCCCTGTTGCTGTGCGCGTCTTCCAATTTGATGGTTCAATTCTTGCCAGTGTTTTGACAAAGGTAGTCCCAATGATTGTCCTAGACGCTCTTGTTTCTAGGAGCATGGTGCGAGGCTCATTGTTGATGAGACCGTCGACAAAGACACCTTTGTTTTGTCGTTGAAGGATAGCGACAGATGCATTGTTAGTTGGAACTTGTTGGTACAGGCCCCTTCTTGACCTTCGTCGTTGTTGATTACGTGCCCAACTTTCCTACAATTACATTACGGCATCTTGTTAGTCTTGTCTCAGGCAGCTCTTTCTTTGTTACGTTCCTCATGACAGCTCCGATATTAGCAGGCTCCTGTGAATCTTCCTCAAGCATATAGCTTTACTTTTATTTAGCTCTTGCAGAATTATTTAACAGCCTCAAATTCTAAAACTGGCGCCAATTCGTCCACGAGATGTGTTTGAACTAGTATCAACGCTTGCCTGGTTTCTGGTTTCTGGCGTGTCTGTAGTTCTAGAAATAAACACTATTCAATTTTAGTCTATTCTAATTCTTTTGCTGGAACATTCCAGAATCACCAAGGGATGTCTAGATGTTTCTTTTTACATGGTTCTGGTTTCTTCTCCTTCATTGTTGCCAAACAATAATCTTCCACTTGAAAGGGATAGCGATCGTTTACTATGATCAGAATTGTCGAGTTCGTGGTAATTTGGTAGTGATGTTGAAGAAAACCGAATTTTAAATCTTCGACGTTTCGAAACTATATTGTTTCATTTTCAAGACGATTACATTGACTATTATGGGGTGGTTCTCCGAGTTAAAATAAATTGAAAATGAATAAATTCGACGAATTGCATACACACAGATACATAGACAAATAGACCACCCTAAATAGTCCTAAAGATGAAACAATATAGTTTCGAAACGTCGAAGATTTAAAATTTTATTTCCACCAACTCAACAATTCTGATAATAATATTTTGATTACAGTACTCTGTGTCAAATGAAACGTTTTTATAAGAAACAGGACCCTGCACATTTACTACGTAAAATGGCTTCGGGTAATTTTGCTCCAATTTTTATATGTTGTGGATGCTGGTATCCTCAATACGTAGTCCAATTTACAGATTGATCCTATGACTAGTTTTCGAGCTACAGGGTGTCAAAAATTCGATTTTTGCTATTGTAGGTAATATACATCGATTTGATTTTTGTGCTCTGATTCAAAATTGTACTGTCTTCAAAATTAACTCATCGCATCTAAGTTGTCGCTCAAGAGTCCCTCCATTCCAGTGAAAAATAAAATCTCACAAAAGTTCTTGAATTACAGCTTGGTAATAAACTGTTCTAAGAAATAGATAAATATCAAAACCATACTCATTTTGATTTTCACTCACTTCTTTAAAACTAGAAAATAAACGGCTACAATTTGCCGATTATCTCAAATAGTACGAGTCCTTATCGACTACATGAGGAATCTTTTGATTGTCCGCCCAATAGTTCATAGTTTAACATGTATGGAGTGAATTTAGTTCAAATGATTACAAATTATATTTCCCATGATAAAATTATATAATTATTTCAAATTGCTCATAACTGCTGATATGATATGAAAATTGAACTGGAATGACTCATGGTTTAATCCTTCCCATCAGATCCCCTTATATATTGAAAAATTGGCAAATTGTAACCGTTTGTTGTCTAGTTCTAACGGATTGAGTGAAAATGAAGACGATGATTATGGTGTTGATATTTCTATTTCCACGAACATTGTCTTGCCATGCTGTAATGATACCATTTTTTATTCGAATGAAGGAACTCATAAGTATAACTTAGATGTGATGAGCTCATTTCTAAGAGAGTTGATTGTTTTATAAGAGCACAAAAATCAAATCGATGCATAATACTCAAAATAGCAAAAATCGATTTTTTGACATCCTCTATAGCTATAAAAATGGTCATAGGATCGATTTGTAAATTGGACTACGTAATGAGAATGCCATCTTCCACAACTTATAAAAATGTGAGCAAAATTAGCCGAGAGCCATTTTACGTAGTAAATGTGCGGAGTCCTTTGACCTACATGGCCAAATGAAGTTATTTCTATTAGTTTCTACACAAGAAGATTAATAAAGAAAATGTTCCCGTCTGAGTTTTCTCAATATCGTGAATTATTTTCAGATGTTTTTTCATGAATAGAAGAATTATTCGCAACCTGGATGGATTGATCAGGGTATGGAAAAATTTCAAGTAATATCGGCTAACTCATTATCAAAGCCTATACACCAAGCATCGCACTATTATTAAATTCGTGTCACAGCCAAATCGATGTTTTTCAATAAATTTAAATTCAACAGCAGATTAAAAATGAATTCCAATTGGTGCCACATATTGAATTTTGAGGTGAAATATTTAGTATGGCATTTGAAAAAATTTTTGGTTAGTTCCAAAGAAAGCGCTGTCATTGATTACGTAACTCCTGTTAATTTCGTATTTGTGAAAATCTTTAGTCTGCTACATGTCTCGTATGTCCCCTGGTATTATTTGTTATAAATAGTTTGGATACAACCTCCTCACTATTTTTCCTAAGTAACATCGATATGGATAGGAAACATTTTTTCTCGTATGAATAAGGAAAACTTGTAACTGCTGTAAAAGAAAAATGTAGAGTGTTAGAGAAAAACACCTAAATTTTTCGGTTTTGAAAAACTCTTCGAGTTCGTTACGGTAGGTCGAATGGAATTTATTTTATGAATTGATTTCTCTCAAGCTATTCAAAGGTGGGTTGTAACAAAGATATCTTTGTTTAGTTTGTCCAAACCAACTTGACGCTAATCAACTCTGTTCGTGAAAAATTCTCGTGCCTCCTTGTCATCATCTTCCACGAATAAAAAAGATATTTTAAAAGTAAAATGTTTCCGTTATCCCCTTGGTCCACATTCCATGCGAGAACAACAAGTTTCGTCGAGTTGATCTCGAAATAACTGAGACATTTTTCAATTAAGTTCAGCTTCCCGAAGTATTCAACGCAAGCAATTGGCAATTTAGCAAACGATATTCCCGCTATCGAAAGACATCAGACAATGGAACCTGCACGGCAGTTCGCGTGCTCTCCCGTCTTGTGGGGCCTGGACAGACCTCGGCGAGTGGCTCCCGAGGGTGCTATAACACTGCGACCGTTGAGTGATAATTATAGGTCACGTGACGAGTAATTGTCGTCATTACTCCACTTTAACAGCACTTCCAGAGTTCTGCGCTTCTTCAACAGTTCCCTTTGTAGCATCATGCATATTATATGATTGATGATGTGATTCTAATAAATGAAGGACCAGACAACTTTGGATTTTTCCATATATAGGGTGATCCGTACATTTTTCCGTTGAGTTTTGATGATCCTAACACTGTTCTTATTTCGTTCGGGTCTGTCTCAACAGGCAATTCAGTTGACACTAGATGAGTTATTTCTGTGAAAGGTACTAAGTGAGATTAAAATACTGTTATGAATTTGCAAATTGCACCTTAATGAATTGTATCTTCAGGTCGACCAGAATCTATTAGAAATTCTCCTTCTTATCGATTAGCATTTTTTATTCTTTACCATGTCAAGACCTACTCCAATCACGAAAAGTGTTCTAAAAATTGAGAAAACATAGTAGGCAGTTTTGAAAGGAATTACGGATATTACAGTTTATTTTCGTGTCGAATCGTATTCCACAGATTCATAACAATTCTCTGTAACGAAATTGGCTATATATGATACTGCGATATACGTCCATTCGTTTTCGAGTATAGTTGTTCCAGCGCAGGTCCAGTGGAAAAAAGTACGACCATGACCGAGATCATCAACTACACGAAGAATTCCGTGATTTGTAGATCTTCAGAACGTTTAAGGTCAAAGATCTGTCCAAGCTCAGTTAAATACCTGGCAGTCCAACTGCGGACAAGCATTAGAATTTTCATCAGCAAAGCAGCTCACAGATACAGAGAGAATTTTCATTAAAACTCACCTATTTCCATATAGCAAAGAAATCAGCCTATGTTCCGCAAAACATAATGCTGGCCAATAAGCAAATTACTTATAACAACGATTATGCTTGTCTAGTATTGTTCAGCTTCAACAAGACTCAGGTATTAGGAATTCATAGACTCCGTACCACCACCAAAAGTGATAAATACGTTTGATTTGATGAGTTGTGAGAGGTTGTGACCATCGACTCCATCTGACATACGTAAGGTAAACCTGCGTATAATCATAGCATATGCTGGCGTTGAATTCCCCAGTAGTCCCCTTATTTGGATATCTTGTTACCACCGACGGACGAGGCCACCAGTTTTCAAATACAGAGGTGCCAGGTAGCCTATGCATGCATAGGTTTGGTTAATCGATCATGGTTAAGTTGACTAATATGCCTAATAACCCTCCTACTTCAGGAATTTTGACAGTTCCAGAGTATTTCCGAAAAAAAATCGAAAAAACAGATATATTCTAATATTTTTTGGTGTTTTTGAGGATAAATACTGCACATTCACAACGCCATTTTCCCCACTAAACAATGATAGTTTCAAATTCACCAACCGACGACGTTGGACACCATTTGGGCACTGAATTTTTTTTATTTGGCACCATTTCTAGAGAATTTTTTAGCTACTTTAGAGTGTACAAAGCGCTTGGAAATGTCGAAGGGATTAAATGGAATGAGCGGTAGGCGGTAAAAAAATTAACAATTGTTTTAAATGAAGCATAGATAAAAGAAGAGTGCTTCACTAGAGGGCGCCGTCAAATAGGCTGGATTCGAGTGATCTCCTTCATCGGTAGAGCTATTGCTCTCACTTTCGTTTGGCAATATCACCAAATATTTTAACAACAAAAATCATTTCCATTCTTCAGTTTCAAACGGTGCTTGTTAAAAATTGTAATAATCTCGATAATTCATTCTTGAGTGGGCAAAAAAAATACCTAAAAATTACCAAAATAGATATATTCCGTTTATATATTCTGATAACTCATTTGGAAATTCTGATATCAGGAATACCAAGAAGCATCGTTTAAACCTGTGTCTAGATTCTACCCTTACCCTCAACAGAAAATTGCTAGCACATTTATTTTCTCCAAACGAAATTCACCGTATTTTGTTTAAGATAGGCTGTCTACGACAGAGATATCTAAAAGGGTGACGGATATATGGGCTAAGATTTCTGCCGCATCACGGCAAGCCGGTATAATTTTTAGATTTGAGAGCAGCATGTCCATCATTCCACCAAGTTTCCTGAGGAAATCAAAAAGTAGGTCTCGATATTAAGTCCGTTTCTCCTTCTCTTGATGGACGATGTTTTTTTCACCAGGTGCTCTTATCAACTTGTATTTACCTGGAGGGGGGGGAAAGAGTATTAAAATTGTTGTTTTTGTTTTTTCCGTTAACCAGCTGTCATCCCCCTACGAACGATAGCCCTCAGAAGTCGAAACTTGTGCGAGCTAAGGATTAACGAGGTCTTACCTTTTAACGTGCGACTCCTAGCTCGAACGTGCGATTCCTAACGGTAGATTCGGCACTTCTCTTCCTCAACAACGGCTTCAAGAGCCCCCGGAAGCATCACAAATGAGTCGTAGGTGGTAGTGTAGTAAAACACTCGTAGCGCTGCGTTATGCCTGTGGATATACCGCATAAGCATGACAGGCTGACAGCGAATGCATTACGGTTCTACATTCAGTATCTGGGATCTCTTCACCCATCACGAGACAACGGTAGGTCAAGGTGTTGAAGGCACCATCCTGGCTGGCCAAATTATGAATTCCACGGTCTTCGGCATGAGGAAAGCAAAGGTAATATTTTTGAATAAGCCAATATCTTTGATTTATTGGTTTATCCTCATGTAGCTGCAGAGATACTTTTTGCTTTGACGTTAGTTTTTTTCTGAACGGATTCCAACTCGATGGCAGAGTTTGGGTCACCTCATTCAGTGTCGAATACAAGATCAAGTTCATCGGCTACAGGGGCTACTGCCTTGAAAAGAAATGCTCCGATCTCTGCTTTTTCATGGTCGCAGACTGAGTAGAGAAGATCTGACTCCTGACAACATTACAGGCCTAATCCGGTACCATTTTGTTATGTATACACTCCAAACTCATAAGTCCACTACCTTCCACTTGTCTGTTGAAGTATAACAATAGTATAGACGATTCAGGATGCAAGCTCCCACGAAGATTCATTGTTTCATGAGTTGAGTTGTCACTTGAGTCCATTTCACCACTCCAAAATATTATAGTAGAATCTGTCAGAGAGTTTACGCTGATATTTTCCGCAGAGACAGTTCTTAACTGTGGGGGTAGCGTTGTTCCACTAACTTGTAACTAACTATACTTCATACTTCTCTCCGGCACCAAGCAGTCTACAATCTGAACGTTTCCTCCGTATTCCTCGCATCGTCCTCTTTGGATATGAACCGTGGTACATTGTTCGATCCCAAACGCCATTCTGAAAAAAAATTGCATCAAATCTCAAATTGTAAGGAATGAAGTATTTTTAATTAATAATTTGGAAAAATAAACATCAAAATCGGAGTAGTTTTGACCGGTTCTTACATAAAAGTACAGCACTCCTCCACTATGAGGATATGACATCTATAATTCGAAAAATTGTTCAGTTTGTTAAATTGATGAAAGAATGTTGAATCTGAATTCTATTTCCATGAACCACAGCTTTGGGAGCAGATGGAAGAGACACATGGAAAAATTCGCAAGTTATTAGCTTTCACACAAAATAACTCTATACATTCACTATACCATTATGTTCACTTCGACCCACCTCGTATATGTAGAGCAATATGCTATTATATCAATATTTCATTATTAGTTAAGAACTTTCCGTCAACCAATTTCGTACCATTTTATCATGAAATAAAATTTTAGTTCATATTGGAAATTATTTTTCTAGGCCAAACGTATTTTTAGGTCACATAAAATTAGTATTCAGGTGTTCATCCTTTTCAAAGGAAATTCAACTTTGTGTATGAGATTTATGAAGCAACGCTTTTATAGAAAGCCTTGCCAAGAGTCTAAACGATATAATCCAAATGAATTGAGGGCAGTAGTTGTCTTAGGGGTAGTAGCACTGTGATTGTAATTATTCTTTTTATGCAACATACTGTTATGAAAGTTAGTAACCATTGAACTGTTCTGCAGAGGTGCATGCTGCGAATTTTATGATTTTATCTTCAAACCGCTTGTAAAGTGTTGTCGTTTATAAATTCTCCCAGAAACTCTGTCCCTAAACAGACGTATAAAATATACTTATCTATAATAGCTGGCTTATGAAGTCATATTGCTCCTGTTTAGAAACGCCATTTTTTTGTTTTTTCCGTTAACCAGCTGTCATTCCCCTACGAATGACAGCCCCCAGAAACTTGTGCGAGCTGAGGATTAACGAGGTCTTAACACTCTTAACACTAGTGTCTTTTGAGTCATATTGATCTGACGTTTCAATCTTCTTTTTTTCTATGTGACAACTTTTTTGAAAACTATCATAAACGTCAAAGAAGCCCTCAAATTAGAAACAAACGTATTTGTGTTTATAACATAGCTGTGGATAGAATTTTGTATTGCGATCTCGTGTTATATAACAAATAACTATATTCTTAACGTTTCTGATGACCGATGGGCATGATTTTGGTGACTTTTTCAGGATCTTTATGATTGGAGAAAGTTTTTTTGAAGAGTTATTAATTTTTAGCAAAGACACATTTTTGTAAAATTATTTACACAAAAATTTAGGCTTTGAAAGAAAAAAGTGAGATAATCGTTTAACCAAGTAAATAATAGACTTCAATTTTGAGATAAAACCACACAAAAATATTCGTTCGTTTTGGTGGTGGTAATGGACAAAAATGTCAAAAAATTAGGGGAAATATACTGTTCACTCATTTAATAGTTGAAGAATAATTTTCGATTATTTTCATCTTTATACTCTCATACATCCCTCCACTAAACAGGGATGAAGACCGTTAACAGTCAGTTAACATGCTCCTAAATCATTAAAATTCACGGAACCCATAATGTCTACAACTGAACAAATTATCCTCTAGAAGTTTGAATAATGTTGGATCACTTAATTTTCGTGTTGAAAGGAAGTCCAAGACAAACTCAAAATTCATGGCAAAAATGTTTATTAGCATTTTGTGTTTCACAGTATGATGTGTTGAAACATACACAAAGCTTAGTTTCGAATAATTTACATAAAAAGTGCTTTACAAATAGGTAACTACAAATATTATACATTTTCATAATATACATGCAACACTTACTAGAACTATATCAAAAGTAATGAAAAATTAACAATTTATTAGGTAATTTACAAATTGATTATTGATTACATGAAAACAAATGAAAATTGTCCTATACCGGATATCCGTGGAAGGTGGATCACCACAATAACTTTTTTAATATCGAAGATAATGACATGAAATTGACTCGGCTTCATGCAACTTCCCGGTTTTACCGAAAATTAAATAACTTTCGATTTTTAAATGGGATATCTGGTATATTTTTACTTCTTTTGTTTCCATATGACATTCCGAATATCGAAAGTAAAAACGGAAGTTGCATCAAGCTAAGTCAAAAAAAGCAGTTTTATGTCGTACACAGATCCTCCAAATTTCATTTCATCATCTGCAAAAAAAAGTTATAAAAGCAAGCCACCATCCGCAGACAATCGATATTGAAAAGCGAATGAAATGATCATCTCTGTGGAAATCTATTTTCAATTTTTTTCCAACGATACTATCAGTAATAATGGTGTTTTTTTTTTATTAGGAGAGGATGTGTTGTTGATTGGGTTGAGGTGGCAGAGCTAGAAAATCAATCGGCCTGATGTCTGAGCAAATTTATATTTTTTTGTATTTCATAACTTATTTTTTAAATAATCCTGATATGCACTCCCTAAACATTAATGTATATCGACCTGAAAGTGCTTCAAAAAAAAGGTTGGTATTCCTTAATTGCTTTTGTGCATAATAATTTAAGATTATGATCATAATACAATCGAGTTTAAAATTTTTAAAACCACCTCATGTTTCATGCTTTCTCAGTGATGAACTGATACCTGAGAGCACCAGCTTCAAAGTTACATGAATGAATTGATAATTTCTCTAAAGAGTATTAAATAAGATTGTTTCAAAAAATAATAAAACAAGTCCCACATCGATAACTGAAGTAATCGCTATATAGTCACACAAATGCACTGTCAGAATCGTAAAATTGATATTGATTAGATGTACTTTTTTCAGAGATAATCATTTCTAATCCACCAATAAAATAAAAATAATGCGTTCATGTTGATAGTTACTGAAAATTTACTCGATTTTTCAGCAAGCTGGTAATACAACAAGGTGTTCGTCATGCAATTCTATGACATCCGAGACGAGTTTTGAACCTAACAAATCCAAACTCGTAACGTTATTCAGGGAAAATTAAAAGTGACACCTGAAAGCTAGGAAAGATTCAGAGAATGTAGGTGGGGGTGGTGTCGACACAGCGTTGAAACTGAAACCGAGCTTTCCACCACCGAGCTTTCCACTGTCGTGATCTTTCCCAACGCCAGCTCGGGGAGTATGAAGTTACACGATCTGTCAACGCGCCTCCGTGAATAATGGGAATAATCTAATAAATGCTCCTAATTTCGGGGTAACTTCGGATACATGGCATGATTATGCATTCGTTTTATGAATAATCTGATAGTGGTTGTTCACAGAAAAATTCCTGACGTTTATATTTCATCTTCGGGATATCATCGACTGAACCAAAGAATTCGAAATACAAAACCCAAGATGAAAGAACAAGACATTTTTTATAATAACGAAAGCCCTGATGTACGCCATTTAATGCATCAATATTGTAATGCTAAATCACACGAAATCTTCTTAAATCTTTAATTTATTATATCAGGGCTTTTCATAAATACTATTTTATGATGAAACAGACAGTGATGAAATTGAAAACTGCAATCTTGAACGAATGATATGCCCTATAATATCGATTACTTTATATAGCTGAACTGTTTAATTCAATTAAAAGCGTATAAAAGGGAATTGTATAAATAACATAACATTAATATGAAATATCATTTGATTTCTAATATTCAGTATTTTTCTGAAAGCCCGTCCATTTGTATGTAAGTAATCCTATTACTTTTCAGTAAGAATGCGATAACTTTGTTTCATTTGTGAAACTGAATTATCAACAGAAAATCCGGAGAAAATCTATTTAATTTTTCAGAGTTATGATAATTTATAACAGTTTATGAAAAATACACGTTTATTTTAGTTGAGAAAAACAATTTATTTTATTGGAAATGTAGCTCCTAAAGAGAATTGTAACTCCTAAGATTACCTACTCAGTCAACAACGTCTGGTTGCCCCTGAACTTTTTTTCCATATTTCGAAATATGAATAATTAGATACATTTAAAATATTTTGAGCTACCGACAGATGTACCAACACTCATGGTGTCTTTTTGTGTGATAGTGCGTTTCTGTCTAATACTCCATACTGATACTAAATAAATGTTATAAAAGTATTAATATTTCAATCAGATTAAATAACAAAGATCCTCCTTTATTAAAATGAAATGTTCTTCAACTCTGATATTCTACGCTAATAGGTCAATCAATAGAGGATTTTTTCGTAACAAAAGTATTAGTAGGAAACCGAATGTGCCATCACATGAAGTACAGTCCGTAGTTATATTCTGTTGAAAATAAAACAACGTGTTTTTTAGTTCATTGCTTATAAAATTAAATCTAATATAGCAATCTGGTTGCACTAATGAGAAACATTGTAGAACAAAATACGAACAAAATGAGATTTCTTACGATCTGGGGGGCAAGTTTTGAAATATTTCACTAGCGATCAACTCAAGTTTTGAATCAATTTTACTTGTGAATTACAGTTCACATTCGAAAAAATTTCACAATTATAATTCGGATACTCTTTAGCTGTCGAAATGTTGATTTCACTTGCGAAATATAATTGTTTGTGGTTAGAATCATCAAATTTGTTATTTTGGTTTTGTAGCATATACTTGAAGTTTATGTTTTTGGACATAGTTTGTTGAAGCATATTGTTTGTTATTAGCAAAGTATAAGTGAGGCGCTAGAACGTTTACATTTGTTTGTTGGACCTTCAGCAAATACTATTAAAAAAAAACTTCATGGAAATCATGTAGGATGATGTGTTAACGCCAAGAACGGTGCTCCACCCTTGTAGACAAGATCCTTTCAACCTGAGTGACCGCCAGTTCCCTTAAATGTATATTCTCCAAAGCAGCAGCTTGAGGATTAATACATATAATGGAACCTCAGTTGACAAGAATATCCGCCGAGCAATAAAATATAAAAATACTTATATAATACCTATATCTTTTCTTACTCGGAGAGAATATCAGCTATGGACAAAGCCATACTGATGTCATATTTCGCAGTGCACAATATTACCTAGGTTATTGACAATTAAAATTTTATTGTAGCGAAATGCAGAAATTCTGATATATTTATAATTTACTAAGCATGTCTAAAGTCTGAATTTTTCCTATTTGTTAGCACTTTTACAAACCAACCTCAATTAATATTTAAATTTTCTCCATATGAATCATCAAATTTGACAGATGTTCGTTGTTGCCAAAGTCTGTCGATCGAATTGAATTCATTTGAGTGAATTTATAAACATTTCATTTCACTTAAATTGAAAACTAGGTACAGCATTTCGATGGTGAACTACAAATCGAAATATTTCACTTATGAATTCAATTTTACTGATAGATATTCAAAACTTGGCCACCTGATCGGATCATTAGTAACTGAGAGAAATAGGAAAAACCGAAAAATGTTGCGATTTTTTGAAAAAATCATAACTCCGCCATTTAAGTTGTAGGGTTGGCCCTTCTCATGGCAGTATTGAATAATGTGTACTTCATGTGTACACAAAACAGTCGCTGTCGGATTATTAGTTTTGGCACAATTACTATTTGAATTTTTTTGCACTATCTTGCAGGGTACCTGATTGCTCTAGTGATAGTACGATTTCAATTTCCCGAACAGATTTTCAAGGTAGAAGTTAAAATTGTTGTTGTTAAAATTGTTATTGCCGTCCACCGGTATATAGTACCACAATTCTGCGAAATGGGTTAAAAATGCTTGCAAACAAGACTGTAAGCGGACGAGTAGTAGGAGAGGCCAGGAGATGTGCGGAATTCTTTTAATGAACGACCTGATACGCTTCCCCTCATTTCCCGGCCTCTCGTACTACTCGACCGCTTACATGGGCTCTGCCGTTTAAAGTCATGTTTTTCATCCATTTTTCAGCATTGTCAAGCAAAATGAGAATATACGTTTTGTGATACTATACTTCTACCTTTAAAACCTGTTTGAGAAATTGAAATCGTACTGTCACTAGGGCATCCAGCAAGCAGAATGGTGCAAAAAAATTCGAATAGCAACTGTGCCAAAACTAATAATCCGACAGCGCCTGTTTTTTGCACACATAAAATTCACATGATTCACTGATTTAGTGAGAAGGGCCAACCCTATAACTTAAAAAATGGCGGTGCTCTGATTTTTTCGAAAAATTACAAAAAATTTCGGTTTTTCCAGTTTTTCTCTGTTACTATTGATCCGATCGGGTCATAAAAATTTCGTTTTGTTCATATTTCAATTGAGTATCTCATATAATTTCATAAAAGAATTGACATGGATAATTGTTTTCAGAAACCTTACATTTCTGTTTATTGATAGCATTGGATTTGAATTCGACTGCCACTGGAAGATATTTTCTCGAATCTATTATTCTCAATAGACGCCTACATGCTTTGTTCGAAATCAAGTGTGATATGAGTTATCTAGGTACAAATCCTGAAGTGGAATACGCTCCAACCACGATTGTATATTTTCCGATTATTTTTATTGAGTTTAAAAAGTGAAATAACGCTAGAAAAATATCAAAACGAAACGTGCTAATGCTATGTTAGGTTAGGTTAGATATATGTTATACTATCTAATATTTTTATTCGATTTGTTTCTTGGTCATTATAGTGTTGATCATGGAATAGAGGTGAGAATTTTCTTATGAAAATCAAGGAGTTCTCAATTTTCAGTTATAAAAAAATACTGTTTCATAACCTGTATATAACAGTATTTTTTAAATCGGCCAAGGTATTAATTAAATATAAAAATTGCGGCAATACACATAAATGAAATGTGTCTGAAGATGAGTCCCGAAACATGCTACTGAAAAAAAAATATTAATTTTTCAGGAACATCCAGATTGATAGTTATTTTATTATGGAATAAATCCCGAAGAAATCATTGTCATTATCACCCAAGCAACTTTTCAATATGATCCATTTCAGCATCGAGCGCAATACCCTATGGAATATACCAGTTAAATTGATGAGCTACAGTATCACCTAGGGCGTTAGTCTTCGCGCAGAGGCCATATCTTTATTTACAACAGAGCAGCTACGCTTCCAGAATATAAAACAGCCTTTCTTGATTGAGCAACTTGATTTTAAACCAGACTTCCCTCCAACTACGGATTGAATCCGTGGTCCCGTGAAATTGCGAGATTTTCCCGCAGCATTGCAGTGAATTCAGAAATGCTATACATTCAAAATGGATGATGAGACTTCAAAGCAACGTGTTATTCCGTTGATTTGGAATCTCACGAGTCGGGCTTGGCAAAGAAAATTCGTATCTTGAAGATAATCTGGTAACAGTCGCAGTGAATATTGATAAAATGCTTCGCGATTTCGTGGATTCAGCACTAATTATTTCTGAAGCTGTTGTGAATAATCCTTCATCTGTCTTTTTGTGTTCAATTACAGAATCAGAGCAAAAATAATTTGTGGAGTCCTTTTTACTGAAGGTGCAATAAGTATTAATTTAATTTTCTGAGCAATCACGTTTAGTATTGGTTTTTATTTCGTTCGATTTTCCAAGGATGAAGTTCAATTATTAGTATGTGAACAAGGTTACGGATTTGAATAAATATGAATAGTTTTCTGGTGAAGTAATGACTGTAAATACAGAAATTTTTTCCAAGATTGCCATGAATCCAGTAGTATCCCGTTAGTTATTTCAACTATATATTCTCGGAGGCTACTTATCAAAACGAACCTATTGTTTTACCAGCTGTATGATATGTACATTCAGGAAAGTAATGGATTTAACAAAA
Source organism: Chrysolina americana (assembly GCA_958502065.1). Classification (NCBI taxonomy): domain Eukaryota; kingdom Metazoa; phylum Arthropoda; class Insecta; order Coleoptera; family Chrysomelidae; genus Chrysolina; species Chrysolina americana. The sequence goes on from OY293413.1 coordinate 75,244,438, forward strand.
AATTAAAATAACAGGTACATAAAAAAATTGCACATATATAACATTCAGTAGCTAAGTACCGGTAACACTTAGTACAATGATTTGTGTTTGTGATAACATTATATCCAAATCGTTGAAGGAAACCTTATGAAAATCTGTCAAAGTATTGTATGATGAACATCAAAGGAGAAGTTTTTTGGAATTGGCCGAATTTGCAATTTTTTTATAATAACTCGACTGGGATCATTGAAAACAAATAAAAAGGTTCATCTTTAACACACATTCTTTCTGTTCATATTCCCTAGATACATTCTTGGAATATTTATAAAAAGGTGTGTTGTTAAAGGGAAACAATATTTGAAACAAATATTTCCTAAAACCGAAAAATGGATTGAATTGGACTCTTCAATAAAAACACTCAAATTTTGTTCGTTTCATTAGAAACATTCGGCTCTATGCTGTATCACTTCCGTTAAAAATAACGTCACCGTGTTCCGCCATTTAAGTTATTTTGCTATGATAAATAACGGAAATGGCGAATAACGGTGACGTTATTTTTAACGGAACTGATACAGCATAGGGCTGATTAATTGTTCTTATTGTGTGATACCATAATGATCCATTATTAATTTTTCAGGCTCACAGATTGGGAGTATGTTGCTTCTTAAACTGAACATTCCTAGAGTTAATCAGGTTTTTTGATTCTTTGGTGTTCATTGGATGAGGTATAAATAGGCGAAGAATTGCAGGTCTTGAGAATATTTCTCACAACTTGGAATTCTAAGGCATATTCTTCATTAAAAAGTATTTGCAATTTGAGTTGTGAGACAATGAATAGTCAATTTTATTTAAGATGTTTGTAAGTATGTTCTCAGTATGTTTTAGTATCAAGTGTTGTCAAGCCGACCAAAAAATTCCCTTAATTTTCATGTACAATACAAAAACCAAAACAGATTTGTAAAATATTCCAGATTTGCTTTAAGTTCCAATATTTTTTACAGAATGTATGTACACTTTTCTTCTCTAAAAATTGGAACATGCATATCAGCATCACATCTTATATGACACTAAAATCACAGATAAAATGTCTACGAATGTTTCTTTTTGGTTGAGTCTTTGGTATATTTTATGTCATCCAACATACATTGGAGAATATAGATCGAATCGGTAGTGATTCCGTGTTGTTACTCGATATCATATCTTGATTCAACCTCATCTGATGCATCCTACCTTGGTCCAGACAAGTACCAAACTGAGGTCTGAATGATTGTGAAAGCTTACATTCTCCTATAGAACTACTTTGTACATCTTTGGAACTGCATGTTGTTACTGGAAGTGAAGAAGAACTTCCGGTGGTTTGGCACTATGTGACTATAGGACGAAGTTCGGTGTGTTGGGTCTCTTTGTGTCTTCTCAAATCGACTTTTCTTTGGAATGCTCTGCCACATAGATCACAGGCGAACGGTTTGAATCCGGTGTGTTTTCTGGAATGTGTTATCAGGTTCGATGACTGGCTGAAGGCTTTCCCGCAGACGGAACATTTGTGCGGTTTTTCCCCTGAAACAAAAGGAAAAAAATTTGAAATATGTTATCAGACATACTTTCCGGAATTCATCATTTTATTTCAATGAGAAAAATTGTTAGTGTAATAATTAATAATTTTTCACTGGTCCAATTGCTTTATACATACATTGGCAACGGTAGCTATTAACAGATTCATAATACACGAGTGCATTGTGGAAAAAAACTTGTTTTGATGTTTAAATGAATTGGTTATCTAGAAACGTGTTTAGACTTCACCGGCAGTAAATGTCCTATGGCTTTTTCAGTCTATATCACCATGTTTTGTGGAATTTCCATAATTATTCTGAACCCACGTTAACTCCCATGAGAATGAAGACTCGTTAAATAAAATAAACAACCCTTAGCAACCTCTTACTTCACGCCAAGTTTGCATACATCTGCATACATTATATAATAATAATTGAATAATTATTACTTATAAACTAAAAAAATAAATAAATTTTGTATGAACCACGAACGTTGGATGATAATGCTCATCGAGCGAAACCTATCCCTCAAGGCTTTCTCTGGCTGCAGATTATCTCCATAACACCCTTGTTGCATAAATAGCTACTATATAATAAGGATCATAATGACGATAATTATAGAAGTAATAAGTATACTATAATGGCTGTTTATCTGCTGGCATATCATAATGACGTCGTTAGGTCATTGTAGTTTAGTGACAATGAAATTATGCAGTTCAAAAAGTCCTAGTTTCTTTGAATGTTATATTACAAAACTCAAAAATATTGAATACGATGATATTTCAGAAGCTATGGGTGTTCCACGAGGTTCCATTATTGGTCCTTTCTGTTTCTTATTCATATTGGATATTGGTTTTATAATAGTACTAATAATAATAATTGCAATAACAGGTGAAGCCTATGCGGGTAGAGGATGACTATTATTATCATTTGCCGCGATGATTTTTGGTGACAGATTCGCTTTTTAGCTGTAGGAAAGTTCGAAGAACCTACAGCATCACCCCGGGTGGTCGGTGTATTGTTAAAAAAAAATTTGTTAAAATTGTTGAAATTGTTATTTCCGTCAACCAGCTGCACACCCTTAAGAGTACAACCCTCAAAAGTCAAAAGACCGATGACCATGCTGGGAATCGAACTCATGACCCTTAGGTTAAGAGACAAGTGCTCTACCGTCATGACCATCACGGCGTCGGGATTTGCATCTAGAGAACCAATATCGCACAGAACGCTGAGCTGGTGGTGAAAAAAAAGGAATTTATGAATTTTCACTAAAGATATGGCACGAGGCTCAAGGTTTCTAATTTGTGGAGCAAACAAATTCACACCAAATTTCATAATAATGAAAATAAGGATGAACTACGTGGCGGCCCACCACGCTCGCTGTGCGGCAAATAGCTGCATAATTTGAACAGGATCCGGTTGATCTTCAAAAATTAGTGCCATGATAGGATGAGGCAATGCTCGTGAGACGTGCCAGATGCATCGTGGAAGTGGAAATATGAAATTCTACAAGAACCCTTCTCGTTTATTCCCAAAGCCACTCACGCTTCACGAATGATACACCGGCTGCTGATCAGATACTATGGGTGGCTGAGGCGTTGCAGCTATCAGGAGTAGCGACCCGTAGGCCCTGCTTTCCTTACACCGACGTCAAAAATACACATGTTTCCCTGACACTTAACACATAACCATTCACACATTACAGAGGGATGCGAGAACTTGAAAATCTGCCTTCAGTAGGAGCTAAGGAGGGGCCTCGGATTGGGTGTTGCGGTTGAGAACCAGCCCTACCAGGGTTTTCACTATGAGGAGGTTCGAAGGAACTGCTGCGGGAACTGGAAAACCTGGTGTTCGGTGGTAGTCGAGGAGGGGCCTTAGATCGGATACTGCGGGTCTGGTAGCCAGTGATAGTATCACTCGCAGCCGCTGCACCGCCCTACCAGAACTTTCAGGAATAGGCAAATTGAAAGAGCTCGCTCCTTTTAGAAGCACCCACATACATACACATATTTTGATGATTCACTTCGAGGAGGCCACGAGGAGACTGAGTTAGGTTGATTTCATAGCATGACATGGATGAGGAGATAAAGGGATGGCAAAAAGGTATAATGGGGACATACTTGCCTGGCTGCAGTAGCGGCCACCCCGCATCAACTACTACTACAACTACTAGGATGAGGCAATGCAAGACGTGCCAGGCGCATCGTGGAAGTAGAAATATGAAATTCTACAACAAACCTTCTCGTTCATTCCTGAAGCCCCTCACCTCCGATCAAATAACACAACCTAGATGAGTAACTCGCTGCTCACGGCTTAAACTTCATTTGTAAGGGACATCTTCCCTCACTGGCAGTGTCGTGCGTTGTTTACAGGAATATTGAGGTTCAATAAAATAGAAATAATGGAAACACAATATGGAATGGAAACTTAAAATTATGATGGAGAATCTCCACAAGATTTTGAGAACAGTCGATGCTCTAATTGACATGTTTTTTCATAATTCATTCATTTTACTCTTTTCCAATTCGGTTTCCCTTTCTCCAAAGTTACGACACTGGTAGCTTGAAATGGTTGTTCTGTCAAATATCAAATGCAGCGTTGCCATACTGACCAGACTATATGGACAATGAAGAATCTCCGTTCGGCGATAGAAATAATCTTTTTTACATGCTCCCAACAAGCAACAAGCTGCAATGAGAGTTTCAATTGCCTTCTTAGGCTAGGAATCATACTGACCGACCAGCATCGACCGTCCGTGACCGCCCAGCTACGACCAAAAATTTAAAGGAATCAATAAAAACTTTCTAGCTCACACTGATTGATCAAAATTTTCAGCAGATTGCAATTTTCAACACGGTCTTCGAAAACCGGTTGAAGACGATCATTCAGTGTGAGTTATCCGATAAGAATACACGTTCTGGAAATTTTGATCGTAGTTGGACGGTCGCGGATGGTCGGTCATGGTTGCTCAGTGTGCTTGCTGCCTTATTCAGCCCTATGCTGTATCACTTCCGTTAAAAATAACGTCACAGTTATTCGCAATTTCCGTTGTTTTGCTATTACCAAGCAGTAGCAAAATAACGGAAATAGCGAATAACGGTGACGTTATTTTTAACGGAAGTGATACAGCATAGGGCTGATTGTTATATATTTCATTCAGGACAGTATTTTTGGGTTTTCGTTGCCATGAATATACCCGACAGATATCAAAAACCATCTGACGTGCTTATTGTATCCTTATAACATTGCGACATGACAACAATGTCATGACTTGAGGGATAACATTATGGAAAGATGTTAACTTCAGTATTTTTTTAGTATTACTCATCTAGGTTGTGTTACTTGATCGGAGGTCACGCTTCACGGATGATACACCGGCTTCTGATCAGATACTTTCTGTACCAGAAAGACGTTCATTAATATTGACAGAGTGAACAATGCTTTGCAAAACCATATAATCCTGGAGGAAGGTCGAACCTAAAAAATCAAAATTGGCAGCTGTAAGGAGAAACTTCCTAGCTGCAGGTTGATGAAGCAAGAAGAACCAGGAAAAGGAGAACAACGGATAGAAAAAATATAGGAGACAAAGGCCAAGTAGAAAGGAAGAAAGACGAAGGAAGAAGTATAAAAAATTTAAGCCTTGGTGATCGGAAGGAATCGAAAAAAGATGTGTTCATTGAAGTACTAGGCGTATTTAATTGAAAATGTGTGCAAGAGATTTTTGACACTGAGAACTATAAAATGTTTTATTTTTCAGTTGTCTTGTCAATGTGAAAAAGCTCACTTTTGAACACCGTGGTGAGAAATAAATAATATTTCGAACTAGTACGAGAAGTAATACAAGAGATGAAAATAATCAACAATCAAAATGGTCAGCTTCGTATTGTTCTCGAGATTTTTCTGGTAATTCGCAAATTCATCCATTGTTCTCTATCCGAACGTTCATCCCTTTCATTAGAACTCATTATTCTGGTCAAAAGTTCATATATCTCGATGTTTTATTATTTTTGAATTACCACAAAGGAAACAATATTTATTTGCAAACAAACCATACCAACTAATATCACTAACTTAGCAACGCCTACTCTATGAATAGGTTAATCTAAAATATTTTGTGAAATTGTTGAAATGCTACTCTTTCTTTCAAACACTTTCGTTTTAAAAAATATTGTATGATGAACATGTGAAGAGTGTAGTTGAATATGCAAATATTCACACCCGTGTTTTAAACATACACTTTTTCACTTGTATTTCAAATAGCTTTTTCACTAGAGGACGTCACGAAGAGTTCTGTAGTTGTTCTGCTTTTATTTTGATATTTTCTTTTGCTAGTGTCCTTCGGCATTCTTCCCCAACAAGGTCCACATGACTTTTAATATTTTTCCAAGGATTTTTCCTAGACCAGAGTAATATTACATTTTTCTACAAGCGTACGAGATTCACCCTAAACCAGTAGGTAATTTAATTTGAGAGGTGTCATTTTCCCGCACTAGTGCGGCAAACTTTTTCTCGCGTGTTAAAATTGTTTCACGTAAATTTTTTGAACGCAAAAAGTTTGTTCAGAGTGCTACAAAAGATTTCTTAATGCGCTGTAGAGAAAATTCTTGATCCTTACTCATACGGAAAGGTACTTTCCTGCACTCGACTGCAGTCGCATGCGTGAAAGGTACCTACTCTTTCCGTACTTGTTAGGATATAGTCATTATCCTAACAAGTACGGAAAGAGTACCATTCCCGCATGAGACTGCCGTTACCCGAACGACGCAAAGCGGAGTTCGGGTAAGCAGTCGAGTGCGGGAGAGTACCTTTCCGTATGAGTTAGGATCAATATTTTTTCTACAAGCGCATTGAAACATCTTATGTTGCTCTCTTGAACAAACTTTTGCGTGCGGGAAAAATTATTCCTGCACTAGTGCGGGAAAAACTCACTTAAAGTGACAGTAGCGTGCGGGAAAATTTTTCTTGCACTGGTGCGGGAAAATGACACCTCTCAAACTAAATTGCGTGCGGGAATAGGGCGGAACACGCACGCTTGTAGGAAATAGTTATTATCCTAACAAGTACGGAAAGAGTACCATTCCCGCATGAGACTGCCGTTACCCGAACGACGCAAAGCGGAGTTCGGGTAAGCAGTCGAGTGCGGGAGAGTACCTTTCCGTATGAGTTAGGATCAATATTTTTTCTACAAGCGCATTGAAACATCTTATGTTGCTCTCTTGAACTAACTTTTGCGTGCGGGAAAAATTATTCCCGCACTAGTGCGGGAAAATGACACCTCTCAAACTAAATTGCGTGCGGGAATAGGGCGGAACACGCACGCTTGTAGGAAAATATGTATATTGGTATTCGAGCTAATCCTGATCCAAAACATATGTATCTATCATGTAGGTTTATTTCAGTGAGACAAAAACTTGTAGACGAATACTGCAATAAGTAGAAAAAGAACCCTTCCATTGACCTTTTGTGTGGTATATAAATTACAATCAATCCTAAGATTCGTTTTATTGCTCAATCCCAAATCTCTTATTGAATAAAAACTTTTTGCGAACGGCCTTCGCCTCCTAGATCATCCGACGATAATCTCATATGATGCGTTCCTCATCTTAAAGACCTCTCTATAACTTTAGGTGTTATCGATTACTATCAGTTTGCGGCGACCGTGATTCGTCCCGTTATTTCGGGAGAGGCCCCGCCCGAGCCCTCTTGTTGCTATAGAAACCGGGTCCTCACACTCGCGAGCAAGATAAAAAACCGGCGATATCACGGGGGAGATAAAGAGAAACTAACTGATTCGCGAATCATGAAGGAGATGAACTCATGAGGCCATTTCATGAATGGCAAAAAGATAGGGATACCGTAAAGAAGTTTCCTGCTGATTGATGGGAAATGGATTTTCCAAGATTTCCTAGATTGAGTATTTGGTTCGATATCAGTAACACGGGGTGAAGCGCAAAGATGATTTTTCACTGGTGGGCAGTTTGGAGCTCGAACTGATACGATTGCTGAAGAGCCATGAGCTGGAAGATTTATTTTGCAACAAGTAAAGATAGGAATGTCGGATGTTTTCAGTGGTATTTTTTTTAGCAATTTGTCGAAGGAGATTTAGTAACAAGTAGAGTCGAGTACCTACCTGCAGGCAGAAAAAAACTGTACTCCCCATAATAAGTAGGTACAGTTGTATTCATAGAAAATGGGTACACTAAAATTGTTATAGTGTGAATCGGGTTTGATTGAATTTGACTTAAAAATAATGTATGGTTGACATTGACAAGCCTGTCAGTGCCAAAACGTTTCAAAATGCCTCGTCATTTAACTGAAATTGAAAAAGCTCAAATAATAGCCAGAATCGTAGATGGGTGGTCAATACGTGCATTAGTAGATTTTACCGGAAGAAGCAAAAACACTATTTTAAGAATCAAGCAACGTTGGATTCAAGAGGGGTCATTGAAAAGAAAAGTTGGTACTGGTCCGGCATGCATTTCCGTCCCTGAACAAGATGATGCATTTCTGGGATATCTAAGGGCAAATCCTTTTGAAACTGCAAGAAATGCTGACACAGGATTTCCTGGGTCTCAACCTACCGCTAGCCGAAGAGTTAAAGAATCTGACTTAAAAAACCGCGTAGCTGCGAAAAAAATGATGCTCACAGAAGAACGGAAACAGTCTCGTTTACTTTTCGCCCTAAATTATATCTACCGCGACCATTAGTTTTGGAACACGGTAGTGTTCACTGATGAAAAGGTTTTTCAGTCAACATATAATGGACAAATTCGTGTCTACAGGCCAGACAATACAAGATTCGAAGAACGCTACACTAGCGATCTTGCTTTCAGACCTGGACGATTTTCAGTAAACGTATGGGGTTGGATAAGTGCTTATGGACTTGGTGTCTGCTGGCGATTGGAGGGAAGGTTTAACGCCGAACATTATATGTCTGTTCTGGAAGATATAATTCTCCCATCTGTTGGACAAATATATCCAAATAACTCATTCGTCTTTCAGCAGGATAACTGCCCGGTCCATACCGCAAATGCTGTAAGGGAATGGTTTCATCATAATAATATTGAAGTCTTGCCATGGCCCGCTTACAGTCCTGATATTAATCCCTTAGAGAATGTTTGGGGTCTAATTGTAAAACAAATATATAAAAGAAATTTTAGACCAAACAATTCTAATGAATTATGGGAAGTTATTCACGAGTGCTGGGAAGAGCTGGATGCAAATGTTATAGGGAATTTAATTAACTCAATTCCAGGCAGATTGGTTCAAATAGTCGAAAAAAATGGTCATATGACCAAATATTGAATTTTTATAATTTAATCATAAATTATATATTACATTATAATTAAACATTATTTATACATAGTTTTCTGTTTTTATTATTGTTATTGGTTACGTTGTGTTTAAAAATTTGCTTTGTAGAAATATTCTAATACATTAAAATCATTTATCACATTTTATATGTTTTTGTTTTGTCTATCGCCGTCGATAAGAAAAGCCTGATTTACGCAAATATGGCAACATCTAGTCATAAGACTTGTACCCATTTTCAGTGAATACAACTGTACATGATATTGGTAATTGATTTAATGACGACTCAAAATTAGTTTTATTTTCTAAACTTGCTATTTGAAAAATTGATTCAGCTGTCGATGGCATTTCTTCAACCTTTGACAACTTCAACACGAACGAATGACAATAAATTTAGACTTGGTAACAGTGATGAATACAATGATTATAATATAATATTATAGAGTAACTGAATCATTGGCTACCCTACAATCGAAATATCACCCATTAAATATGAAAACAATGATGAACTACCAACGAGTTGAGGAACTACCGAGCACACTCTTACATACAGCTTACATACAGCATACTAAGAAGTTTGCAACAAATAATAATATATCAGTAAAGTTACGATTGTACAGATCCGATGGGATATATCACGTTACCACGCACCGATGGAAATTAAAAAAATAGTATCATATCTCAAAGGGTGTTGAATGGCAACACACGGAATTTCAAGCATTTATCCAAGAACAGTTTCGAAAATGAAAACTTTCTATTTCCGAATAGGTATACTGAAGTGGAAACTGAAAAGCGGAATTGAAGAAAATGTCTTTTCCAAAAATGACAGGACTAGTTTGAAACATTGGTTTTCGTCGTTACATTGGTTTGAATCCAACAATTATTTCGAAAGTTTATGAATAATGTAATGCTTACATTAATGTAAATCAAGATTTTCTAATTTGATGAAAATATCGACTATGAAAACTAAGTAGGTAAACATAATCCCTCATTTCAAAAGCTTTAATCTAATTTATCTTCTTTTCTCCATGTAAATATGAATATTTTGAAGGAATCAAGTCAAATTTGTACAGTTTAGTAAAATGAAAGAATCCATCCCGATTATCAGTGATAATTGGATATAATGTATTTTTTAATGTCATAGCATCACTTAATTCGTAATATTATGACAACATTGTTTAAAATAAACTACAGCGAGGGCTAATCCAAAGGATTCGAAGGCACTTGCATACACGTGTATCATGCGCAATTTTTTATATTTGCTAGCATCTTGACTCGACAGGTATTCTACTGATACTGGTAATTGCTGAAGAAATTTTTTTCAATTTTCTTAAAGAACCCCGGGATCCGCTGTATCAATGGTCACGTGACATATGTCAATCACGATTATTAGCTCATCAGATCGATGAAATAGTAAATATTTTTTTACTACACAATTTTTTCTGTCGAGAATCTTACCGATTTAATTCAACGGCAGTAAGGAAACTGTAGTTGTTTTCATTTGAGACAAAAACACCTCTCATATATTTTTATGCGAAAAACTGGATCATTATTTGATATAATCTTCCTCATTGAATGTATGGATCGCTTATTATTCTTCGTTTATATGATAAAAATGGAAGAATCGTTGAGAACACAGTTTATGGATATCATACATATATTTGTTAGTGGGAGTAAATACATACATACATTTGTTGGTAGGATCGTTGAAAGAGTTGATTTAATTTCTCTTATTAATAGTGTACCAATATCTTTCCAACTTCTTGGATTGACACAGTATTGGTGTTTTTGTGATCTTTTTATATCTCATTTAGATATCGTTTGATTTAAGAAACGTCAAAACCTACTCAAACACCAAAACTACGTCAGTTTCAGAGGATTCGTGTTTTGCCAATAAAGTTATGACATCAGGAACTGTAAGCTTAATACTTGAATTTCATCAGTAATGGGAAAAGTCTTCAGTTTTTAAAGTCTGCAAAATAGAAAAAGGAATTTGCTTCCATCACTACTTTTAGAAACCAATGTCGGAACACATCTCTGTCAACAAGCCATGAAACCAAGAACTGTGTGCGAGTCGGAGTTGAAACGGGAAAGTAATTTAGCCGTTTGAAAAACGATTGAAACGCTTTATTCTACTGAACTGGCAGGATTGCTCATCAAACGTAAACCTGAAGTGATGAAAAGCATGAAGTGTTGTTAGGTTTTGAATAAATTATTATATAATTATACGAAAGGTAGTCTGAGGACTTCACAATAAGAATGAAAGCTTAGATTGAATTCAATACACAAAAATTAAGCGTTGACCAAACTTTCAATTCATGCATAAAGCTCCAGTGTCATAGCTAATTCGAATACTGTTTCTGTGAAGTTTTCAGGACATAACACTACTGCCCTTTCGAAATTTTAGCACTTTTTGTATGTTTTTTTTTTCGAGTAATATTTCAATAGAAATTTTTATCCTTGACTGGCATCTTATGAAGTCATAATGCCTCTGTTTACGAACATCTTATGAAATAATCATCAAAACACTGGTATTTTATGATCAGAGACATGTTATCGATTATTTCTTGACAATTCTTGCAACAAATCGAAACCATCAATTCAAAGCATTCATGTACGTTCAGGCCAATCACAGCATTATTACAGTGGGAATTTTCTACCTTGAAAATTGCCGCGGGAATTTTTTGTGGTATTTTGTTTTTATTGGTTGACAACTGATACTTTTGATTTACCATGTCATTAGTTCGCATGAAAAGTAAAAAATGATTCGAAAACGGTTGAGTACCTACATCATCATTCGATGGAATTGTATGAAAATCAACGAAAATGCAAGATTACTATTTTGAGTAACTTGTCAATTTGGAAACAATTTCAATTGATAACCTAAGGGACAGAAAGAAAGCAATAACTTCCAATTTAACAGAACAAAACAATGTTACGAAATCCTCCAGCCAAGGACAAAGCACCCATAATATATGTATATTTCATGCTGGGAACTTCAAATTCCATATTTCATTCTGTTTATAGTTCTATAGAGAACTCTGTTATATAGAGAATGGGTCTATAATTGAGCATCAAAAAATTATCTTTTGAATACCACACGAGAGTTCGATAAAGTAGAAAATAATTCTCCAGATTTTTTCTCAAACTTGTTGCTATTTGGCAATAGGCATTCAAGCCCTTCGGGCTCTCGTGTCTATTGCCTGGCAACAAGTTTTCGGAAAATCTGTCAAATTATTTTCACTTTATTCTCACTCTCTTGTGATATTACAACTGAGAGTTACTTTCTCGGCAACTGTCATAAACACGTCAAAGAAACCTTCAAATCAGGAAAAGTTCTCGTGTTTATGACATATCATCTGTGGATAAAATTTTGTATTGAATTTTATGTCATTAGCATATAAAACACCCAATAAATAACTATTAATGCAAAAAGTGAAAACTGTTTTATTTTTCTCCATGAACATCATGTTTTGTGTTCTGAACCACATTCTTCCTGAATCATTGATTATTATTGATTTATTTGTAAAACTATATATTGGTTTCGATCATAATTTAGAAGTTTAGTAGATTAAGTTCGGAAAAAACGCACCATTTTGTAACTTAGATCAGATCACATCCTGTACCATTGATTTTTTGATACATTTGTTGAAGTGAAAGTGGAAAAGAAGTTATTTCATTTTTTCGTAAGAACAGTCTGATGATCGTAATAATGTACACTCATATTTTTCTGGATTCGTCGTTAAACTGACGAACATCATCAGAATACTTCCCCATATTTTGATTTTTTAATCTCCGTAATGAATTTCTGCACGAATGGTGAATTCCGAAGCAAAAATTATCGATCCACTTGAGGACACCAATCTAAATGTATGAGTCGGTTATCTGAGTGCGCGCGTGCAGGAGCATTATTAACAGCGATATTGAAGCTGGGCTTGGAATTCCAATTTGACTCCGAAATCCGGCAAAGAGTCCCTTAATGAATGCTTTTGATTTATCGTCTGCAATTCGCCGAGTTCTTTATTACGGCTCACGGTAATGCGACAAAATGATTTAATCGATGCTCTCGACTCTTCGCTCCTTAGGAATGGGTTCGAATATTGCCGGAAATTTTAAAATGATATGTTCGGATATGCCTTAATCCGTAAAGCCCCACGGAACCAGAAGAACTTTCATCGGTGCCGGTGAAAAAATATGCAAAGTCCATTGCATGAACAATACTTTAAAATACAGGATTGTGATGATCAGGACGGGAACAGATGGTATCTAATGTGTCTGTATTGATCTACCTTTGCACTGAAGAGAGATAATAACCTCGAAACTAGTCTACAGGTGGTACCCCAATTCTGACCCGCACCAAAATTCTGCAAGTAGTTTAGAAAAAAAAAATTGTAACGTGTCTCCGACAATAAAGACATGTCCCAAGAACTTGATGTAATCAATTATTTTCGTGTACAATAATGGTATTTAGACTCATCGATTGATCACTCAATATTAGACTCAGTAAGTTTTGGTCTAGCCTTTTCTCAACTTGTCCTAGTCCAATATTTGCAACATCAATAAATTATTATCAATTAATTTACAGAAAACATTCTACGTGCCTTTCTGTAGCTATAGTTTGCAACTCCCAAATTACAATGAAATTAGTTTTCAAGATAATTTACAAATAAATTGTACTAACTGTATAAAATATTCAGGAATAAAAATAGACAGTCACCTGAAATGGGACCAGCAAATTAACTTTCTCCTCAATAAACTAAGATGCGTGGTGTATAAGATAAAGCAAGTCTCAAGAATACTCGAAGAACATCAATTGAAAACGTTATACTATACACTTTTCGAACCCCATTTGAAATATGGAATCATCGGATGGGGAGCTGGAATGAATGTACACCTCAAAAACATAGAAATCATACAGAAACGAATAATAAAAATAATATATAACAAACCTCCACGTTATTCTACAGAACTTCTATATCAAGAAACAAAATTGATGGACATAAAACAACTATACTTTTTGAGCCTGGCAACACATCAGTTCGTGAATAAACAAGAATTAATTAGAAAAAAGCATCAACAAAATACCAGAGGTCACAACCTTTATCAAATTCCGTTTGTTCACAAATCAATAATCCAGAGGACTTACAGTTATCTTATCTAGAACTCAAATAAAAAAATACATTCTCGAAAACCCTAGACAAAAAATTCATGAAATAATAGAAACATGAAATGACAGAAATATATATTCAAACTCCTATACTTTTCAAATCTTTCAACTTTATATGTCTATATTTTACGTATACTCATATTTTTTTCATATTTTATCTGTATTGTGTATATTTGAAATTATAACTCTTATTTTATGAATCATATCTACATCTACATGTTTAAATATAAACACTTCAAGAAACATATGAAAATTTTAATATTTTAACATTTAAACATTTTTAAAATCTTTACATAGGTATATTTTATTTTATATTGAATATCAGTAGACTCTAAATGTGTACATAAGTAGGTATAGTAAAGTATATAGATTTTTTTTTAAATTTGTTCTACTTGATTGTGATATTATCACACCCTGTATTTATTATATATTTATATCCTTATATTGGTTCATCACATATCTATCACATATTTTACATATGAACCTCTGTTGAATAAACAAGTAGTATTGACTGCTTCGTGGTATATTCCTTATTGATAACCATAATGTATACGTTGATGCCAACTCTGTATCTTTGCTTGTGAATAAAATTATTATTATTATTATTATTGATAACTTCGTCCCAAGTGTTTGCAGAAGAAACCAAGGCATACGGGATAATGTGGCCTTCACAGTTTGTCAAATATCTGATACTATTCATTTAATAACAACGTTATTAGTATTTGTTATTGGTAATATGCTTTTGGTAAAAAATATTTACCGATTTCGCTTTATTGCCTCTTTGATTATTTGCCACGTTTCTCTGCTATCACCTTTTACGGATTCGAATTTATTTTTATGGTATTAATTTCTTTGTTTTTTTTAATAAATTATTGATTTCATTCCTCTGAGATGCAGTACTTACCCTTTGTATATGCCTTATGGATGTTTAAGGGATTTTGTTATCACAGGTTTGATTTTATATTCATTCTGTGTAAGATTCTTAGTATGCGATAACATTTTTATATACTTTTGAAAATTATTCATGACTTTTTTATAACTAATTTGTACATTTATATCTCTGAAAACATCTTACCAGTCATCGTTTCTTAAAAAAGCTTCCAGCTTAGATAAATTGATATCCTTTATTGATTTGATTTATACATCAATAAAAGTCGGTACACGATTCAATATCAGCAAGAGTTATAATTCCCTATCAAAATCAGTCAAAACAATTCTAACCATAGGCGTGTGAAACTCGAAGGGTACAACATTTTCTACCGTATTTTGATGATGAGCCTTTTGAACACTTACTTTCAAAAAGTCCATATCTAGGACTTAAATTGGTATTTATCGTTTGAGACCTCCAACAGTAAAAGTTAATTCATTATCTGTTCTACCCAATTTGAGATTTTCATTATGCATGCAATATTTCATTAAAAAAAACATCCTAATATCGTTTGGCCCCACAGCAATTAAGAAAGATACCTTTCCTTATTCATGTAGTTTTAACTAATCATTCATAATACGTATTCAAGATTTCAAAAATCTCGGAAATATAAAGATACGTACTGGAAATAATGTCCCCTTCATGTTTCGCACGCCAATGGTTACAATTGGTTTTGGCTAATTTCAGGTGAGGAACTCACAAGGATATTGAATTGTGTCCCGACATTTATTGTAAGGACTCGAAGTGTTCCAGAGATATTGAAGGAAAAACAGTCTCTAGGAACCACTTTCAAATTTTTTTTTTATATTTTTGCATTAGGTACCTAAAGTTTGTTGCCGTATTTCAAAAACAACCTCTATAATAGCCCTCGGCCCAATATCGAGGAACAAAAAATCAGCTATAAGGTGCTAAATTCTATGACGTACGAAAATAAAAACACACCATTGAAACCATTTCAGACATAGTATCATTTGTATTGTTACATTTCCTCATTATAGTTATAAATACTTTGACTTAGATAGGTATCTTTCGTTTTCCCATTTTTAAGTAATCAAGAATAAATATCGATTAATCGAAGGAAACCCCAACCTTGACGGTTTCTGTCGTTGACTAGACAATTTTCAGTTTTTTTATCAGACTCTCCGGACTCTCACCTTTCAACGGAACATTTTAATCGGGCGATAACCTTCCGATCTCAAACGAGTGTGGTCATCCTTGATGTAATTTCAAAATAAAATTAACGATAACAATCGTGTTCAGAAAAGTTGCAGAGAAAGAATAACAAATCCATCCTGATCCTAGCAGGAATGTGGCTGTTCTAAACGTTATCCAAACTTTAATCCCGCTGTGTTAGTAGAGAAAATATTTAGCCAGGGGCCAATCTAAATTTAGTGAGTGGAGTGCGAGACCTGATTGGCTATATCGAGAGCAGAAACGTCAAGTGTTGTCGTTTCTGGATTGCCTTTCGCTGAACGAAAGTGGATTTTTCATTAAATTTGAGGGAACACTTGAAAAGACTTTGTGATTGGTAATGTCTCGATCTGACAAAACGAGGTTGTTCAAGAATCATTTATCACTTATGCGATAGAGGTTTCTGTCAAATTAACATACTTGATCTGTTTGTTCCATTGGAGGATTACCACAGAATCGAAGGTCAAGCAAAGACCTCTCATCGAATTATACCAGAGGTATATAACCCGGAGTCACCCACCAAAATGGTTTAAGAATATACAGGGTGGGGCACCGGAAACGAAACGGATCGAATAACTTCAAAACACATGTTTCTTAATCCAATGGGGACATCTTCCTATCATAACCTCAACTGTCATACCTCTCCCCCCACCCCTTGGTCCCTATCACCCAAACATTTTGAATAGGGAAAGTAGTGAATGAGAAGATAATTTGGAATATGAAACAGTTGTTTTCCCCGCAAGAGGGCGCCAAAATAGAAAGTTAGGTGCGAAAATTGACATGGCTGAATTCCTTATGAAATTACCTTTTTAATGATGTGTCACACTTACTACTTTCCCTATTCAAATTGTTTGGGTGATAGTGACCAAGGGGTGGGGGGGAGAGGTATGACGGTTGAGGTTATGATAGGAAGATGTCCCCCTTGGATCAAAAATCGACGTGTTTTTGCATTTTCTTCACAACACATGTATTTTGAAGATATTCGATCTGTTTCGTTTTCGGTGCCCCACCCTGTAAATAACCCATATAGATTTTGTTGCCTCATTCAAGTAAATTGAATTTTACAATTGTTTTTTATTTTTGTATAAGTACTCTATCATATTAAAATTTTTAAAAAAAAAATTTACGTCTATACTTGGTTTTTCGATCCTTAGCTCTCGGGCATATTTGACAACGAGTATAATCCATATTTTGCTCAGGAATTGGTAAATCGACAGTGTGGCCTAAAATTTCAGCTATTTTCAGTCTTAGATGTTTTGGGATTCTAACATAATTTTTCCTCTGTTGCAGAATAGGATCCACCAGTGCTAATCCTAACTCATGTAGAAAAATACGGCGATTTTTGCTTTAATCTCCTGTATTTATTTTACAAATGATCTGACTATATATTGATGCCGGCTACATCCATCAAAGTAAAAAATAATCGTTGGGACCACCTTTTACATTTTCTCGCAACGGAATAACTTCCACACATCTCGTCTACAACGTTACCCCTCCCTTTGTTATATTACAAAAACTGATTAATTCCAGTAAAAATTTTTTCTCCGGTATCCGCAACTATTATGTTATCGTGATGGAGAGAAGATCACACAACATTCTTGTTTGGTTCAGGTATGTAGGATAACAGTGTATAATCTTTTTGGAGAGTAAACATTGAGGCCTTTGGTTTTTGCTCTTTATTTTTGGTGAGAGGTTCTGTTGGAATTTCGGCCTTATCCTTGCGAAGAGTACCAACCGACGCCAATTTATGCATCTCTTGTAACCTTTTTACTGCCAGATAACTACAGTACCAATCGTCAAAAGTTATATTCCGGTTAGTAGATACCAGAAACAGGTGTAATCATTTGATCTGTCAGATCGATCTTCGCATTACTATACTATAGGGACCATCCGATTGTATATTACCAGCTTAGATTTCCATATTCAATACATAAAACGTACGAGCGTCCACTAACGAATTTTTTTCAATGTTTTGTTATATATTATACTATAGTTTAGAGTAGAGAAAATTGTAATAAATTCATAATAAAATATTTCCAATGTAGATGAGTATTCTAAAAACGTACAATATACTAACATCATTCCATTTCTGAAAATTTATTTGTAACGATTTCTTGAGGACGCATTGTACAAAATCACGAAAGGAGATTCCAACAGTTTCTGAAACTTCCCAAGGACCAACACACAATATTAATAATCTCCTTCTGGCAGAGGTTAGGGAGACCAATATCCTGGGAATCCAGTACATTCCTGAATGTCCAGTCCGAAGCCCGCAATCCAAAACTATGCTCGCTCACTCACTACATTGGAATGTGTCCTGTGATATTAGGCACGGAACATTATTCAAACACATGAAGCGCCGGATTTACTTTAACTGAATGTTAAGTACTCAACACACTTTATTGCTTTTCCGCTTGTATACATTGAATGGATGGATTTCTCGTTGGATGACGAAATGTCGGGGGACTACCAGCCAGGACACTTGATGCAGATGAGTATCACCTTTGATGACTGTTCGAGAGAAATTGTCTTCGTGTGTATTTATGAACTAGACAAAAATTTCTGTTGCACTATACTTCCACCGCAGTGGTGTTAGGGATGTTGCCAATGACTGGACAGCATCTTGTTAGCAATAAAGGTAATAAATAGTTATGTTTGAAACTGTTAAATCTACTCCATTAACGGTTACAACGGGAGTTCCTCAAGGATCAATTCAAGGCCCTTTACTCTTCAATATATTCATAAATGATATCATATACGCGTGCCTTTTTCCAAACAAAACGGTCTTCTTTGCTGATGATTTAAATTAACTCATGGCCTAAAATGATCAAGAAACACTTGTAAATAAATACAACGAGTGTGCACAGGAATTCATTAATTGATGTAATGACCTTGTATAGTTAATACATACAAAACGCAGTATATGTTATTCTTATCAAAGTCGGTTACGATTATAGTCCCTAAATATTTAGGTACTTATCACGGTGGATCAAAAACTAATACGGGAACTACATGTAGATAATATTGTAACAAGATTAAGTTGTTTGCCTCGTAATTAGTAAGTTAAAGAATACAGTATCTCTGCATGAGCCCAAAAAGACCTATCATGAGTTAATCGTTATTACATACGGTATGATTTACTGGGAAAACCCGTGTTATACCTATAGGGCTTCTACTATCCAAACGCAAACGAAGATAATCAGATAACTAGTGGGTGCCATCGTAAAATCGGTAAGTGTTCATTGAACTATCACTTCTCACTATACCATGTCTGTAAATATTTTTGTTAATACTGAATTTAAAAAAGAAGAATCAAATCTGTTAAGAAATAATATGGTTCATAACTATGATTCCCGTCGAAGAAATGATCTTCGCGTGCCATTTTCACCGTGCTGGTGGTACCCTTGCAAACAGCAGCAATTTCAATTTGTTTAAATCAAACTACCCAATTATTTGATTTTCATTCATTGAAAAAATAATTGGAATGTTAACACCGTAAGGTGATTATGATTGTGAATTTTATTTTTCATTATTTAGGGCATAAGTGTATGTCTGATTTCTGTTTGAATAATCTCATAAATTTTGCACAAATGACGTGTAAAACGTCAATAATGAATAATTTATCAATTGTCTATCTATGATACTGAAATTAATTGCATACATATACATGGAGTTTGCATTCCATATTTTTACATTACTTTCCTGGCTGGTGACTGAAATTACTTTGGAGCTTCTAGAAAATAATTCATCTCATCGGTAGTACCGTGGTCTCGACTCGCTTCTTTCTACAAACTGCTATAGAAAAATTGTCCCTCTATTTTTCTTCTGAGGAATGTTTATCGTCGAACCTCTGAGATATCGTCAATTTGCCCTCAGCTACCTATATCATTAAAATCAACAAGTCTTCCTACATTTTCGTCGTCAGCCAGAAGATTTACGGAACATTCTTTTTTCTGAATTCGTTCTGTTAACGATCGGCAACTTATTTCGTGTTAAAGTGGGGGGAGGCTAATACCATGTTTTCCTTCTGTTCTTACGATATCATCCGAATATTGAAGAAAATATTTTCTATCGGTGTAAGGCCTGGATGAATTAAACTGATCAGTAACTCCCAGGTACACTAATATATTAATACGATTTGCTAAATAATAATGCCGAGCACACTACTAAACTGTTTATTTTCTAACTTCACTAAAAACATACAACTACTTCACTGACTAATAAAAAACTTAGATCTATACTACAATACAACTAGCTAAATATTTCCAAACACTTATATACTTCTTTAAAAAAAAACAGTTTATCACTTCTTCATAAATTCTTCTTAATCTTCTTAATCTTCCCAGTGATATGTCTCGCCTTTAAATACTCAAGTATTGTAACCAGATGTTTCGCGAATCCGTTCCAGATTACTCACGACAGAGTTCTACCCAAATAATAATCTATTCTTCGAAATAATTATCGTCGATACGCTTGCGAGCCGACCCAGTGGCGCGCTAGGGGAATTTTATCAATCTCGTAACATTATCCCCCTCTCAATTCTGATCGCCCCGATCAAACACTGTGTCGTTGTCTCCATTAAAACGTTTAAGTCTTTCTAGGTGAACCACCTTCATTTTCGCTCTAGGGCTGCGTTGAATCCTACCCACGTCGTTTATTTTCTTTACTATCGTATATGGTCCTTCACAAGATGGTGTTAATTTGGGAGACACTCCTTTCTTACGACGAGGGTGGTACAGCCATACTCGATATCCTCCTTTAAATTCACCAGTATTGGCCTTAAGATCGTATCGAGCCTTCATTCTGTCACTGGTTATATTCAATATTTTTCTTACAATATCATGGATCCCATTCAAACTATCTCGCCGTTCGTCTGCATAATCCTGTATCTCTTTTTCTTCAACACTTGGTGATCCAAACACCAAGTCACAGGACGAACGAAGTTCTCTACCGAAGATAATGTTGGCTGGGGTGAGCTTTATGGAATCATGCACAGAGGCCCTATAAGCCATCAAAAATAGTGGAAGATGTCGATCCCAGTTCCTTTGGTGCTCCTCTACTACTTTGGAAAAAATTTCTATTGATACCGCTCGTACTTTCGGTCTCGAGGTGTTGAAGGCCGCCTCCACTTCTAAAGAACGTACCAAGGCATCGCTACTCCTCTAAAAGTATGTCAATCGCACAGTCCTTTGGATTTCGGTGTCTCTGAGTCCATCTATAAATAACTGCACCGCTAACTGTTCTTTGAAATCTCCCGGTGCTTCTGGGTAAGCCAGCTGAATTAAGCGTCTCACATCCGATTCAAATTCCTGCAGACTCTCACCCGATTTCTGAGTGCGCATTTTCATTTGAGCCCGATACAGCTGTTCTCGCCATACCGTAACTCTTATGCAGTAATCAGGTCTTTATATTTATTATTGGTATCGTCTGCAACATACCCAAAGCTGGCCCTCTCAAAGCTACTATAAGTGCTGTAGCTTTTTCTTCTTCGCCCCATCCATTAGCCAACGCTGCAGCTTCAAATTGTTAGCGATACATGAACCAAGAGGACTGTCCATCAAAAGTTGGTGGTGGTTTTACAGAAATTCCTGATGTGGCAAACCTGTCTCGACGATCATGGTTCTTGAAAAGAGTTATCTGGTTTTCGAATCCTTTCACCTCCTCTCGCACTGTATCCACCTTCTTATTAAGCTCATCGTCGATTTTCTTGACGTCTCCCTCTATTTTTCCTTTCAGTTGCTCCATTTGTACTTCGGTTTTCTGTAAAACATGTTGGAAGAACTTGTCTTGATGTTCTAGAACTCTCTGAAGGTCTGTTTTTCTTTGTTTTTCTATTCGTTCTAATTCATTCTTTTTTCTACATTCATGCAAAAAGCAAAACTTTATCGAACTATATTCAGTAGAAAAAAGAAACTCTTTATTGCACTAGTGCAATAAAGTTTTTATTGCACCCATCTGTCATTCTACTTCAACGTGCTGTCATCATGATAAACATAAACGTTCAAACCCACTACATATTTAGCAGATATTCTGTGTGACAGGCCATACGTTTCAAACATCTACATATTTCATATTATTTTGAATTAATGTTAGCAGTCAGAGTTGATCAAACAATGCCTTCCCGAGAATAACTCCATAATCAAAACCGATCCGCTATGTTCTAAACCGTCTACCTGCATAGAGCAAACTGTCTGTACTATGACCACACCTCGTGATAACATACGCGCCCATGGCTAATATGATTTTGATTTTTATAATGCAACTGTGGTTATATAAACGTCAGTCAATATTTTATTCTGACAATTACAGAACTGAAAGTTTCAAAATAAGTAATATTAATGGAAAACTAGATAATGGTGATCGATAGTAATGATTATTTATTTAAATTGCGTATTTCATTTTCCTTCACGTAGTGCCGCACCTGAATAAATGATTTTTTGCTTTTTGCATGAACGTAGAAAAAATATTGTATGCAATTCGTGCTAAAAATGTTCATTGCACTCGACGTGTTGTCAATTTCACGTCGAGTACAATTAACACTTACTTTTTGCACTTATTGCATAAATAACTATTGTTGTTCCTTAGATCAACAAATATGCAATATGCAAAGTATTGTGAATTTTTTCAACAGATTCATTTATCTTCTCAGTGACGTTGGAGATTTATGTCGATTTATTTTCTCTGAAGCCATATTGTTTGTTCGATAAAATCTCATATTTATTCAAAAAACTAATTATCATTTTTTTCAAGATTTTTTCGAATATTTTCGCGATATTAGAAAAAAGTGACATTGGTCTGTGATTACGAGTATCCATGCGGTCATTACTTTTGAACAGAGGCTTTATTACTGCTGTTTTGAGTGTATCTGAGACAGTTCTTGTTCTGAAACATGAATTTATACTATATGTCAATGGCTGAAATATGTATTTGTTGATCTTTTCCAGGATTTTCGATGTGAGGCCATCTATAGCCGGTGCTTTGATATTTTTGAAGCTGAATATAATATCTACGATTTCATTTTGTTGTTATCCCAAAAAAAATTAAATGTGTTGAATGTCACGTGAAATGTTATGGGTTTTCAATATATCATGTACCAAATCCTGTCCAATTGTCGAAAAGTAGATAAGTATTGAAGTCGTTAGCAATCATTTCTGTATTTTCATTTTAGATATTTCGTGGTCACTGGATTTCTGGATCTTTTTAGTAGGTTCTTTGTTCATAATAAGTAATTTTTTGTATTAATGCATGAAGCATACGAGACCTTTAGTTAGTAATAGTAGTGGTGCAAACCGATTTATCGCAGAGATGAAACACTCAGAATGTTGTGGTATTCTTCTGTCTAACCATTTTTTGTAAAATGTCAATATTGATATCTCCTACAAGAACATGTAAATTATTGTCAGATTTGATAGTAGATCTCAGAGAGGTTTCTAAACAATGCACCGAAACACTTACTAACGGTAACAAAACTAGCGGAACTGACAGAATTCCTCAGATCGTTCTAAATAAATGTTCCCCCGAACTATATTACGAGTTCTTTGCAAATTATTCACATTTGGGGATATTTCTGTTCAACTGGGAAATTGCAAAATTACAACCTGTCCACACAATTAGAGAAAGATCATACCTTAGCAACAACACATTGCTATGTGCTATCTAAAAGCTCATGAAAGAAGCCTTCAATATCAAAATCAGGAAATATCTAGAATGCTAAGGAATTGTGAATTATTTACCTATTTTTTTCCAGAATGATCTCATAATGGACAGTATAATTATGTCAGTATCCATTCCGATACTCTATAACATCATCAGCAGTAACTTTCCATGGAAACACCACGTGAAGTCATTGTCAAAAGTGTTTCTCAAAAACTTGGCCGAAAGCTATTTCATCTTCCGTCAACTGATTATGTTTTATAAGGTACATATACGACCTGTTCTGGAATGCTGCTCCCATATATAGACTGCAGCTCATAAACACATACTGAAACCTTCCGATTTTGTCCAAAAAATATCCATTCGTCACGTCATTGATGCTTTGTTTACAAGCTCATTCACTTCTCTGGAACACCGCAGATAAGTTGGCAATCACGCTCATTTGTCTGGACGATACTTTTCTGAAATACTTATCATCAATCGTTCTACCGTTAGTGGTCCCATATATCTGATCTATCGAGCTCATTTCTCACATCTTTTTGTCGTCACTTTGTAGACATGCCAACAATTTCTTTCACAGAAATCGTCCTTCCAACAAACGGCAAAGCTTTGGAAGTCACTACCTCGGAATATAGCTTGCAGAAATTCAAGAAAAATAGTTCTTATCAACTTTTCGTCGGTTCTCACAATGTTCTCTGAACAGTACAGGATTTTGTTTTTCAGGATAACCGCACAACATAAAAAATACGATATCGACGAAATGAGATTATATTCCTCTGCCCACTTTTATGTCTTACTGCATAGCCACGGGCTGAAACGTTTCACGTTTTCAGTGGCATATTCGATAACACCAAGTTGAGATAAGCGAACGATCAACAGCAAAAATGAATGTAGAACAAAGATCGACTACCAACCATGAAACTTAATGGAAAGTATAATCGAGGCGATATGATAAGTAGATGAACTACCGTTTCACTCTGGGGATCTAGAACGCAGTCAATATTCAGAAACAGGACTATTTGGTTGACCTGTACCTCAGTATCTATTTCAAAAAATAAAACAACACAAAAAAGTATCGACAGCAGTCATATTCCCTGAGAACTCAGGAACAATTCCTTTATCGCCACTTACTTTTTCCATCGCCTTCATTTGTAATTCATTTCGCATTACGACACATTCATAAAACAAACACTCAAGTAGTGAAGTTTAAACCAGAAAGTTTCCTCTGCTGGTCTGGCGAAAGATTCAAGCCACTTTCCAAGACTGGAATATCATCACGAGGAGTGCATAGCAGTTTCCACTTAAAACGAGCTAAAATCTGCCGCCCTTTCCGACGTTCAACCCTCTTTCCAGTAATAACCGTAAATTCTATTAAAACATAACCACGGCGCGAAATCTGCCGCCATTACGACGATGCTTCCACAGTCATCTGTTTTATATCCTGGTTCAGAAAGCGGCGATGTTCTCAGGCACGGACTTGATACAGATTGCACACAGATTAGAAAAAAAACTCAATTTCCATTAGTTATTGATACAAATTTTTCCAAATAGAAATAGAATCTGTTTACTGTATTTTATATACAATATAAGTACAATTAAGTGGACTATTAGACATATGGAAAGAAGTTTCAATCTAAAAAACTCTTAAGGGGTCTTAAATGTGCTGTACCTTTTTGAAATATATCCGAAAGTATAGAATTGTACGTTATTTCAATAACATAGTTACCTAATGGTAACTATGTTTTCCTAAATAATTGTTTGCCTTTTCGAAATCTAATAAGATGTCACCGTTCCTTCACAAAATGTGATGTTGAAGGATGCTGAAATTGAGGTGCTGACATTATTTTGTAGTTTTTATCAGACAATTTTAACTAAACAAATATAATTTTTCTTTGGTTCAAGAATAATTTGCCATATATTCTATATTTCCTTTGGTTATTCATTCAAACTGCAAGATTCAGTTCAAAGTGCTTTTTCTGAGAAAGCTCTTCTGTTATGTTAATTCCGGCTCAGCAATCTAACTCCTAGGCTCGAGTCGAAGCAGAATTGGCCGACGTCAACCCAAATTCACTGAATTGTGTTGCTGACGAACTGTTGTAGATAATCTCTGAAAACAAATGGTAAACTTTCCAGTTTGTCAAAATGATTTTTTTTCGTATGATTTTCAACCAATGAGAAATTTCAATTCAGCTAATTTACTTTGTATATCAATAATACATGATTGTACATAAAACACATTTTTTATTTTAAAATATCATTTTTCTATATACGAACAAAACGGATAGTCATAATTTGACATCCATCAATAATTATTTGAAAATCGGTCGATTCAGAGCTTCATGTAAGTACTTGAATTATTAAATTATGTCTGTATGTTCAATTTATTCAAAAAACAATTGCGCCAAATACAATTTGTACTCAAAATAATTGATATTACATTCTTAAACTTCTTGAACAATGATCCTCCCGTTTCGCAGTCGGGTTATTTCAACTGTCAAACTGACAGTCGTTGTAATTATACAATACGTTTTCGTTGTGGTAAATTCATGCGAAAGTGTTCGGGAGAAAATTGTTCACTGTGAATTAATTACAAATACAAATGTATCCCCATGAAAAAGTTCTAAGATAAAATATAATAAGGGTTTTTAATTCCATATCCATGTAGGGTATTGGCAATATTGGAGAAATATCTATAACTGTCTCTTTAGGAGTAAATGTAATTTCACAAAACATAAAGTTTTCACTATTGGATTTTAACAAAATGAATCACTTCCTAACTTTTTTCACATGAATTTTAACTACACCCTATTTGATATAACCTGAATATTTTTAAGAACTTGTATTATTGCTGATGTTTGAATAATTCGTGTAAGAGTTCCTTCGTTTTTATTACTCAATAAACAATTTGGGTCATTTTTAAAACATCATTTCAGTATTTGGTGCATGCACAAATGTTATTATGGTGGAAGATTTAATTACATATTCATTGATTATGGTGGAGGACCCGATTTCACGCGTGTATGGCAATATTTTTTCTTCATTCTGATGAAACCAAAAATATTTATTCACTCAACCTCAACTCAACGAGTGGTGTTTTCTGAAATCAATTCAGTTGAGTTCCGAAATGAAAGACAGACTTAATAAATAAATTCATTCACGAGAGGAATTTTAAAAGACTATTTCGCAAACGACGTGAATGGTATAAGTTCTGATATTCGGCAGAATTAGAAGAAACTAGCAAAAAAGTTAAGAATTTGATCTGAGAAATCGATAAAGTTTAATAATCATAGGCATCGAACGAAATATATGTTCAATTAAACCAGTAATCTGCTCGTTTTTGAATGCGTGCATAGCGTGATTACTTATATTTGACGTTTAAATGTCACATATACAAATCTGAAAACACCAAAGTTGACAGGCCAATCAGAATCAAGAATCAAGTTTGGTATTATCGATAATCCTAACTTGACTAGAGCTCCTGATCGGTTCATTTACTAAGTGCGTGGAATAGTCGTAGGTAATACAACAAGTACATCGGTGATTATCGAAATAGAAATTTCTTCGATTTTGAGAAACAAATTATGTTGCTTTGCAACCACACGAGTGTGGTTGCCTAAAGTAACATAATTTGTTTCGAAAACGAGAAGGAATTTACGATAGTCGCCGATAACACTAGTTGTATTTGTTAAGATTATTTCATGAATAAAATCGAAATTTGAGCTATTATGGCCAGTGATTTTAAATATTTGTTGTTCTTTGATTCCGGATCTTGCCAACTGACTGACAGCTGTAGATCTATATACATATCCAGTAGCCAATCAGAAATCAAGCAACAAAATCGAAAACACATCATGTACATACCCAGTAGCCAATCAAGAGCCGAACTACAAAATCGAAAACATGATGTTCTCAATTATCAACAAAAAAATTTCAATCAATCAAAACACGCTATTTTAGCATAAGTGGAATAATCAAGGAAATCTTTTGGCATGTATTCTGGCAAGCTTAACGTAGATGGCGCAATTGTTAGCGGAGGTCAGATTGGAGTAGTTGATAAGTGCATAACGGACATGAAAAGTTTATTCCTATCGAGAAATGTGATTAAATAAGATTTATGCCAGTAAATAAATTTCACCAAATATAGACAAGTTAACCTACAAACTGACGTTTATGCGCGATTCCATCCACTCATTTTTGTATCAACTGTTATACGGCCGGAAGTTTTTGCTTTTCTTTTTTTCAATTCATAAATGAGGCTTTTTGCACTTAAATGGTCGTATTTCTCCATAACAACAACTAATTGAAGTGTTATTGTCTATTATTACTTGTTATTACTGTCACTCATGACCTCCACTCACACTAGCGCTCTCTGGCGGGAGCGATATCGTCCATGCCTGCCATTAACACCTAGTTCATCAATTTCAATGTAAGCCAAAAACATGTTATTTGCGATTGAAATAAAGTTATGGAAACTGTCTAAAATCAAGATACAGATTTCTATAAAGCCTAGAAAAATAACTTCAATATTGCAAATAAAAAAATGAACTACATATTCCTTCACAAATATTATGTTTGATTGCGTTCTGAGTAAAGTTAGGGTGATAAGTTTACTGCGGCCTGTGAGAACTACTGTGTCCTCTTTTCCAAGTGGCTGCAATGCTAAAGCGTTTGCCTTCTACCCAGAAGAGCTGGGTTCAAATCCCAGCATCTGCGATCAATATAGTTCTAGATGTAGTTCTATTATTTGTCTTGAAAAGTTGACGATGTTGGATATCTTCAAGTACACTACAATACAACGTAGTCTGACAGTATTCCAGTTTCCAAATCGTGACATACTTTTGAGATTGACAGCTCATTTGATTTATATTCTGTGTGTATGTATTTTTTAATGCATATCTGTACTTTTGTGAAGACACGTGTGTGTATTATAGACAAAGCTTTGTCAATAAGGTATTCCATCAGATAATGAAGTATATTATCTATCTATTTATTCTTTCAGTAGGCGATTGCATGTTGGGATTACAGTTAAGTTGTTGTTCTTGACGTGGAATGATGCAATACAGAAATAAGGAAGATATTTCTTGACTTTCCCGATACAATTTTGAAAGGGCACTGATAAAAAGTGGTCTTTCTTGAGCTGAATTATGATTCAGACTCAGTAGTGGGAAGTACAATAGAGAGTAATAAATGAACAATGAAGAATAAACAAGAATGTACCTCTCCAATGAAGAAGACAACTCTAGAATCATGGAAAAAAAGGACTGGTTCTGGCTGAGTCCGCCTCTGATCAAAGTATAAGAGTTGATACAGACTATATGGGGTAAGTAGAACGCTCAATCTCACTGAGAGCTTCTCCAAAACCTATAATGTTCAATTATTAAAGTATATTGCTCATATAAGTCGTTTTAAGAAATGATTGCCTTGCTATTATCTCTGTGACCCCGAATGTATTTTTGATTTTTGTTTTTTACGCTCCCCTTTTCTTCCGAAGATTTATCGCTGAGTGATTCTCGGGGCAATAAAAGAAATTAAAAACTCGGGTATGAGCTTTTTCGCTCACGGTTGTTTTATGTCTACCTGATTCCTTGTAAATATGAAATTGAATTCGATTTGATTTGAAAATTTGTCTTACATATCTGCTCTTGAACATTTCAGTTATGTACAGTGATATAAATTACTGATGACTTTGGGATATTCCAGAACTAGATGGGTATGTTTGAAAATATATCTTCAACACGTAGTTCTCAAAAATGAATATCTTCAGATGATGAGAAATAAATATTATCCATGAACATAATCTGTTTTTAATGATAACAATATGTCTTTATTCAAATCATTCAGATGGATGCGTATATAATATACATTGAAGATAAAATATTAAAATAATTTGTGTTTGATATCAATTATGAGAACTGGTATAAAGAAATAGTTCCACAATTTTTGAAAATATTATTATTTTCTTGAAATAACGACATTCGTATTTTACAACATATGGGTTACACAATTACATATCTTTTATTAATTGATTGATTGATGAGAATGAAGCCAGAATAATGAACAGTAGATTCGAACTACAGTGAATCGAGTAGCAGTTAAACTAACACTGACAGAAGAAAAGTATCGCTACCATAAGCTCTCACAGTTACAGATCAGATTGGTCGCATTCTACGAATATAAGTATGAGATTAAAACGATTCATAAATCTTAGAAAAATCTAAAAGACCATTCGAGATCAGCGAAGGACAAACGATACGTGCTAAGCTCTTTTGGGGTATACCGCATTCCATGTTCCTATGGCAGCATTTATATCGGAAGACGAAGGAATCTTCTGTCACAGGACATCAATTAACAACGATAATCCCAGAGTAAATTGAGAAGCCCAAGTCATCTCTACAACATCTGTTTGTTACCCAAGACTATTTCAGTAAGAAATTGGAATCCAGAAACAAGTAGGTACCAAGCCAAAAAGTTTAATATAATTGAATTTACAATATAAAAATAGACACTCGAAAATATCATTTAACTATATAAAACCACTTAAAACAATTACTTAGCCGCAGTAAGTTAGGGTTGGTCTGTGGTTGTTTTGGGTGGGGATTTTGGTTTTTTTTGACCATGTCTTCTGAGGTCTTCAGCGGCAGGTAAAACCTCCTTTCGCTAGCCGGAGCAAGCTCTACGATGTTATGAAGGCCGTCGAATGCTGTGAGAGTACGTCGGCCATTGCTTGTTCCCTGTCTCCTGTTGACTATACAGGGTTTTTAAAATCTGGATGAGACATCGGGCTATCGGGAGCATCCATTGTCGAGTTTTCCTTACGAGTCCCAGAAAAACAACGAAAAAACCGGGTGTGGACTACATTGTGAGCTACAGCTCACTGGTCTTCTGGAATTTCACGAAAAATATCCAGTGCCTGGTGAATAAGCCCGTGTTTCAACCTTAGGTTGTCACGGGCTCTGATTGTTGTTATGCCCCTGGTTAGCCGGTTTTCAAGGATAAAGTGCCTAAAGAATTGATCATCCTGGTGTCTGATGAACTCTTCGATTTTTTGAACATCGGCTAGATCTGTCAATGCGTCTAGCCGGATGTATCTGTCACTAATTGTGACGATACGAATTATCTTGTTCTGCACAACATTGTTGACTTGGATACGTTGCAGAACACTGGACATGCGTATGTCATTGGTGGTCTTATGATCTGCTTGTAGACTGGCACTTTCGATATGAGTGGGTAGTTCCTTTTCACCTCCGCGGCGGCTCGCTTCAATGCCAGACTGACATGTTTCGTAAAGTTTAGTCGACGGTCCAGTTGTACTGCCAGGTACCGCGCGGTTTCAAACTCGTCATCCGTTAATGAGAAATACGGTATATATAATCTGAGATCAAGAGTACCACTGCAGTGATAGTAGAATACTTACACTCGTAATTTTCTGAAGAAGTCTACCGCACGTGTAGGCAAAACGTCAAAACCCAAGAAAAATGGATACACGACCGAAAACCCAAAAGCCATACAGAACAACTCCAACAGAACCAAAGATGGACTACAAAGCTTGACTACCAGTTCTCAAAAATACTGCATTAGTTCCTCACCCACAAAATAACGGTACGAACAACTAGATAATTGAAATTAGTATAATAATAATTATAAAAATCGAAACAAAAAACATAAAACTACCATTGTGTTTCTTCCTTTAATGTTCTAAACAGCTTATAACAATTGACATCCGAAAACTAACATCTCTATACCACTACACTCAAGTGTCGATCGTTTTTCATTCACATTTGGTTCTCTCAGATTTGTGACTTGAATTCTGGTTATGAATGGTGATTCATCAAAAAGGAATGATTTAGAAAACTCCAATCTGAAAGCCCAGAAGAGACGTGCATTCTAAAATCGAGATATACTTTTCCCGCTGGACACATAAAACGTATGGCTTGATTTGATGTTGCTGAGTGGACGTTGGGTAAAATCAGGAGAAATATACTTTTCGCAAGATACCAAAATGATTTCTTTCTCCGTATGGCGTGAACACGGGTTGGGAAGAGAGTGACAGACATTGTTTTCCAGGAAATAGCCGTCATCCAGTGATATGTACGTGATCTAGATGCGAAAGCTGGTGTACGGTAATAATGTCCGATTGTGTGTTTTTCATTAATTTTGTCAATCACTTTTGTTTGCTATAGTCAACTGAAATGATTTTCTTTTATTATTCGGCTCTTATTCATTTCCCTAGTATTGTGACAGTTACAAAAGAGTCCTATTCGATTTGTTCTTTATTATTCTTACCATGTATTTCGATTTGATGAGTATATTCATTTTAACAAAACAACAAAAAAAAGCTTTCATTCGCAGTACATGAAACAGAGCAAATACTCTTCCAAACCTTCCCAGAGAGTGAAGATAAATCGATAACAATGAATTCAATAGGGGTCCTCCAAGGGTCAACGTTAGAACCTATCGTGTTCACTATTCATGTAGATGAGTGAACTTTAGTTCTCCCGAATGCATTCACTTGTTGTAGGCAATTCATAATAATGAAGTTGATAGAAGTGTACAAGCATCGTTCGATAATTCACTGTTTCAAAAATATTCCAATATCGCTTTCCACAATAGACAAAAAAAATATTTCTGCGATAAATGTTTTTACATGTGATACAATATACAACTGTAAATACTCAAGAATGTACCTTATTATATGGTTTCAAACCTGATGAAGATATATCATTAAATACTCATTGTCGAACCCTCACAGATAATCCATAACTGTTTTATGCTATCGACAAATATTTGACTACTCCTCTTGATTCTCTAATTTGATGTGTCACTGTTTTGTTCTTAGCTTGTTTCGACATTTTCACTGTTGTTTTTTTCTGCATATGTCTATTTCACCCAACCTCTTCTATTCTAAAATGTATTCTATTAAAGTCTAAGCAGTTAACATTCACTGCAAATAACGAATTCCTAATTCATTAGTAGATGGAAGGATTTGTTTATGGGGAAATTCTAAATAGATGAGTATAATAATGATAATTTGGGGCAACTCTTCTTCCACTCATGAAGTCTTTGTGACCAATGCAATGTTTGGAAAATGTTTGATATGATAATTCATTCGCGTATTATTCTAACAATTAATTCATAATATTGACATTTTTCGGATTATGTTTTCTTGAACCTCTACCGTACGTTCAGAAACAATGCAGGAAATTCACGAAAAACGATTCGTTACATACACTTGATAAAACATTAAAAAAAATTCATGTGTCTTTCATTTTCAAAAGTTGCCTAGGACTCAGCTTTCATAATATTCACCCAACAGAATTGACGGAAACTAAGAGTTTGCATATCGTAATTGAGCTAAAAAAAATAAACATTATTATTATTACTATTATTATTATTTAATTAAATTGCTCCTCCTTGACCTCTGTCCCTACAGTGTTTCACTTTTCATAATAATGTTTATATATACAGGGCTATTCAAATTCGTTTCTGTACATGGGGATCTCGTAAACGATAAGAGATACAGTGTCGGTTAAATTGTGGTCAAGTTGCGTATTCCAGAGACCTATTCAATGATGTAAAAATTCGAATCTATCTTTTTTGATTCTGGAGATATACAGGAAAAACCAAAAAATCCCAAATTATTTTTTTTTGCCTGTATCTTCTTTATTCGCAGTCATATTGAAAATCTGTCCACATTTTGGTATTGGCACTTGATGTGGGCTATCAAAATATGTCCATAAATCTTTTATACAGGGTGTCATCTGACTTGGGCCACTCCCATCTTCGAATTTTTAAATACGGACCTGTATTTTTTGTTGTAGTTTTTGGATCGTCGACGTTCACTTCATACTGAGAAATTAAATTTAATTTCATATTTCGGGATATTTCGGTAATATTTTATTATAATTTGGTTAATTATTCCCTTTTAAATTACGTCCCTGGAAATTGGTTGACTGAGTTAAATAAAAACACAATCGTAACTTTCACATCTCCCCATGTACCATACTGTTTTTCGAAAGTATTATTTTCATTTTTAGGTACCAATTCATATTTCTTCACATTTTCAATG
Organism: Chrysolina americana; assembly: GCA_958502065.1. Classification (NCBI taxonomy): domain Eukaryota; kingdom Metazoa; phylum Arthropoda; class Insecta; order Coleoptera; family Chrysomelidae; genus Chrysolina; species Chrysolina americana. The sequence continues at coordinate 75,278,283 of OY293413.1, forward strand.
CTCTAGCGTTTTCTACAATGAACTTCGAATAGCAAAACCTTTTATGATCATCTGAAATATATCTACAACAAAAATAGATTATATGTATTTTTATAAGCTGAAAAAGAAATGATAGCAATAAATACATCTGAAACGAACACTATAATTGTAATGAAAATTTAAATGTAGTAATTTATATACACAAAAAAATTAATGGCACAATAAGTGTTCGAATTGGAGTTCTTCCATTTCGAGACATTCTTCAACTCGTTTTTTTCATATTATTTATTGCCCTTAATATACTTCTTTGCTGCATTGTTGCGACAGCATTCAAAATCCTCAATCTCAGCTCTTCCACATTTTCTATCTCTCCGCCAGCATAAATCCTATTTTTCAATGTTCAGATAATCATAAAAGGTTTTGCTATTCGAAGTTCATTGTAGAAAATGCTCCCCTAAGAGCATTGAAAATGTGAAGAAATATTAGTTGGTACCTAAAAATAAAAAAATTACTTTCGAAAAACTCTGTGGTACATGGGGAGACGTGAAAGTTGCTTTTGTGTTTTTATTTAACTCAGTCAACCAATTTCCAGGACCGTAATTTAAAAGGGAATAATTCACCCAATTATAATAAAATATTACCGAAACATCCCGAAATATAAACTTTAATTTAATTTCTCAGTTTGAAGTGAACGTCGACAATCCAAAAACTACAACAAAAAATACAGGTCCGTATTTAAAAATTCAAAGATGGGGGTGGCCCAAGCCAGATGACACCCTGTATAAAAGATTCATGGACATATTCTGATAACCCACATCAAGTGCTAATAGCAAAATGTGAACAGATTTTCAATATGTTAAAATTATTTGGGATTTTTTAGATTTTCCTGTATATCTCCAGAACCAAATCAGCTAAATTAGATTTTTTTACATCATTAAATAGGTCTCTAAAACACTCAACTTTGCCACAATTTAACCGATACTCTATCTCTCATCGTTTACGAGATCCCCATGTACAGACACGAATTTCAATAGCCCTGTATATATAATATATATTTGTTATACCTGACTTGTACGATAGTTTTTTGGATCGAAACCAAAATTAGTTGAATTTAATTGAGAATCCGAATTTCCCAATTTATTTCATACATAAAGAATTCAGTTTATAACTTTGGGGAATACCTATGAAGCATCAGTAGTTGCTCCAATGAAACCCACGTTACAGATTTAATGTAGACAGACGTTATGACTGGACCCAATTTTTTTCTGTAAAATATATGTGGAGTAGATTACACCCGCCAAAAATTATATTTAAACAATATTCCACTCTTCATTCTTGTAATTTATTCTATAAGTACACAGATATTCGAAATCGAAACACCGCCAAGTTTTCCATAGAATAATGGCAGAACTGAAAGATACCCAAAATACTTTTTTCCACTTAAAGTCCGCTACGTGCCCGGAAACTAATTAGCGATATAAAAATCCATCGAGACTTAAAAACAAATGAAAGTGCGACCGTGCTCGCCCTCACTAATTGGCCAAGGGAATAGGATCTGAAAAAAAGTGACACTCCGCATGCAGGGCTTTCACAATTAAAAAACTGGATTCAGAGCGAATCTTCTCCCTCTCAGTCGAGAAAAAAGCTGTTTTCGAGACACAATCAAAATTACCCTTCGAGAAATACCAGCGTAGTGGCAATTTTAAAAATGGACTTTCTTAATAGCGAAAAAAGTCTAATTACAAGGAACACAGAGACGTTAATTGATTTGGTAACAAGAAAAGAATGCTCGGCTGTGAAATAATTATTATTTGACGCGAGGCTTAAACCTTATTTATTATTTTGATGGGGATTACGTGGCTGCTTAGTCTTCTCAAGCTGTAAAAATGGAGGAGAATTATAATTAAATACAGCACTTATTTTTGACGTCCTGTTGGAGACAAAAACATTAGTTTTGAAGAAAATACTGTAGCTCTCTTCGTTCCATAACTTGGTTTGAGAAAATTTGTGAATACTCAAATTATTCATAATTGACTAATCGGAGGTAGGTATTTGAGGAACTCTCCTTGTATTTCCAATTTATTAAGATTGAGATAAATTTCATTGGCATGTTGCTTACTATAGCTTGTCTGTAACCGTTTTTATTTTCAAATCCTCCACACGATTGTGGAACTCTTCTAGAAAATAGTGGTTGAAGAAGTGAAAAAGTAAACTTGTACCTTGTATCCTTACTGCTGGAGGCAGGTTAATTCTACTATTAGCCAGGATGGTTCTGTGTGATTGAGATCAAATGATACGTTCATTCACAACCTTTGTTGTGAATAAAATTTCAAAAACAAAAAACTCAAATCTATTGATCTTTGGGTATTTTTGAGAAAGTAAGTAAATTGTTAAAAATTTAACTAACTTATACCGGGTGTTTCAACCACGTATTCGCGGCACTGTAACTTTAGTATTTGAAGAAGAAATCATGACTTATCTCATACAGTTTTTGAATGGTCAATTGAAAGCAACTGAAATGACTGGATCCGATTTTCCACATCTTGTTACATGTTAAAGATTTAATTCTCGACCTTTTTTTTTCAACCGTACGAAGAATTATAAATTTTTATTTAATCAATTACGCTGAGAAATAGTAATTATCCTGAAATGGAACTGAATATTTTTTAAGACAGGTATTCAACAAGCATACGCTGAATACGGGAAAATTTACCTTCGTAAATAATCATTGTTTACCTGTTTTTACAAAAAATTTAACATCAACAACGAAGTAGAAATGAATACACAAACAATCAAGCAAGTGTTAGTCTAGCATATGTTCGAAGTGACGTTCAAATCACTTATCCACTATCACTTCTGACACTCAGTGTATATTCTGTTTTTGAGGTCTTCAATATTTTCAAGGGCTTTAACGTTGACACGTTCCTTGAGATAGGGACAGAGGAAACAGTCTAGTGGGGTGAGATCTGGTGATCTGGAAGGCCATTTTCCCCGTACTATTGTTACCGATCTATCTGTCGGGAAAGATTTCATCTAAATAATTTGAAACAATTCTTATGGTAAGTTGTGGGGCTCCACATCCTGTCATAATTTTCCTAATGTATCTGGGAACATCTTCCATCAACATCAGCAGTTTATTTTATAAGAAATCTAAAAATCGCTGTCCACTGAGAGTTACTTCATAAAAATATTGACCAACGATTTGTCCATTAATTATGCCAAACCATACACTAATTTCTCAATGTACTTACTTGGAAATTGTTTTCGTTCAGCCAATGTGGGTTTTCTTGGAACCAGTATTAGCAATCATGTCTGTTAACTATACCATTATATATTATAAAAAAGTCGGGAGTAATAAATTTTTTTTCAACGATTAATAAGGCTTTTTATTTACTGACCCAAGTGAATTGTTGATAACAACGTGAAAAACAACAGGAATCTATTCTGATACCTTTCAAACATAGCTCCAACAAAGGAAATAAAGAGTAGATTTGTTATTTAACAATTATCGCACTTGCAATATTCATGTTCAAGAAGGAAAAAATTGTTAATCAACTAATGCATCATTGATAGAAATATCATTATTTTTGACCGTGGATTATTATTGTTTGTTCATCCAGTAGATGCCTGAATTTTTTCAATTCTTAATTTTCATATTTAATATGTTTAAATAATATTTATACAATGGGAAATTGCTCCACTTTTTTAATCTTTTTTCAAATTTAAAAATGTCATTATAGTGTTTGAGATATTTTATTTTTAGATTAATAAAAAAAATTGTTTGAAATAGGTTTTTCTTTGAATTGAAGAGGAAGAAATGTCGGTTTCAATAGCTATTTGTCATTTGTCGAAGAGATATTTGGAGCTCTGCACCAACTCGTGCTAAAACTGCAATGAAATGTTCTTCATCTTTGGCTGGTCTGGGTGCAACAACATTTTTCATTCTCAGAAAAGATGCACTTTTACTCAGATCTTGTGCCAATTTAGTGAACATCTTGTCGGAAGGAATGTGTCTCTTTGGGAATCATTTGAAGATATAAATAACCGTTTGGAAACTCTACATTTTGCCCTCTTTGGGAATCATTGAAGATGTCACCGTTTGGAAGCTCTACATTCTGTCTGCATTCTCCATAAATCAAAATCTTATCTAGCTTCTCCTGATATGAATACCTATCGGTAAACCTTCTATTAAAGTGGATCCCGAATTTCCAACAAATTTTTTCGAAACTATCTTATTTCAATCACCTATACAGAAATACTATTGGAATGAGTCATGAGTAATTCTCCTTTTCGTCCACACAAAATGTTTGTCGACACTTTTTTCACACGCACATCTACCTAATTCCACAAATTGAATACTACTTAACACCAAAAACAACTGTTTTACACGAAAATTTTACATTATTTTTAACCACAAACATAACCTTCCTTTTTCTACTGACTTTCATCATGGAAAGTTTAAGTTAGTCAAATTCGAAAATGAGCAAATAATTTCCCCTTCATTTATATGTTCAATTATTTAATTTTTGCCATTGATACGATCGATGAAAATTTCATAAATGAGTTTGAAAACTAAGAGGTTATGAACCTGCTTGCAATACAGAAATAAAGCTCGCTTTGCTCGCCACCATATGGCTTAAAGAAGATAAAAGAAAGAGAAAATCTAACCTAAGCTAACCTTGCTATCTGATTTAATTGTAATTATTTTACACTACAAGAAATTAATAAGTATCAATTTGTCTTGACCAAATTGATAAATTCATGAAATTTTTAGATTTTACTTTTGTAATGAATAGGATACAAAATGGCAAAATTTGAGCAATTGAAGATATAAATGGAAGGCAAATATTTTCTCTTATTTGAATTTGAATAGTTGGCGTCGCATATTACAAGTGACCATCGTACCGCGAGAATGAAAGTTACATAAAATGGAGGTTATGTTTGTCGTTATAAAACGGTAATTTTTTTAGGTAAAAAGATTGTTTTCGGAGCTCTTTTTTTTAAATTAGGTAGATTAGCGTTTAAAAAAAGTGTTGGCCAAAAGAAAGGTAGATTTTGTGACATTTTAATTTTTTAAGTTCTGTTTACAGGTTCATCCCCTCACATGAGATTATATAATCGAAAATGTCTATGTCGAATTGCAACATGGGATTTTTTTTCATGAATACCTACGGGTCAAATGTGAGGGAGGCATTCAATAAAATCTTTGCTCGGCGCATTAGTTCCTTTGTTATTTTTAGTTACCGCGCTATATTATTTCAGAGCTCAACCAACCTGTTTAGAATAAACATAGTGAGTGTTCAAACGCCTCTGCGTGCCTTGTATGACAAGTGCACATCTGTGCCAGGGGAGAAGAGAACAAAACACTCCACTTTTCACCCTCTATGTGTTAAATTACTAATATTATTATTTCATCCCACTGTTATTGTAATAACTTCTGAATTATGTTTTCTGGTGGACCGTGGAAACTGGATATCTTTTTAATGTGAGTTAATATGATCCTAAGGATGGAAGTCGTAGTTTGGAAGAAGATAATTTAGATGTGCGGCCTATTCAAACTTCAAGTTTCGTACACTTTTCATTAAAATGTTTAAATTAAGTCATGTACTCGGTGAATACTCACTGTTGTATGAAAAAATAATAGTAACTTTTTTTTTGTTAATTATATTTGTCAGAGGAAACTGGGTTTTTGACTCCTTCAATGAATCCTAATATATGTTGCTTCGTGTTTATCAACTTCTTTGAAAACAATTTCTTCGGTTTACTATTGTACAATTTCCACCAATTTTTGAACAATTATATTCTTGATAATTGATACCTGAAGTTTTTCATGAAAAATAAATATATTTTCTCATTTGATTTTTTGTTTCCCTCTTGGATGCTGGTCCTTTTGCCAACTACACTTCAGCCTCTTGGGCTTTTTGTGTTTTCCAGGTTATTTTCCTACAGCACCCACTCCGTAACTCTAGTACCCTGTACCAGTCTGTACAGGTTCTTCACCGGTTGACTGTTGTATTCTTCGGGAGTTGGTCTGGGATTCCCGAAAATTGCCTGTCTTTTGCGGTCTAACGCCTCGCATTCTGACAGTACATGTTTGGCTGTTTCCGTCCCTTTACGGCATTGTCTGCAGGAAAGTTCTCCGTTGTACAGCCCCATTTTGTGCAGGTGTTTTCTCATTGGACTGTGACCAGTGAGAAGGCCCGTTATTATTCTAACTTGATTGCTGCTCAGCTTGAGTAGTTCTTCAGTTTTGTGTTTTGACGGTTCGTTAGTGAATGTTTTCCCGTGGTGTATTAGAGGGGCTTCATGCCATCTCTCCTTTTGTTTTCGTTTGACCCAGTCCCGAATGCATCCTCGAATATATGGAGTTGATGAACCCCCTCTGGCTAGCTCATCAGCTTTTTCATTGCCCTCGATATCACAGTGTCCTGAAATCCACATCAAAGTTAATTTGTTGTGTTCTGTGAGAGTACTGAGTTCTTCTCGGCATTCCCAAACCAGTCTTGATGTCACTTCCGGGTTCATAAGAGCCTTCAGTGACGCCTGGCTGTCTGTGCTTATTTTGATCCGTGCGTTACGCATTTTCCTCATATTGATTTCTCTTGCGCATTGCAAGATGGCGTACATCTCTGCCTGGAATACGGAGGTGTTTGTTCCGAGTGAGACGCTTATTTGGGAGTTTCTCCCCTCACTGTATATTCCAGCACCAGTTCCTTCCCTGGTTTTGGATCCGTCCGTGTACCAGATCCTCTCTCCAGGTTTGCTTCTGATGTTGCCATCTGTCCATTCCCTTCCATTATGTAAGATAACCTCGAAGTTGATGATGAAGAAGTACTTAGGAGTCATGTGGTCCGTTGGTTTCATTTCGAGAATGTTGCCTCTCACTATTTCCTTTATCTTATTGTGATCCGATCTGTTGCTCGTATTTTGTTGCCTCAGAAGTCATATTCCTCTCCCTTTCCCATGATTGATAAGTCAATCGGTGGGAGGTCCAACAGTACTTCCATGGATAGCTCCCGTTATACTAAGGCATGCAAGTCTTTGTACCTTGCACAACTCAGCCGCAGCTATTTTTTGTGTTATCTTTGTCCACCATACCAAAGATGCAAATATGATCATGGGTTTCACCACAGTGTTGTATATCCAATACATCGTTTTGAGATTCAGCCCCCATATTTCCCCGTGTGTCCGCCTGACTAACATCAGTGTCATTTCAGCTTTCTTCTTCACCTTTGTCAGCTGTTTGTTCCAGGTAAGTTTCGAGTCTAAGATTACTTCGAGATATGAGGTTACCTTGAAGGGTCAGAGGTCCTTAGTTCTCTAACTTCCTTCTACGGGTGAACGCTATAATGGTTGATTTGAATAATGGAAGTAGAAATTTATTTCAATATCAAACTAGGTTTATAATTACATCCTGTGTACGAAACCCAAAACTATATGCCATCCTAGTTAATGATATTATATGGAGTCCTAATAAACAGATGTTTGATAATAATTTTGAATAAATTTCCCATTATAATTGAAATATCGAAATTATTCAACGGTTGTTATTGCAATATTTGAATGAACGAATTCAGCTAGTTTGACCTCAGTTTGGGTGAAAATAAAATCTCTATTGATGTTAGAAAAAAACCGTGTTGAAAACTACAAATTGAAATCGATGTATATTTGAAAAGCAACCAGCTGCAGAATTTATTCGTTCAGAATGAAACATTTCATTAACTCTACCACATAGGAAATCATTAAACTCAAACAACAAATTCTTACATAACTTGTAGCTGAACATCGCCCAATCAATACACTCAGTAGGTATTTGAAAAACAGCTAGACCTTGCAGTCAAAAATCAACTCATTGATTCACGATATTGAAATACAAATTCAACATCAATCAGGTGAAAAAGCTATACATCAATTATATCTGTACTATAAGCCTTTTGAATGTTATCATTCATATTGTGGTATACAAGACGACCACATTGAAGCCTGATGATTCAATGTCCGTAGAAGGAAGTAGTTGTTTTCTGTCAGATATTTGCATAATTTCCACTTTGTGGAATTGTGTAGACAGACAGAAATTTTTTGGTTTTACGAAATATTTGTTTCAATGAATTAAACTCTCCAATATACACACTCGAACTCTGTTCGTTTTATTTAATTTCTCATGAAACTAGATAATAAGACATCGTAAGGTTGTTCAAGAAAATCATTAAAAATCGTTTATTATTTGAAGTTAGTACAGTTTTGGTTTCTATATGAACATGTCAAACTCAATAGTCAATACGGTAAATTATAAAACAATTTTATATAGTGTGATGAAATTCGTGAAATGATGTTATTGATTTTTGTCATTGCTAAAATTTATAACTATTTCGAAAATGGATTCAGGAAATAGACTAGGAAGAGCTTATGAGTCAGTCTACAATTCAAAAAAAAGCTCGTTTCGCTCGCTTATGGCTTGAAGAAATGAGGAAATGACCCAACCTAACCTTGCCATCCAAGTTGAATGGAATCCTTCTACACTACAATCGGTAAAATATGCTCGCTTCGCTCGCTACCATATGGCTTAGGCGTATTTGAGAGATGAATAAAAACATGATCGCTTCACTCGCTATTCACACAGAAAATTGAGTATTTCATATGAGGGGGTCAATGTACCGGGGATTATTGTTAGGGGGTTTTTGTCCAGAGGATAATATTGTCTTGATGCCCGTCCGCGTATGTCGGTCAACCATCCAAACTGATGGCCGCAATCAGCGTTTTTTGACTCCAGTTATCGACAGTACCCGACTCGGATATTGTTCAATTGTAGATCAAATTAATGGACAATTTCATTTCTATTGGTATCAGAGTCCTCAAAGAGAAGATGATTGGTGCAAAATTATTGCGAATTAGTTCTTCATTCTCATTATATACAGAAGTACAGTTTTAGGTGATTATAATATCTCTTTACAAAATTATATCTTTGTTCCATAATAAGTTCACTGTAAACTTTTCTTCCTACTCTTTTTGAAATATAACATTAAAACTCACTCGTTTGTACTTTGAATTGAATTCAATGGAGAGAATTCAAAATAATTGAATTCAATGAAAGGTTTTGATTTTTCCTAACTGCTAAAATTCACGATATTTCCTAGATTTTTCAGCCTATTAAGACGAGTTTTATTAATTTGGAAGAGAGCAAGATTTAAAACCGGGTGGTTATCGACACACCTCATCTCTTTTTTAATTCATCAAACATCACTCGAACCGACAATACTTCCGGTGGCACGGTTCCACTTCGTTAAATGCAAACACACACATAACGCCTGGTGAGATACCCCAAAACGCCCAGTGAGTGCCTCTCCAGTCCATTAGAGGCACGCTCCTAAACAAAGGAGCATCGCATGGTGGCCGGGAGTTCCCCGTGGTGTAGAGTTACGCGATAGCATCACCCCCTCGTGGATGATATGACGTGAAGATGACTACGAAGTGGCGATGCGAGACCTCGATTTCGATACGCATGCGATGAGGCCATAAAGCGCAATTCTGCGTGCTTTCGCAGACGTTTCGCTATTATTTTCTTGCTCGGAAAAATCCCTATATTAGCCGTCGGGATTAGGAAAGCCAATAATGATAATTATATTAGTATTGAATTGTAATCCACCGCCGACACGCCGCAGCTGATTCTCACGCTTTGCTCCAATTATGATTATTGGTTCTCATATGTCAATCGAAAATGTCTATAAATTCGATGAAATCTAATAAAGTTCTTCGAATAAAAGGCCAGCGTTCGGGTGTCTTCTATATTGAATTTCTGTGATTATGCTTTGAGTGGAAAATTCTATGAACTTTCCATAATAATAATAATAACTTCACTTAACATTCACTGCATGGAGATAGTGCACTTAGTTTGTAAATTGAGCTAGTGGCAACAAATAAATGACCCACCTATAAAAGGATATCCTGAATGTGGGAATATCATTATCTATTTAGTAACAACCAAAAATTTACGTTTGAAGTAATTTTGTCCATATGGACGTGGCAAAACATACAAATGGTTAAAATCATAGTTACCTGTATGAAATTCTTTTACATATTCACAGTTAAACAACTGAAATCTACACTTGCACTTAAAAATAAAGAAAAATGTTTTCACGAATTACCCAGGGTCTCGTAGAAAACTCAAAAGCAAGGGAGATCCAGGTCCTTTAGCTTGCAAACAAGTGGATCCTGAACCACTTTAGCTCAGTGGTAGACGTTGTGGATTGCACCAGAGCCGCCTGAATGAGAGGTATTCGCTCCAACACCACAACCACTTCACTTCACGACTTATGTATTCAAAAAATTCAAGCTTTGTGGATGTATTCTCAATTTTTTGTGAACAGACAATGATTATGATATTGAGTCATGAAAAATCATACACTCATTACTCTTATGCAACATTACACCAAGCCAAATTTGTAGGACAGATATAATTCAATAGTCCGAGATGACAGAAAGGATAGTATTCTCACTATATTAGTATGTACAGGGTCTTGAAAACATTAACGTATATGCATGAAAAGCATGAACGCAGTTTTCATCACTACCTGTGACTTTATATTTATTATAGAAAGCACTTGGGTACAACGTTGTTATTGTAGAACCATTGCAAGAGTTTCTTACTGATATACTTTGACGCTGGTAGGGAGAACTTGAATTTATATCGGACCAATATACATATATCGTAAATGTAATAATAATAATGACCAATACAGGTGAATATTGGAAAACAATAATAAATTAATGATGTTGATTGAATATTGAACCAAGCTCTTAAAAATTATAATATTGGGTCAATATCAGTTGAAATTATTTTACTGAAATCTATTAAATAATATTACATTTTGTTTCCTACATCTAGATAAATATTGCAATCTTAACATCCAAGTTTGCCATTTTGGTTCAATATTATTTCGTCAATATTGGCTGAATAATTTTCACCATTAATTACAAAATATTCTACATATTGTTAACAACATCTAGAATAAATATACAATCCCAATATTCCTCTCATATCGATTCTAGGGGTCAATAATCACGTACGGGATAAAATATCTCTTTAGTCCTGAGGAATATACGCTATTTTTTGCAATTCCCAGTATTACAACTTTCAATATTGATACAATTATATAAACACGGTACTTGGATTACTCAGTAGGTAACGTTATAGCAACAGTGTCAACAAAATTTTATCTCCCTGGGTGCTGAAAGATACATTTTAGTCCCTGTTATACGGGACTAAAGTGCAAAAACAATATTACATATCCAATTTTGGAAGCACCAATATTGAACAAATCATATCTGTTAGAAAACCTATTATCAATAAACTATATTGAAATAAATGATTATCATACCTGGGTGAGAAAACGCTAGGTAGCTATTATAAAACGTCGACTTGGTTTTTAGGCAGTTTACTCAGTTGTTCTGAGGACCAAAAGACACACTCTGATGACAAGTCGATTGAATAGAACAGTGGCTAAGGTACTGGCAGTAGTTGCAGCAGAGCTTATGGCTCGCATCGGACAGACGTTCGAGGCGTAAACGAGAATCTTTTTTTTTAAAATACATAGGTTCCTTCAAGAGGCCACTGCCTTGTTATGCAAGTGTGATGTGCGTTTTTTAGATGCCAATCCCGACGTCTGGTGCTAGCTTGAAGTGCGCACCGACCACCCGGGGTGATGCTGTAGATTTTCCAGGTTTTCCTACAACTGAAAAGTGAATACACCACCAAAAACATCAGTACGTCACCCCGGAGCGCCACGGCAAATAATTATAAAAATAACCGTCTTCCATACGCGCAGGTTATGCCTTTGAGTACACTCTATGAGTGCTTATGAGGGAGTATTATTATTGAAATTGTAGAAGTTCCGAGTTATTCTACATTTCTCACATATTTTCTCTGAATATTCTACCAATACTTTCAGATGATATTGTACCAAAAGTGTTTTGAGTCCAATATTGCTTCTAGAATAGTCCACTAAGATTATTTTCAAAATGTCCAAGCAAACATTGGACCAATATCACGAAATAACATTTTTTCACTATTCACTCTGAATATTTTACCAACATCCAGATGATATTCTAGCAATATCGCTGGATTTTTTGAGGCCAATATTGCACCCAAGAATATTCCACCAGAATTATTTTTGAAACGTCCAGGCAACATTAGACCATATCGCAAAATGTTGAATTTTTTTCACTCTTCACTTTGAATAGTCTACCAATATACCCTAGATGATATTGTACCAATATCGCTAAATATTTTGAGTCCAATATTGCTTCAAGAAAGATTATTTTCAAAATGTCCAAAAAACATTAGACCAAAATCGCGAAATGTTTAACTTTTTTTTTACATGCAAATATCACGTTTACATATTCTGCCAACATTTTCATAATGTTGTATCAACATTGGAACGAATATTTTGAACCTGGATGCTATTTGAGATGAATTTGTTGAAGTTCTAGCATCTAGTATATTCAAAAAACGTAATTACAGTTAAATGTATGAGTTGAGTAACGAAGGTTTAAAATAATGTTCACTCCATTTAACTGTGACAGAATCAGAACTAGACAAGAACTCGTCTTTTGACTCCCAATGAATCTTTAGTTTTTTCCTACGCGGGGATAACTTCGAATTTCGTACCATCCCTCTGTTTTGGAACTCTGGAAATGTGGTGGTACTATAATGCCGGAACAAGTTACGTTGTAAGTTTCAAATTTTAGCGAACATTCATTTCCAATCTGACTCTCACTGATTCATTTGTGTAGCCATCACAAATGATAAAAGTGACACTTATTAAAACAATCTTGTTGTTAATACTGGTTCGGAGAAGCGGGAAGTATACTCCGTTTACCCACAGCAACCCTTCCGAGCTGCAGCATCTTAGCTGTAAGCTCGTTATTAATTGCCGACGTGGCTTACCAATGAATTATTCACTAATTAGACCAGGCAGAGGGCTATAACTTCACACTGTTAACAACACTGTGGCTTTAATACTACGTTCAACCTTAAATGGAGAAAGGAGGATTAATTAACATCATGTTAGAACGAATCTGAGGGAACGCGGCATTTTGAATTAAAAAAAGTTTTACATTCATGTCATTTTTGATTTTCCTTTAAATTTGTTATTTTCTCTTTATTTTGCAAGGTGATAGATCAGATTTATTTTATTTTTGTTTGATTCAGTTCATATATTTCGTATGAAATGTATATAATGAATCAATCAATTTATTCACAGGTATTATGCTTAACGCTAGGTATGAATATGAGTGTCCACACAACGATGAAAGGTGCAGGTGTTGGTCACAAATATAAACTTTTTTCAAATATAAAATAATTAAAAATGTGAATGACAATTAATAATCAAAAATCAGGTGTTCATATAGTACGCGAGCCCTCGTACGAAATCTGAAGTGATAACCAGCAAGTTGTAACTTTGTATAGTGTGCCAAATCTGACAAGATTTCGCAGAGAGGAAACCTTGAAAGTGGTAAGTTTTCCTTTGTCGTCAAATCGACATCTATGAAGCGCCGGACTGCTGAAGATCTCATTTCATTTTTGTATTTTCCTAGAAAAATCAGATTGCTGCCTGTCGCCAACCTAAGTAGTGATATCGACACGTTTAGAGTGGGGGACAACCTAGAAGTACCGAACATTTTTGTCTGATTTTTCTAGGAGAATATAATAATTTGATTATATTTTCAATAGCACCATTGTCCGACAAAATTAATGAGGATCTTCAGCAGTCCGACGCTCCCAAGATGTCAATTTGGCGATAAAGGAAAACTCACCACTTTGAAGGTTTTCTCTCTGCGACACTTGTCAGACTCGACACACTTAAACAGTAGATAAAGTTACAACTTGTTGGATATCACTTATTTCATCTCAAATTCTGATTTGAAATAACCCCTAAAAAATGTTCTTTTTTTTAGTTCTTAGTATCGTAAATATTCATTTTACGATATGCGAGATAGGAAATTTCGGGATGAGTTTTGACCATGAAACTATAGATTCAGATATTGAACTTGAGGAAAATTAAGCAATGTCTTAGTACTGAAGCCCGGGATAAAATTGAAAGTAAATTAGAAAGGGGAAAAATTTATATTTTTCAACTTTATCACACTAGTACAGTAAAGTATCTCATTACGAAACTCATATCAGTATCGTAAGGTTTGACATTACATATTGGTAGTAGGTAAATACACTTTTCCTACGAGAGTGCGGAAAAGTAACTTTTCCGGACAATTTTTCGTTATGAAAGTTGTTCTTTTCAGTGCATACAAAAAATTGTGCGGAAAAGTTATTTTTCCGAACTAGTGCTGCTGAAAAGTTACTTTTCCGCACGGTTTTTGTATTGTTGACAATATGTATATTTAGGACTAACTAAATGATCTATGTAACTATCCTGTCTTATGTGTCTTTTTTAGCATTATTATAAAATCTTGTTTTTTTTTTCTTGCATAAGATGTACAAAAACACTCGTAGGAAAAACATTGTATCTAACTCTGGCGGAAAATGTCTTTTCCACCATTTGACGGCTTGCCCGAACTTCGCTCCGCGTCGTACGTACAACTGCCGTCACTTGTGGAAAAGTACTACTTTATGCACTTTTTAGGTAAATAACTATTTACAGTACAAGTAAGATGTTTCTGAAATTTTGAAACGAATACTGAAAAAAGTTTATCAGACGGATGACGTACAAAATTTTATTTCATATTTCTGAAGATGTTAATACGTTGCAAAAACTTGTCGAGTAGAGTAAAAAAATGTTAGTTAGTTAGGCTAGACCTGTAAAAACTTTTTACAGGACTAGTATGGTAAAAATGAATTGTTATGAATCTAAAATAATTCACTTACCAGTATGTATATAGGTGTGCTTCTTCATATCAGATTTCTGATGAAATCGTTTACCACAGTATTGACAAGGATACGGCCTCGTATCCGAATGTATCAACAAATGCGTTGACAATGTTGATGATCTCTTGAAAGACTTCCCACATTGCTTGCACTCAAACACTTTTTCGACATTATGTACAGCCCTGGAAAGTAACGAAATTGACTCATTGTGTAAAGTGAAAAGAAAGTTATCAAGTAGGTACCTGTGTTGGCTCAAGCTGATTTCGTGTCCAAACGTTTTATTGCACAGTTCACAAGCAAACGGCCTCTTGCCGTTATGAGATCTCCTAGCGTGAACTTCTAGTCCGTGGGTTGTTGAAAACATTTTCTCACACTTAATACAAGAATAAACATCGCCGATGGGCATTATTCCAGGCCTCATCAGCAGGTGATGGTGATGTGGATGTACCGCAGATGGATTGTTCAGCAAGTGATGCCTGAGTCTGTATAGTTCTTCGGCAGTGGGAGGTGCTGGGTAATGTCCTGGTTGTGTGTGACCACTTGCCATAGCTGCAGCGACAGCGCTGAAATACAAAGATGTAGGTGTTGGTAGAAAGCTCCTTTCTTCGCCTTCTTTCTGTTGATATAGTCCATGCGGGAAAAGCCCTGGATGAACGAAGCTCCTAGGCAGAAACTGAGAAGTATACTCTTGCGCTGATTTGAGATGGGCATCCTTCACCAGATCTATGAAAGGCGGGTAGAGGTAAGAACGCGTCACGGAAATAGTCTCTTGAAAACAGGGGTTTTCCACCTTCTTCGGGTTGTCCGGCCTCAGTAAAGCACTGACTGAAAATGCTTCAGAGTTTTTGCTGGAAGATTCGATTTTCTGAATGTCTGTAATAGATGATGGTCTTTGAAAAGGTGAGTTTGATCTGGAATGTACAGGAGAATCGACCTCCAATTCAGGCGACGGACTCGGGGAAGGTCGTGGTGATTGGCTGTCCCATCGTTTATCGTTACTGTATCTCGGTGAGATTCGTTCATCTCCGCTGAAGTAGCTACTCTCTTCTTTTTGGTAGTATTTGGAATTTTTCAGACTTTCCCGTTCTTCATCGTCGTCAGACTTTGAAACTAATCTGTTGATCCCGAATTTAATAGGCTCTGTAAGAAAAAAATAAATATAAATCAGCCAAAATATTTATCTATATCAATTTAACAGGTTCATTTCCATAACTATATATCCCAACAAACTACTCAGAGGGCTGAAAGTTCACAATATAAAAAACAGTGTACCTATTTAAATACAAACATGTTATAATTTGGGAAAACAAAAAGATGCGTGAGAGGATGAATTGAAAAAAACTATTCTGAGTTTAAAATGATAAGTAGTTCGAATAATTAACACCCGAACTGGAAATCGTTGAGTGGGTGGTGTCTGAAACATTGTGCTGGGAATGCAGATATTGTTATTGCTTACGTTTTATAATTCAATAATCGTTCCTCGGGATCGAAAATAGTTATTATTCTGACGAGTACGAGGTGAGTACCTTTTAAGCATGCGACTGCTGTTAGGCGAATGACGCAAAGCGGAATCCGGAAATGTATTGCTTTTACTACTAGATCCACAATGCACTATTCCCGCACTGGACTGCTTACCGAACCCTATTTTGCGTCGTGCGAGTAACGGCAGTCGCATGCGGGAAATGTACAATTTCCGTACTTGTTAGAAGTATAACTATCATAATATTATTATTATAATATTACATATACCAGAAATTCATTGCCTTTCAAAAAATCCATTTTCTAAAAAAGATATAGGGGACTAAGATCATTTTCAATATTGCGGAATATCCTTTAAAGTAAGTAACATCAGTGTGTGTGCTTATTCAATGTATATAAATCTCGTTCCGGTTATGTGGATCCATTAATGACGAATCTGTCCAATGTTATAACTAATAGTTACGTAATTAAGAATTACGTAACTATGTAACGATATGTGGTGAGTTTAATCTACCAAAACATTCTACCATTTTCTCATGCACTCCTCGACATAGTATAAGGAAACAGACATTGACCTTCAACTCGGTGTCCATTTCGGCTTTGATGATATTGAGTTTGACCACATCAGTCCTAAAGTTACTAATAATAACAAAAAAAAAAAACTTTTTGTAACTTGTCAGAATAAACCTGTCAAGCCTGTCTCTAAAAGTAAAAAACAGTGACTACTATGCCAAACTACAACATTTTCAATACTGAACAGCTTCTCCAAGTCAACTATTCACTTGTGTATTTCACTATATTATATTGTGCTATGAGGCAACGCAACTAGTGTATCTAGAGTTTTCATTCCACAAAGTCGTATCATCAGGTTGATATTTAACTTTAATTTCAAACAAACACATTGAGATCTTTTCAAAAATTGATATAGGTGAATTAGTAAACGAATGATATACCTGTTTTGTTGCTAAGCATATATGGATTATTTACAATGTCGGCAGCGGGAAAATGTATTTTATATGCTAAAGAATATTTCTCTGAATTTTCTAAAAACCAAAACATTCATGTCTATCATGTAATCAAGATTTGGCGAACATTTTTTTGTCACTAAACATTCAACACCCCTACATGAATCAAATCCTCAGTATAATAGGATACAATTTCTTATTCATCCTCCAACTTCTTTAAAAAACACCACGGACCATAAAATCTTCAAAGGGCACTTGAAGATATTTTTAATAGAAAAAAAAGTGTGTGCAAATAGATCTGTCATAAGCTATACTTTGATTTTGTACTATTTTCTCTCATGTCTCGTCTCATATCATCATTGTATGATCAAGAAAGGTGAATAACTTTTATTATTATTCATACTTTTAAAAAATCATAATTTGCATTTTTCATATATAATCAAATATTGAAAAATCATTTGATAGTTTACAATACGTAATAGACTTATTTCAAGAGTATCTGGAAACAATAGCAATATTGATGATTTTAACGTAAATAATCATGAAAGACCTGAATGAAGTTTATATTCGATTTTTCCATGGAGCCTCAAAAGAAAAAGTGGTATGAAACGTGCACAAAGCGCAACAATGGATTATTGATTAGAGACTATTCAGAGGGAATCAATGGAACTATCATTTTAAGATTAGATGATCTACATATAAATTGGGAGTAGGGTCGAAAGGGTGTTTAACACATTCATGAAACTCTTTAATCATCGTTTCCTACGATTGATAATGCTAACCTATTATCGAGCTTTGGACCCAAGAAGAAGATTGAAAGCAATAATCACTTGAATGAATGAGTCAAAGCTCAGATTATTGGGTTGATTCCTTGGAAAACTGATTGGAAAATGTATTACCGGCTTCGGAAATTCATTTAGGGTCCCTCTTCCGTAGCAAATAGTGTTTAGCAGCAGCTGGCAATAAAAATAAGTTATAACTTTTAGTTGATTTGAGATTAATCTAGTATTTATCAATAATAATGATAATTATTACTCAATTCCAGTAAGATCATTGCTGCATGATACTGGAAGAGTCAGTATAAACTTGTCCACATTGTATCTAAAAAACATTGAAAAAAATCTCAAAAAATATCTCACAGCAACATTTCTTTAAAATACGTAGTGGATATCGATTGATAGGTCACTAATGAATTCATGCATCATTGTGATTCTTGTAAACATGCATTCACTTCATAGTAACATTTACTTACGTACTAGATGTTTTATCAGTTTATTTTTAAATATATTCTAATTATTTTCAATGGAAATTTTTTCAGGTAACTCTTTGTAAAGTTGGATCGCTGTGCATAAAGGGGTATTTTCGAAAAAAAGTTGGCCTGTGGTATGGTATCTGTAGAAGTGGTTATCAATATTTTAAGTTTTGTTCTTATTGACAGTATTAATCGCATGATATATACAATTTCAATGCGACGTTTCGTTTATTTGATTCCAACACCAACTTTTTTTTTTAATACGGACCTCCTGTTTGTATCATCGATTTCTGTTAGCCACTTTCATAACAAATTCAGTTATGTACAAGTGTTTCTCGACGCTTTTCTCCGAAAAACATCATCAATATTTGGTCATATAATTCTCGTCAGTGTAGTCTCAAAAAAGGTCAGAAGGACTTTCAATACTATTCCATATTTGATATAATCTTATATTACCAATTTCCAATGCGACGTTTCGTTCATTAATTTCCATCGTTAACTTTATTTTTTTTAATATGGACCTCTAGTTTTTTTCACCAATGTTAGTAGCAACTGTTCTAACAAATTCAGCTTTTAGTTACAATATTTTTCTCGACGTTTTTCTCCGAAAAAACATCATCAATATTTGGTCAAACAATTTTCGTTAGTGTAGTCTGAAAAAGGTAGAAACCAAAATCTTAGAACTGAGAGATACATTAACTCCACGCATCTTTTGAAAATTTGCAAGTAGACGTGAACGCTTATGCATTTCATGGGTTTTGTATGAATGTGCAAGAATTGTTCAGAAGCCAATTTTTATGGAACATAAATGTTTGTTTCTGATGTTTTCTGGCAAATGAAAAACTTGGAGAAAAAATTCTGAGAGTACTGAAATGAATTGATTTTTTCAAAATTGTGACCATTGTGTTTTTTCATTCTGTTCATTGATCTCTCAGGCTACTAAATAGTATTGGAACCAATTAAAATTTTCTGCTGAGATTTCTATTCTTGACAATGGGTGGATCCCACCGTTGTGAACCATACTTCATATAAATATTCTGGATTGAATTGACTTTCTTTGAGTTATCATTGTTTGATATTGATACTGTTTAATATAAATTCCAAAACTGCGCCATGTTATTTAGTATATTAATTATAATTGGATTAAGTTATAACTCTAAGTGATTTAAGATGAATCTAACATTCATCAATTAATAAATATAACAGCTCAATAACAAATTCAACTACCGGATCAACAAAATTTTCCGATAGACCCCTATTCTACGATAGCATTTGAGGTTATAATTGAAAAGCCATTTTCAAGAATGCAGGTGGTCAATGCTTGATTACAATTAGTGATTGCAAAACGGTCCTTCTCGAGAAACATTGCACAAACAGATAATAGATGTAATTCATTGAACGTAGGGGCAAGTAGTTGTTTCCTGACAGATATTTGTTTGAAATATTCGTCGAAACTATTCATTTGAAACTCTCCGATAAATATTTTTGAACTAGTTTTAGAACGGTATATTGAAAAATTAATATTTGATTTATTTTTCCTCTTCGGTTATGACAAAACGTCAGTGACAGTCTAATACGTATTTTCAGTGACCTTGTATGTGTCCAGTGATAATTTATTGTGGGTATATTTTACACGATCAACATTGATCAATAAAACAACTTCAATCATAATGTCCATGTTGCCTTATAAAATACCGCTCGGTATATCATACCGATGTATTTATAAACAATGCAAAAACTCAAATAAAATTGACACACGCTTTCATCAACATTTGGTGAAAATCTGATGATAGCAGGTGTTCGAGTTCCATTAATATTTCAATCAGCCAGTGTTATTGTTCGAAAAAAGAGCAAATCATTCAATGCAACGCAACATCAAGTGTGAAAATAGTGGCAATATAGAGAAGTTAGCAGAACAGCTGTCACTGCAAAGGTCATGAAATATTCAAAAGCTACCCCTTGTACATATTACACCCTCATTCTTTATGTCTCTCGTTTATCGTGTTGGAATAAATGAACAGGGCTCTATTTACAGAGCTGGGGTAGCCGCCCCCTCAAGAATTATCCCCTGTTAAACTATTCGGTCATAACCTAATGATTCGTAAAACTATCAAAAGAATATATTATTAGCTGTACAGCCCATGGTGAATTATATCGAAACAAAATAATACGTATGAATAGCTTTATTCGAATCGAATTTTTTTCGGCAACGCCCTTATCCTAATTAGGTAAATATAATCAATCAATTGATATAATTGCAGTTTAAATAAAGGTGGCCGTGTCTATAATTCATCAATCATCTATTAGCTTTGGAGTTACGTGGCGGAGTGATATGTAACAAATAGCGTTTGATGAAGTTGTGTTTGTGTTTATTATAGGTGGAAAATAAGAGTGGTTTTCCGACACTTCATATACCGATCCAGAAGAAACTTTTGTTCGAAAGATTAATTCATTTAATTAAACTTCTTTGGGAACTTTGACTTAACGTCAATTGAATTGAAAGAATGATTCTATAAAAAGTGATTGAAAACAAGAAGCTGTACCTATTATGCGAAATATCTAACAAGAAAGAATTTTTTTCTTTTTACCCATTTGTTGTGCAACTGTTACTGGCATTTTTTTATTTAATAGTGAACTCAATAAAAAATCTCTTAGAAATGTATGCCTGCAAGTGCACATACTTATGAGTCAAATATGATTATTTGTTGAAAACAGACCAACAGAACATCGTCAGAAAAGAAAAGGAAAAACGGACTAAATATCGAGATAAACTCTTCGAACTCCGCAGGCTTCGCCCAAACCATTCTATTAAAATGGTAGTTCTTATAATAGGGGCCCTTGGTGGAATGATGGACACTGCTCTCAAGCTCAAAAATCATACCGAATGCAGAAGACTGTCATCCTTGGTTCATTCAGCTTGCTCAGGGCACATGATTATCGGACCCAATAGTCATCTATCCCACGGCGTGGGGAGTGGATTTTGAAGCAAATGATCCAGCGCGCTTTCCAGAAGTGTCGAAGCTTTGGAGACAGGGCCTGACTGGTGGGAAATTCCTAATGAATAATAATACTTCCTCATGAACACTCGTAGAGTAGACACAAAGACATGGCCTGTGCGGGTAGAGAAAGGCCGTTATTATCATTTGCGTGGCATTTTTTGTAGCTTATTCCGTTTCCAGATGCGGCAAAATCTGGAAAAACTACAACACCACCTCGGGTGGTCTGTGCTCACTCCAAGCAAGTACCAAGCACTACCCTCGCAGTAGGTGGAATAATAGAATATTGCTTCTGATTTCGACTCACATGATTTTTTTTTTTCATACTATGAAGGTTTATTCTGCTTCTGTATGTGTTTTGAGGATGTTTTGTTACTAGCTCTACGCGCTGCCTTATATCAGTGACACTGCGGCCAATGGCCTATTGAGCACAACAGTTAATCGTGTTGGACTCTCTCCAGTTGAGCTACGAAATTTTAAAATTTTATCTATAAATCTGAATAACTCAAACAGAAAATTGAACTGGGGAACATCAGTATTCGGACGATTCTTTACTGCGCCATTTCATGGCTTCACTCTTAATGGTCATGAGAGTGCTCTGTAATTAATTTAGTACCAGGTACTTCAGGACGAGCAGAGTGTAACGCCGACGACACAGTAACTGAGAACCAAAGCAATGATTTCCACATTACTGATGAAGAATAATGGCATGGTCTTAACAATCTGTCAACAAAGTACGAATGAAAGTATTTTTGTTTACAAGTTCTGATGTGATAAAATATGCAAAAACAAAAATAAAAAAAATAATAAATTCGAGATAACTGACACGCTAAAAAAAGTTTTATTGTAGATTTGGTTGTAGAAGGAAAGTAGTCGCTTTTTTGCTTACTTGTGTACTTTTTCTACTAATCTTCCATTTTTTGTGCATCTGTTACCAACGTACCTATATATCAATGAATAATTCAATGTGTTAAAGCCAAGCATTATTCAACCACAGAATTTCTCCTCTTAACGATTTTTCCAGATGAGGAGACGTCAGTTTCCCTTGCTCATATGAAACAATAATGTTTTTCGTCCCCTGATTTGAAAACGTCACGAAAGAACCGTCTTGTCACATGGGATACGAGAAAACATTGAAATATTATGTAAACACTTGCAGAGACGGGAAACTCCCTAATAGTTTCTTCTGTCTTTTTTGTATGCTGCAAAATTTTCAATTTATACGTATACAACACGTTGCGCGGTGACAGGTTGTTTATCAGGCTGAGAAGAGTAACAGCGAAATCTTTATCACCGGTGTCTGAAAAACTGTCGATGGAAAATGCAAAATGGTTGTTTCGCTTTTCCCCGGAAAGTAACAAGAAATTTAAACCGTGCGGTTCGTGATAAAGTATATATGGACATTTACGTATTTTCTTCAACTTTTTCATCTACAAGTCTCACTCGCAACTTTTCAACTCAGGTAACTAGATTGGTACATCCCTACAGCAAATGAAGAATCATGGTCAATGTGGGATGATTCACGAGGATAGATGGTCATTTCCGATAAACTCTTCACCGAATTGAAAAAAGTAAAATTTATGAATTATGAAAAAACCTGTGGAGATTCTTCAATCATAATTTCAGGTCTCTATTCCATGTTGGGTTTCCATTATTCCTATTATATTGAACCTCAATATGTCTGTAAACAACGCACGACACTGCCAGTGAGGGAAGAACAAAGTTTAAGTCGTGAGCGGCAAGTAACTCAACTAGGTTCCTGTTCAGTTCGTTCTTCTGACAAAGTGAAAAGAAATTATACTTTGAGCTTTTTTTCTATTTTCCTATTTATTCCTATTTTATTGAACTTCAATATGTCTGTAAACAACGCACGACACTGCCAGTGAGGGAAGAACAAAGTTTAAGTCGTGAGCGGCGAGTAACTCAACTAGGTTGTGTTATTTGATCGGAGGATGGCGCAAAATCCCTGTCTCTGAAACCCAAGCTCAAATAGGATCTCAAGGAAAAGTACAATCGGAACTAGTTTCGAGGCCCTAGTGGTTCCTGTTCAGTTCGTTCTTCTGACAAAGTGAAAAGAAATTATACTTTGAGCTTTTTTCCTATTTTCCTATTTATTCCTATTTTATTGAACCTCAATATGTCTGTAAACAACGCACGACACTGCCAGTGAGGGAAGAACAAAGTTTAAGTCGTGAGCGGCGAGTAACTCAACTAGGTTGTGTTATTTGATCGGAGGATGGCGCAAAATCCCTGGCTCTGAAACCCAAGCTCAAATAGGATCTCAAGGAAAAGTACAATCGGAACTAGTTTCGAGGCCCTAGTGGTTCCTGTTCAGTTCGTTCTTCTGACAAAGTGAAAAGAAATTATACTTTGAGCTCATTTCCTGGTCTATCCAAGAAATGAAGGAACGTTTTCACGACCGCAACGCGGTATCTTGCTCGTCAGCTTCAAAGCAATCACCCAACCAACCCAAGCATCCTTGCGTCAGCGTTTTTAGGTACTGATAGTATTTTCGCACCCTACCTGAGATTATGCAAAAGTTCAAGTTGCACTGAAGTGACTCGGGCCATAGATTTTCAATGGTTAAAGATGCGGTTGAAGTGGTCAGTACGGAACGGAAATATTTTCAAGGTGTCGGGAAACGGGAAAATACAAAACAGAATATAATCTGGGTGCCTTCGTAGGAAGATGGTTCGTAGCTAAGCCAACCAGGGTGTTCGCTAGACTCTATCTATAGTGAAAGAATATGCGAACTGAAATAGAGTGTGAACGATATTAATATGGATCTGGACAATATTAGAGAATGAAGATCCAGTAACGTGGTACAATTAATCACAAACGAATTCCAAGCACAGTCCTGTTAGGTTGATCTCATAAATTAATTTTATTTGAATAGGTTAATTAGTAATCCCAGAAGAGAAAGAGTATCAATACAACAACTTGAGATATTACATCCAGCCCACTCTAAGGAGCGAGACTTCAACTGCACTGTCGTATATGTAAAGAGGTTAAACGGCTGAAATGCAGGTAGTTCTGCCTAGAATATTTCTGCTCCCCGTTGTCAGATCTTTCTTTGGATCCTCTGATAAACTCCTGAAGAGTTCCTATGAGGTTTTTCTGTGGGATGATATCTTCTGCACTATACAGTGTCCGAAGATACCCTTCCTTATGCGAGCGAGGGTTTGACATTCAAGCAAGATGTGTGAGGTTAGTTTGTTGTCGTCCAATGAGAGTTTTTTCAGCCCCTGCTCTTGCTAGAGCCTCTGCGTTCTCATTCCTCTGGATGCCCTTGTTATTGTTGAAATTGTTATATACGTCAACCGACTGCGCCCTCACGAGCAAAACCCTCAAAATTATCTGAGAGACTCAGTCTCTGCCCGTATATGCTAGTCCCTACCCCATTGCTTGTCTTAGAGCCATACGTGTACCAGATTTGCCGCCTTGACAACATTGGTAGGGCCCTTGATGTGACTTTCCCATCTTGAATGATGGTGGTGAATGTTCCATCAAAGGAGTAGATTAAAGTCATTTTTGCGACAGCAACTCACATGCATTTTAGTCTGGGAGCTTCTATTCTCACCTCCGCTATAATATGCAAATGCAGGAGAGGGAGGTTCAGGATCACCTACAGGCTAATCGTCGATGTGCTGGAAATTACACGAGTAACTCCAAGCAGGACCAGATTTGCAAACTAGCTTCCCTCTGGTTGTTACTTGTTCTGCCTTTGGCCACCACAGCAGGGCTCCATACGTTATCAAAGGCCTCACTATCGCTGTGTCTAGCCAAAGGGATTTTTTGGACCGCCTGGCCATCATGTCATGTAATGATTTCCTTTCCTTGTCTCCACTTTTCCCAGATGTTTGTTCCAGGTGAGCTTTGAGTGTAAGTTTAGCCCCAAGTATTTCGACTCTCCTTACATCTGTAATCTTCAACCAAAGATTCGAGAGGGCAGCCTCTCGTGGCTTCTACTTCCATTGTGTCCCCGAACAGCTGAGCATGACAGATATCCACTGGTTCAAGATAGCGAAAACAATGGTGGTATTATTTGGGATGGAATACACCAGAGGGACATTTGAATCCTGTAATTCAGAAAGAGCATTCTTCAATTATTTCAAAATTATAGATGAATATTCAGAAAACATCTATGAAACTATGTAAACTTCCAGAATTGATTATGATTTGATGTATTTAATAATAATAATGCTATATAGAGGAGCAGTATCTGCCTTATTTGGATAGTTCTTCATTCATAAACACAGAAAAAAGTACACCAATCGAGAAAATTACGTACATAACTAGTCAAACCCAATTCTGGAAGTTTCGGTTGGACTTTTTAGATGTTTCAAAAATGTCAACGATATTTTAACGAACGTTTGTAGTGAGAACAAACATTTTTTTCTTCTTCACCACACTAGTTATTTCATTCCTAGATGCGCATTCCGTTAACCAAGTTAACTTCATCTACTACTGATGCAAGTTTCAGTTTAGTTCACTTTAATATGCTTCATTTTTTTATTTTGTGTTATAAACCTTCAAAAACGTTACGACATGATGAAATATGTGTGTGTTCATTATATTAGATTTGGGACTGCTTTTCTGATAATATCATGCGAAACACACCAAAGTAAATTTGTAACCCATATGGCGGCATAATTTTTTCAAGGAAATATTGAGATCGCTTCTAATATACAAAGCGATTACGTCAAATGGAAATACTAATATCGTTTTGTTGATTATTAATTTTATCGACAGAATGATAATTTTTCGACAACTTCTGTTTCGGATATAAATTATAGGCCTCAAAAAACCTCAACTGAAGCGACACTTTCTCCAACCATGTTGACAAATTCGCAACAATTGAACAAACGACTGTAATAATCGCGGTTGAGTTCTAGATGAACGAGGAGGGTGCGACGCTGTATTAATTGATAGGGCAGGATTGCGTTCGTGCCCCATGGGCCACAAACAATTTACACTTGGCAGAACATGATCCACCTCATTGCTCGTTTTGTTACGGCACAGATACAGGTTTATTGGCTGTGTTCGTTGCGATTGCTTTTGAAGGCGTTGTTTTGTTCGAGGTGGCTGTAAATAGTCTCATTGATTTATTTTCCCTTTGTTTTCATCCAAAGTCCAAATTAAATAGGGAAATTCGAATCTTGAATCAGACCAGTTATGGAAACGATCTCATTTTGGGAATAATTGAAATTTTTCTCTAGGTAGGTCGACTGAAGTTTTAAAAATTATCATGGGGTATTTTTAGAACTCGGTTCCAGTGTGTGTGCATGTCTGAAAAAGAAAGAGAATTGGCATTGAATAATTCTCATTATTGCCATATTATGAGTGCAACAGTGAATCGCGTAGATACCTCTCCATTAGACTAGGAAATTGAATAATTGGATTCATTAAATCAAATAGAGAAATATCCTCTCTAAAAACCTGGAACCACTATTTCTAATATAACCAATTCATCCTCAGTTCCTGATTCCGGTGGATATGACATAATCCATATTGATATGTAGCCCCACCCGAAGAATACTGACTCAATATAACTTCACGAAGCAAAATTATTTATGTTTTAATTTAACTTTTTTCCTTTCGTTTTTTTAGCTAAGTTTCTGGAAGTCGGAACTTCCAATATGCTTACTCAAGGGTATTTTTTAACTACTTTCTAAAGAAAATTAACTCCTGGTTTTACCGGAATGACATGAACTTTCGATTTGCAACGAAACCCTTATTACACTTTGGAAATCTCTATACATTTATGAATCCATTCTTGAAGTTGAATGCCCTTCTTGAAATTATTGTTGAAATTGTTATATCCGTCAACCGGTTGCACCCCTATGTGCAACCCTCAGAAGTCAGAGACTTGTGTGAGCTAGGGGAAGACGTAGCCCTTACCTTTTAATACGTGTGATGCCATGCACGAGACCGGTGGCAATGCTGAGATTCGAACTCACTCTCTTTGGCTTATGAGGCGAGAACTCAACCCGCACACCACCGCGGCCCATTCTCTCGGAACAATCATTAATTTTTTTATCTTGAGAATCTTGAACCCCGTAAAATAATTCAAAAAAATTGAATTGAAAAATTTTCGTGGTTAGACATACGTGATAAAAAGAACACAAAAACGGGTTTTTTACTTGAAACGTTATTTCCTCCAATGGCACTCAATTTTCAGAAAAAAGCCAAAACGAACTCAATCATGACACAAAAATGAATTGGGTAGGTATCTTATCTGACTGAAATGACATCAGCTTTCGATTTGTAAATGGAACACCCCGTATAATAATACATTTTTGAAATCTTCATGATTGCCGAATCTCGCGTCGAGTGACCTTGAAAAAGTTTTCGTGTGTGTGTGTGTGTGTTTAAAAAGTTCTATATATTCGTATATGTGAACTAGAATATACTGTTCACTTATACAGGACCATTATTATTACCATCCAGATTGATATTCATATTTTTTATAAAAATTCACCCATAACTTCCATCATATTCTAAACCAAAATGCATTATTTTAGAAGGTTCTAAAGTTCATGTTTCATGACGAAACTTTATCCCGATAAAGAACTATCAAAACGTGTTGAAACTGATATTTTTACTGTTACACTGATAGGCGAAAGTATTACCTACCTTCAGTAAACCCAATAAATTTAATAGGTGTTGTCAAATGTGATTTATTATCAACAAATAAATGCCACTAAGATAAAACACAATCCAATCTGAAATGCACGGTACATTCCGAAAATTGCGTATTATTAATTATTATGAGTTATAAATCAATTTTATCGAATTAATTTATCTAGATTATCGCAGTATCACTTGGAATATCAATTCTTTCATCTGTACCGTTATTACTATCTCTTAAATAAAGCACATACCGTTTGTCCTTCATTGAAATGCATATGGCACACAGAATGTTGAAGATTTCGTTAAAACGTAATAAAAGTTCTTATCCAAGTCCTGTTTTTGACAGGTTACATTAGAATGAATATTCTATATCACTCTACGAACAACAGCGTTGTAGAAAATATCCATGAAATCTGACAGAAAAAAAAATGCTGTGGGCTTACCGGGCTGACTAGTCGTCTTAAGAAATAACAACAGAATTTGTTGAAATGGGCTCAGTATACAGAGTGACCACAAGGTGAGGTACGCCTCCCAATTTTTCGATAGTTTTAATGATACAGGTTTCAAATTTGGTACGTCGATATACTACTCAAATACGCATATTTTTACTCCATTACCGAACATTCACCACTTCCGGTTTAACCGGAAGTGACTCCACCCTATTTTTTTCAAATGACACCCTGTACAATTGTTTTCATTATCCGGAAGAACACGCAATTCGTGATAACACTATTCTTCAAAATTGAAAATCGGTTGAAAAATAGCGGAGATACAGTTGATTGTACAATCGAACAAAATTGGCCATGAACATCAAACTCAAATCATCACAACTGACGAACGGCGTCAGCATTTACGAGAGGAAGGTTCGAGATAAGATACAGCTGAAAATTGAGCTCATGTAATTGCAGCAACCATATTTTCCAACAATTATCAAAAATTTCCTCAAAACGGAATAGTACCCATAAAGAAATGCTCACAACTGCCATTTCTCAAATGGCAACAACATACTCTTTTCACATTTTTGTATTGAAAAATGATGAATTATTAGATTACTCGAATGAAAAGATTTGATTGTTTGCTTAGCTTTCGTAGGTTCAAGCCGCCTGTTTGAGAATATTCAATTTTGAGAACACTCATAATGAAACATCCCGTATCTTCGATTCCTTTCAGAATTCTTCAGCACTTTTAACACGATTATTTGGATAATTCATAACATTTCAATACGACAATATCAAAAGACTATGTTGCCATTTGAGAAATGGCAGTTGTGAGCATTTCTTTATGGGTACTACTCCGTTTTGAAGAAATTATTGATAATTGTTGGAAAATATGGTTGCTGCAATTACATGAGAAGATCAATTTTCAGCTGTATCTTACCTTGAACCTTCCTCTCGTAAATGTTGACGCCGTTCGTCAGTTGTAATGATTTGAGTTTGATGTTCATGGCCAACTTTGTGCGATTGAACTGTATATCCACCATTTTTCAACCGATTTTCAATTTTGAAGAACTGTGTTATCACAAATTGCTAGTTCTTCCGGATAATATTGTACAGGGTGTCGTTTGAAAAAAAAGTTTGGGGTCACTTCCGGTTAAACCGGAAGTGGTGAATGTTTGGTAATGAAATCAAAATATGCGTAGTTGAGTAATATATCAACGTATCAAATTTGAAACCTGTTTCTTTAAAACTATAGAAAAATTGTTTTGAGGAAAGATACACATATACGGTATCAACATACATTTTCATATTATGATAATAGATCGGAATAGGTCAACAAAGTAATGCGAATACTTACTAGTGTCCCTCAAGGTTCAATCCTGAGACCTCTGATATTTATCAATGATATGGTGCACTCAGATTCTAATGGTCGAAAAAGTATCATGTATTTTTTTGATACTAATATTTTTATAGGAATAATTAAATTTGAAAAATCTGTAACTAAACATATTGTGGAAATATCTTTCATAAGAGGTATTAGTTCAATGATGTGTTTATTCACCAAAATAGTTTTCTTAATATTTACAACCAAGAATAAAGACATGGGAACTTCCTATACAATATTAAATATTTATAATGTTAGTAGATTGAGTACAAGTTGCTTTAATATCAGGCAAAGAAAAGACAACTGTAGGGAGCCTTGCAAACTTTGGCGCGGTTGCCGTTTGAATGGCTGACTAACATACGTAGACAGACATTTTCAGTAAAAAATCTCGATCGTGCTTGTGATCCTACGTAATTCCCTCGTCATTCCTACCTCGCACAAGTATTCCGGATAACGAAAAAATAATTTTTTCAATAATGACGAAAATGGTACATTTTTTCTCGCCGGGAGGAAAACATTTTTCCTGGCTTCTCTTTTGAGGAATGCCATTAATTTTTCCTAACGTTCAGTACTGATCCTAACGTACCATAAACTTCTCATGGAAACACCCTCGTATTTTCTGTAATTTTTGACGAAAAACCATAGAATTTTCAGGATTGCTAGATGCACTAGAGATGAACTCTCTGCACAAAAGGGGTCATCCTACATGATATACACTGCACGCCAGCAACGATGAAACCATCCATTTTTCCGGAAAGTTATATTAGGGGGCTAAATTGACCCGAAATTCTTTCCAATCTTCTGAAAAAAATTCAGTTCAGAAAAATTCCAATATGTTTCACTTCCCATGGAAACGCCTCCGTGTATATCACGTATGATGACCCCTTTTGTGCAGTTGGTTCATTTCTAGTAGAATCTATTCCAAAAATTTCATGGTTCTGTACGTCGAACCGAAATTACGAAAGATATGGGGGCGTTCCCATGAGAAGTGAAACAAATCAAAATTTTTCAGGACTGAAAATTTTTCAGAAGGAATTTTGGGCCAATTTTGCCCCCTAGTATAACTTTCCGGAAAAATAGTTGGTTCCATCGCTGTTGGCGTGCAGTGTATATCACGTAGGATGACACTTTTTGTGCAGTGAGTTAATTTCTAGTTTATCTATCAATCCTGAAAATTTCATGGTTCTGCGTTGAAAATTACGGAATATGCGGGAGTGTTTCCATGAGAATGGAAACACTCTTTATGTGCTTCATAATTTTGCTTCAATTCTCTTGCTGCGATAAAAATATTAGGGTGGCTTCTTCAGAGACCTCTTTTACTCCACGCTCTTCTAACCATATTTTGAACATACTATATTCCTTTTCATATCGTTTTCTAGATTTATTTTGAAGAAGATGCATTGAAATCAATATGGCCTTTCCAGCGAGATCCTTTGGCAGGTCTACTTCGCTGGAACTCATTTTCAAAACTTAGAAGCAACTGAAAATGATAAACAACGTGGCAGCTTATGACAGCTGTTATATTTGTAATGCCCAAAAATGAAATAGCAACAAAGAATTGTCAACTCGATGACGACGCGACACAGCACTCGTTTTTTATATTTTGTTATATAGCCGCATATAGTTCCACAATTTTCTGCAGTTGTTCCCATAAGTATAAACGCTTTATAATTTTTGGGACATCATAAAAATGACGACCTTGACGGTGAAAGTAAAAACTATGCACTAAGGAGGAAAATGCTTTCCCTCCCGCTGATACTCCGCTTCGCGTCGGCCATTAAAATATCCTCGGAGCAGAAGCATTATTTTTATCCCTTGTTGTATGTAACAGATCTCTCTGAAACAAATATGTTTTTTCTACATTCATGCAAAGAGCAAAACTTTATTGAAATATATTCAGTGGAAAAAGAAGCTCTTTATTGCACTAGTGCAATAAAGTTTTTATTGCACTCATCTGTCATTCTACTCCAACGTGCTGTCATCATGATAAACATAAACGTTCAAACCCACTGCATATTTAGCACATATTCTGTGAGATTGGCAATACGTTTTAAACAGCTACATCAGTCAGAGATGAACAAACAATGCCTTCCCGAGAATAACTCCATAATCAAAACCGATCCGCTATGTTCTAAATCGTCTACCTGCATAGAGTAAACTGTCTGTCCTATGACCACACCTCCTTATAACATACGCGCTCATGGCTACTATGATTTTGATTTTTATAATGCAACTGTGGTTATATAAACGTCAGTCTAAATTTTATTCTGACAATTACAGAACTGAAAGTTTTAAAATGAGTAATATTAATGGAAAAATCCATAGTAATAATTATTTATTTATATTGCGTATTTCATTTTCCTTCACCTAGTGCCGCACCTAAATAAATAATATTTTGCTTTTTCCATGAACGTAGAAAACACAGTTACTTTTTGCACTTGTTGCATAAATAACTATTAAATAGAAATAAAAAAAAAAACTTTTTAGCAATATTTTTCGGTATTCGTAGTTTGGAACGCCATTTCAAAACTGAAACCCATCTGTCCATCTAAATGAGATACTTGATGTTAGGAGAGCGAATGGTTTTGATTATTACCGTAATCCGAATGCTGCCAAGCTTGATTGAATAAGTAAATCGTGGTCGTTGTGCAGTTTATCAGCTGTCTTGTAAGTAGTTAGGTCACTATTCAAACAATTAATTGAATGAAGGGCTAATAGAAGGGTCACCGCCTCCCATAGTCGCCATCGGATCGGAAATGACGTAACGACCGACTTGTGGGGTCCTCCAAGTTGTGCACGAGCCGCCACTTTAATATCGGATGCAATTAAATACCAACCTACTCAACATTTCCGAATCAATCTTCTTCATCGACATAAAACTGACCAAATTTTAAGATTACTCCATTTTCCGATATTAAGAAGAAATTAGCAAATATGATTTTTGTAAAGTACATAATATCCACAAAACGAAATTTTTCTGTTTTTCAGGTATACACATTTGAAAGGACATGGTAAACGATAACTTGTTTTCGATGAATTTCCTTCAACTTCAACTTTGGCACTATACAGGGTGAGTCACTACCATTTATCAAACTTATTATTTATATAACTCATTCACACCCAGATTTCATGTATACTTTAGAGAAATTTCAAGAACTTAGAAATTCTCAGCTTGAAACCATAAACGACGAAGTACACCAGTTGAACTCGATGACTCTAAATAACTTTGATGCTCATGCTCCCTTGAGGACAGTACGTATTACGAAAGCCAGTGCTCCTTGGTGAATTGAAAATTTAAAACTGATGTTGAAACTGCGTGACAAAGCACTACTGAGATTTAAAAAGGTAAATCCATACACTATGGGAACAACTACAATCAAATTAGGAATTTGAACAATCGCACAATCAAGCTAGAAAAAAATCCTATCTAGAATTTTGCCTGAGGAACAATAAAAATAGCTTAATTGGACATATAGTGATTTTCTTTAATGCCCCTCCTTTATTTTTTGAACGGGTCAACTGAAAAAATTTAAAGTTGGGATAATGAAATTGATGCATTTTGGAATGAAATTGACAGATGAAAATTTCAAGATGGCGACTGGGCGCCATCTGGGAAAAAAAACTAAATTGAAAGAGGGATCTTGTGACACATCTTTTTAAAGCTCCTGATGGATACTTCACAACCCTAAAATATAGAGTCAATATCTTCACCTACTACAGAATAATTACTTATAATAATTGCCTGAATACATCGACGTTTAACTCCATAATTTGAAGAAATAAGCTTACTTCAGTTCAGAAGATGCTCGAAATGATTGCCTTGAACTCTTGACGATATTTCATGCCGAACATTTTTCGTCAATATTTCTACAAATATTTGTTATTCTCTGCCGTATATCCAATATTGAAGCAGTTTCAGTTTCGTACAGCTTTTGCTTCAAATAGCCCCCTCTAAAGGTGTCAAATCTGGCGAGCGAGCTGGCCATTCCGTAGAACCTCGACGGCCAATCCAACGACCGGAGAAAGTATATTAACTTGTCTGGAGTAATGTGATGGTGCTCTAACTTGTTGGAATACAATTTCCATATCGAAATCATTAGGATTCGCTTCGACGATTTCGGTGATTAGAGGGTCAACAGTAGTTCCAGCATATTCAAATACAGTTGTCCTGTTAAATTTTGTTCATTGAATAAAGGTCCTAGAGTATGGTTCATTTTTTTTGGATATGGAGTATGATTTTCCCGGAAAACGTGAGGTTTGGTGTCACTCAAATAACGGCAATTTTGTCTGTGAACATTGCCGTTGAGAAAAAACGTACATTCGTCACTGAAACAAATATTGTGGATATAGGTAGGATGCTTTGCAATGGTTTCCGTCATAATTTCGCAGAATTCTGTTCTTCGATCAGGGTCATCTTCAGTGGTGTACCAATTTTATTTTGTATGGATGATACTTACTCCTCTTCAAAATCCCAAGGGTGGCTGAGGCGTTGCATTTCTCAGTTTCTAAATTGCCTCAAATACTCAAATATGCATTATCTACTACGTCGATGACACGCACATCTACTTGCAATTCGATGAAAATTGTGCCGCTAGGGCTTTTCAACAAGTCAATGAATATCTCGAATTTTTGAGTAATTTATCAAAAAAATACTGTCTTTTTATCAACCCCTCTAAATTACTTGTTATGCTCTTTGGTAAACCAGCAACAAGAAAATGCTGCTTAGGTGATATACATATTAAAATAACAACCTGCAATTGCCCCTGAAAAATCACACAAAAAATCTTGGACTTATATTAGACTTGTCTCTCAGATTTTCATGGATATACCAACCTCAAATTGTTCTATTGTAATACAGAGCTATTCCATTACAAAACAAAACTAGTTATAAGCGAAGCTTTCGTGCTTTCCCATGCCAATTTTGCTGATGTGGTTGTTTATGATCCTCACCTACAACAAGCTGATAAACGCATACTGTACTGTAAAAATATTCATGTTCTAGACTTATAGTACAAGAAGACGTGATCATGTATCACATAATTTGAATACTTTGGGGTGGTTGAACATGGAGTATTCTTTATGCTTCTGTATTATTTCACAAAAAATTAACAGAAAAAAGAAAAATTTATTTCAATAATAAAAATAAATTCCATACCGATATACATAATCCGAGATTTAGAAATATGCTCACGCCACCTCGCCAACAAACCTCTCATTATCGTGGTTCATTTTCTTATTACATAACCTCCCCCTCTTTCAAAGCAGATCTGAAAAATTCACTACAACTTATTGAAAAAAGTTCCAAACATTTTGACCTTCAAAAGTTGAAATAACATATTTTTCTACTTGAATTTTTGTCTCATAAACATTAATTTTTATATTTTCATTCACTTAAATCGTTTCCTTCAATGATGTATGTACTCATTTGTTATATTCATTAAACTCCGATATTGTTTTAGTTTTAAATTTGTGTGTTCTGTGTAAATTTTTTTTGTCGTTGTTATATCCGTCAACCGGTTGCACCCCTACGTGCAACCCTCAAAAGTCAGAGACTTGTGCGAGCTAGGGGAAGACGTAGGTAGCCCTTACCTTTTATACGTGTGATGCCATGCACGAGACCGGTGACAATGCTGAGATTCGAACTCACGCTCTTTGGCTTATGAGGCGAGAACTCAGCCCGCACACCACCGCGGCCCAAATGAATACCTACTATAATTATGTAGGTACTTCTTCATAATCTTTGGGTTCAAACTGTTCGTCAATCGGACAAGAGAATTTGATTATGACTAACGCTGATAGATTACATTCCAGAATTGAAGCTTACCGCGAACGATATCTGTTATTGACAATTTATAGTATTGATTCATCATCTGATATGACATCATCATAAAATCTCTACTTTTTCAGAAATTACTTGTTGGACCTTCCCTTACAAAAATTCAAAAACCTCTATATATCATTGGGAATGTTAAAAAATTTACTTACTGGGTGTCCTAACCGTGCGAGGACGAAAGATTGCTGATAATCCAAAAGATTTTTTTTGAAAGTTGATGAATCATTTTACAACGTATCTGACTGCACTTGTTAAAAATATTATACTCAACCAAATATACCATGCAGGCAGTATTTTTTTAATATCTTTATAGAACACTTCAAAATAAACAAATTGATATGAGGTACTAATGGGGTTTGATAGTCAGTTGTTTAGTTACTTACCGTTTTACCTTATGAATGCTTTTTTCGAATTTTGATCAGAGACATTTTTGTCACTTCAGTTTTTAATCGACGTACATCGTACAACGATATTTCAATACATTTATACAGTATTTTCCAGAAAGTAAAATGTACTTTTCCTTGAAAAATGGAAATGGAAAACACTGTATATTTGTTTACCTATGCTTTTTATTAGCTTTCATTTGATGTCTGGTTCTTAGCAGTTGGCTCAGAAAAACATTGAATTATTCAAAAATATAAATGAAATGAACATTAGTAAAAGTTCTCTACTAAGTATTATAAAAAATCAAATATAATCCATACCACGCCACCATTCATCAAATTCTTCATCCACAGGATTATCGAAATCGTGTGTGATTTCAGAAATGACTACAAAAGGGATGTGACTGTACAAAAATGTCTATAAAAAAGTGTTACTCAGTGATGAAGCTACATTTATTAGTAGAGGAATGGTAAATAAGCCTAACATGAATTAAGTCATTAAAAATTGCCATAGGTGAGATATATTGATTATGTAGCTTAAATGTATGGAAAAAAATTTGAAAACGAAGTCCATTCGTTTTTATCAGGGAGAACATATATACATTTTTTTAAAGAATTTTCCACAACAACTACTCTTAAACATAAATCTGCAAATTCGAATGGAAATATTCTATCAACATGCATTGAAACACCACCTCATTATTATTATAGACGCGTGAAATTGTTGGATAGGTCGAGATGGCGCTATAGTCATTCGATCTAACATCTCTAGATCTTTATTTATGAGGAAGGAATTCGCGAAGCTTTCAGAAATATTCAACAATATACATTTGAAAATGCAATATATTACAATTGTGCATATAACATAATATCGACATTTTTGAACATTTATCATTTCGTAACTTTTTAAATATGTTTTTGTTGTGAGTGTATCATTTGTAACAACATTTACATCAATCTTGTATTTTAGTGAAAATTCAAATCACTCGTAACTTTTGAAATGTTTCTTCCAATGGATGCCGAGCGTTTGTTCTATTGTTCTAGATATCATTTTACAAAGATTAGTTATAAGTTCTAGAATTCGTTTCTTAATCCAAAGTGTTATCTTAATTGTTGATTAATTATTTTCATCGATTAATATTCGATGTTAAAAATGTTTCATTGTTAATAATCTCAATTTATTTTCACGTTCGCTCATTTTTCAAAAAATAAATAATAAACACAATAACTACGGCATGAAATACCAATAAAATAAGAACGGCAAATTTAAAGGTACTTATAATTTCCAGGGTTTCCAATAAAATTTTCCTAGATACTAAATTTTTTGTTCTGTAACAAATTCAATTATTAAAAATGACGGAGTAGTAAGATTTTTAAATACAGTATATTTTCAAATAAAACGGTAAATTACTGAAAAACTGACAGTCAAAATCCTGCCTTATAGTTATTAGTTTTTTAAGTACTGTATCCAAATATCGAATACAATAAAACTCAAATAACATATTCATAAATTTTGTAAACAATTTTCTTATTTTGGAATGTAGTAATATAAATATTACGTGTGCATTTACCTATTCCCCGAATCTAAAATAGATCTAAATGGTAATTATTCCATCCGATTGAGGTATGGCCGTACAAAACTCCAATGGTGTCAGATCTGGTAATCTGGCGGTTCATTCATGTAACCAGGACGATCATTCTAACGATCAGAGTAAGTTGTAAATTGATAGGCTTGAACAGCTCTGATGTAAAGCACCGTCCTGATGAAACAGTACGTCGTATTCAACATTTTGAGATGCAGCTCTTCTGACAAGAGCCTCGCTGAACATGTGAGGTTTTTCATCACTTCAATATCAGACATTTTTCAATAGGTTGATAGTATCTTTATTGCTTATTATTATTATTTTCCTTATTTCTCTTTGTAACGAATCACACAGGCTTCCAGCGAAACCCCAAAGAAGCATCTAAATAAATCAAGACTGTAAAATATGGTGAAAGACTTGATTGTACAGAGAGTTATGAGACATTTCAGATGAAAAAAAACATCAAATCAGATTTATTTTTCAAGTTTTTTCGAAAAACTATTTTTTGAACTTTTGCTCGTGTATTGTTGCACGATGCCATTATCTTCATCACATTTTCAAATTGAACTAAGCATAAATACACTGAGAGAACTGTCGAACGCATACTAGTATACTTAAAAAACTTATCAATATTATTTATTTTCTTTTAAATTCACACTTCATATCAATGCGGTTGCATATAGTACCATAGATTATTGTAAGAAAGAGCTTATATTTTTTCCGTGTTTTTCTAGCGGTTTTGGTTTTTCGTAGTTCACATATTATCAGTATGAGAACTTTGCGCTACTTAAGACGCGTATATAATTCTTTTGCACAATTTTGCTAACATATTGTTCGCACACTATTCCATTGCCAAATTTGGTATTCTGTTCATCGATGGTACTTTATCGATATTCTGGGGGAGGAGTTAAACTATAGGCTAAAGTGTCTATCACTGATATAGGCTTCGTTGGAAATTAACTCACACCTGCATGGTTACACCCTGAAATTTTTTGATGATGAGTGTTTTGAAGGGGGCATTTACCTTCTCTAGCCCCAATAGAACCACCTGTGTTCCTATATAGTGCTCGTTATCACTCATCAGCGTACCCATTTTGTTTTAACTGAATTTGGCAGGCACCGATTGCAATACATAGATAAAATATTGAAAGTTAGGCAACTTATTGAATTTTCACTCTATGTTGATAGTTTCAATGACTTATCAACGTTTTTTCAAATTCCTAGATTATTTTATCGAAGTACATATCTTGTTTGGCAAGAGAGGGTAATTCAAAATCGTTAATAATAACAGCTGTGTCAAAATACGTTCCGTCAGATGATAGGTACGATGTGTTCGATGTATTCTCAAGGATTAGGTGTGCAGACGTTAAAGAGATAGCGGTCGGATAAAAGGGCCGATAAAGCAGGGATTTCAGATATCGATGGCAGCATGATGGATTGCTTTACGGATTGTAAATCACATATAATCTGACACAAATTACTGTTTGATTGTTGATTTTATAATATCACACGTTTCTAGAACTTGAAAAATGTGCTCAGTTCAATAACTTTTATTTTTTTCCAAATCTTATATCTATATGAAATAACGAACGAAGAAATAGACAAAACATGAATGTGGGAGTATTGCAACGAAAATGATATATGTATAGGTGGAGCTCCTGATTGTAGATATATTTGTATTTGTATTTGTATTTATTTATTGGTGCCATTTATACATAGTATTTACACAAGTCAACGAAAAAGAAATACATAGAATATAGTATACAATATTTGAAAATATGCTAGTATGAAGTTAATAAATATATATATGTAAATATTAAAAATGTATATACAGTGTGGTCCAACGAAAACTTAACACCTCGATTTTCCGGCTTTAAAATGAAAATGTGGAAAATCGCTCGGACCCGTCAATTTCTAATACGAGGGGGAACAACTTTTCCGCTGTTTTCATCCCCGTAACTTCAACCACCTAACGGGGGTGAGCACAACCCCTTGATTTTGAATAGGGATGCGGGGTGTTGCGATACCTCATTTTGAAGATCTCATCGTGTACTATCTGACCGTAAAATTTCGCTCAAAAATATCCATCGATAACGAAAGGACAGGTAAAGTAGTGGAAGAGTACGTACTTTTGTGATTACTTTATTAAATGCTCGAAATGGGCACCATCCACTTCCATGCGGTAATATAAGTTTGGCTGAAAACGTTCACGTACATTACTCAAGATTTCTGGTGTAATTTGACGGCATTCATTAATGATCCGAGTTCGCAAATCATCCAGTGACTCAGGCTGGGTAGCGTAAATCTTGGATTTCAGGTGACCCCATAGAAAAAAGTCCAGTGGAGCCAGATCAGGTGATCTGGGTGGCCACTCAATATGTCCCCTTCTTCCAATCCAGGCGTGAGGAAAATTGTCATCTAAGAACTGACACACCGGTTGAACAAAGTGAGGTGGTGCGCCATCTTGTTGGAAAATGATCGTTTGATGGTCTTCTGCATTCTCCAATACTTGCACGAGGGCTGGATAAATAGCGTTCTCCAATAGATCGAGATAAATTTAGCCTGTGAGATTACCGGGTATAAAAAAAGGGCCGATTATGTGATTTCCATATATACCCGCCCAAACATTTAATTTTTGGGGGCGCTGTGTATACACCTCACGAAATAATCTTGGATTTTCATCTGACCAATACCGACAGTTATGCCGGTTTACAATGCCGTTAAGGTAAAATGAACACTCGTCCGAAAAACAGATATCGAACATGTAGTTTTGATTGCCGTTAATTATTTCACTGATCAATTCACAGAATTGGAGTCGGCGATCGGGATCATCCTCATTCAGTTCCTGAACCAATCGAATCTTATAAGGATGGAATTTATGTTGTTTCACGATTCTCATGATTGTTGTGCGTGAAACACCAGATACATCGGACAATTTCCTAGTACTAACGGTCGGATCCATTGCTATATGACCTAAGACACCCACGTCCCTCGCTTCGTCTCTTTCATGCACCCTCTTTTTGTTTCCAACTGAACCAGTAGCGTCAAATTTGGCAACCAGTTGCACAACGTAAGCAGCGGATACATTTTTTCCAGGATGTCGTTCGTTAAATAAAGCCGCTGTTGTGCGCGCAGAGTCGTTATTTCGGAAAAATAATTTTATCATTTCCACCCTTTCTTCTACGGAATACACCATTTTAATTCCACTACCAATTTACAATCGCTTTGACACACTTGTACCGTTCTTAAACATTCACGATAGAGTAAGGTACAAAAACAAGGTCCGTCTACTTTTTTGGACAAAAAATTAACGACTCAATACCTTTGAAATGCGTCGGATACGAATACTATTCTCGAGATAAATTCCATATTGCCTCTTTCACTATTTTCGCTGTTATTTCATTATCGATGGATATTTTGAAGTGAAATTTTACGGTCAGATAGTACACGATGAGATCTTCAAAATGAGGTATCACAACAACCCGCATCCCTATTCAAAATCAAGGGGTTGTGCTCACCCCCGTTAGGGGGTTGAAGTTACGGGGATGAAAACAGCGGAAAAGTTGTTCCCCCCCGTATTAGAAATTGACGGGTCCGAGCGATTTTCCACATTTTCATTTTAAAGCCAGAAAATCGAGGTGTTAAGTTTTCGTTGGACCACACTGTATAAAAGTATCACATTGAATTAAAATTACTATTTAGGAAATAAGTAATGGAATAAAAGGCGTTATTGAGAAGGTATTGTTTTACTTTATGTTTGAATTGATTCTCATGCAATAATTTGATTTTGTTCGGAAGGGCATTGTATAGGATGATTCCATAATAGCCAGAACCGTTTCGAGTTTTATTCAGTCTGAGGTAATTGATGTCAAGATTGTTTCTGGTCCTAGTTGTATATGAGTGAATTTGGTCCCTAGTAATATAGTTTCCGAGATTTTTTTTTATGTAAACTAGACATTCATAAATATATGTACATGGTACTGTCAAAATTCTGTGTGTTACAACTTATCCTTACAGTCATCTCTAAATTTCAGTCCAGTTATAATTCTGAGTGCTCTCTCTCCTCTGCAGAGAAAACACATTATCTGCTGAGGTTGAGTGGCCCCATACTAAAATAGCATATGTACCTAATTGATGAATGAATAAGATTATGGTATGCTGTTAGTAGGGTTTTTGGAGTAACTATGTTGATTAGATTTCTAAGTAAATAGATGTTTATGAGATCTTCTTTGAAACGGAAGCGGTGTGGTAGTCGAATGACAATTTGGGGTCCAGGTAGACTCCCAGAAATTTGATGTATTCTGGGTTTGGTGCATTATTATTGCGTAAGGTAAATATCATCTTTTCTGCTTTGGATTTATTTAGATTAAGATTTTTTGTAATGAACCAATTTTGAGCAATTGACTGAATGTTGATGTCACTGGATAGTAATGATGCTAAATCAGGGTCTGATTTTGTGAGACTAGTATCGTCGGCAAACATTATTGTCAGAATGTTCTCTTTCACTGAATTTGGAAAATCGTTTACATATACAAAGAAAAGTACTGGACCAAGAACTGATCCTTGGGGAACCCCTGTGTTTATTTCTAGTAAATCAGATGTTTCGTTATTGACCTTGACGAACTGATGTCTCCCACTTAGATAGGAATTCATGAGAAATATACTGTTTATACTGAAGCCATAGTAGTTTAGTTTGTTTAGAAGGATATTGTGTGATATGTAGTCAAATGTCTTAGTCAGATCTAGAAAATGGGAAAATATATACTCATTATTTTCAAATCCAGAATTTATAAAACAAGTTAATTTATCTGTTGCTAGGGTATTAGATCGGTTATTTCTAAAGCCATACTGGTTGGTATTGAAAAGGTTATATTTTTGAAAATGTTCAACAAATTGTACTTTCAAGATAATTTCATAGACCTTAGAGAGTGTGGGAGCTACAGAGATAGGCCTATAATTTGTGGGATTATCCTTATTACCCTTTTTGTAGATCGGTGCTACTTTGGATACTTCAAGGACATCAGGAAAGTTTTTTCTTGATATGCTTTCATTGTTCAAGTGGGTGAGAGGAGAAAGAATTTGATATTTTATAGCCTTTATAATTTTAGGACTGAGTTCATAATTGTCCATACTATTTTTATTTTTCATTTGGTTTATGGCTTCCAGTATTTCCATCTCTGTAACATTCCTGAAGTCCAACGTATCCGAGGGTACATTCATGTCTTTCATGTAAGCGGTATGATGTATATTAGTTTTTGGTAAGGTGTTTAGTATATTATCTGCGATATTTACAAAATAATGATTGAAGTCATCTGGCGAAATATTTTCAATTGGTTTGTTATTTTTAGTTTTTCTTTTACTGTTGATAATTTTCCACATTGCTTGCTGAGGGTTGTGGTGTCTAGAAATGAAGTTATAATTTTTTATCTTTTTTGCCTTGTTTAGTTCATGACGGTATATGGATCTGTAATTTCTCAGTGGTTGTTTATTTTGTACGGTTGGAAATATTTACAAATAGTCACGCATGAAATTGAGATTGTCTCTCATTTGGCGGAGATCTTCGGTAAACCATTTTATTGGTTCTGTTTTATCTGATACAAGTCTTGATTTTTCAGGAAAAATAAGTTGAATCGCCAGTTTAATTTTATCAATGAATAATTAAATTTTTTTGTTTATTTCCATGTCAGGATCATATACAAAGTCCCATTTCACCGTCTCTAGATAGTCCCTAATATGTATCAATCCCTCATCTGTTATGGATCTATAGTTAATTCTTTTAGTTGACAGTTTCTGGGTTAGTCTAGTCTTTAAGAGAATACCTAGATGATCAGAGATATTCAGGTCTATAGTGCCTGAAGATAGATCACTTTTCGGAATATTCGTGAATAGATTGTCTAATGAACTGTTTTTTCTAGTAGCGGTGAAAATTGTGGGTAGGAGGCCAAAGGATTTGAATAAATTTAAAGTATCTTGAGTAGTCTTGTCATTTATC
Organism: Chrysolina americana; assembly: GCA_958502065.1. Classification (NCBI taxonomy): domain Eukaryota; kingdom Metazoa; phylum Arthropoda; class Insecta; order Coleoptera; family Chrysomelidae; genus Chrysolina; species Chrysolina americana. The sequence continues at coordinate 75,322,077 of OY293413.1, forward strand.
ATGTGAAAAGGTATATTGAAATCCCCACAGACTATGAGATATTTTGTAAAGGTTGAGAATATTTCCAATGCGTCGTTGTTCTTACCAAGAAAATTTTTGAAATTTCCATTCGGTGATCTGTACACTGTCATTATTCTAACATTTTCTGTTTCAATGGCTGGCATCTCACAATCAATTTCCTCAGAAATAGGCAGATATGGCCAGAATTGAATTCATTTACATTTTTTTATGCTACTCAACTGACTGAATTTGACAATTAATTAGGAATAGAAAGAAGATGAGTGCAATTTCAAATGTTAATAAAAGTTTCAGGATGAGAAACTAACCACATTTATTTTAACTGAAGTATGGATAATTCTGATAAGAAAATGTTCTTGCGTTTTCCGGATATATCACAAATAATTATATTCAAATCTAATTAATTAATCAAGATCGTAGTGAGAAGAGTTTTCCTACATTGTTGTTTTAAAGTTGAGAAGATGTGGACTCAGTCCCAATCTGGCACCACAATATTAATTTTCTTCTGCCGTCAATACTTCACAACTTTTGGAATAAAGTTTCTTCGAAGTCATATTATATGTATTTGTCAGAAAAGTTCATTCATTTATTTCACGAAATCATAGGAAGCTCTTCATGTAATTTTTTCCGAAACCCTTCAGCATGTCTGTGAAACCCAAAATAAAAGAGGAAAAAATGGAGATTCAACGCTGTGAAATCCCAAGCATGTCCTGTTTCCATGATGTATATGTATCTTATATGTATATCGTGTTTATGTAGGGTACAACTCAACCTATCTTACCTCTATACTTTTATATCAATGGTTCTTGTTACTATCAGCGAAAGTATGTTGTAGAAAATCACGTGGGGGTCTATTAATTAAAAAGTAGCCGTTCGGAAAAGGGTTTCTTCCAAAGCTAACAATCAGTCCAAAAGTTCCAGAATTCCTAACTCTTTTTCTTCTCATAGTTAGTTTGCATAATGCTCTTTGGATGTAAAATATTTCATTTTGTGGAATAGTCGCGGTAGATTTAACAATGATCCTATTCAATGCTATCTTGGAAATGACGTTTTGTATCGTATTTGGTGTAACAAATTTTATTATTCCGAAAATAACTAATTTGTTTTAGTTTTCAAAACATATCTCTGAACGATAATTTGGATTAACTATTGAATTTAATTAACAAACCAAAATCGATATCCGCAATACTTCCCTCTACCTGCACTCTTCACGGAATACGTATCTCCGTGAATTTGTCCAACTAACATGGTTCTGTTTGCCCTTCGTTCGTGCCACAAATGATTGTGATCGAGGGTAAACAAATGTAAACATATCACATGTATGCATTTTATGAGGTCACCCAATCACACAATAGAAGAATGAAAAGACATGCTTTTCAAAGTTGCCATGAACAAAGAATACGTAAAGTGACGTTTTTATATAATCGGATTTTATGAGAAAATGTTTTGTTTGGTTCATTCTGGCTTAACGCTCCAACCCAGTGATATGAGATTTATGAATTAATTGTAGTTTTTTCGGTACTAAAAAATCAAGACAAGTTCTGAGGAGGTGGTGTGCATTTACAAGTATAACGAATAATAATAATTTTCATAAGACCTAAGTGGGTTTACAGGAATCAAAATATACTGATCCATATACGTCTCTTTATGGCACGTGGTCATTCGTTTAAATAATATTTAATCAATCAATGCAATAAAAAAAATCAACACCTTTTAAATTTGAAATGAAGTAAAACGTAAACTCGGATGACGTACTAGTCCAAAGTTACATCATAGAACAGCAGCAATGAGGGAAAAGCATTGAAGAGACACTGAACACAAAGCCTACAGTTTTTTTGGGAGATCGTTTTGTCACGAAAGTCGTTGAAACGATGTTTCACCCTTTATACTCCCCATATAGCCACAGTGTAGACTGTTATGGCAAATACCTGTCAGAAAAAAAGGACTCCTCTGGCTAATCCCATGACAGGTATTGAATTATGTCAAACAGATACTTGTGCAATATTCAGCATTGACTGAAAGTTTTTTACCTATCCAGTAGAACAATTTTGATTTGATGCGGTCAAGGGGACCACCTGCAGACTAGTTTCGGGGTTTCACCTTTCATCAGTGCAAGAGTAGGTCAATTTAAATAGCTCTTAGGTCATCTATTCCAAATCATCACATCATTTTGGTTACTCTGAATGGATGAAATGGGGTCTAGCCGGTCCATCTTGCAGAAATGGCACGTTTAAGTGAAACCGAGTGTATTGAAGTTTCAATAATCAAGTAGCTAACCTCTTTGTAAAGCAGCGTTTTCACGCGTGAAATTGCAGGATTCAAAGATCGACCAAAACGTGAAAGAACAATAAGCGCTACAAATGAAGAAAATTTTATGAATGTCATGTTATATGTGGTGGAAAATGCAATAAATTCGAAACAACCGAGGATTTTAAATCGTAACATGAATCGATTTGTCATAGAAAAATTGCAAACTACAGGAATCCCATCCACATAAAATTCATTCAATTTTGATCGTAGAGCCCAGTTCTTCAAATTTATTATGGATAAAATAAACAAACATGTCAACTTTGTCAGATTTTGACGAATCTACATTTTTTCCTAGCAGTCCTTTTAACACTCGTACTACTCGACGTTTTTATGATTAAAATGTATAATATTTTATATGGTTGAACTCAGAAAGACAACCTCTATCATAATTTACAATAAATAATTTGTCAAATTCATTTGAAAAAAAAAATTAACATGAAAATCAGTGACAGGAGACAACATGTAGACAATTGAAATCAGTCACTTAATGGCTTTCAATAAAACATTGAAAGAATATAATAATAATTATGATTTTTTCTACAAATGAGAAAGGTACCAGGCCGCGAATACTTGGCTGAATCACCCGGTATGTGATTTGCTAATTTTCACTCTATAAAACAACAAAATTATGAAATTCTCAAAATAGCATTATCATCGAATGCAATCGCCCTGTACTACGAAAAGATTTGGAAATGAATTTCTCATGAATTTGCCACACAAGGATGTGATGATAATATCACATAGGATAAATCAGAATAAAATAATAATATGGGAGATACAGAGTGATGAAAAGTGAATAATTCTCATATTCAACACCCTTTATCTCGAAAACAGTCATGAAATCGTGATGCGCCTATTGAACATTTGATTTTTCCATATAAGATGTTTTTATTGTTGTAACGAATCTGCTTTCGCTAAAAGTTAATAAGTTTTGGTTTTATTCAGAGTGGGTCGTCTTGAATGAGTCACCCGGTAATGAAACCTTATGGAAATAAAATCGTACCTGTTCTGTTCCAAGGGTTACGTGATTTAAAAATTAACATGTCTCACCTGATGATTTTTCCTTGCTGTTTCCATCGTTGAACGGCGACATGTACCGTGGTCCGCCTGATAGGATCGGTGAGCCCCAGAGATTTCGACAGTACGTGGCAAAACCAGCCGGTGACGTGAATTGTAATGGAGACCCATTTCGGTCTGCAACTGTAAAGATAATACATACGTCAGTACGTGATTCCGGCGCTCTTATCAACTACTGTGGTGCTGAAGTTTCGGGGTCCTGGGGAAGTTTTATCATGGACAACAAACTGTTGTTGTTTTGTATGGATGTTTTAAATTGGGTACATTGATGTCATGAATACGATTTAGCAAGTATCAAACCTAATATTATACTTTCGGGCTGACCAGGAAGTGATTTTAGAAAATATACGTACTGCCAACACAAATCCCGCCTACAGTCGCACGTCATCATAAAATCCGAAAATATACAGGGCCCCAGCACACCGTGACTAAATATACTTGATACCAGCTACACCTGAGTGTTGAAATCAATTATCATAAAGGCTGCATGCAAACTGAGTTCAAAATGCATAAATCATTAACCAATCTAACCTGACCTGACTAACTTAACGTAGACAGAATATAACCATACCTATACCTGATCTGTTCTGCATTGGGGTCAGCGTTTTGCGAAATTGAGTGAGATTTTTTAGCGTAATTATTGTTCAAAGAGACTTACAGTTTTCAGCTCCCTGGTAACGTCGTATGTAAGGATGTGTAAATAAGCACTGGTGTAAAGTATGTTTAGTAACGGCGTGCTGGGGCCGCGTATATTTTCGTATTTTATGATTACTTGCGACTGTTTGTGCTGGAGTTGAGTATATTTTGTGAAATCGCGACCGGGAAGTGCTTTAAATTATTTTGCATTCGGTTCAGAAATACATACTTACCTTTCCAACGATATGGTGCAATCATACATCCAATCCATGAACTACTGATAAAATTGAGATTTTATACAATAAATACGTTTTGCATTTATCTCGTAATGTACTATTTTCATGAAGGTGCGCTATGAAAAATTGATCATTGACATGTTAGTTACAATAATTCGATGTCAAAGTTTGGATACCATAATTTGTAGTAGATTAACTATATCTTCAATTTTTGTTTTCCTTTATTTTCATTTTCCAACACAAAAAATCGCAGTTCTTGCTAAGGAGGACATATTTTAAGTTGTTCAAAACTTCCATACTCATTGCAATAAAAAAAAATTGTTTCCTTTTTATTTTTATAAATATACTCTCCATGCTATTACCAACTCTTCATAAAAAAAAAAACATTTTTAAAATGAAGTAACCATGCACTACCGATTTACCTAAAATAAAAAAAAAAATTGATTTAATTTCCTTCATTCTTTCTATGGTGGCAATTATACCATTGCATTGAAAGTTGCCACAGTATGAAAATCAAATCGTTTAAACACACTACAATTAAAACTTAAAATTGAACAGTCACCTACATTCATTCAGATATTGTGTTACTGAGAGGTAACACTTTTCTAGAGAAACTATAAGGAACATTTACAAAATTATATTGGAAGTAGAACTTAAATTATTCAACTGCTACCAACATTCCTTGAAACATTCAGATACTGAGTAGTAACCCTCATTCTTCTATGAGAAACAGATAAAAAATTATAAAATTTTATTGAAAGTTAGTGACAGTACAAACAAAAATCAAATCGCTCAAAAACATCACAATTACCTAATACTTTAAATTCAGCAGTTAAACCAACATTCATTGACATATTCAGATTATGAGTAATAATACTTTTCTATGAGAAACTATAAGAAACAATTATGAAACTGTAATGATGGTTATCACAATTCTAAAATTGAAATGTGAATTACTACAAGAATTAAACTTAAAATTCAACTGTTACCAATAGTCGTAGATATATTAAGGTAATGAGTAGCACAGTAACGAGAAAAATAAAAACAAAAATTACAAAACTTTTACATCTAATTATTGTGATTTGAATGGTGTTGTTCAATATCCCATAGAACACTTTCGTGAAAATGTTCCGTTACGAGGGATATGCAAAAAGATACATTTTTATAAAATCACAATTATATCAGTATGATTGTGATATATCGTTGAAAAAAATATTCTATACCAAATTGATGCTTTTTTGGTCAAACCAGAAGTATCATATTTCGTCTGATATTTGCCGAATTGTACATAAAATCAATGTACCGAATGAGAAACATCCATAAAAAATACAGGAGTGTAAATTGGTCCAGGGTCATCCGGTATAGTTGTTACATATATTATTTTCTTTCCTGACATATAATTCTTCGCGAATAGTCCAATAAATTGTTCGATATAAAGCCGGCAACACTCATCTCAAGTACCTTTTTGGCAAGTCTATGAATCATTTTCTGCATCAGTTCCCTCCGAATCTTCAATGAATAATCGATGTCAAAGTCCATAAACGACATAAATCTCCAAAACTGATTCGGATCCATTACTCCAAAAAGAAGATTATGCTTTCACATACGCTCCTCGTGCATGCAATATAAATAGAATGGAACATCCAATTATCTTAGCCTTAACAGTTCATGGGAGACTAACCCTACGAATCGCAAATGGTATGTGAAAAGATTATGATTAAGAAAGATTGAGAACTATAACTAATATTGCGATGAATTCCTTGTATTTGAAACCTCTGGATTTCGATGCAATCTTGGATTATTTCCATTAGAAAGCATCGGAAAACAATCTACCAATCAATAGATACAAGAAAAAGTTAAACAGAACCTAACCCAAAATAATTATCAAGTAATATTATTGATGGTAATATTATTGTCGTCAATTCCATTTGTAGAAAGTTCAATATGAAAATATTTTTATATTTGTGAGTATATACATAAACAAAAAAGTTAGACTCTGTCGCTAAACACAAACCAGGGACTCCAGCATCATTTCAAACTTCGACTACGAACATGTACTAAATGAAATATTTCTTATAATTCTTTCGAACTATAAGTAGTTTTTATACCTGTGGTAGTTTTAATATCTGAGGGTAGAGCATTGTACAATCAAAAATGAAGTGAATTGTTATGTGATTTCAGCAGTCTCAATATTTGGGTTCTACTGAAATTACTACTTCTAGTGTCATGATTGTGTATAATGGCATGCTTGAATAACATGGGAGATTTCTTCTAAACCTTACAACAACAGAAGTTCTGAGTCTCTTTTTACAAAATGAGGATTCAAAGAAGTAGATCTTTAAATGTCAACAAAATTATGAAAAAGTTATTGAAGAAATTATTGAAACAGAGCGTTTCCTGAAAAAAACATCAACAATTTTGGTGTCATTAGGAATTTTGTTTAAAATTGTATCAAAGAAAGTAGCCAAATAGAAATTAATACAGACTGAGCCAAGGGATTAAATAAAATCAATCATACTGTCTTAAAACGAAGTTGATATTTCAGCTTCACAGAAAATATTTCAAACATACCTCCTAAGACACAATTCAGTACATTCAATTAAATGTATTTTTTGAAGTTCACCTCAATTATTGGTGTTCCAGAAAGATCAGTTCATGGTCTCTGCTATCTGTATTATTTCGTATCCAAGGTATAAGCTGATACATAGTTTTATTACAGTTTTCCGTATATGCTGAAGATACTTTTCCATTGCAAAGAAATAAAAAATTACCAAACTTCAGAACGATCTGAAAACCCTTTTTCCATAAGCCAATCAATACAGAGATACAGAGAGAGAGAGAGTATCTTAAAGTTTCGGAATTTAGCTTATTTATTTTTGACATGGAGTATGTATTTCACTTGTACTAATACACAATTTCATAGAGTTGATAATTTCAACTAATTTGACTAACTTGAATTTCTCATTTTATTATTGTGCTTACCCCACCTCACCTAACTTTCATATGTATGTTGTAAACTATATCTAGGAATTAGTAAGTGTAGTTCCTTCAAATATTCTAACTATTCTGAATAAGTTTTTTATCCTTATTGTGGAAACATGCATAGAGTTTTTAATGATGAATAAATTGTTCCATTCCATTCGTATTCGTGAATTCTACAGTTATATTGCATCAATAAATTATTTTCAAAAATTTTCTGAGATCGACTCATTTTCAATAAATTGTGTGTAACTGAAAATGTATCTGAAAATGAATTTTCAATTTTCACAGTGAACTGAGGTGAGTAAAAAACCCATAACGTCTCCGTGTTTAAATCGGAAATAACAAATTGGGGACTAGGTAATTGGCCTTAGTGTATGATTTGTTTCGTTAATCAGAACAATGACGCAATTGTTGGCGCCAGTAACCAGCAGTAACGTCTACATCAGATTTTTTCCTACCACTCGCATATCACAAGAATTATTGTGAGAATTATGAGAAGAATATATCATTGGAGTGAAAGGGTACATGATGATTTTGAATGATGATCAAAGGATATACCTAATCTTAGTACACTTTTTTTTAATATCCCCGTTTCTTTTATGATGAAACATTCAAACGGGTCTTGATAATTTCCACTATTTATTCTGAAAATTATACTATAGGAGGCCTAGTGACGCTGCTACAGAATGAATCCTTACACTTCAGTAAGTTCATTTATTTAACAATCACCAATTTCTCACAGTTTTATTGGTTGAAGAGCATATCAGAAGTTTTTGAAATTGTTTTCGAGCAAGAATGAGTCAGAACGGTTAACCGGTGGCAGATGCTGGGATTTGAACCCACGTTCTGGGTGAGAAGCTAGACGAAATTTCATTTGTGGTTGAATAATTGAATAAAAACATTTTGGAAAGTGATGGAAATTTGCTATCAAAGAAGAGGGTACTATTCCCGAAATATTTATAATTTTTGTCCCGTCAACCAACGTGTGATGCCATATGGAATTTGAACCCACGCCCCAGCGTTGTATGTCACCAGTTTTTTTTTTCAAGCAATAACCACTTCCACAAAATCGAAATCTTACTTATCTGAAGGAAATATAAGCAATATGTGTATGCTTAACTCTACTCAAACAATTGGTTCTCCGAGAATATCATTTTCAGATAAGAGGCTATGAATCCATCATAAGCTGATCCATTTCAGAAATCGTGAGCTATATTTTATTTGTTATCAAGGAGCTTTTATAACTTGGTACATACTTTATTGATATCCACCTAAAAAAATAACTGATTAAACACGATTGATTAAACAGTATTTGAATGTTCATGAATATACGTTTGAAATGTTGACAATATTATTATATATTTATAAGGACCAGAAAAATCTCCGTTTCTATAGATGTGCTGAAAATCGTCCATTCCAATCTCTGACAAGATGCTGTTGGGTACTGGAAACTCGTTCCCACCAAAAGTTATTATTCCGGAGGCAGCCGAGTTCGTTTCGTTAAACCACAAACTTCTTCAGGATTTTCAGGTAATTGTCCTTAAGCTATCGAAACATTCTGCAAAAAGCCTCAATCTGCGCAAAGGCTGAATATCGAAATTGAGAAGTTGCAGTTTATAGAAATTCTTGGAATAAACGAACAGATTGAAATGTTCCTATTCTATCAAGACTGTGCTTTCCGGTAGCAAGCACGTGTTGAAACATATAAAATGTGTGGTGTATTATGTAACTTTCAATTATTCTTTAATAAAATATTGAAATTAGCATTCCATAATTTACCAAGTTGACCAATGTACGCACAAGTTTTCAAAAATTCTAAAATACAAAATCAAAATATACAGCTTGAATAGTATACTATTCTACTTAAATACCACGTTCAAAATGTTGTAACACCTCTGGTTGAACACGAATCACTATTTGCAAACAACAAAAACGTATTCCTTGCTCGATCCCATCGTATCGGCTGATTACCCATTATGTTTTCCAGAGAAACACACGGGTCACATCGAATATTTAAATTCTTATGAACAAATAGGAAAGACCAAATCGAAGACGAGGAAACTAGAATCCGTTTCTTCAAGTTCTTCTAGTGAGTCATTTTCACTTATAAGAGTCGTGGGAAGTTTTTCTTACATTGGTGTTTATGGTAGCAGGAATTTTCAAGAGTTTTTGACATGAATTCGTTAAAATAATAGTCAATAGGCACAAGTCTGGTAGCTCTATAGGCTCTGTTATGAATAAAATATCATCAGAGGTACAATCTTCACCAAAGAACAAGCTCAGAAAAATTCTATTAGAACAGATATGATGAAAATAGTGAGATTTTTTCATAACGTCCGCACTGGGTGAACCACACTCGTTATTGGTAATTCCTACATTCATTAAAAAAATGGATTTCGTGTAGTCTATTTTCAATTTAACAAATATCATCAGAAACTTCCACTCAAACCATGTCAAGCTGAATGGACACTGTGTTGAATATACATGATACTGGTTTTTCAGGGGTCATAGCACGCAGTATGATTCCTCATTGACAGCACTACGTTCCAGGTAGCTTATTAAACAACTTACTTGCAAGGAAGTTCAATCTGAATTATACGAACCACATGCAAGTAGACCAACCCACTCCACCCATTACTACCCCTACTAACTACCCATATTTTATTTTGACTTTTTTCCTGGGCACAGTCAAACGTAACGAGTAATTAGCTGCCATGGTGAGTTGAAGCATAATTTGATAGGTTTTTGTTTTTTGCAGCTTTGAAATAGTGATTCGTGTTCCACCTGAGGCGTAACTGCATTTTTGTCCACTCGGGCGTCGTTCTTCGTATAATTTAGACTGAACTTCCTTACAAGTATAGGTCGTTTAATCTATAATTATATAAAGAACGAGCTAAATCTGTTTCTTCTATCATGAACGTTTATTCCGTAAGTGGAAACACAAATATTGAAAATCTTCTTAAAATGTATATAACACTATTCTGAATGATTCCATAAAAAAAGTAAATCGTCAATAATTGAACTCACAACCACTCGCGTGACAATCCTTAATTAACCATATCAGGCAATACCAATCATACATCAGATGATATCAAAATTTGAATATCACTCTCTTTAGCACTCATGTCGATAGTCTTGATGATTTTATGTTCTGATAATGATTTAATGAAAACTACAAAAGGATTTAAAAATTTAAATTGAATTTTTTTTTCAAGGTATTCCTAAAATTTGTTCTTAACTATTTCTGCACATTTTTTATTTCCACTAATTGAGGTGGTGCTGTAGGTTTTTCGGGTTTTCCTGCAGCTGAAAAGTGAATACGCCACCAAAAATCAGTAAGTTGCCCCAGAGCGCCACGGCAAATAATAATAATAGCTGTCCTCTACCCGCACAGGCCATGCCTTTGGGTACACTCGACGAGTGTTTATGAGGGAGTATTATTATTATTATAGAAGAGCTCCTGATATGGTTAGATCTGATAAACTGAGGTTGTTTGAATGGATACAACAACATTATTTATTTGTGTTGAGTAGATGAAACTTATTTGAATGAAATAATAGTTCATATCCGAAGCTTTCTTTTGATGGAAATTTTTATACAATATGAACTTTTTGACTTCAAGAAACAATTTGTTTGATTACTATGAGTACAACATCCATTTATTTCAACAAGTGTACTTTCAGTTCATTGACATTCGAAATATAGCAAGCAGCTTTTACAATAAACACAAGTGGTGGATCATCTGACGCATATATTTGATATTAAAAACTAAATCTCAAAATTTTTTCTGTCTGAGGTGTAGGGTTACATTACTAGTGCGTTCATTTCATCCGGAAACAATGACGTATGTTGAACATGTGGGAGTTTTCTCTAGAACAAATCCTAGTTTTTACAACATTCATCGTGAATAATCACCGGCATATGTTTCACTTACTCGATTTGAAACATGAACGAGGACTTTTTTGTGAGCTTGTACAATTATATCCTGTGCACTTGGTTCCCATTGCGTTTTTTATCTTCAATACTTATCGTGTAGCTGCTTCAATGCTTTATATTACGTGCAGTGGATATTGATACTTCCTTTGGACACTCTCCAAACAGTTGTGAATTTTTTTTTCATTTAAAAAAAATATGCTACACAAAATGAAGAGGAATTTATTAGAATTAGAATGTGGTTCAATATCTTGTTAACTTCGGCAGTATTGCGTTACCATGGCATTTAAAACGGAATTTTCTGTACGATAGTAAATAAAATACATTATCAAATAAAGAATATCTACCGCAATTGTGAAAATCTAAATATTCGAGTATCGAGCCATCATTAAATCTGCATTTGAAGTGGTCAAGAAGTTATCAGATTAACGAATATATACTTTACAATTAATATGACTTAATTTTCACATATTTTTGGTTTAGAATACCACGATAGTTATTCTGCCATGCAATGGCTTCTTCAAGGCAGAAGTGTAGTAAAGTACACTTTAGCCCCAAATATTAAAGTTTTATTATGAACTTCAACATGAATTTTCATCAAGTATCGGCTACAACTATTAAAAATAAGGACGATATGTTCAGTACCCTTGGCTATCGCTAGCTTTCCCTCATAGTAGTAGTAGTAGTAGTAGTGTTTATAGGGAGGCTGTTGTAACAGCCAAGCAAATAGGCCTATGGGACCTTTTTGCAATGTTTTTGCAATCTTCCGCTCTCGTCATGCTCTCCTCAAAATCTGGGAGTGTAGTGTGTAGATGCTTGTCAAGGGAGCGAGTTCCTTCAATCCGCCTCCTCAAGCCCTGGCAGGGCTGGTTCCGATCAGATGGTACGGCGGCCGCAGGCGATTCATTCACCGACTACCAGTCTCTCCGCACCCAATCCAAGGCCCCTACTCGGCTTCCACCGAAGACCAGATTTTTCAGTTCCCGCAGCGAGTTCCTTAGACTCGCCCCCTCGTAAAAACCCTGGTAGGGCTGTTTCACAACCGGACGAAGTGGCGGCCGCGGGTGCTTCATCAACGGCTACCAGTCCCGCAGCACTTAATCCGAAGACCCTCCTTAGCTCCTACTGAAGGCAGATTTTCAAGTTCTTGCATCCCTCTGTAATGTCTGGGTATGTGTAAAGTCTCAGGGGAACATAAGTGTTTTTGACATTGGTGTATTGGCTGCAACGCCTCAGGCACGCCTCATAAAGTCATGAAATATTGGATCAAATGGTTTAAAAGAGGTAAATTGTCCATGCAAGACCTGACTTGCTTAGCAAATTTATTTTTTCAATGGTTTGAAGGAGTTGCAAGTTTGAACGAATGGATATAACATATCAAGAATAACATATTAAAACCTTCGATTTGAATTCTATTCCTAATCATAGCAAATTACCAAAACTCCAAAAAATACGTTACTTTAGTTTTTACTTTGTTGGTTAGTCACCGTAGATAAGTAAACTAACGTAGGGTCACTCGCCGCCATATTTGTGTCGACATTCCCACATTCCCCAACCCGAATTTTGCGTTTAGTCGATGTATTCTGTGCTATCGCGCAACCAAAATGAATCCGAGATAGAATACCGTACGTGAGACCAAATGGGACAGGACACCTCTCAGCTGACCCCTCTTACCCCACCGCATGCGAGAAAATAATAAAAACTGAACCCGATACATCAAAGGCGCCGACTGTGAGTGAATCTACTTCAGTTTACTTATCTACGGTGGTGTAGTTTTCTGTATATCTGAAATGGAAATAATCATATTTGAAGATCTTCGTTATCTTTTCTTTCGGGTGATTACAAATACTTGTCACCTGATGGTTGTCAAACAGCCAGGACTGAAGAAAATAGCCTGGCACGGTATACAAGCGGCCACAAGATGTGAATAAGGGTGAAAGTAAGGGAACTATGTAATCTAGTTAAATGTCTTCAGGTGTTTAAGCCATGATAAAAGCAACAAATTTCTGCTCAATGTCCCCTCAGAAGTTACCTTGGAAGTATAGATAGATCGGATCAAATTTGCAAGAAGCCATCTGGAACTTCACAATGCTGCGGACCAATAGGTGCAGTTCAATTCTGAAAGTGGTGACTTCAAAACGGACACATTATTTCAGTTAACGGATAACTAACTTTTGAAAATGATTGGGCATTCCAGACTTGTGAATAATCATAGAATAGGATATCAATTGAAGAGACAAAATCCCCCAATAATCTGGTACTGAAAATAGCCAACCCTACATAGTTCTCAGATATTTTTTGTCAAAATTGCACTCGCTGCTTGCCTTTCTGATTTCAAAGCTGTTTCCAGTAGGTATGCAAAATCACTTCCAAATAGTTTTTCTCTGCACATATAAGTATTTTCAGTTGATGAATTCAATATGGATCTTTTCCTTCGGAATCAGTAGAAATACAGTTCTACTCAAAGACAGGAAACGTCTGAAATCAGATATTAGGTATGTTGTTTACTCCAACATAATCATATATTTTAATTATGAATACGAACAAAAAAATTATCGAGATTAAATTTTTCCGAAAAACTAGTGGATTTATACTTATAATATGATGCTGAGATTCTGAAATTTTCGCGGTGTCCGTATTCCCCCACAAAGTGAATCTACTGAACGCCATTTATGGCCGTTTCGACTGCCTGAAACGAGACACAACGAAGAGAAGGGGAAAAAGAGCAGTTATAAACTCGGGAAAACTAATTATTTTTTCGTCAATTTCAATTAACGCCAACAAAATGCAATCTAGTGCTCACTTCAAAGGGAATCCAATATAGAAATCAAATTATTTCAACACTCCACTCTCGGACTGATCTGTTTTATCTCTTCATTCATCATTTTTATAATCAGTTCACTGAAGTACAGAGCGTTCATGTTCAACAAAAAAGCAGGGGCGTCCCAGTCCATATTAGTCCTTATTTGGCCCAGAAAAGGTTGCATGAAAAGGTGTTCGAATGGATATAATAGCTGGAGAGATTCTAAACAAAAAATGTGGGATCCGCAGTGAGGGACCTGCTGTCAGAATAACCAGCACATTCAGACCAGCTGAAATTCGGCGTTATGGCTCTATGTGGGAGATTCGCACCATTATTCCTACACATTCTATAATTTTTAAGAATCTAAATATAGGACCATGAACACGCCCTAGTGTACCGTAAATCATTGCCTATTAGTTAGATTGAACCTATAGGATATAACCTTATTTTTTTGTAATAAATCAATAAAATTAAAATTTTCGATAATGTTTTCAAGAAATATTAGTTAGTACATAATATATCAGAATATACAGTGCGGCTTTTAATAGTCCCCCTGTTACCTTTTGAATGGTTTGACGTACAAACTTAAAAAAAACGTTTGAACCGATACTACTTTTTGAAATGAAACACATTGTGATTGCTCGATAGATGGCGCGGGGGGCACATCAACTAAAAATTTTTGAATGGCATGGGGATCATGTGTCACATCTCTTTTCAACCATCTAAATTTTTTAGATTTTCGTTTTTACGTTTTTTGACAATATGCATTTGAAATGTCAGAGTAAGTGCGGATCTGGCGGTCTGAATCCCTTTTCTTACCTGACCACGATAACTTTTGAATGGTTTGATGTGAAATAACGGAACATGAGTTTAATTTGAATGGAACGGAATTCTAAAAATGTTTAGATAGTTGAGAAGGGAATTGAATTATCTTCTCAACGATGTGACACATGACCCACCATGCTATTTAAATTCTTTCAGTTGATGTGGTGGGGGCCACATATATCGAGCAATCACAATGTGTTGTATTTCAAATATTTATTGAGGTACATTCACAATTTTCTTTTCTCAGTGTCATATACTTTATGTATGAGATTGTGTAAAGATTGATTGTAACAGAGGCCTCTGTTACTAATCCTAATACGAACGAATAATTAAAGTGAGTATTACCCTACATATAAACAGGAATCTAAGGACAGCCAGAACAAAGACAAGATACTAATGCAGGCATCATTATCATACTATGTTTAAACACGTCTAACATCACAAAATATGACTCATAAAACGTATAGTCACTTCTGACTGGGCTCATTACTGATAATTGTCCAAAATACAGCTGCTAAAATGAGTTCTTTGACGGCACGTATTCTAATTGAATGAATCTTTACATTTTCCGACGACGAAAACATTGTCTACTCCAATGTAATGATGATTTTTATTAGGAGAATTGAGAATTTTCCTTACGGCGTTTTTGAAATTGAATTATTCTTCACCGCTTCATAATTTAGTATTTTTATAGGTATTGTGAAATTATCTGGAAAGTCCTACCCTTGAATGCTCATTATTCTACATCACATTTAATTCTATATTTTCGAAAATGCCACTGCTGATCATGACGATAGAGAAACGCCTGTACATTTTGCAAGCGCTAGTGCTCCATTTTCGAAATTAAACAAGGATCTATTGAAAAAATTTGTAGCCTACTATAGAATCAAACAAAATTTGAAAGTCAAAATATTGACAATATTACAACGAACCTGTAACAACTAACCATGTTTATCTTGCTCTGAAAACCAGGGCTCTACAGCTTCTATAATATCTTTGTTATAAAAAAAAATTTACTTTCAAACATTTGTCGATTGAGGAGAGAGATGATAGTCGGACGAGACCAGATCTGGTGAATAAGGGGTGTGTTCGAGTAATTTGAACCCCAAATTACGAATTGATTGCATGACAGCATGCGATTTGTTGCAAAGGCATTTTCCTACAAAAACAAAACACCTTTGGACACGTATTCTCGTCTTTTCTCCTCATTTTTTTCTCTTACAGTGATCAGCATAAACTCCCAGTTATTGTTCTACCCTCATCAGATGATTAATCATGATTACTCCATGGCAATCTGCAATTCCATAAAACCAAAGCAAGAACTTTTCCAGCAGATTTTTGAACACGCAACTTCTTAGGCTTTGTAGTTGAAATGTATCCAAGTTTCATCCATCTTCTTCAAACCAAGTACGCTTCTGGTCAACATTTACATTTGGGGATCCATTTCGCAGATATTTTTCTCATGTCCAAATCGACGTGAACTGTACACTCTTTCGCACCTACTATCACAATGATGAAAGCAAAAAATGGGCAGATGAATCAGTAATCAGTTCCAGCACCAACTTGAAGGAATTATTCATTCGTAAAAAGCACATCTAAATTTCACACCGGCATATAACGTAGCAAAACGTAAACATTCTGCTTCACTGAATGAAAAGCAAGAACATTACTACCAGAGGTGCATTTTCAATTTGGTAAATTGGATGCGTACATCATGGGTCATTGTTTCAGAACATTCCAATAAGTATAAGAAAACTGCCAATTTTGTTATCAACAATAATGGCGACCTGGTAGAAGTTCGAGTGGAAATAGCATCAACAAATTCATCAACATTCCTGAATCTAGTAAACAATATACATAGAACTGACAAGCACTTGCATTTCAATGAATTCAATACGAAAAGCATGTATTTACAACCTTTCACAAAAAAAAGAACTTCATTCGTTAATGAAAAGAATGAAAAATAAAAATTCTACAGAATTCGATGAAATCCTAGGATTTGTATCAAAGGAAGTTCTTGAGGCTGTAATTGCCCCATTGACTCTCCTGATAAACATATTATTTTCAACGGGAACCTTCCCAAACGCCATTTCAATTGAAAAAGTCCTATCGATATTTGAAAAAAATTACTCTAAACTATTGTAAAATTACAGACCGGTTACAGTTCCATCGACGTTCTTCGAAATATTTGAATATGTCTTCCTTGGTCGCCTAACATTCTTCTCAGCATGGATTCCAAAACGGTGAATTGACTCTCTCTATAATCCAATCATAGAACATATTGTAACAATTTTTTGTGACTTGAAAAGAGTATTCGACTGCGTTAATCATAACAAATTATTAGGGATGATATAGAAAGTTTGAGAGGAATACCATTAAAATGGGTTCAGTCATATCTCGAGGGTGGGAAACAATACGTTTCAATTCAGATGAACTCAGCTAAAAAAACACATGATAGCACGTCAGATTTCTCGGACGTACTATCACATGGGTGTTCCACAAGGATCAGTCTTGGGAACGGTTTTGTTTATATCATACATAAATTAGATTCATTCGATCATAACAAGTTATCACCACTCAGCTCGTGCAGATGGTTTATCACTGGTTGTGTTAGCCCCCAGTACTGATTTCGATGAACCTGACTTGGTTTTCAATGCAAGAGAACCGGAGATGTTGAGAACTCATAGTCGGCGGAATATAATTGAAAATTTGGATATTACAGTGAATAAATGAATCCTGGCAAATACTCATGAAAGTGTTAGATTTCTGGATGAATTTCTGTCTGATGGCTAACGTACATCATGGTCAATTGAACATTATTTTTTCCAAATTACCGTCCTTTTTGGTGGAGCTGAAATGTTTTCAAAATGATGACTGTTCCACAAAAAAATGTGTATGAAAAAATTTGTGTCTAGATTGTTATCCATATTATTTAGAAAATGGGAGAAAAGTGTGTGGAAACTATCAAGCATGGCAGATGTAAACAAACGGTTCAAGGGAAATAAACTGAATTTGTTCAAAAACGCAGATCAAATATATTTCTGATCGACTTTTCCCGACAATCCGATTGTATATTAAATTAAATTATGGCTGTTTATTTTTGCTTATTTTTATTTCAGGACTTTATTGCCTTTCGTCAAGTAGGTACACCCAATTCCTTCTATATAAAGATTTTTCAAACTGACATAAAAATTTATTACAGTGTATTCATATTTCAACTACGCTCGATGTAAACACTGATCAATGCATGTTTGTAGCTTGTCCACCTTGTGATCGCCAAATCTCGCAACGCTATTGGCGAAAGAATATCAACCTGACAGGACACCAAACGAAATGTTTTTGCAGAGATGTATTCAGCTTGGCTGCGTTACAATTATTGAAGCTGCTATTTGTTCGAAGTTGCAGCGGTAATCTATTTTTGTGTTTTTAATTACATTATTGATTATTTATTTCGAATATTTGCTTTGGTGTAAAGTTCTGAGTTGGTTTTGGATGATGTTACATTTTCAAATTCATTTCATTGGGTAAACAAGCTTAATGCGTCTCTGTTCTAGTTTGGTGTTCACGTGCTTTTGTTGACATCGTCCGTATTTGAAATATGAATGCACTATAGTTGAATAGAGGTATTAAATAGAAAGTCACAGCACATATTCCCAAAAAAGTGCATTTATTGGTATTTCTAGTTTGTTTTCTCTGTATACTATAACAAACCATATGCGTCCCACAATAACAGTGGAATAATTAGAAGAAACTTTGAAGAAAAAGGAGTATTTTTCATAAGGTGCTACACGTGGGGAAACTAAAACAGTTTATTATTATTAGTAATATAAACTTTGGTTTTGTTTCTCTATTCTCCATTGGAAATCAATGGACAAAATAATTCAACAAAATTCAAATTAAATTATTGACATTCCGTTTCAATCGATGAAAATTTAGTATTAAGTAGAATACAATTTTTTTGAAATCCATCCTCACACATTTCAGTTCAGAATCTAAAATGATCGATTTTGTCTATTTGTATATTTTTCAGCTGAAAATGATTATTCAATAAACACGAAGCAGTGTTGCAGTGATATCAGTATTTTCCCATTTTCCTATAACGAACATTTCAAAATTTCTTCCATAAACTTTCTTGAATGCAGCGAAAAACTATACGAACGTTCCTCCTGTACAGAAAGCTCAAATGACGCCATGAATATTTGATAACACGATTGTGGATTTAACCTCTGGCAATATATATTTAGGAGGAAAGCAGGTTTCTTCTTACATTATAGAGAGAAACCGCCGGCAATCCCTCGCAATCTCCAGTAATAAATCCAATATCGACAACGGAGCTTTACCATTTTCGGTCTCTGGAGATATATCATATTACCTGACACCAAATCATAATTACGATCAACTTCGGCGGCATTGCCAGTTTCTTTGTATGAGCTGAATTTGCTGAAACCAGAAAATGTTTTTATATGCAAGTTCATTCTGCGTTGGCGGTATTTTGCTGCAAAAGTATTTTTGATTGATAACAGATGCAAACTGTCTCTACAGTGCACGTCTTAAGTCCGTCCCCCCTACTAATTTTTGAACCACCTGGTATATCGCAAGTTTTCTATAATACACTTTACTCCTAAATTCAATTGTTTTCTAAATATTAACGTTTGAAAAGTGACATTCTGGTCATTTCAAACCCAACCAAAAACATTAATGTTGCTTTCAATAAAGTTTGTATTTGAAAAAAAATCATTGTCACATTAGAGGTAATGGATTTTCTTAAGAGCTATGACCTTGAATATATCTGCGCGTCGCTTACAGGCAACCACTCACAAAATTATTGAAATGGAAACCGAAAACATTGGCTCAATTACTTCATTATAATAGCTAATAGCCTAGCCTGGCCTAGCCTAGCCTAGCCTAGCCTATATCAGCCTAAATTCAGTAGACGACTGCCGAAACGTAAATTTGTTCTCTGCGACGGTTTGAGTCATAGCTCTTGAGAAAATCCACTACCTCTAACATCATGTTTACTGTCAAACTGAACTGCTAACTGTCAAATAGTCCTTTGATCGCCTAATCATTTCATGAAAAGTGTGACAGTGGCTCGTAGCTTACACGATGAGTTTGAAGCAGTTTTGATTTTTGGAAAAGCTGAAAGAAATTTTCATCTAGCAGTCCCGTATCTATGTTTGATGATATTCCCGAGAATCCTATTTCGAGATCATATTTGCGCAAACTTTTAAATAAGTTCCAAGCAACTAGTACGCTGAAAGATGCTTCATCAAGAAGACCCCCTCTTTCAGAAGAAAAATATTTAGAAATTATTGTTGAACTGATAATCAATCCGACTCAGTCAACGTCTGCAGTTGCTAAATCCTGATGTGGAGTAAGTTAAAAAATTGTCCAAAAAGTCCTAAAAAAAGGAACTTTCATCGCTATAAAATGAAAATCCTGCATGCTCTCCCGGAAAATGATCCAGACCGGAGGGTTGAATTTTGTGAGTGGTTAACAAGAACAATTGAAGGAGAACGGGGCTCCGTGAAACGTGTATATTTCTCAGACAAATGCGCGTTTTTTTCTTCGTGGAAAAGTCAACAAACAGAATGTACAATAGTGGAGCGGTACTAATCCGCATATTTTTAGAGAGGAACTTACCCAGTTTCCTGAAAAGGGTGAATATTTGGTCGGGGATTTTGAACAATCACGTTGTTGGACCATCAGAGGTAATCTTACAGAAGTTATTTACAAAAATCTTTTAGAAACTGAAATTGAACCACGAATACTACAAATTGTACTAAACAATCAGGAACATTGTGAAATCCCCATTTCAATAGCATACAAACTTTTCTGGGCGATGGATAGGTCGCAGGGAAAGTATACAGAATGGCCACCAAGATCTCCGGACCTTACACCTCTCGATTTTTTTCCTTTGGTCAAAAATCTACGCCACTAAATGCCAAATAATAGAAGAATTATAACACGGAAAAATAGATACATGTGAAGAAATAGATTGTTATATCCGTCAACCGAACATAGATTCAGGAGGTGGCCACTTTGGACACTTGATGAAATACCTAATTGTTAAGTTTAGTAATAAAAGTGTTATTCAGAAATAAAATTATAATTTTTTAGCCAAGTAATTTGTTTTGATTGTGAATTTACTTTATGTCTCTTATGAGTCGAATTCATTAAGAGATTCAACTACAAATTGATAACAACGTTTAGTCAGCAAAATTTTACCAGAAGTGACCAAAATCCATACTTAATTTTAACCGGAATGTCACTTTTCAAACGTTAATGTTTCGAAAACAAGTGAATTCAGGAGTAGAGTGTATCAGAGAAAATGTTGAGAATTTTGAGCAGATTTCAAAAAATGGAATAATAAGTATACGGGGTGTTATAATGAAAAAAATAATTGAAGATGGTGCTCAACCACCATTTTAAAACATTTTGCGGTGATTTTTTCATTAGTTGGTTTTTATCTCCTATTAAGCTCTTCAAATTTCGTTGCGATATATCAGGTGGTTCAAAAATTAGTAAGGGGGGGTAACGTTCCTCAGACGGGCACTGCCATTCTGAGTTGAATCGAAAATGCGTGCTTTTTAGGAATTACGTGTCCCAATCTCGTTATATGTATAAAGTTAGTCTAATGATTCGTTAGGCATGTCGAATTGTCTTACAGAAGCCAAGAAACGAAATGGTTGACTTTCCAATTGCTAAAATCAAGTAAACAATCCATGTTAATTCATACATATTATTTTACATAAATGCGTAGCATGTCACCAGCGTCAATAAGAGCGGTATTGCTGAGGAGCATTTTTTATTATGTAAAGAACGCTGTGCTACTATTAGCCAACCCCTAGTTTATAATTCCGATATCACTACAAGGTACCCACTAGAAAATACTTCAGCAACGCGCCTATAGTGTCTGTAGGCAACTCGTAGTTGTTCAAAAAACCTAAAAATGTATCGATACTGTGTCTAGTACCATTGGTGGGTTATCGAAATAAAAAACAACTCCATAGACACCAAAAGTGTTTCATACAGTTGACCGCACCCCACTACTTTTTTTGTAAGCAGAGCTTTCGAAAGCTGTTTACCAAAAAGACAACATGAGAGAATTTATTTTGCTGGGTAGAATTGTCACGTAGGTGGCTACAGCTGCCTCCGTAGCGACTTAGTTGTTGTCTTGAGAATGTGTGTCTGTCTTGCATCCAAAATTGTGCATTTGTGCACTTGGCTACACCGTATTGATAGAGGCCAACAGGTTTGAAACATGTATATAAGGTTACTTCATGTTTTGGGAATCACGCCCATTATCTTGTTCCTTTTTATATATATACCCAGATACTTGATGAACAAATGTCTAGTTTTCCATTTGCATTTATATTCTCCTGAGTAAAATAGTCTCGCAGGTGGATATAGTTATTTCTGTGGCAATGATAGTAGTCGCCTTTAAAATTCAGGATCTTGTAACTTCTATTGCATGTTTCTGTCTTATATTAATTTTTCTGCTGGTGTTGTTGACCAACAAGTCTAAAATATCTGTATATAGCTGCTTACATATACAGGGTGTTGCAGAATTCAAACAAAAAAAATCCTGTACAAATCTCAGCAAAAATTTGAGATATTTTCGATTATGCCTAAACTCTCTATAAATCTACAATATGAAGTATATCATACGAACAGCCAACAGCCAATAATTATATATTATTATAGTGTTTCGAATGCGGTTAAAAAAATCCTGAAACATGTCGATGTTTATCTTCAAGTGTCTTTTTCTCGATGTACATATGAGATTATATCAAGTGTTGAAAAAATGCCGTAATCGATGTCATGCGATATTTCTCCAAGGGTGTTTCAATCCTCTGTAGAACCACATGAATTTATATTTGATTAATTCCGAACGTAATAAAATTGAATATTAAAAGAAAGAATATAACCTATTTGATCGTACTTAAATGAAATGAACTGATGGGTGAAATAAATTATCTAAAAGTTCATATCTAAGTTCTTTCACATGGATATTGGGAACTAGGCACCTAAAAAAACGACATATTTCCGGATTTTTCATAATCTATTTTGAAAAAAATTATTTCTTTCATATTGAGCCTCACAGTGTATGTTTGAAAAATGATGGCTTGAAACAGGAAATATCCAGGTATTTCTTTTTATTTACCCAAATCATCTGAACGTTATTACTCTCGTAGGAAAAAGTTAAATTCTTAATAAAAAAAGAATATTTTGCTATTTCAGAATTGATACTTTTGCCGATTTGAACCTTCCCAGGTTTCATGGATTATATGTTGCTAAAATTCATACCGGATACAGATATTCACATTTACAAGCGCAATCGATGTAAAATCTGGCATAAAGAAATTTCAACACCTCATTTATTCGTAACATATCGAATGAATTCGAGTTGAATGTACTATGTCAGACACAAATGCGGTCACAGGCCGCTCAATTCATTTGATATTTCTACTTATGACTTCGATGTGATTGCAAAACTGTTTTTTTAGAAATGTAGTATTTTTTGGTGTTCTTCAATCCAACAAAAAGTTTCGAAAATGATTTCCGGCCCTACAGCCTTCAAAATCAAATTCGGTCTATGTTACTGGCTTTCTTTTTTTTTCTCGATTGAATCTTTAATCGACACCATATTAACCCTGAAATGTGTTGTTTCATCCAGAGCGTTGAAACGTGATTCTTTCAAAGTTGAAAACATAATTTTATAATTGTATAAAATACACGGAAAATTATTTGGTCCTGACAAACTTAATTTTAAATATATTAATATATGTTCCGTGTAGTTTGTACAAATGAATCTTCATCAACGGCAGAGTCAATCAGAATAACACAAAAGTAATAGATAAATAGTAGATACACAATTAACGAACATATTTTATAGCTTCCACAAGTATCTCTCTAAGACTCATGAGGATTGCTGATAAAGGTGAAGCAAGTTGCCGAAAAGAAAAAATTTCATAACAAAGAATAAATAAAATGACTTCAACTTCTAATTAATCAAATTATCAGTCTTAGAGTTCATGGAGCAATAGGTAGGTATATGAGAATTTGTATAAATGAGTCTTCTTGGATATTACTTATATATTCCATAGATTATATATTCCATAACAGTTTATCGAATAAAAGTTATTTGCTCAAAGTCTATTTGAAGATATTTTTCGATATTGAATTACAGTAACACAGGTATTCATTCATTACCAATAAAATAAAACATATTATTGTAGGTGAGGTTAACAACCGAAAAGTATGGAAAAGAGTAAGTAAATACCTAGTTATAGCATAATCGTACTTATAGAAATTAAATAGTGCTCGTATGTCTGTCTGTTACTGTGTAGTCAAAACTACAACTTGCAGATATGACGAAACCTTTACCAAAGGAAAAGATTTCATCCTTGAGAGTCAAACTCAATATTTTGGATTTTAATGAAATAGAGAAAGTGTTGGATTATTTCATTAAGCAGTGATTGTTTTATTGTACCTTGTTCATATGTTATATATGAAAAAACATGAGTGTAGTTACTATATATATAAAGTTAACGTTTTTGCCGAAGTTATTCCTTACTGCAACTTTTTTGCTACTTTCATCATATTTATTACTCTGTTTGCAGTGGATCAGTGTATCCAATAGTTAGGTACTCATTCACGTGAAAACTGCTCAACCAGTTCATTTCGAATTACGCAGGAACATAATTAAAGAATCTGGAAAAACCCATGCCCTTTGTCGATTTGAAATGTTTTACCGTCTAAAGATGGTGGCCATTCCAAAGCTTGCAAAAGACACTCGATTATATTCCTTGTGCACATTCAACTTAACCATAATCGAACCTTTGGTCAAAAGAATTCGAAGACCACTTCAGGTACTTGAAATTGGATTTTCTATATAGAAGAATTCTGCCTAAAACTTTTTGATTTTCCTTACAGCTATTACTTGGGAAAACAGCATTTAAACTATTCCTGGTTAGGTTTGAAAGGAAATTCAGAACTGTTTTCTCTGCATTGAATATTTTACTCAGAACCCAATTCGATAATAATAAAATAATTTAATATACATGAAAGTATATTTGACAGAATAATAAGATTTTTTGGTTATGTATATCAGATGGAAAAGCGATTCTGAATGTTACATTTTCGGCGTTGCCAAATGTATGGTGTCTGAGATATACGAACAATATATTCATTTTCAAATCGGACAACCCGTATAAGGATTTTATAATTTTTTGTTGCAGTTTTTTATTGCCGATGCATCAGCATACGAACTGTTAATGACCAATATTGACCATCAATTTTAAGATACTAGGAAAAACATTTTTATTGCTACCGTTGATGTTAACATAAAAGAAAATAAAATAGTAAGAATACACATTTTATAATATGTATCTACTCATAATAATAAATATTCTCATTGATATATTATTAGTGTACCAAATCAAAATGAAATTAATTGAATATAGTTTAGGTACTTTTATTACATTATGTAGTTACATTACATAGGTAATACTGTTCCATCGACAATTTTGTCTCTGCATGTCCCATGAATACAACTATACCGTCTTCTCACGTAAGTAATTGATGAATAGTAGAATTATTCTATGGTACACGGAATCCCACCTCTGGCTATTTCAGTAGATATCGGCGATTCTTCTTCGGAAAGGTGGACTTTTCCTTTGCCCTTTGCTATAATACTTGTAGGTCTGACACTCACTCCCTTCACATTAATTGATAACAAACAGTCCATAGCCTCCTGCCAAGCTCATACTTGATTAATAATTTTGATCTTTAGTTACGGCCTTATATAGGCGTGTATCTATGTGGACAGAAAATGACAAAAAAACAAATCGCTTTCATTCATATACAACATTGTAAATTCCAACTTCATAGTTTTAGAAATAATTGCCTCGGAATTAGTAATCACTCAGCTAATTTTTTTTCTAAATCAACCTTCAATAAAACTTCTGACGTAAACAATTTTTGAATAATCAAAAATTGTTTGCTCAAATATTAGCGGTGATAACGATATTTCGTCATGGTTGTTCGGATTGTTATTTGTTATAGATTTTTTTTTTCAGTTAGCAATAAGTTCATAATCTATGTCTATAAAAAAATCTATTAATAAGTTGTTGATCCCATACCTTCTCGTCCTTTTGGTGTAACAATGGTGAAAGCGCTACTGCCAGGTGGGCTGGACGGTAAACAATCGGAAACATTCAACTCGGAACTGGCAGAATCGTCTCTATTGGATCCACTACTAAAGTCTAAAGGCATAGCTGAATGCGAACTCAGTTCTAAAGCCATAGCAACAATGCGAAACAAAAAACAGTAACTATTATTTTTCTAACAGATTGTTTTCCGCGGTACACTGCATATTTTCATGATTTCAAAGTCACTGTAGAATGCATTTCTTCATTCTTTCTATTGGATCAGAACAGTTTTTAAATTCACCAAATCACTGGAGATCCCAAAATCAACAGCCAAGCTTTATTTTTCGACTAGATTTGGAAGAGACTTGCACCCGTGTTTACCAAGAATCAACCGAGAGTCAACTGTCTGA
The DNA here is from genome assembly GCA_958502065.1 of Chrysolina americana. Taxonomy (NCBI): domain Eukaryota; kingdom Metazoa; phylum Arthropoda; class Insecta; order Coleoptera; family Chrysomelidae; genus Chrysolina; species Chrysolina americana. The sequence continues at coordinate 75,348,463 of OY293413.1, forward strand.
TACCGAAATGCAGTGATGATAAGCTTCGGCAGACGATGGGAAGGAGGTTCTCTGACTCCAGCCACATGGAAATATGACCCCTAACGTCTGATCGCTTACGGAGAGAAGGAGGAGCGACGAATTTATGGCCCGCCCAAAACTACGTTTGAATTAATGAATGGAACTGTAAACAGTTTATCTGAGGATTTCGACTTTAATCGCTGACTTCGATTAAGTGTGATTTGAAAAAATAACCATCCAAACGGTGCTCGTCACAGAAATGATGTTGATGAAATACGGGGCATTTACCAAACAGGTAGGTAAGGACAATATAAATTAGTTGCTTTTGATAACGTCAAATTTTTCATTTATAATTTGATGGAAATAAATCAAATTGTCACACAAGATCTAACTGCTTTAGTAAATGTGAAACAAGTGAATTTTTCGATTCCATAAAAGTTAATAATCAATCAATCAATCAAAATAATGAATATGCTTTATCGTTCAAAGAAGAAATCATATTGATAAAGTAAATATCAATCTGTATGTATAAAAAAACACGAAAAACATGAAGTCACTCATGAACAGACACAATAAAAAAATACTCTTCAATTTCCAAATCCATATCAATTTATAGAAACACAATATTCAAAAATTTGAAATTAACTATAATAGGTTCTTTCGCTAATAAAATAGCCTTTCCGGAAATAAGTGACCTCATGTGATTTGGTAGGTGGAATCTTTGATGAGAGTTGATGTAAGTGTACCTACAGGTATAGGTACGGAGTCTGAGATAAACAGTTCAGATGTTCCCAAAGCATTCTTACAAATGTAGCTTGCAGGTGAAAATTTGTCACCCACAATAACATTAGTAAGTATGCAAAAAAGTTTAACCAGCAGATACTAAGGCAAAGGCTGTTGGGATGTTGGGAAGAAATATTGTTAATTGGCTATCTTTTACGACCTCTGTTATGATGACTAATCTGTTTTTTAGATTGTCACGTCTTGAATTGAAGAAAACTCCATTTCTTTATTGCCAACGTTTCGTCAATTTATTTTGATATCTTCAGGGCACTGTAAGATACAAAAAGGGGATGTTACCAATTTGTGAACCGAAGAAAAACAATTAATGATCAAATCAATTTGCTACTCTCAGTTTCTCAGGAAGAACCACTGAACCATATTCAGGTAGCAGATAGAAATGTAAGACCATAGTATTTTTTCTTACAAAAGGATGAGTTTTCCGTGTGATATACATGTTTTCTGAAACCATATTAGGCAAGTATCAGACGGAATATTTAGAAATAGACAATTGTCACTTTGAACTAGCAATTCCGAATGTTTTGAAAAATATTTTGTTGTTGGCCCTTCTACGACTTCATAAATTAGTAACAAAGTGGTACAAAATATAGAAAGTTTGGTTTCTCATTTTTAAAAATGCCACCAGGAGATTACAAGTCATTATGGAGGTTACCACGTAATACCCTGAAGAAAACTTTTCTGTCGACATCAGCCGACAAAACTACTAAAGTATGGGAAATTAGTAAAAGTCTGGATTCTTTATAACATATTTTCATTTAAAAAATGTATGGCCTTTCGTGAAGTACACCGAACTTCACATGTGAAACATTTAAATATTTTTCATGATGAAAAAAGAAAACTTTTCATTGAGCGCAACAAGTTGCATCAAATCTCTGCTATTATGTATAGATACTCCAAGAAATGTGTTGTAAGTTTTGTTCTATATCACTCAGCCATTTGACGCTACGAGTATGACGTCAACACTACATCATGAGAATTATGTTGAATTGGTTTTTGAGATATCGAACGATGAATGTTTGAATCAACATCTTTACTTAAAGCTTTATGAAAATCGTATACCTATACTTTTTTGTGCATTAATAAATTTGGTTGTATCATATGTATCATATCTATAGTTGCCAATTAGTTTATGTGGAGCAGTAAAATTGTTGGTCCAAATAGATCCCTGCGGAACACCGCTGTTAATATTGGCCTTCGCCAAACACGTTGTGATTTTATCAATATGCCTTTTAACTGTTTGGTATGTGATTAGAACTATTTTTGAGCAATTTTATCGGCGCCATAGTACCTAATTCAGGTTTTTAATACTACTGCTGTCACCATCTACCAATGTTATGATGAAGTTTATGTAAAAATGAAAGTATAGCATAATTATTTACTATTTTGTCTACTATTTGGGTTAGAGAAGGAATGGGGCAAATGTTCGATGGATAATCTAGATCATTTTCTTTGTGAAATGGCCATTAGGTACAACCAATGTTTTAGGAAGGGGCCGGAATAAGTCAGCTTTGAAATAGCTATTTATTTATCAGTTACAAAAAGCTTCATTTTGTGTAACAAGAGGATATTTGCGGGACGAGTGCCAACTGACAAGAGTTACACAAAATGCTATTTCGTAATATGATACATACAAGATTTTTCTTATTTTTACTATCTCAAGAGCCTTTTGAACATAAATAAAATATAAAATGGGACTTTTATGTCAAAGTCTGGAAAATCAAGTGGATATTAGTGTAGGTATGTTTAGTTACCACTGTTAGTGATGATCCAAACACATTAATTCAATGTCAAAATTGACGAACGTTATTTAGTCAATTCCAAAGGATACAGATCAAAATATTTGATTCTGGTTCAGATATACCAAGCGATATTGATGAGGCTGTAAGAATTTCTGTGTCGTCATCGATTCCAGCCAAGTCTAAAACGAAATATTACTTAGCATTTGAGAAGTTTCGAAAATTTTGCAAGGAAAGGGAGGTGAATCGTATTAATGAAAAACTCTTTTAGTGTATTTTGAAGGAGAGGAGAATGTAAAAGCTTCCACTTTATGAACTCCGTAATCGATGCTCAGAAGTGAGCTCTCTTTGAAAAAAGATACCGATATGAAGTCATATTCTAGTCTGATAGCTTAATCAAAAGACAATCAAGCGGATGTCGGTCGAAAAAATCAAACGTCTTGTCAGAACAGAATATTTCTGAGTTCTTGATTGAGGCCAATGACTGTAATTTATTTTGGCTGAGGTAAAACAACTTGGAATTCTATTGAAAAATTTTGTCACGGTTATTTCTCATAGGTAGTTTCAATTATTGGAATATCTGGAGCATGCCGGAAAGCAGAGTTAATATTTTAACGCATTGAAGATGTTGTGGCTGAAGAATTCTACTAGAGAGTTTATATTTCTTACACAAAAACAAAAGTTGACAGAGAATGTTTAAATGCTGTGGGAAATATAGAGGGACTGAATTTCAGACCCATACGGCAGTAGTATATGGAGCTGTTGAAATATTTTCTGTTAGACGTTTGCCGACAATCTTATAGTATAGGGAAAAGGCTAGATTGTTTATAATCAAATTTCATTCAGGAAAAATTTCTACCGCATACTGAAGTCACGTTTCTTTGGTATATTTATAAACCTAGGTCCATTCGACAGGGTAACCACTATTCGAAAATTTTAAGTATAGGTACGTATTTCCAATATCCTTTGGAATTCCTTGAATTTTATGTCAATGCTGTCAATATGATTTCCTGAAAGTCACATGCGAATACGAAAGGATTTCAGTGAGTTCTTTAAGATCTAAAGGTTTCCAGAATATTATGTCAATGAATTTCAAATCAAATATTTTCAGTGACATAGCGTGTATTAAAATATGTAAGTCGGGAAGAAGAAATACATTACGTGTAATCTGAAATAATTTATACACATATGCAATGATTATAGAGTAAGATTATTTCATCACCGCATTCAGAAAAACAAATATAAGATGATGTAATAATCGAAACTAGTCACAAATTATGAAACCTCAAGTTATATGGCAAATAGAGATGAATGAAACACCAATTTATTTTCAAAAAATTAAATAATGGCCCAAAACTTTTCGAGGTTTGTGAATTAAGTTTCAATAAAATCGTTTTGAGTAATGGTAAATGATTCAATACCCTACAAGTTAATCGGTGAAAAAATATTAATATATAATGATAATTCAACTGAAATTGAATATATTATCTATATTCAACACTTCATGGACGAAATCAAGATTTGTAAAATTCATCCTTGAACCTGAGTTCACCAGCAAGTATAATTTATCAGCAATATATTTTTCAGATATACTTTCAGATTAACTTCAGAGTTCATTCTCTTCTTATTTTCAGAGCGACTCTTTAATTTTCTACAGTTATTTTAGCAACCCTTTTTCACGGTGAAAAAATAAAACAAATACTTGAAGGGTTCGAATATAAAGTAGAATATAAAATGTAAAAAATACATGGACATGGAAACTTGTGACATTCAAAATAAAATGTGTGAAATTTGAATCGTTTTCTGTGTATTTTGTACAACTTCAAAGATATGTACTTCTCCAAATTCATAAACCATAGCAAATTCTTAGAGTTCAAAGTTGGTGGGACCTTTTTAGTGGTTCTTTTATGAGCAATAAAAACATACTCTTATGTGGAAAATTCCCATGAAGAGATTCCATATGTGAGTTTACGCTAAATCTGTACAAAATGAAAAGTTATTAGTCAGATTTCATTATGAACTTCTTAAGCACTTTTTTTACTTTAGCACAGTGAGTGCTAAAGATGATTTTGCTATTTCCGTTTAAACCTTAGAAACCGACTGACCGATGTATTATTCCATTACATGCGTAAATTTCTACGGCTAGCGGCACTACCAACTTATTACTGGAGTCGCAATTTTTTTCAGTTCAGTGTGGAAGATGAAGAATTAATTGTTACGGAAACATGTGCGAAAGAAATGTTTATACATAGACTGTTTCATTGTAAAATTCATTGCAAAATACTACGCCAATATGAATCATTAGGTACTGGGCATTTGGAAAATGCAATAATAAAACATGACGGTATTTGAAAATAAAAAGTTTAGCGTGGTGCAATTTGTACGATACTTTGTATGTGATTTTTATTCGTATATTTGGATAGTCCACAAAAAGTTGCTGTTGCAAATTGCCAAAAGTTTGAAAAAATATGAACAAAATGAAAAGACTTTTTCATTTCACGTACATAGTTGACCTCTGAAATACGCAACTTTGTCCCCATTTAACCACTTCTCTATCTTTCACCATCACCTGTACCATTACCGAGATCCAAATGAATAGACTAAAATTTGAATAGAACTCAGTAGTCGTTAGGACAGCCTTCCTATTTTCTGTTGATTGCTAGACGATGAAATTCGTATTGGTTGAAATTTTGCGAAGTTGGTAAATTCATGTACCTATGTATAATCACTGGATGTCCTTTTTCAATAGTTAGTAGGTGAAAAAATAACACGATTTATTTCGAAAGCATTGAAATACTCTTCTTCCCACACATTCCTACAAAGTCGAAAATATAAGACAAACATCTAACAGAAAACATCTAATTCCCTGGCTAATACCGCGACGGAACTAAGGCAAATAGTTATTATAAATAAACAGTGGATATTATCCTTCTTATGGCCCGAGATGACCAGCTATAAACTTGTTTCGAGGTTTTTGTATATCATCAGTGCTAGAGTGTACTAGTTCAATAAATGTTAATATTCAGTTAGCATTTCCTCACAAATGAAACCACGACTTGAATAATCAGCCGCAGGCTACACTACAGAATCACTGACTCCTTGGTCGTACGGATTCCACTAAACGTAAATGCAATTAAATTGTACAAAAATGAAACCACTCTTTTATAAGTGTGCGATTTTTTTGCATGTCTACGTCTTCATCTAATATTTGATTAGTTTAAAACAGTAATTGTGACAGGTTCCTTACAAATACCCTTGATTGATAATGAAACATCAAATGAGGAGCAGACATCCAAAATGAGTTTTGTCCATTATGGACGCATGTAGGATCATTCATTTTCAAAATTCCTGGATTGGCTATCAAAAGATTTTAGACAACAAGGCAATATTAAAGAACATATTTTTTTACAATTTTTCTGGTTTCTTAAATTTCACCGATACTTATTCGATTCTTCATGGTAAACTTTCTCTTCCTGAAAATTATACAATTTGGACAAAACGCATTTTGGTAGTCTACTCCTTAAATGTGCTTCAGCCGGTTGCCAATATCTGTGCATTCTATTATTGTAGAACTACCTATATAGTGGGGACACATCCTCACTTATTGGCTCCATTTCAGGCAACGCCTTCTGCCACTGTACCGCGTAAATATTCAAAGTCCTTTCCAGATATTGCTGACTTGTACACCAGATTTAAAAACTGATCATTGTTGTTTCCCAGCAACGCCTGAAAAGCGGAAAAGCCTCTCTTGATATAAACAACAATGTATTGGTAGAAATGAGCAAACAATAATTATTATAAAGCATCCAAGATATGTGGTAACAACACTTGAGAGATAGTCCAACAAAATTAGGTCAATATAGGTGAAATACTGAAAATCGTATGATTATAATGTTTGAAGGATATTTCATTGAATTAAACATAATAGCTTATCGCACATTCGTACTACCTATGTACAATTGTACCCCCAGAAATATATTAAAGTTGGGTTAAATTTACCATATTGTCATAATATCATTAATTCAAAAGTCGATAATAAAGAAAGCATGATACTCAACCTCGTTATGCGTTCATACATTATGTTTTATAAGTGAATCGATCGAGGTTTATTGACGGTATTGTCAAACTGCAAATTGTTCATTTCAACAACTACTTACCTGTGTTTTTATGATACGATATGTATAGCTGATGAATCTTACCACCTCTATTTTCTATTGTAAATTCTTGTGAGGTGGTGAAGATCCTGAAAGAAAACTCTCGCCGTGATTAAACTCATCCAGATTCAAGTACTGACTTGGTATTGGTTATATTTTTGAAATAAAATACTAGGTACACATATATATTACATCTTAGCTGTTATACTTACCAAGAATACATAACCGAAATAACTACTCAATAGTTATCGCGTTATTAAGTTTTTTATGTAACATTTTCAAAATCTGAAAACAGTGTGACCAAAAATCTTTTTAGACAAACAGGAATGTAAGAAATTTTGAATTAATTGTACACTCATAGAGACTCTCATGAGTATTTAAATATTTTGAAGAATAGAAGTATAATTCTTAGAGTTTGGAATTACGACACAAGTACATTTTTTCTCAAACCCAGTTTTTATGATTGTGGATAATCCTGTGGAATTTTAGATCAACTCGAAGGTATATGAGCTAATAAGGGGGAGGGTAGATAACTTGACGACATTTTGAGAAATGTTTGGTATCATCACGGCAGATAATAATAGCTATGCGTTTGGGTACACTCTATGCGTATTTATGAGGGAGTATTATAATAATTACTACCAGGAGAGTTCATATGTTCCAAGATGACTGGATTGGGAGCAGTGGATCTTGGATATGGACTTCTGAATGACCAGATCCAATCCCCCTTCATTATCATCAATGGAGTCGATGGAGTCATATTTCATATTTGAAATACCGACATTCTGAATTGATTATATTATAGGTAATATTCCAACGGATTTCGTGATGATCCCTGAATAATATCGGATTTATGCAAAGATTCACCACTCCTGTTTCACAATCCAATCTTCTCCTCAAACAAAGCTATAGTGTTCAATGGATAATGTGTATATTGTAATTTCCGTCAATCGACTACACCCTTAGAAATCTTCGAGAGACTTTTGCGAGGTGCTGAAGTCAAGGCTCTCATCTTTCAACGTTTGATGCTATGCTTGGGACCAGCGTTCACGCTGGGATTTGAACCCACGCACCTCAAAATGAATTATTCTAGTCTGAAAAGTTTATGAGAAAATTACAAAAAAATAAAAAAGATAATGAAATGAAAAAACTATATTTTTTCTTAATTATCGTTGAAATTGTACCATGGACAGCACTACTTGATGGAGACATTAAACAAATTAGAAAGAGCTACTGCAGCCAGGCAAGTAGGCCCGCATGGGCCCATTTTGCCATCCCCTGTTCTCCTTATCCATGACCTATAATAATAATAATAATACTCCCTCATAAACACTCATCGAGTGTACCCAAAGGCATAGCCTATGCGAGTAGAGGACGGCTATTATTATTATTTGCCGTGACGCTCCGGGGCGACTTACTGATACTTTCAGTGGTGTATTCACTTTTCAGCTATAGGAAAACCCGGAAAACCTACAGCACCACCCCGGGTGGTCGGTGCGCACTTCAAGCTAGCACCAGACGTCGGGATTGGCATCTAGGCAACTCACATCACACTTGATTCACAACAAGGCATGTGGCCACCTGAAGAGACCCGTGTACTTGAGAAAAAAGATTCCGTACCGGAGCCTCGAACGTCTGTCTGATGCGAGCTAGAAGTACTTAGAGACTTAGAGACCTTAGCCACTGAGCCACCTGCTCTGTAATATCTTCCTTGTTTCGCCCTCTCATGGTGTTTTCTCGAAATGTATCGCCAAAGTGTGTGTCTAGTGTGTGGGTGCTTGTAGAAGGAGCGAGTTCCTTCAATGCTCCTCCTCGTGAAATCTCTGGTAGGGCTGATTCTCGGACGGGCGGTGCGGTGGTTGCGGAATCCGAACCCCCTTCTTGGGCCCCTTTTGAGATAGATTTTTCAATTCTCTCAGCGAGTTCCTTCGAACCGCCTTCTCGTTGAAATCCTGGTAGGGCTGATTCTCAGCTGGACGCTACAGCGGCCGCGGGTGATTCGTTCACTGGCTACCAGTCCCGCAGCGTCCGATCCGAGGCTCCTCCTTGGTTCCCATCGGACACAGGTGTTCCAGTTCTCGCTGCGAGTTCGTTCAATCCACCTCCACAAGGAAGTCCTGGTAGGGCTGGTTCCCAGCCGGGCGGTGCGGCGGCCTTGGGCGATTCGTTCACCGAATACCAGCCCCGTAGCTCCCGATCCGAGGCCCCTTCTTGTCCATTGGAGACAGGTTTGTCGATTCTCGTTTCCCTCTGTGATGATAGTGTATGTTTCGATTGTCGAAGGATCATGTATGTTTTTGGCGTCGGTGTACGGTGAGCTAGGGGCCCACTGGTCGCTAATCCGGTTGGCTGCGGCACCTCAGCCACCCCTAGAGTCCGCTTCACTCTCGTTAGCCGTCATGGCAGGTCATGCCGTTGCCCAGGATTCATCACGTGGAGGTAAGAGTAGCAATGATATGCTCGGACTCCAGGCACCCGCTTGAACCCTTATATTTATCGAAAGTATCCAACAGAAAACAACTACTGCCTCCCACGACTGTTGAGTTATACAGAGTGGGGCACCGAAAACGAAACATCGAATATCTTCAGAACACATGTGTTGTGAAGAAAATGTAAAAACATGTCGATTTTTAAACCAAGGGAGACATCTTTCCATCATAATCCCAACTGTCAAACCTCTCCCCCCACCCCTTGGTCACTTTCACCCAAACAATTTGAATAGGGAAAGTAGTAAGTGTGACACATCATTAAAAAGGTAATTTCATAAGGAATGCAGCCATGTCAATTTTCGCTACCTAACTCTCTATTTTGGCGCCCTCGTTCGGGAAAAACAACTGATCTGTATTCTGAATTATGATACTTCATATGCAAACTAATTTGACATAAATTCGGTGACAATGCATTCAAATTGTTTGGGTGATAGTGACCAAGGGGTGGGGGGAGAGGTATGACAGTTGAAGTTATGATAGGAAGATGTCCCCCTTGGATTGAAAATCGATGTGTTTTTGCATTTTTTCCACAACACATGTGTTTTGAAGATATTCGATCTGTTTCGTTTTCGGTGCCCCACCCTGTATAATAGCCTATAAGAACTACTTCTCAATGATCTTCGATATCAAAACTGAAATTATTTTGTGATTTAAATGGGGATCCAACACTATTCATGAGTTCAATAAATATTTCATTCAGACTTACCTACGTACCGGTTACATGGTTCTTGTCAATCATCAGCGAAGACTTTTAACCCATTTTTCATCAATAGTTTTATGGTAATCCGTCAAGTAGACATTCTTCATGAATCACAAAAACACCTATCGTATAGGGTTCTTTGCGTAATCCATTTTTCATTAATCAAATTAATATTGTCAAGCACAATACCTATTAATAATTCCTTATATTAAAATTGGTGAACGTATCTATACAGCAGGATTTGTGGATCATACGATAAGTAAACAGTTTATACTTTTTCCATGAATTGCAATTTGTGAAGTTCTGGATAATATCTATAATAATAAGAAGAAGAACAATTTACTAGTGATTTGCTATCACCTCCTAGATTGAACTTCACATTTTACTCCAAAAAAACTATATTTTCTTCATTGATTTTTTCAAAAATGTATATTTTGTTTCGTGAGTAATAAAAACGTTTATTTTTTATTATTTTTTTTTATAAGAAATATCACAGTAAGGCCCTGTCATTGAGCGGCGTCATACACGGCAGAGTTGATCCGCCAGATGTACGCCTCTTCTGAAAGAACATCGTGAATCTACGCATCCACCCGTGCCAGTCCACCCGGGGGTTTGGTGTCATGACGCTTCCTGCGGGTTCTGATGCCTTCCGTTGGTGGTATGATGCGGGCCTCCTCTAGAACCAGATCGACACGTGGCATATCTGCCACTGCGTTAACCGGCTGAGGAGGGGCTCTAACAGCCTCGAACCTGAAGGTGGGACACATAATCCTTTAGATTTTGTGCGGAAAAGGCAGCATGCTCTGTTGGTGTGTTTCACACCACAAAGCATGCATTCTCGCCATATATTCTCTTCGGGCGGGCTCACTGCTCTCATAGCAATGCAGAATACTGTCCCTTAGTTCATCCGTCCACTCAAAGCGTCCGTTGTCATCGCGGTTGTCATCGCTTGGTAAATCATCGTTTTGGGCACCACCCACCACCTTGCCTATGACCCATAATCCGAGTGGGTCGGTTTTGGGAGCATCTTTCTCGTACGTCGTCTGGATCCGAGTAGTAGGGTATTCCGGGTGGTTGGCCTAGTATAGTATGAGCATTCCCTCCAGGGTGCGATTATTAATATTATTATTTAAGACTTTCTCAGTCAGGCCCTGTCAGTATCTTACCCAAACATCTGAAGCTGTAGTGGAGTACTTTGGGTGTTTTACTTTCACTAACCTGGTCAGAGTGATTATTATATCCAATATTGGTATATCAATGACAAGAGTCATTGAACACCCACTTGTGTGCATAAAGATATCGGTAGTCCCATTGTGATTCGATATGGCTACACTGTTCGCTGCGAAGTTGCTCTGGTCCTTTTGAAGGAAAATTAATGAATACCTTACATTTTTGCATAAATGTCTCTCCTGGAGAATTTTTTTGATGTATTATGATGTAATTTTATTTTAAGATAACTGAAACACGTTTTCCAGATTTTCCCCTAGAACTTTTATATATTTTTTTTAAGATGAATATATCCATCCTTATATCATAACGAACAAAAAACTGTCAAATATGTGTCATTTCTATTATCGGTTATGATCGAGAGTGCCTACAAAAATTATGATTATTGCAGTTTGTTCGAATTTTCCGACTTTCTTTCGTAGTTTTCGAAAATAGAATTATGCATCGGGTAAGCATTTTCACTTTTTCCAGAATTTTTCAATTTTTTAAAAACATCCGAGCTATTTCGTACAATGAAAAAATGGCCAAATGGGTGTTCCAAACGTTCTACAGAATTAATTTTTAACTATAAAAACCAAATTTGAGTTATTCAATAACTGCCTCAATTTTTATGGTTTGAATCGGATTTTTATATTATTATTCACTGAATTAAATGCTGAAATCAGCATGTTCAGTTTTTTCACATGGTAAATGTTTTCCATGGAAATTGTGTAACTCAAACCCGTAGTAAGAAAACTGAACACTCCTTGTTTTAAATTTGAACCGCAACAATACAGTCAATGCGGCAACCTGAAACATAAATATCTGGGATAATAGTGTGATAATCCTTGGCGTCGAGTTGTGATGTCGTGAATCAGCATGTAATCCTGTGGGAAACGACACCAGTTCCTTTGTCTGTCTCATTCCGCTGTTTAATTGTTATATTTAATCCCCATTATTGTCTTCAGCGAAGCAAAATGTCATCAGAACTGTCATCACACAATGCGTGCTAATGTATTCTCACTCGTAAAATGTCATAACTGTCATTTGTAATGCTCGAATTCTTCCTTAGTATACCGCGAAGTGTGTATTTTGCTACAGTTTTCCATTCTGGGCTAGTTGAAAACAAAACGAACAAGGTGTTGCATCAAAACGTCTGATGTTATTATGCAGGGTCGATTCAGATTCGACTGGTAAAACTCAGATAATGTCTTAATGATGTTGTGAGGAATTTCTGACCTTCCACTGTGATCAATATGGTCTATTGCGGCTGCCTCCTACAAATTATTTTCGTTCTTAATGAGAACATCTCATTGAGTGACACCACAGGCGTCCAATATCCCATTTTCGAACCTTAGCTTATTCATGCATTCTATCATGACGTAGGCTTCATTTGCGTTTATGAAGAATTTAAACCCGCCATTGTTTATCAAATTGCATAGCAGTATGACTGAATGCTCGCTATGTATATCCAGACAAAGGTTACTACGGTTCAGCATCAGCGCTTGTTTAGACGTATTCTCAATTTATTGGTTGGTGTTTTTTATACTCAGTACGCACCCTGCTGCGCTTTGATCACTACGTCGTACCAAAAAACGCAGTTCAGGAGTCCTACGATTCGATGTTACAGAATAATAATACCTGTAATATTCATTTGAGGAAAGCCTGAAGATGCTCACATAAGCACACTTTCCAGCCTTGGTGATTACAAAGGATCTGATAATAGTAGACACCACCAGAGACAAACAGCTTTAGAATGGTTTCTAGCTATGGGAATATCGAGGCCAAATAGGATCAGGTGGGCTATCAATAAATTCGAACCGTACAAATCAGTCCACTGAAAACGTTAGAAAGGCTGACAGATAGAAGCAGAAGAGATGAGGAACTATAAACAAGTTCACTCAGCGTACGTCAATGTGCGTATCAGCCTGGCAAGTCAACAGTTTCAGCATACCTACAAGGTCGCTCGAAGACAAAGAGATGGTCATGACAACATTCATAGACATCGAGGGGGGCTTCAACAATGCATTCACCGAGTCTATAGTAAACGCCCTAGCTAAAAAGATATACCTTTCCTAATGTGTCACTAGATGAACGTCCACATGAGAAACAGGGTTGGTTATTACATCATTATTTGGCAGAATAACACCAACAGCTAAAGCATGTCATTTATACCTCACAGTTTCCTCTCTGCCTCCGCCACACTAATATACACAGTTATGCTGACGACACCCAAATTTATATGGAATTTGAAGAAAAACATCTATACGAAGCCTGTCAACTCATTAATGAAGATCTCAATTCGCTTATCGAACTTTTGAAGATATATTGCCTCTCAGTGAATACAGCCAAATCTTTTGTAATGCTATTTGGTCGTACCGTCACCAGGAAGCGTTGTTTGAATGAAGTTCAAATATTTCTCGAAAATTCGCTCTTACCTTGTGTTGATCAAATAAAAAACCTGGGCTTGATAATTGATTACTCACTCAAATTCACCTCCCACACCTCGCTGATTCTAAAGCGTGGATATTCCAATCTCAAAGCAATATATTCCAACCGAGGTATTCTGAATTTGAAAACAAAAAAAATTCTCTGTGAAGCTGTCGTTCTGTCACATGCGAACTATGCTGATGTGGTGTATGGGCCTAATTTAACACAAAAGGACAGGAAAAGACTACAACTTTTACAAAATTCATGTCTGAGGCTAATCACAGGAACGCGCCAACGCGAGCATGTCTCACATCATCTGAAAGAAGTTGGATGGTTGAACATGGAAACGAGGCGTGTTTTCCATGCGTGCACGTTATTTCATAAAATAATAGCTTCAAATAAACCAACGTACCTCTACCAAAAAATAAGATTTCGCACAGACGTACACAATCTGAACCTTAGGTTCAGAAATCAGCTCACACCTCCCCAACATAGAACTTCGCACTTTCGTGGCTCCTTCTCTTATTTTATTACCTGGCTACACAATAGGCTCCTGAATACTCTCAAGGGTTTGAACCCCATCAAATTCAAATACACCTTGAGGAATCTTTTACTAACTAATAAAATACCTACTCTATACTCTTCACTCAGGTGCTAACCATTTCTACAGAATGGCTGCCTCCCTTTGAGTTTTGATCTGCAAAAGTGATTCATATTATTTGCATCTTTGATTGTTTCTATATTTTTCATTCTGTTTTCATTATTATTATTATTATTATTATTTATAATGTGAATTTAATGGGTGATTTATTCTGTGTACATATGCACTATATATGTGTGTTTAAATAATTTTTTTTAATTTTTTTTTTGGTTGGATGGAAGAGCAAGATCTGGCTGAGTCACTTGTGACCCAGTCAGAAATTGAATCCCGCCATTTGATAGGACTGATGATTTTCTCATTACTTTATAATTCATTGTTATTTCTTACCTATCAATAAATTTGATTATTATTATTATTATTAAATAGAAGATGTCTGCAGAAAGGGGTGCTATCGCCTTACTCTGGGCCATCCTAATGGACGAATTAATAGAGAGGCTTTCATTGCTTAGGATATGCCGAAGATCTTTCAACGTACAAACATAAAAAAAACGTTTGGAGGGTATCACCTATAATACTTTTTGGAATAAAATTCGTTGTGATTGTTCGTTAGATGGCGCGGGAGGGTACATTAACTCAATTCTCTTTTCAACCATCTAAATTCTTTAGAATTTCGTTTTTATGTTTATTCACAATACACATTTGAAATGTGAGTATAAGTGCGGATCTAAATCCCTTACCTTACCTGACCACGAAAACTTTCGAATGGTTTTACAATACTACTCTTTGAGAAAAGATATCGTGGTTTTTCCACTGATTCACAGTTACGATGAGTACTTTCTACGAAATACGGTCAATAAAGGAAGATTCATAACATGAATAATTTTTGATTTTCGAATTCATTTCAAAGCTTAATTAGGTAGAGATTTTGGAATTACACCCAATTCATATATTTTTAATAACAAAAATCATAACAGGTACTAATTATTGGATTTGGTAAAATGATAATTGAGCATGTTACCTAGAAAAGCCTACTAGATTAATAAATTATTGCATTTGTGTTCAGTGAAGAGTTTCATCTACTTCATCGAATAGAAAATTGAAGCAATCTCCATTTTTGGTAAGGCCCGCCGAAACTACACAGAAATATTTGGGGGAACTAGTTGAAAATTTCAACAGAAGGGGAAGTGTTCTTAGGGCCAGTGGAGCTGGTAGACAATCAATTCCGGAGGAGACGCAGGTTTCGATAATTGCCGAAATGGTGGGAAGTCACGTATAGCAAATACGATTGGAGTTTCAACAGCCACAGTCACATATCTGAAGAAATACCAATTCCATCCATACAAGTTAGTTATGTTACACCGACTCACAGAAAAGATAGCTGGAAACTGCAATTACATTACAAATATTTGTTTTTCAGAAAAAAGTACCTTTTTTGAACGGAAATGTGAATACACAAAATGTGCGATTCTAGAGTGATACAAATCCCCATATCTTTCGAGAAGATCACACACAGTTCCCACAGAAACTGATTGTGTGGGCAGGAATTCTAGGAAACCATATGTTTGTCCTTTATTTCTGGGAGAAAATTTAAATGGTAATTTATACCTGAATATGCTACAAGGTACGATTGAACCACTCATACTTAGAATACTAGAAGAAAATGAGAATGGATTCCAGGAACACATCATCTTCCAAGAAGATGGGGCCCTTTATCACATTAAATTTCGAATTCGAGAGTAGTTCGTGAGTATCTGGATGTAACATACCCTATGAGATGGATTGGACGTCATGGGCCAATCGAATGGCCGGCACGATGACCAGACCTCACACCTTGTGAATTCGTTCTGTGGGGTTACGTTAATCAGAAGTATATGAGCAACAATCCAACTCTTTGGAAGAACTAAAACAACGAATAATACGGGTGTGTGCTGGTATACCTGCAGATATGATGCAGAATGTTCAAGACGATTTTTCGAATCGAATGTTCTATTGTCTAGAAGTATTAGGTGAACATTTCGAATACCTACTTCGTAAACTGACAACAATTTAGCTTCTCATTCTCAATAATTGAAAATACTACATAAGAGTTTTATTTTTGTTACACATGACATTTCAAAAACAAACGTAAAAACGAAATTCTAAAAAATTTAGATAGTTGAAATAAGAATTGATTTGCCCCCCGCGACATCTATCGAGCAATCACAATGTGTTTTATTTGAAAAAGTAGTATGGGTGATGCCCTCCAAATGTTTTTTTATGTTTGTACATCAAACCGTTCAAAAGTAAACAGGGGGGCTAATTAAATCCGCACTGTATATTTAAGTCGAAGCCAGGTCAGTCACTAGCAGGTTGATTAAAGGACAAGCACCCATAAGCCATATGCATGGAAGAGACTACACAAAGCTATATGGAGAGTTGGAAAACGACCCTGTTATAAGAACGTCATCAGATGGCATAATTTCTAAAAATATCTTTGATACAGTTTTTTAGACCAGCCTAACGGACAGCTCAGCTCAGGCAAATGTTCGACGTTATTTCGAGCAGAAATCGTTGAGATACTCCATTAAGCAAGAGGTGATACGCCAAAAATATTTTCATTCAATCAGACAGCCAAACGGCGATAAAACCAGTCAACTCAATGCAAGTTAGGTACTTGTTTGGGATTGCCTATCTGCTTGCTTTCTTGCTTACTTACCGAATTCAACTGAACTTAATTTGGATTTACTACTTTTGGATGCTATTTTCACATCCAAGTTGCTGTGCTTCCTGTATTTCGGTATCTCTTAAGCACTGAGTGCAATCTGCATTCAATTTCATTTGACAAACTCATTGTAAGCTTGGGACCGGGCTAGTTGGATGAGCTACATCTTCAAGGTTTCATTTGGACTCTTAATGAATCAGCTCCTACGTTGCATCTGTTCTTGTTTAATTTTGGCTTTGTATGCCTTTAGACCGTTTTTAAGCGACATAGGTGTCTGGCGTTCAAACCTCAAGCAGCATTTGGCACTAGATCGATCATCCAATAGCTGTAGACAATGTTGCTTGAGGGTTATCGGTTTGGTATGAACGCCCATAAGTTTTGATTTGAGTAAATATGATATGAGTTGTATAGATGATATTCCTGGTGACGAGTATTTACTTGGAATAAACCGACTATTATTATTTTTGTAAACGAGTATATTTACTATCGTCGCCATCTTTTTCTAGTAAACCCAATATGTGCATGAAACTATACTGGAACCGTATATTTGATCAACAACTTTTCATCATTTCACTTTGTTACGTTTTAAAAGGCATAGGAGAAACCGGAAATCTGAATGCTCCACATGAAGAACTACAACCAATTACCTGTAATAAAATGGTATATTCTCTGTCAAGTGAAAACACACCCGTGAAATTTCAGAGCAAACCGTTATGATTTAAAAAAAAATTGTTTGCGTGATGATGAGTGGGGGCCCATACCATTTCTATTCTTCTAGAATTAACCTTTTATCGAATAATACTACGATTAGGTAGGGCCAATTAAGAAAAAAAGGTTGTCCTGGTATTCACCCCAAGACCTAAATATTTTGTTTGTTGATGGAATTTCAAAGCTACAAGTTTTCTAAACGAGTGTATCGATTTTTGTAATCTGAGCAGCAATGTATAGGGAAATCACTTTTCAAAGAGATGTCACTTGACCCCCATTCCTATTTGAAAAAAGTTGGGGGATTATATTGCTATGCTTTTTGCGTCAAAAAATGTTTTTGGATCAGCTCGAAATGTTGTTTTCCCAGCCTGTAAGGCTTTGCGGTACGTTTTTTATGGGCCTCCCTGTATATTCAGCGCAATCTCTAGGTTCCATCTAAATCGAAGGATAATTCCAGCTATGATATTTTGAAGAGCATTGCAAAGTAGTTTTGTAGAAAACTGTGCCAAATGTGCCAAGTGTCAATTAGATATAATTCAAAGGCTGTAAGGTGAGTGATTTTTTTATGTTGTCAAAAATACCTGTTGTATAGGTTTTTTGCAGAAGATAAGATCATAATATACATTTTTCATTTTCATTAAAAGTTGTAGTTTTTTATTTTGTTGAAGCCTTCAACAGAAATCACCCTTCTTCTTGAACCAGTTCTTAGTGCCTCATACTCAAAACAGAAAATAGTATGCCATGAACAGAAACTCAGCTCAACGCCGGCGCCGTAAGAAGCCAATGCTGATTTACGGCCTTGATCCAAGCAGCTGAGATAGCAACCAAAGTAAATTTTCCAGATTTTTTTATTTTTTACCACCAAATTTGTTATAAAGTGGTATTTACCGAGCTAATCTGGTACACTATCGTTCCAATCTAGGCCAAACAGTTCTGTATCGGTTGTTTTTCATAGCAAAAAATTACTTGCACATCCTTAAATTTTTTTTTCGATGATTCCTCTCGTTTCGAGCACATGAATCCTGGAAGGTTGTTTGATGAAGTTCATTATTGGTGTTGACATTTCCCCCCCCCCTCCCATTTTTGCTACTCCAGCGGCACTGCAGCCAAGAAGATTAATGGGTATCGGTTATGTGTGATTTTGATTTCTTTTGCTCATGATCATGATGCATGTTTGATGTGATGTTCATTTTCTCTTGAAATAATTGTTATTATATCGTACTCACATCAGGTTTCTTATGAGTATTATCAGGTGTTTTGTATGCAGTGCTGTTCTCTATACATATAAATGTTATCATTGTAAACTATGATTGCACGATTCTATCGACTATGAAGTAAAAGAAAATAGTTATTGGGGCGCAGAATATTTCAACTCAAACTCTAGTTTTTATCTGAAGAGAAACAACATTGTAACCTATGATCTCCAAAGGTTATCACGACTATAAAACCACCTCAACCGCTAAAATAGATTTTTGATACTGAATCATTTAAATACAATAAGCCATTATCTGTTACTGAGTAAGTACTGTAATCAATACTTATCGGGATAAATAAATTGCTTTACAATGCCGATTTATGAGGATTTATTCCAGAGGCTCCACACTAAGTATTCCATACGGAGTAGTGTTTTTCATTGTTGAAAATGAAGAGAAAATGTCCTAAAAAATCACTACAAACATCTGCTCATAGTCCATTTTATGTTTTTTTCCACGAACAGTATTACAAAAGGTCAGCAAGCATGATTAGCTTTTGTTCAATTAAAAGTGTGCATAATTTGCATTCAATATGGTAATTGGTTCTTGTTTCAGATTATCACTTGATGTGATTAACCTGTCAAATTTGAGGTTTGAGAAAATTTACGTTTTTCCCGCTGCCGGTCGAAGTTCCTTAACATTTGCTTAAAGTGATGTTTAATTTCTTACCCGTCATAAATATTCGTTTTAAAATGTCTGTTCTGAGGTGCTTGTGCGCGTAACCATGTTTTTGCGCAATTGCGCGTAGCTGGGTTGTATTATTATTATACTCTGGATCTTCTGATAAAATCCTGAAGATTTCTTGTGATGTTTTTCTGTGGGATGATTTAATCTGCACTGCAGTATTTGAAGATATACATCTTCATACAAGCCAGAGCTTCGCATTCAAACAGTATCTGAGAGGCGGTTTTGTCTTCCTCATCACAGAACTTGCATAGTGTAGAGTCTCGATGTATTCTTCCTTCACTGTCCTGATGTGAATAGTCCTACCACCTTCTTGAGGGAGATCCGGCTGATAACCGGTCGATTGGTCCAATCATCATAATTTTTCCGAGTATTGTCTGATGAATTCTCCCAGACAAATAGATTGATGAAGGTTGTTAACCCATTTTTTCATGTCCTACTCTGGGATTCCACAAGCTGGCTCTGGTCCAATACGAGTTGTTGTTGCCCCCGCTCTTGCTAGGAACCTGCACTCTCATTTCCGTGGATGCACTTGTAACCTGGTACCCAGACAAGTTTCACCTTTTTCTGTGCTCCTTGGTCATTGAAATTTTTTCCAAACTAATTTGAAAGAGAACCTTTTTGAACACAGGGCCTCTATTGCCGCCTAACTGTAGAGAGAATAACTATGGAACCCTCTATAGAAACTTGTGTTCAAACAATTAGCTATTACTCTCGGTTTGGAATATATAGGCCCTCTATGTCTTTCCTCGATCTATCTCCTTATATTCCAGTCCATAGCCCATTCTTTGCTTGTTTTAAAGCCATCCGTCATCCGTACGCTAGATTTGCCCTCTTGACAGAATGATGGTGGTGTACATTCCATCAAAGGAGTAAGTTGAAGTAATTTTTTCTGACGACATATACATTTTTTTGACTCTTAGGACCCACTCAATGTTGAAGTGGCCTAGGTTAGTGCCCCTTCATTGGCCCAGGCTCTTAAGTCTGGATACTTCTATTCTTACATCCGTTGCAATATGCAGAGGAGGGAGGTTCAGTCTAATTGTCGACGTGCTGGACATAGCACCAGTCACTCCAAGCATGGTCAGTCTTCCTCTGGTTGCCACTTGTTGTACCTTTAGCCACCAAAAGTTATCGAGGACGTCACTATCGCTGTGTGTTTCCAAAAAGATTGTTTATGTCCAAAGGAGGAACGCATGGCCATCATTAAAGATGTCCTTGACAGCAATTTTTCCATATATTTGTTCCGGGTGAGCCCCAGCTATTTGTCTTTCCTGACGAGCTCTCATGAACGGTTCTCATCTAGGTTTCTTTTTCTAGTGAGAGGTGGTGGTGGGGGTTGAACTTGATGTTCTTCCTCGTGCACCACGCCTGTACGTCTGTGAGGGCTGATTTCATCATATCCACACAGACACTTACAAATTTCACGTCAACCATTTTGACTATAATGATAATAATAATAATAATAATACACCCTCATAAACACTCGTTGAGTGTACCCAAAGGCATAGCCTGTGCGGGTAGAGAACGGCTATTATTATTATTTGCCGTGGCGTTCCGGGACGACTTACTGATTTTTCAGGTGATGTATTCACTTTTCAGCTGTAGGAAAACCCGGAAAACCTACAGCACCACCTCGGGTGGTCGGTGTGCACTCCAAGCTAGCACCAGACGAGACTGGCATCTAGACAACTCCCAATACACTTGCTTTTCAACAAGGCATGCGGTCGCCTATCGATACGATATAAAGTAGTTGAGAAAAATTCTCGTACCTACATCGGACTCGAACCGACTATCGCTATGCTGGAGTTTCGAACGGCCTGTGCCTTAGACCGCTGATCCACCGACCACACATACACTTATCCCTGATTTAGGTATATAAGGTGGCTTTCAACCACGAGGTTCCACAATAGTGGGGCTGCTTTACTGTGGTTCTTCCACGTTAGAGTTTCCAGGCTCCAAGAAAATCCTGATGTTTACTCGCCCCAAAAATCTCTGGGACTCCTCTCGTGTGCTTACCATTGCCCATCCTCTAGTGCTCAAGCCATCATTCATTTTGTTGTGACATGATGGCGAGGCACTTGGCGGCAGGCTCTTCCAATGTGGTCTCAGGAACCCACATCAGAACCTTGCCACCCTTCAATAGTTCATTCTTGGTTCTATTCTAAAGGATAGCTCCCCTTCGCAAACGCACTTGTTACAGAAGTGGAGAAGTGCACGATCAGGTGCTTTCCCGCTGCCAAGATTCGCTTAGCATAAGGAGGCGTATTTTGTCTGCCTCCACTTGAGAGAGTTTCTCTGCTGGTAGATTTCACTATGCTAGGCTATGTTGGGCCCCTTGTGTGCGTCTTCGAAACTCTCTTCATCTCCACTTTTCTCTTCGGTGAGGCTTCTATGCAGGGGGGGGTGTGGAGGTATTTGAGAAGATTATTTTGGTTGATTTCACTGGTTCAGATGGAGGTGTCATGTTCCCTTTTCTCCTGGCAGGACGTTGCCTGCTCTCCCCAGACGTGGAGGACTTTGTAAGGGGATCGGATGTCCTCGGAGTTTGCTCAACTTTCTGTTTTAGACCACTGTTCGTGAATCCAGCCATCATTATGAGTTGAGTATTCGAATGGTTCTACTCGATAGAGTTTCGTTCAAGTGATCAGTTCTTGATGAATGATAAGTTAAGATAGGAAGTTTGGTTTGTTTGTGATCGGCCAACAAAGTTTTCGTTATTTACGTTGGCGTAATGGGTTATGCTTATAGTAGTATGCCCTACTTTGGATCTGAAGCACGACTAGATACTTCATAAAAAAAACAGAAATCTTATGGTCCTCATTAATGATGGAGAAATCAGTTTGAGCTTAATAATATATATGGTGTATATATGGTAAACCTCACTAAAGTTCTTGTTGAGTTTGAGGACGAGCGAATGTTGCAAAATAGAATCTGTTGATCATTTTATTGCGGACCCATGAGTACCTCTCATCCAGAATATATATAGTTGTATTTAGCTTCCATGATATTTTACCTGAAAGAGTTTTAGCTGTGTTCAATTTTGAGTTGTGCTTTCAAACAAAGGGGTAATGG
Source organism: Chrysolina americana (assembly GCA_958502065.1). NCBI lineage: Eukaryota > Metazoa > Arthropoda > Insecta > Coleoptera > Chrysomelidae > Chrysolina > Chrysolina americana. The sequence continues at coordinate 75,371,001 of OY293413.1, forward strand.
CGGACAAAAATACAATTTAACCAACCCGAATTTTCACTTTCGAAGTCTTTGAAGTAGAATACTATATACAAAAATGATGAATACAATTTTCAAGATCATTCTGCTGATACGCTTACTGGGATTACGCTATATCGTTAGTTGAGGGCCCATTCAACTTGTGCTCCTCTTTAGCAGTCTGCTAAACTCAAAGTTGTAATAAAATGTGTGGGAATCATAAATATTACTTAACTGCTGGATACCTTCCGTAAGTAAACAAATGCACACTGCTTTCTGAATAACTATAATGTAATTGTATGCCACTATAAAATCGGTTACATGTTCTGGAAAGTTGGAAAGGTAGGTTCAAATAGAACACCATGTTTTGCGATGCATTCAACGAAAGTTTTATGGAAAGTTGAGATCGGGTGGAATTTGTTTCATCTATTTTCGCGGTACCACAAAAACAAAAAGACACCTGAATGTTGAAAATGTTCAGTTCCAGAGGATAATCAGTTTCCTCAGCTCTACCCGATTTCATGTAACTATGAATGTGGCACTATAATATTCGTTACAAATTGTTGGAATTCGAAAAAGCCAGTCCATATGAATCACCATATTTTGCAACGCATTCAACGACTTTTTTGCTTCCATTGCAGTTATCATGTTTTTTCAATCCAATTTCCTTTTCACATACTTCCGACAATTGTTTCAACTTTCCCAGCTTCGTTAAGTCCCCCTTTAGGGCAGGTGTGAAGGCAATCACCATTCCATCCTTATCAAATTTGCCGTCGTCCATTATTTTTGCCTTGTTGAATATGCAGTCCATGAAGCAACGTCCTGTTTTCGTTTTTGGAATTGTTTTGGCTTTGAGCGACTCGATGTCAGCCATTGTAGCTCCAGTCTCATCCTTGCAGGTTCCGAATGTTTTCTTCGGAGATATATTCTGGCTTAACTTTCTATTATTAAATCTGACTCCTACAACAGTAGAAAGTACCAGTGTGAGATGAACTGAAACAAGAAACAGTTTTATTATTGCTATTTTGCTGAATTATCATCTGCGTTAGAATTTTTTTTTTCGGGTGGGATATCAAAAAAACACCTGGTAATTCAAATTCAAATATATTACCCTATAACATTGACACGCGAGAAAACTGCCACTGAAAATACTGTACTAACCTAATCGCTTCTAAAATAAAAAATCGCATATTTCCATTTCAGTGAATTCACAAATCAAGCCTTCTAGACTTTTCATGAACAAATTTGTTTATAACATCTTCAGTTGGGATGATGACGTCTTGCTCACAAGAATTCTGTAGTAAGGTTTTTAGACAACTGAAAATGTGGAAGATCACCTGTCCAGAGTGCACGTATTCACTGGTAGAGTCGACAAAATGTTCAACAAAATAAAAATGTAGGCAATTACCTGTTCCACTCTGTGACAGTCTGGATGTCACAAGAAACAGTTCTAAAGGGATTTTGCCCTGCCATAACAATTTCCATAGTTGAAATTTGTCTTGTGTTTCATCTAGTTCCACCATGTTCTCGTACATCACCAGGTCTTCTCTTGGGAATGGTGTTTCCATTTCGGAACAGAATGTAGGTACATAACTACCAGCACTTTCTTGGGGCCACTGGTTGGTAAATCTTAATATAAGCTGGGAAATTGAGTCTTCTGATAGGAGTATTGCAACAGTTATACGGTGGTACTGTTCGGGGTTATTGGTATTTTGGTTGACACGATGCATCTGTACTGATGTCTATCGGCCAATAAATACTTTACTTTTCGATATTCGATCGAATGGCTTGAAAGTGTGATACTTACTATGATTTCAATGTGATGGATAGCTGTTATTAAGTCACACAGAGATGTAATCTGCTGCAGTTGCTACTACGAGTTCGCTGGCAACAGCTGATCTAGGGGAAAAAAAGCATTAGTTGAGGTCTTCATATCCGGGTCTGTTTTCCCAAAAAATTATATTAGATCATTTTGGATTTCAGCACCCATTTATGTTGAATACAAAGCAATGTTTTAGCTGGATTTGAGCAATTCCGCATTCCCATATTTCATCCTTATTCTTAAGAAAACTCTGAAATTGCCCCTCACTTATGACTGGTTTCTCATCAGTCACAGAAACGTTTGTTTCTCTTCAGGCCAGTGCTTGCCGCTCACAAAACGTTATAGTTTCCATAATTTTATCTATTTTCTCCTTACTTGCTTTTTTTTCTTTAAGTCCGTTACGTTCCTGATATTCAAGTGTTAGTTTTTCATAGATTTGAAAAAGTTGGTGCCCTCAACCACAGCTTCGTGATGGTATTTTTTCGATTGGTGGGATTCCAAGTCTTCGATTGCTTGTTTCCATTTCTTTTACGGAACCGCCACAAAAGATTTCAATGCCTGATTGCTTCTTTGTCCTATGATGTGATGTGAAAAAAATCACACACTATTTGCTAGTAATTTGAAATATTTCTCTGGTAGCTACAGAGTGCTCGGTAACTTGAATTTAAAGTCATCATCCAATTTTTCATCTCAGTTTCCTAAATCAAAGTTGTGAATTGGTAATTTGCTTTCTTCGGGTCTCACTTCGTTGACCACGACCTTGATTGATTTATTTTTCAGGAATTGGGTCATCATCCGAGAACATCGTGTAATACAACCATAGGATATATGCTTTACAAATCATAAAAAACTGATAAGATGTGAAGTAGTTACCTTTAAACAGAATAGCCAAGTGATTGGGAGGCACTTTTGGCAACAGACCCCAGCTGGTTTTTCCAAGAAAAGGTATTGCTGATGGTGATTATAAGTATCAAAATAGTCTACTTTATTGGTATGGTGATAAATGACGAAGTCCACGCTGAGCATTGTGCTATCGGCTTTTCTCTGACGTGAATTGATCTGTTTTATGTTATAAGAATAAACAAAACTCTAAAAATTTCACAGCCTATGGAAAGTGTTTTATGTGCTGAATTGTGAGAAATGTTCATGGTGAAAAGGAAAACACTCTCAATTGGAAATAATATGATTATTTATTTTTTCTCAGGAATGTTCAGGAATTTTCCAGTCAGGCCCTATCTCCAGAGCTCCGATACTTCCGAATGGCGCGCTGGAACATTTGCCCCAATAACCACTCTCGACGCTGTTTGTTGACTGTTGGGTACAATATGCCATTAGTAGACAGAGTGAACCAAGGATGACGGCTTTCTGCATTCGTTCGGCAAAGATTTCTGCAATTTCACAGCAAGCCGGTATGATTTTGAGGTTCGAGAGTAGTGTGTCGATCATCCCACTAGCGACCCCTATTATCAGAATCGCTATTTTAACAAAATGATTTTGGTGAAGCTTGCGGAATTCAAAGAGTAGATCTCGATATTTAGTCCGTTTTTCCTCCTCTTTTCAGACAATATTCGTTTTGCCAAATAATCGCCTTAATCTATTGGTCGAGGAGGACTACTTCAGACTTAATGGCTTGTAGTAGCATGAGGGTGGGGAATGAGTAATTCCAATAGACTCGGCAATTCTCATTCTCCACAACAGACTAAATATCCCCTGGAGAATGAGGAATCACCGGTGTCTCTTCTATACCGTAGAAGTGTTGTAGATGGAAGTAAACACTCGCAGCGCCGCGTTAACAAAAGTTGATACCAAATGCATTATGGTCTCAGCTGCCCCATGACACGCTCTGCATCTAGTGTCAGGGACCTCTGTACCCATCACGCGACCACGGTAGATGTGGACAGGTTTCTGGATAAGCCAACGTCTTCAATGTTCTTGAAGAAGATTTATCCTTATGTAGCTATAGGAGACTCTCACTATTCTGTTATGTAGACACTCCAAGCTCAAAAGTCTACGGCCTCCCTGTTGTCTGGGAAAGCATAACTGTGGAACAGATTATTTAAGTTGCAAGCTTCTATGAAGCGAGATTTTACGTTGAGTTATCGCAGCTCTTCATCACTCCAAAGGAGTGAAGTAGAGTCGGAACAGCAAGCATATCAGTTGCAATAAGTTTATGCTGATACTTGCAACGAAAAGAGTTTCCAACAGTGGTTACCTCTTGGGAATGGGGCTGTTCCACCTCTAGTTGAATATAAAACTCTCCGGCATCCAGATGATGTAGGATACTTCCGTTACGAGCTGAACGTCATATTCCAAATATGTGATATGTGAGAAAAAAGTCTATTAATAGAGTATTGCAAAATGTTTTTTGGGTGATCGATTGTGCATTTCTGACACAATAAAAATCAGTTTTGACACAGATCACATGATCGCTAATATGGCAGCAACTTGAAACAAATTATTAGGTAGAGGCAACAAGTGGAGAGTCGGCAAGTTATCAACAATAACTAGAAAAAATTGAAAATTACGTTTTTTTTTTCTGGAATGATTATAATGAGATTGACAAAGAAATTATTTGCGGCAGAAAAGGATCTTGGAACTAATATATCAAATTAAACCAACATCTCAAAATACATACAAACGGCTATATTGGAACCATTACCGATTGGGCTTGCGTCGACCCATCAATAATCTGATTGATATTCGGCTAAATTCGTACTGCATCCGAAAGTAGGCGCGTTCGGTACGTATATCTGACGCTCGATTCAATCTGTTTGCTTCGTTCGCCTCTACTCGGCGTTCGGTAAATTACAGCTGAATTAACAGATCTAAATTGGTTCGCTCTAAATCAGGACGTCAGATACACAATTATGACCTAATGATGATATTATGCTACCTTGCATCAGCCAAGTGACAGATGGCAGATGACAGAAAAACTATTTGCTGTTTTTGTACTGATAAATATGATATTGTTACGAGGTTGATAAAAATCCCCTTGCTACGCCGCTGAGTCGACTCCGCAAGCGTTTTGTCGATAATTAGTTCCAAGAAAACATCATTTGGGTGGAATTCTGTCCTGAGTAATCTAGAGCGGAATCGGGAAGAATCTGGCCCAAACGGGAGTATATAAGGCGACATTTCACTCGGAAGATTAAAAAGTTTATAAGTGTTTGGAATATTTAGCTAGTTGTATAGATCTAAGTGTTTTATTAGTCAGTGAAATAGTTGTTTGTTTATAGTGGAGTTAGAAATAAACAGTTTAGTAGTGCGCTCGGCTTGTTATTTAGCAAATCGTAACAGTGGTGTCCGAAGTGGGATATTAGTGAAAAACAGAAACTATTTATGGTGAATACGAGGAGTACATCGTACGATTCGATGGAGGGCATTGTGAAATTTATCGAAATCAATTTGCGGATTTGGAAAGAAGGCGCCAAGAGGAAAAACAAGAAAAGGAAAAGCGGCGGCAAGAGAAAAAACAAGAAGAGGAAACGCGACGGTTGAATGAAAAGAAAGAACGTGGAAAGGCTCTTGAGAAAATTCTCGAAGAACAGAGAAAAGAGCGAGAAGATGACAAACAAAAACGAGAAGAGACACTCCAGAAAATTTTCGAACAACAAATGAACGAATCAGAACGATAAAAAAAACTAAGGAAAACAGACTTCCAGAAAGTTCTAGAATATCAATACAAGTTCTTCCAATATGTATTACAGAAAACAGAAGTACAAATAGAGGAACTGAAAGAAGAACTAAATAATAAGGAGAGGAAGTGAAAGAACTTGAAAACCAGATAGCTCTCCTCAAGAACCAAGATCGTCGAGACAAGGTTGCCACATCAGAAATTTCCGTAAAACCACCGACTTTTGATGGACAGTCCTCTTGGTCCATGTATCGCCGATAAATGGAAGCTGTAGCATTGACTAATGGATGGGGCGAAGAAGAAAAAGCTACGGCACTTATAGTAGCCTTGAGAGTACCAGCTTTGGATATGTTGCAGACGATACCCATCGAACATCAAAATTTATATAAAGACCTGGTTAATGCATTGGACTTGTGGTATGGCGATCAACATCAAGAACAGCTGTATCGGGCTCAAATGAAAACGCGCACTCAGAAATCAGGTGAGAATTTGCAGGAACTTGAATCGGATGTAAGACGCCTAATCCAACTGGCTTACCCAGAAGCACCGGGAGATTTCGAAGAATAGCTAGGATGCCAGGGTGCCCACCAACCTGGAAAACATGGAAAAAGTCAGGGAATTGATTTATGTGTCCTGGAAATCAGGGGAAAACGTTAAAAAATGCCCAAAGTCAGGGAAAGTCAGGAAATTCTATTTCCGACTATCTAGGGAAATATATAAATCTTGGCATCATCGATAATTAACCCACAGTTCCCTTTCTAAACATTTCCATTGGGACATTGAAATTTTCTTTAACAGGGGAAATAACTTTTATGTTCATTCCATTGATTTTTTTAATGATAAGAAATTATGATCACTTCACTCATTGAATCGACATCCACATAATTGGGCTCAGAGTCTGGTTGCATGGTGAATATTTTTTCAACATATCCGTTAATGGTCATGGAAAATTTGAAAGTAAGACCTGGAATACCTGGAAAAGTCAGGGAATTAATTTTACATAATTGGTGGGCACCCTGGGTGCAGTTATTTATAAATGGACTGAGAGACACCGAAATCCAAAGGACTCTGCGATTGACACACTTCAACACACTGCCTTAGTACGTTCTCTGGAAGTGGAGGCGGCCCTCAACTCCTTGAGTCCGAAAGTACGAGCGGTTTTGATAGAAGAACCCAAACAACGAGCAAGCACAGTTACTAGTTCATTCGATAAGGTTCTGGATGAGATTACATCTCTGTTAAGCAGAATAAGCATTCAGAACAACAGGGCATGCAATCGATGTGGAAAATTGGGACATCTCATAAGAGACTGCAGGGTAAGAATACCACTACGTTCGCAATCGCCTGTGAGGACAAGGTCTTCCAGCGAGTCCTCAAATTGGCGGCAGGAAAAATTAGATTCAGCCTACATTTCGGGGCGCTTGCCGGCTAGCAAAGATGAAGCCCCCAGGATCATCCCTGTTTAGACGCTACGAACAACTGAATTGATATCGGGTCCCATGTCGACTAGCAATGATAAAGCCCCCGAGGACATCCCGCAGATGCCTTGTTCAGAAAACCTGGTTCGGATACTTGTGAGCGAATTAAACGTCGCGAAAGAATCAACCAAGTGAGATTAATGGTTGAGGAGAATTGGACCACAGCGAAAATGTGACAGGACCAAGAAAATGATCCAAGAATTGTGGATATTCTATGATGGAAGGAAAGTGGGGCGAAAAAACCCACCTGGACGGAAATCTCCTTACGATCACCAGCTTTCAAGGCATTGTGGGCACAATGGGATTTCTTGATTGTTGAGAATGGTCTATTGAAGAAAGCTTGGGAATCAGCCAACGGCAGAAAAGTGATTTCTCAATTAGTTGTGCCTAGGTCGAGAATAAGTGATGTGTTGGAGGAGATTTATGGCAGCAAATCAGGTGTGGACATTTTAGGATGAATAAGATCTTGTATAAAATACGGCAGAGATTTTACTGGGTCCAATGTCGTGAAGATGTAGAGAGATGGTGCCGAAGATGTCCGAAGTGTGAAGCAAGCAAAGGCCCCAAGACAAGATCAAGAGGATAGATGAAACAATACAATTAAGTTGCTCCCTTCGAACGAATCGCCATCGATGTAGCTGGACCGTTTCCAATGATGAATGATGGCAACAAATACATTCTCGTCATGGATTATTTTAGCAAATGGGTTGAAGCTTATGCCTTACCTAATCACGTAGCATCCACAGTTGCAAGAGCTCTGGTGGATAACATGTTTTCAAGGTTTGGAGTGCCAATGGGACTACATTCCGATCAAGGAAGGAATTTTGAATCGAACTTATTCAAGGAAGTTTGTGAATTGATGGGAATTAGTAAGACAAAAACAACTGCCCTCCACCCACAATCTGATGGCATGGTTGAGAGGTTCAACAGGACTATGGAATAACATCTTTCCAAAGTAGTAGAGGAGCACCAAAAGAATTGGGATCGACATCTTCCGCTATTCTTGATGGCTTATAGGGCCTCTGTGCACGATTCCACAGAGCTCACCCCAACCATCTTTATTTTCGGGAGGGAACTTCGGTTGCCCTTGGTGTTCGGATCACCAGGTGCTGAAGAAAAAGAGATACAGGATCATGCAGACAAACTGCGAGATAGTTTGAATGGGATCCACGAATTTACAAGGAAACGATTGAAGATAACCAGTGACAGAATGAAGGCTCGATACGATCTTAAGGCCAATACAGGTGGATTTAAAGAAGGAGATCAGGTATGGCTGTACCACCCTCGTCGTAAGAAAGGAGCGTCTCCCAAATTAACACCATCTTGGGAAGGACCATATACGAGAGTGAAGAGAATAAACGACGTGGTCTATAGAATTCAACGCAGCCCGAGAGCGAAAATGAAGGTCGTTCACCTAGAAAGACTCAAACATTATAATGGAGACAATGACACATTGTTTGATCGGGACGATCAAAATTAAGAGGGGGATAATGTTACGAGATTGATATAAATCATCCCCTAGCTACGCCGCTGAGTCGACTCCGCAAGCGTTTTGTCGAAAAATAGTTCCAAGAAAAGATTATTTGGGTGAAATTCTGTCCTGAGTAATCTAGAGCGGAATCACCACATGGCTTGAGTATATAAGGCGACATTCCACTCGGAAGATTAAGAAGTTTTTATAAAGAAGTGATAAAAAGTTTTTGTAGAAATTAATTAGTGTTTGGAATATTCAGCTAGTGTTTTATTAGTCAGTGAAGTAGTTGTTTGTTTATAGTGAAGTTAGAAATGAACAGTTTGGTGGTGTGCTCGGCTTGTTATTTAGCAAATCGTAAAATATGAATATCGGTCAACGATATTATGTTTCCATACTTTACGCGCGCACTGTATATGGACCCGCTGTTATATCGGTTCGTATCTGAAAGTTTAATCATAATTCCGTGAATATTATAATAATATAATATAGATACATAGAACTTTGTGTTTTTCAAATTATAATAAAGTTCCGATAATGATCGAGCATGAGCGTTCCACTTCGCAAATGTACTTGTTATAGTTCACAAGTTTATGTACAAAGTGAACCGCGCATGCACAATTATTACCAAAAACTGATTGTAATTCAGGAAAACGAACGAACCTTCCTGTTTTCAATTTAGTAACATCTAGTGTGGAGAAAGTGAGCATGATCTGTTATCATATATCAAGCTATTCAGAAAGAAAAAATTTATATTTGTAAAGAGATCAACAAATATCCCAAGATATTATTTTCAATTACTGTTTGAATTTTTGTATAAATATAAAATTAAAATCTAAGCAAATGCTTTCGATATTTTGCCATCCTACCCCACTCTTTGCTTCTTCATATTTCTTTTTCAATTTCCCGCCATACCAGTGATCACGTGATATGCGTCAAAATCGATTTTCAGTTTGTCGGATATGCACAATCGATCACTTATGAAAAAATTTTCGATAGTCTTATAATCAATTTTTTTCCCGTATGTTTATTATAAACATGGTTTGGATTAATTTTGTGTTTTCATTATTATTATTATTAATATGCGTAAAACCCTTCTGCTCCCTGTTGTCAGATTTATCTCGTGAGTGCTCCGGATCTTCTGATGAACTCCTGGGGATTTCACACGAGGTTTTCCTCTGGGATGATATATTCTGCACTACAGTGTCCAAAGATATCGATCCTCATGCGAGACAGAGCTTCGCATAGAAACAATATGTGTGAAGCTGTTTCGTCCTCCTCATCACAGAACCTGCATATTGTAGAGTCTTGGTGTATCCCCAACATGTGCAAGTGTTTTCTCAGATGGCAGTGTCTTGTTATTAGTTCTACCTCCTTCCTGAGGGAGTTCCGGCTTAGTTCAAAAAGATGCCTCGATAGCCCCATCACCATCATTTTCCCGTGAGTATTGCGTTCTCTGACCCATTTTTTCGTGTCCTGTCTAATGTCCCCAAATGGGATTCCACAGCCTGGATCTGTTCTGGTCCAATGAGAGTTGTTGCTGCTCCCGCTCTTGCTACCTTGTTATGTGCTCATAAGTCGTTGAGGTTTATGTGAGTCTCCCAAACTGATTTGGAAGTAAATCTGCATGATCGCAAAGCCTTTATTGCCGCCTAGCTGTCGAAGAGAATAACTACGGGTTGGTTTCTAGGTTCCCTTCTTAGAACCTCTCTTGTGCAGACGGAAATAGCTGTTGCCTCGGCTTGGAATACGGAGGCTTGAATACCTAGACCTCGGTCTCTGCCTGTATATGTTCTTATGAACTTAGAGAGTATAAGTATTGTTTCCTAATTGTTTGATAGGTTGGAAAATAAAGAAAAACTCTAATAACATGACGTAGTAAATAAATACTAATTTGAAGAATTAATTGAAAACTCACCCAAATGTATCAAAACTTTCATCTCTAGGTATTAATGATAAGTGATTGATGGATTGATTCAAATTTTGTCTGTATTGTTGTATTCAGCCTATTGAAACTACTAACATTGCTGACTAATAATTGCCAAAGTCATTTCCTGAAGTAAATTCACATCAAGGTGAACCCAAATCATAATTATTGTTATAGAGTATTATAAACTATAACGATAATTACAGAGTGTGCAAGTAAAATTATTTTTATTGAATAGGTACTAAAAATGTTCCTCTAGATATCTTTTTGAAAAATAACTTTGTGTCATCAAATTATTAAATTTTTATTTTGTTTCCAAACCACCACTCATCATCATGAAAATCACATTTATGGAATATTTTATCAAAGAAAATATTTAATGCTCTATTGACACAACGATAACTGCAGGAAATGTTGAAGTGAAATGTATCATTGGTGAGCATGAGATATACACAACGTGGAAATATTAACCCCACAAATACACAATGTACTACCCTAATCTGACCTCGAGTAATATTTAAGACCCTTATCTCTTCCCACATCATGTATGCAATAAACACGCGATGTGTTTACACTAACCCTTTATGATATTATGCAATTCATTTGGAAAATGGAAAGTGCACTTCAATTTCAGTAATGCGTGGATAATCTGTAATTGATTGCAAATCAGTAGCTAATCTATACAACGAATGTGTTCGGTTGGGATCGGTTGAAAAAAGCCAATAAATATAGGGAAAATGTTTTTATTACGATATCTACCTATTAGAAGTCAATTCTAAAGAATGATTTCTTCCAGTTGCGGAGAAATAATTTTGTCTGTCGATTTTAGGCCATTGAGTAGGTACTGTATATTGTTAATTTGTTATGATTTATGAATGTGTGAATTGTAATATTGGCGGATAGAGAAATTGAGACAGCAAATTTTGAATTATCTGAAAGTACACTATCACAAATCACACTTACGAAAAATCCTCAGAAGTCGCCATGGGAGGTGACTTATACAGTTTTCACTAGCCCTTGCTAACACAGTTACACGAATGTATGAGAATCACAAAAAAGTGGAAGCTGATTAGATTAGATTAGTTTGGGGCTTTCGTGCTACAAGCTCCTACACTGCGACCTTTTCAGATATATTGCGTGTGCCCTCGAAATCATTGAGAGTTCTCCATCTTCGTTACGAAACTCCATAGGCTTGTTTTTGAAACTCCTATGTATCTTGGATATCTTAGTTTTTCTTCTTCAAACGTTAGAAACCTTAACAAGCACTCGCAGAGGCACAGTATGTATACTTCTTCCTAGCAGAACTTGTATAGCATTTCTTCTGCCAGACCAATTGTACTAAAATGTTTGTTGAGCCTAGATTGCTCTGTGAAAAGTTTAACTAATATTCTAGTAGTGCTCCTCTTCCGGCTTGTAGATTGAAGGGGGGTCGTGCAGGCTCTGCATCATCACAAGCACCTCAAACTATAAGGTCTTTTGTGCATGACCTTTTGTCTATTCAAGACCCGGGATTCTGAGACTTCGTGCGAAGTTAAGCTGAGTTCCTGATATCGGAGGGCGTTAAGAATGCCCCTTCCAGGAATTTAAGCCTCTTGCAGAAGATCGCTGGGCATTTGCAAAGCAGATGTTCTGCAGTTTCCGCGAAGTTCTCGCAGTAGCGGCAACTATCACTCTCTGACTTGCCCATCTTTTTGAGGTGATACCCCAGAGGGCAGTTCCCAGTTACCAATTTCAAGTCTTTTTTGTCCAACTCAAGAAGCTGTTTAGCTTTACTTGGCGATAGGCTCACTAACCTTTTCGCTTGTCTTTGTCCTGGTACTTTATTCCAGTGAGATTTCATTTCATCGGGTTCCCAGCGTCGAAACTCTTCCTTTACGTGAGCTTTGGAGAGTCCACAGAAAGGTTCTGGCCCGGGAAATGGCGTGTTTGCCCCTTCTCTGGCAAGGCAGTGACCTGGCACCCACATCAAAGTTACCTGATTGTTTACTGCCAGTTGTCTCAGGGTTTCAACTGTCCCAAGTTAGCTTAGACTCACAAGTGTGTGACTTCAGAGCTTTTAATGCTGCTTGGCTATCTGATAGTATAAAGATTTCTGCCCTTCGGGTGCCCCTTTCAAGGCAATCCTGGTCACAGATCTCTATGGCATGAACTTTGCTTGAAAGATGGTTGGGGTCTTGCCAAGGTGTTTTGAGAGCCTGAAATTTGGCCGATTTACGCCCACTCCAAACCTTTCATCCATCTGTGTACCACACTGAGGCATCCGTTGCCAATTGAGGTCCGTTCTCTGTGCAAACCTGGTGGTTGTTTATGACCATTTCGAACTACAGTTCGAAGTCGTACCGGATCGGCATGATATCTGTCGGTTTAGACATGGCTTCAAGGGAGATTTGTTCAAAAATCTTTAGATGTCCGATCAGATCTCCTGCTTTCAAATTTTTTGTCTGGCTCAGTCTGAAGGCATTGATTGCTACTTCTTTCATTACATATAGGTGCAATGGCGGAAGGTTTAGCATTAGGCTGCGGTAGGACACGTAAATATTGCCCCTGTGATTCCCAGACAGGCTGGCCGCTACACTTTGTGCAGCTTGACTTATGCCGCAAATTGTAAAAGTTTTGGCCACCATATCAGTGAGGCGTAGGTGACCATGAGTTCAATGATTGTTTGGTATGACCAATAAATCATTTTTGGTTTCAGACCCCATGTCTTACCAAAGACTTTGCGTCATGTCCAGCTTGCCGCTATAGCTTTGGAAAGAATGTGGTTGATTTAGCTGTTCCAAGTCAGTTTTTGGTCTATTATGACTCCCAAATATTTCACCTCTTTGGAAAATATTAGCTGGGTTCCATTCAGAGTTGGGGCTTTAAGTACGTACTTTCGCGTCTTGGTGAATGGAATTGGTTGAAATTGGTTGTTTGATAAACTCTTCGGCCTGTCTCATTCCTGGTGAATTGTTCCACCATTCTTGAGATTTCTGTCGGATCCATGTTTGGTGTTTATTTCTAGTACAGCTTTTGCCATTTAGGGCCTTACTAGCCCCTTCACGGACTAGTGAATAGGCCTCTGCATTGCCTCTATAACCTGTTTGTGCTGGTACCCAGGTTAGGGTCAATCTGTTTGTTCTGCATGCATGCAGTCTAGCATAGAGCCATGCAGTCCCAAACAAGTTTGGAGGTAACTTGTATTGAGTTGATTATTTTTAAGGCAGCTTGACTGTGTGACTAAATGATAATGTTTTTTTTCTGAAAACTGATGCCTTAGTAGCTCTTGAGCGCATTGGTATATTGCTACGAATTTTGCTTGAATGAGAATTTTATCTTCGGCTTGGTTCCATAAATGCCGGCTCCTAAACCGTCATCAGTTTTTGAGTCATCCGTGTAGACAGCATATTCGCGTTGATGGGATATCCCTCATTTCACGAATTCCTGCCCGTTGTACTTATCTCAAAAGTTTTATCAAAGCTATATCTTGGAAGTATGCCATCGGATGGCATTCTTATAACAGGGTTGTTTTCCTCTTTGTTTAGCTTGCTGTAGTCTCTTCCGTGCATGTTGCTAAAGGGTGCTTGTCCTCTAAGCGACCTGCTTGAGGACAAGCACTGACCTGGCTTCGCCTTGAATGTATATGTGCAGTGCAGGCAGGTATCCCCGGTGGCACTCAGACATGTTTAAACAAAAAAAAAACAACAATTTTAAACAATTTTTTTTTAATTCTGTGCGTACAGATTGAAGTATGTCTATAACTTATTGTAGGTGTTGATTCCATGTTAACTTATGGTCGAAGATTACTCCCAAGTATGAAATTTCTGCCCGTTTAGTACAGGTAACCTAAGTCCTTCCAGTACTTTTTTTCCTGTACTACTATTGTCGTTGTATGAGGGTTCACCGTCAGCTCCTCCTCTTAACACCAACTGTCGATTATACCTAGGGCTATCTGTGTAAGATTCGAGAATGTCCTTGCGAATTTGCCTTTTGCAATAATCCCAAGGTCGTGGGCTTATCCTAAGCAATGAAAGCCTCTGGATGCTATTTTTTCATCAGTTTTTCCATTAGGATGGCCCAGAGTAGGGGCGAAACATCCCCTGTTTGCTCTAGCTGTTGGTGTTATTCCGCCAATTGCTGATATATCAACCCTGTTTTTTAAGTAGACGTTTATTTACTGGCACAATGAAGGAGGTATCTCTTCTTTTGCTAAAGCGTTTGCTATAGACTCGGTGAATGCATTTCTGAAAACACCCTCGATGTCTACAAATGTTGTCATGGCTATCTCTTTGTAGCCTGTTGAGATCGTCCAGTGCTAAGTCTGTTGACTTGCCTGGCAGATTCTTGGTTTTCTGTGATTCTCACATACCCGTGTTGGCAATGGAAATGAGTACTTACCCCCAAATTATACCAATATTTTGGCTATCCGGTTTTTAAGGGAGGGTTGAACAGAACATCTTCACCAACAGTTCAACTGAACAGAGTTCGGTTGCTAAGAAATTAGTAGTTTCATTGGTTAGTCTCTGGCAACATAACTCAGTTCACTTAAACTGTCAAGTTAATCACGACGGATCATATAAATAGAATGAAAAGATCCAGAAAACATTCTCAAATAACTGGCTAGATTGGATTGAGTTTTAATGTGAGAGGCTATATACCAGGCTACACTATGAAAGTCATTTAATTCATAAAAAATATAAACTTAGTTATAAGTTATTAAAATTCGTAAAATTAGTTTCTCCACAAGTTAAAGGCTGTCCCTGGTATACAACTTTCTCGCATCATCGCAATCCCTTTCATTAATTGAACTGGAACAATGACTAGAATGGTTATTATGTGCAGATACGTTGGCAATGATTTTTTATCAGATTTAAACTGATGAATTATAATTATGAAGCAAAAATTGATGTTTTATTCGATTACTTTCATACATAATTTGAGATAACTATACATGTTTAGGTATACAGAAAATACATTCAGGTTGTATTTGGAAGATTTGAAGGAGATATATGAATGATATTGTAAATTTCAGAAAAAGTGGCTGTTAACTTGTCCTGTCAAAAAGCCAATTGGAAAAAAATGGAATATCCAATAATAGTCCACCTTAAATAAAATTATATTTATTGGATATCTACGAAATGATTTCAAATGTTGATCTTAGCATCGAAGTTATCTAATTAAAAGTTTAAAGTTTTCGAATAAATTTAATGGGAAAGTTTTTTTTGCTGTTATGAAATAGTGCATAGAATAATAATATCCAAATGTGGTAGGCGTAAGAGCTCACAATTTGAAATTGATATCCCGGCTTCCTGTCCGAGTATTCAATAATATTTTGCTCCTTGAAATATATCTACAAAATTGCCATTACTATTCACTCTCGTAACTCATACACTTTCCACAAACTAGCTGATTTCGCATGTGAAGTAGATAGACAACAATGTATGACTGTCTTCGATACATCGCCGGACACTTAGCAATTCCTCTAGTATTTTTATTATTCCTTTGTTCGTAGTAATCTGAGAACTACTATATATGCTTCACAATTATTAATAATTACTTTAGCTTCTCAAAACTATCAAATAGGTATAACCCAATTATTCACATTAATACAAGGAACCAAAGGTTGACATTGAAATGTTAATTGAGTTCACTTCTAAGAAAATAAATCTGATAATGGTAAACTATTCAAATCTACTTGGTCGTTTAGTAATATCTTTGAGTTTTTAACTTCATTGATTACTTAGAATTCCAAATGATTAAGCTTCATTGCTTTATTTCATGTATGTCAAAGTTTCAATTCTTCTTCAGTAACATGGATTTCGCCTAAAATATTATACTCATATGATTTCTGGATGTTCAACCAGTTTGACCAATATACAACTTAGATGAAGTTCCACAACAAAATGTATGTACGTACCTACCCTTGATATCTCGAATATGGAAGTTGTCTCTATTGTTTTTGATAAACTTCCTCAACGTATTTTCTGTTTTACTTATATGCAATTTCAATATCTGGTCTGTTTAAAGATAAAGCTACATTGTCTGTTGATTTTCCAAAGTATGTCTAATATCTATAATTTTGATCATGTTTTTATGATATAGGTACCATATTACGAATTGTTTTTGCGTTGAGTTTTTTGAAAAGTATTTTATCTATTGATTCAGGCTGATACATGTTGTACACTGCAGTTTGTTTATTGAAATTATCTACTGAAAGGGTACATTCAGTAATCTTTATTATTATTTATTGATAGGTTGAAATATAAGATAAAACCCAATCAACCATCACCGGGAGAAATCTTTCGGAGAGAAATATTCAATTGTTTTTTAATAAAGATTCATCAGCTTATTTAACGTCTTAAACACTGCATTCAAGCAAATTCATTATTCGATGTCTTTGTACACATCATGCGACTTCAGCAGATCTGGTGAAAACCCGATCAGATTTATAGATGGGCCAACATAATTTTGAAGAAGATCCTATAAATTGCATGAGATCTGTGTTTCTGCAGCTTCAGTATAGAGTTTTTCCGAACTGATCAACTAGTTGTCAAAGTTCTAGTCTACTCCAAATACACTTTTCCAACTTTGTTTGATTTATTGTTGCATTAACTAACTCTTCCTGGAGTATGTGATACCGAGAAATGTGCTGTGATTGTAAGTCACTGCTTCGTTCAAAAATTCAAAAATCATAACTAAATTCATCGACAGCATAATCCTCAAAACAAATAAAACCTCTAGTCTCTGTTTTTTTCCGGGCCTCAGAAGTTGTGAAAGTTACCACGACAAGTCGTTCCTGTGTTTGCAAGATCAGATCTATTGGAATTCATTCTGGCCCCTATAATAGGAATAAAAAAAAAATTTATTTGTGAATATTTTTTGGGAACATTGTGATTGTATTCCTAGTAACACGATAAGGAAATATTCCTTCGCTTACGAGCTGCACGTCCTTTTGAACTCCTCGCATTGTCCTCTTCTCAGATAGAATGTTACACTTTTGTCCACCAGGAATTCAATATTTATAATATGCTAATACTATACCCTCAGGTACTTATATGAATTATCCTTTCCAAAGACATCAAGTGTTTAGTCATCCATATGAAATTATTGGTTGACCTCTTTCATATTTCTGAGAACAAATTAGTAATATCCAAGGTGTTTTATGACATTGCCTAAACCATAATGAGAAATGAACACGAAAGGAGCTACAGGAATCTTCTTTGGAGATAACTTGCTTTGTCTTCCAGCTGATATAGCTGTTCAATGCATTTGACAGTCTAACATTCCGTGGGATACTAAACGAAGGTTATTGGAAGACTTTGCTTTCCTTCACTGCACTATTTCAAGACTACAGTAAAGGAATCTAAGGCATATGTGGTTATATTGCAAGGGACCTGAGTTTATACTGCACGGATCCTATGAATTGGTCCAGAAGCAGATAATTTTTGAAGTAGGTATGTTATCAGTCTGTAATTCTTTTTAAGTTTGACAAATCTTCGTTTTGGTGATAGGTACCATTTGCACCCTATCAAAACAATTCTGAATTTGCTTATTCCCAGTCAAAAGAAAATATACCTTCTCGAAGGACCAATTTCATTATTGACTTGATTTGTTTTACATTATTCTTCCATTCGGAAGGGTTTCTCCCGTCACAAGTCGTTATTACTGTGATCAACGTCGAAAACTGAAATAATGTCTCAATTTCTTCCCCAATTACAGTAATACAAACTCCGTTTTATTTATTCGGGATTATTAATCGTTTTTAAATTGATTTACTGCCGTTACACATTCATGCCAGTAATTAAATGACCCTTTTATTACTTTCTATTTGAGAACTGTTATGTTTTATGGTATTCCTATCATAAAATAAATAAAAATTCGTTGTACTGTTTTGTGATCGATTGTGTCAACTTAATATACAGAGGTTAGATTAATTTTTATTGGCGGTATATTGTGTAATAAAAGTAAAGCCTAGAGAAATGTCACTGCTATAATTTTATCGCTGACTGTGGGATGATTTTCCGAATTAATTGTTTTTGATATAATTTATTGCTTCAAAGAAATTAGCAAAATGATAGTGAAATTACTGAATCTGAAATGTGGGTATGTTAGAACTACGAGATGTTTAAATATTATTGACAAACTCCGGTTGCGAATTCCTCTCTTTATTATTCCATTCATTAACAGTTCATTATTTTTTTTCCATAACCACATTAGTGAAAAAATCAGGCAGTTATACATTGTAGCTCTTCGTGAAATGTACGTTATTTCAACTGTGGCTTGAGTTGATGTTTCTGAACTGAACTGAACAATTAAAATTTAAACTCAGTTTCTAGTATTTTTGAATAATTGAATTCCATTCAATGAAATCATTCTTATCAGTATTCCTGAGTACAATCTTCAATTGTATTTTCATGTATCACATATGTGTGAATTCTTTGATTTTTGTATGTTCTGTGGTGAAATCCAGCAAACATGAACACAGTTACAAAGAGCGTTTTGAAGTAAAAAAAGACATTTCTACTAATATCCTTTGAAACGGATTCGAACAACTTTTGATAAAAAAATTATGCATGAAAATATCTATTCAAAACGAGCAGAATTTTATTGGTTAGGTACTCTTCCTTGAAAAATCCGCCTTTAGTACTGGATTGAGAATCTCCTTAAATAGAATCCACTTTAATTTATTGAAAAATACTTTTTTTACGACCGGCCGTTTTTGCTCATTTTCGCGCATGCACTATAGTTTGGGAAGTGTCACTTTCCCACACTAGTGCGGAAAATAAAATATGTCAATTTACGTTTTTATATGTACATTTCATTGATTTTACCTGTATATTGATATTCAAACAATTGAAGGACTTAATATTTAATGTAACCCAGACAATTTTTTTTATTTTCTATTAATTGGAATTAAATAAAAATTGGGATACTTTCATATATCTACCCTATACATTTCTCAAAATCAATCTACATAACAATCAAAGTAGGCTGAGTCAAGTGGTTTGGTGTGGTAACCAAAGATTTACTATGACAACCATGTTATCATCAAGACGTTATAGTTTCAAGTCAAAGCGTTGTCGGATTGACAGATTCCGCATTTTTCATCATATTCAATAGCAGTATTTCAATGGATTCGTCAAGCGAAGAGCTCCCAAAATCAATTGTAAATGCTGCAGATGAGGTAAATTCAGACTTGTTACCTAGTAAGTAAATCACGAGAAAGATATGAACAGCAACACTGAAATTTTAAATTGGTTCAAGGAAAAAGAAGTGAATAGCTTCAGAGAATAGGTTTTTTTGGCGTATTTTTCCGAAGTGAGTGAGGTACTGAAATCCAATACCCTATGGTCGCGTTACTCGATGGTGCAATGTATAGTTGAAATAAAACGAAAACTATAAGCAAGTTTCATAAGTTGAAATCATTCCGAAAAAGCAAAATGTTGGTTTTCGACCACATGAAGCGCAAATTTTTTCCAAAGAAGACATATCCAAGTTTATGCTAGCCCCTGATAAGATATATATTAAACTTTGAAGTAGGTACCATTTTTGCTCTAGCCGGTGCTCTTCGCAGAATGGAGATTATGAAAATCAAGATAGAGGAAACCTAATTATTGTTAAAATTGCCGATTCGGAAAACCATACTTCAAGTTCCATTGTTATATCTGAAGACATAAATAATGGAACCATTTTGAAGTTCTATAGAAAGTATGCAAATTTACGGTTTCCTACCACCACACACCGTTTTTCTTTTCATCAATTATTAAAAAGACAAATGCTCTGTTCAGTGCGTAGGCATGAACATATTTGATAAAATACAATTAGATCGCTACCTACTTAGACCTACCTAACCCATATCGTTACGCAGGTCACAGTTTTAGACGATCCTTGGCATCTTTTCTAGCCCCCGATAAAATAACTCAACCTAGATGAGTAACTCGCCGATCACGCCTCAAACTTTGCTTGTAAGGGACATCTTCCCTCACCGACAGTATTGAGCGTTATTATCAGAAATATTAAGGTTCAATAAAACAGAAATAGTGGAAACCCAATATGGAATGGAAACCTGAAATTATGATGGAAAAATCTCCACAGGATTTTGAGAACAGCCGATGCTCTATTTGACATGTTTTTTTCATAAGTCATTCATTTTACTCTTTCCCAATTTGGTTCCCCTTTCTCGATAATTACGACACTGGTAGCTTACCTACAAAATGACATATTTTGATTTCCAGCATCAAATGGTATTGTACACATTTCACAATGCTTTACCATTGCTTTATGATAAAAACTAACAATAGTTCAACACAAATTAACTCAGAATTTGCCATTTATTCATGAAAAAACACTCCAATGAGCCAAAGACAAAAACAAACAGAAACGTTTTGTTGTTGTTCTATCAAATATCAAATGCAGCGTTGCCGTACTGACGTTCGGCAATGGAAATACTATAATATTTACATGCTCCCAACAGGCTGCAATGAACGTTTCAATTGCCTTCTAATTGCTATATATTTAATCCATGACAGTATTTATGGGTTTTCGTTGCCATCAATATACCCGACAGAAATCAAAATCTAGCTGACGTACTTAACGTATTCTTGAAAAATTGCGACATGGCAACAATGTCATGATTTGAGGAATATCATTATAAAAAGATGTTACCTTCACTACTATTTGAGTATTACTCATCTAGGTTATGTCACTTGATCGGAGTTTCTAGCAGATTCAGACGAAGGGATAATCAACATAAAACGTCTCGGAGGCTGGAAGTCAACTGCTGATGCTACCCTTCCCTATAAGTGGGATCGATTATACATGTTCATTGGTATGTGATTATTGACAATGAAGAAACAACTAGTGGGGTGAAGTGGCAAGATTTTGAAAAGAGGAAGTTGAAATAGTTGGAATAGCTTGGAACTTAATTTTATACTAATATTCAAAGTTTCGAGCAATGATTCGAGAAAATTTTAAATTACATTCTTTTGGAATATTTTCCTATCTTTTCACAAATATCATTTTTTTTTTTTTCAGACGAGCTTGACTATAGTTCAATTTTCTCATTTTCTCTTCACCAGATGGCATTAAACTGAAAACTTTGTTTTTGTCACTCTCGCTGTTACATTAGTTCGTTTCTAACAATTTTATCAGAATTCCACTATCATTTTAGTGAAATGGCAATCTAACTACATCTTCTTTTCCTGATTATAATCAAGTTTCGATAATAATCTTGCATGAGCGTTTCATTAAGATAAGAGTGAACGTGACGAAATCACCAATTTTTACTCACTCGAGAATCGTAAGAAGATCAAGGTGAAGTCATGAGAGAGTCAGACAGTACGACATAAATGGTAGTGCAGGCGGCTCAGATTTCACACCCACTTGATAGCTATAGCTTGATAGCTATAATAGCTATAAGTGAATCTACCCCCTTATAGCTCAAAATTCGAGGCTGAATCGAGACAACAAATTAGTTATTAAGAAGAGGCCAGTAATGTTATACACCGGTATTCTGTTACAAGTCCTTTGAATCATTAAAAGTCCCAAATTATAAACATTCTTTATTAATTTGTTGATATTTATTTCACTTGTAGTGGAAGTGAACAATGTGCTGTATGAAACACTGAGAGCACACAATAATGTGTACTTAGCTTCTGAATGTGAATCTGAACGGTCAATCCTCAGTGTTCAGAAGGTACCTCCAGTTTGTTGAATTCCATCAATGAAATGTGTTCAGGAAAGACTGTGCTGAATCCTCAATATCCAGAAGGTACTTCCATCAATGAGACATGTTCAGAAAAGACGGTATTCCTTGCGTTAGGACCTACTCCCAGATTAAAAGGGACCTGTATTTTCATAGGCCTTAAAAAATGTACCACTTCGACACACCTTCATTCGACTCGAGCTCTGTGTTCAATTTGATTTTTACATATGCATATAAGGAACATATTTATAATTTTGAGACATATATTTGTTGAATGTAAAAAAAAAGAAACTCTGGGATCGACTAAAAGCATGTGAAAATACCGCGAATGTGCATGAATCATTAGTGAAATGAAACAGCATTAAATAAGCAAGAAGGCTATACAATTTAGTAAAGAAAAAAACAGGAAGGTTGTAGGATTTAGTAAAGAGAAAATGCAGGAAGTTTGTAGGACGCTATCTCAAACACAACTTGTTCAACAATAAAACCAACCTTGTTTTTGCTCTGGAAAGAATTGCATACATCAGCAAATAATACGAAATTATGAAGAACTATTCAAACTAACCTTTATTAGTCCCTTCAGAAATATGAAGGCTCGGAAATCAAGAAAACCTTTCAAATTATTCAAGCATCAAAATGACGTCTCGTGCACAGACACAGCAATTATGTCTCTAATTCGTAGCACTTGGGATTCACCAGCTAACAAAAGGGCAGAAGTAAGGTGCTTACTAGTTTTATTAATTTCTTGTACAAAAAAAATATTTCCGGTTGACATTGTTGATAATCTCCGTCATTCTCAAGAAATTCTGTGACAGTATCTGACAGATCTCACAGAACTGCGATCAATAGACGTTCATTGACAAATATTGAAATAGTTGTTTATTTGCTATGGATTTGGGCATTTATTTGCGTTTCAAGGATAAGTTATTGAAATAATTGAAAACAATCAATTAAGAATGTTTATAATTTGGAACTTTCAATAGTTCAAAGGAATTGTAACAATTTACTTGTTACATTTCTGCAGTCTAAATATGATTTTGCTTAGGAAACGTAATAAAATTCATAACAAGATGCTATGTTTTCATCGTTAGTAATCGATACATTTGGATGGATACGCCATGAGAAATTGTTGGCGTCGACTATAAGTTCTGGCATGAATAAAACAACTATTCCACAACTTTTACAAATTCTTCTTCCCAAAAAGCCTTCTGGCTTAATATTTTGCTCGCAATAGGGAGTACGACAATTAACCACTAACTCATGGGAAACTATTTACCAATTGCTTATTTAGAGGAAATACAACAGAGTGAAACCAATCTCTAAACCTACTTTTCAGCTGTTAGTATTTTCTGGGATATACTCATAATTATGAGTAAGTAATTTCATTATAATTATATAGTTAACTAATTATACTTACAGTATCGCAGTATAATTATGAGATAATTTGACTCATTGTAATGACTTACTCTATTTCATTTTAATGAGATACAGTCAGTCATAATAATGAGATAACATTGGAAAACATATTTTTGCTAGTACTGCTATGCCATAGTTATTGTGCACTTTTCTCGTATATTTCATCAGGTGATGTTTTATTAACCAAAGTTAAAGACCTCTGATAAGAATAATAATATATTTTATTTTATTAGAAGTGGTTTCTAGTTTTATTTTGGTTACACCTGGTCATTCACTAGGTAATAGTTTTTAAGGTGTCAGCCATGTACATAAAATATACAGTGTGGTCCAACGAAAACTTAACACCTCGATTTTCCGGCTTTAAAATGAAAATGTGGAAAATCGCTCGGACCCGTCAATTTCTAATACGAGGGGGAACAACTTTTCCGCTGTTTTCATCCCCGTAACTTCAACCACCTAACGGGGGTGAGCACAACCCCTTGATTTTGAATAGGGATGCGGGGTGTTGCGATACCTCATTTTGAAGATCTCATCGTGTACTATCTGACCGTAAAATTTCGCTCCAAAATATCCATCGATAACGAAAGGACAAGTAAAGTAGTGGAAGAGTACGTACTTTTGTGATTACTTTATTAAATGCTCGAAATGGGCACCATCCACTTCCATGCAGTAATATAAGTTTTGCTGAAAACGTTCACGTACATTACTCAAGATTTCTGGTGTAATTTGACGGCATTCATTAATGATCCGAGTTCGCAAATCATCCAGTGACTCAGGCTGGGTAGCGTAAATCTTGGATTTCAGGTGACCCCATAGAAAAAAGTCCAGTGGAGCCAGATCAGGTGATCTGGGTGGCCACTCAATATGTCTCCTTCTTCCAATCCAGGCGTGAGGAAAATTGTCATCTAAGAACTGACGCACCGGTTGAACAAAGTGAAGTGGTGCGCCATCTTGTTGGAAAATGATCGTTTGATGGTCTTCTGCATTCTCCAATACTTGCACGAGGGCTGGATAAATAGCGTTCTCCAATAGATCGAGATAAATTTGGCCTGTGAGATTACCGGGTATAAAAAAAGGGCCGATTATGTGATTTCCATATATACCCGCCCAAACATTTAATTTTTGGGGGCGCTGTGTATACCTCACGAAATAATCTTGGATTTTCATCTGACCAATACCGACAGTTATGCCGGTTTACAATGCCGTTAAGGTAAAATGAACACTCGTCCGAAAAACAGATATCGAACATGTAGTTTTGATTGCCGTTAATTATTTCACTGATCACTTCACAGAACTGGAGTCGGCGATCGGGATCATCCTCATTCAGTTCCTGAACCAATCGTATCGTATAAGGATGGAATTTATGTTGTTTCAGGATTCTCATGATTGTTGTGCGTGAAACACCAGATAAATCGGACAATTTCCTAGTACTAACGGTCGGATCCATTGGTATATGACCTAAGACAGCCACGTCCCTCGCTTCGTCTCTTTCATGCACCCTCTTTTTGTTTCCAACTGAACCAGTAGCGTCAAATTTGGCAACCAGTTGCACAACGTAAGCAGCGGATACATTTTTTCCAGGATGTCGTTCGTTAAATAAAGCCGCTGTTGTGCGCGCAGAGTCGTTATTTCGGAAAAATAATTTTATCATTTCCACCCTTTCTTCTACGGAATACACCATTTTAATTCCACTACCAATTTACAATCGCTTTGACACACTTGTACCGTTCTTAAACATTCACGATAGACTAAGGTACAAAAACAAGGTCCGTCTACTTTTTTGGACAAAAAATTAACGACTCAATACCTTTGAAATGCGTCGGATACGAATACTATTCTCGAGATAAATTCCATATTGCCTCTTTCACTATTTTCGCTGTTATTTCATTATCGGTGGATATTTTGAAGTGAAATTTTACGGTCAGATAGTACACGATGAGATCTTCAAATTGAGGTATCGCAACACCCCGCATCCCTATTCAAAATCAAGGGGTTGTGCACACCCCCGTTAGGGGGTTGAAGTTACGGGGATGAAAACAGCGGAAAAGTTGTTCCTCCCCGTATTAGAAATTGACGGGTCCGAGCGATTTTCCACATTTTCATTTTAAAGCCGGAAAATCGAGGTGTTAAGTTTTCGTTGGACCACACTGTATTCATACATTACATTAGACCGCATGACCTTTTTCGGAAAATATTTTGAGAATTGTCATAATTGGTTTCGTTTTTCGTGTGCCGCCCAGTATAGGACATGTCTCAATTTGTTGTTTTTACTTTTTAAGCATGCACTATAATAGCTCTCAATTAGTTAAAAATTTTATTCATTCTTCAATTCTAGGTGACAATTGCAGACAGATATTCATGACTCTCTACCACTCAATTATATAACTTCACTAATAGTCCTAATTTATTCAGTAAAGATCAAATCGTATAGATGTAATTATGAAAGGGTCGTATTCCCATGCAATCCTCAGGAGGCGACAGTATGAAAGGCACCCCCTTGTTGGGAAAAGACACTTTTAAATTAACAGTGCCATTGGAAAGTGAAATATATTGTTTTATTCCATTTCCGTGACAAGATTTTCATTGGAAATTTCAACGTAATTAGATGGAATGGCGGTCAGTTGGACACATTGGTGTGGCTGAAATAACAACGTGGTAATCCCTATAGATTCCTTGCCTTCACGGAAACATTTTTTTCCAAATCCATCCAATACAAAACCGGTTGGTATTGTATATTTTCATCATTAGTCAGGTAAAAACAGGGCAGAAAAGACAGTAAGAGTCACACAATTTTCGCCAATCTAATGTACCAATCATATCAAACACCGAAAATCAAAGCTTAATAATTCCTACACCCCGTGACGAAGAATAAAGTCACATGTACTAAGTACATCGAATTTAAAAACATTTTTTTATATGGTGATGATATTGCTACGTTCCAAAATGATTATTTACGTCGGGCCTAGAGCAAAACCCTCCGTCTTATCATGTAGGGGTCATTTGAGATTTACTGTTCAAAAATATCAACTTAGGTTAGATTGGGTTTAAATGAGATCCGGTCTCTGGTCTATTTATGACTCCCAGTACATCCAAACTCTCGAAGAAACTGATGAGTACATTGGGAAAACAATTTGAAAATATGTTCATAAGTGTTTGAGTTCCAGTGATTTGTCAGTGTCCTGTTGTTTCCTCGTGTATGCAATTCATGCTTCAGAATAGACTAGCCTCGATAGATTGTGCCAATACTTCGAGTCTTTCATTAGAATATAATGACATTTATGACAGATTACTGATTCTGGCCCAGTTTCGGCCTTTCCTTTTGCCAGGGCATCCATCATTTATTTTTTTGTAGGCCAATCTGTTGTATCCAGACTAGGCTAACACTGTTGCTCTGCGTTAAACTTATCATGGTATGTTCCATAGAGCGGTTCTGATTATGTCAAAATTTATTATTGTTTTAAGTGGTGCTGATTTTTCAGCTCTCTTACACACATTTCAGTGGCATATATCTCTCCCTGAAATATCGTCGCTAGGCTGCCCATGCTGAATAAGCGCTTTACTACCAAGTTACCGTCATATAATCCGGCTCCAACGCATTCCACAGTTTTGGAGCCATCGATATACCAACATTCATTTGCTCCACATAGATCTGATTCGTAACTGAACCTAGTATTTTTTTCATGAAAAACTATTGTGTAGGACGTGTGGTAGTTGATTGTTTTTGGCATGATGTTTGCGTATATTCCCAGAACGCTGGACACATATCTGCGGCAAGTTAATGGCCGCTTAATATAGAGTATGAATGTGACTCATCCTGCTTTTCTCTTACTTGGTTGATGTTTGCTCCACCAGGCTACAGATCTATACATGATCATTGGTCTTATGACGATCACGTGTTCCATGTTCTGCCAAATATTCTGTGATATAATAATAATAATACTCCCTCATAAACTTTCATAGAGTGTAGCCAAAGGCATAGCCTGTGCGGGTAGAGGACGGCCATTGTTATTATTTGCCGTGGTGCTATATGTTTATAATAATAGGCCTCCGATCAAGTAACACAACCTATAGTCGAATTCCTAAATTGCAGATAGTGACTCATCGTACAATTTCTGGTTTTTACGGGAATTGAAAGTGCGGAGGGGATGTATGAAAGTGGCAAAGTAAAACTTGATTTGAAGCCAAAATACCTAGCTTATTTGTCTTCTATTTTTTTACCTGATTTATATGAATTATGAACCGTACAACCGATGAGTCACTATCCACAATTTGGGAAATAGACTATAGATGAGTAATACCCAAATAGTACAGAAGGTTTCATTATGTTATCCCTCAAATCATGACATTGTTGCCATGTCGTAATTTTTTAAGGATACAATAAGCACGTCAGCTAGATTTTGATTTTTGTCGGCTATATTCATGGCAACGAAAACCCAAAAATCATCATTGGATGAAATATATAAGAATAAAAAGGCAATTGAAACGTTCATTGCAGCTCGTTGGGAGCATATAAAAACAATAGTATTTCCATCGCCAAACAAACGCTGCATTTGATATTTGACAGAACAACAACAAAACATTCCTTTGTCTTATAGGAGGAGTGTTTTTTCGTGAATAAAGGGCAAATTCTGAGTTAGTTTGTGTTAAATTATCATTAGTTTTTATTATCAAGCAATGGTGAAACATTATGAAAGAACCCACGACCTTATGATTGTAAGACGAGCGCTCTACCATCACGACCATCACGGCCCTTGGTGTCTGAGAAGAAATATTGTTCGAAGTTTAGGTATGACAGAGAAAGATATGTTTGAGTTTGTCAGTACACTTTTGTCTGTGTAATCTTTATCAAACCTAACTTAAAAAATTCATTGTAGAGACTGCAGTCCGATTCAAATTATAGTTACGAGACCATTATAATTGGTGGTGATTTTAATATTAACTTCGCAGGCGACACTAATGAACTGTACCTTTTCCAGGACCAGTTAGCATGTTTTAATTTTAAGTTTACTTTAACGAGCCAACGAGGGTGACTGTACATTCAAGTACTTGTTTAGATAATTTCTTAACTAGGGAGGATTCTGACTATACCGTGGCAGTCAGAGATTTATCTATCTGACCACTTTGCAATAATAATTTATTTTCAATTATTGCAAAAATATGAACAGGACCCTTACATCTCTAATAACGGTAGGGCCTTCACCGAGGATAATATAAATTCATTTATAACACTTCTAGCACAGGAGTCGTGAGTAGACCTGTATAGAGAAACATGCCCAAATAGAGCCTATGAAACTTTCAACAACATAATTCATTACTACATCGAGGAGACTTTTCCTCTAAAACGTTTTAAAAGGCAAATAAAAATACTGAATACTAATATACTTAGTCCTGAACTATACGAGCTGAAGAATTCAGTTATATTTTTTTCAGAATGCCCAAGAGTAAATGACCAATATAAGGACACAAGTAGACAACTGACGCAAACATATAGAGAAAAGCTCAAAAATAGTTATAAGCAATGCGTAAACAACAGGATATACAACTCGCACAATAAATTTAAAACCATGTGGAAAATTGTAAACCAAATTAAAAAAAATATCAGTTCCAATAATCTCACTATTTATGATGATGACTCAGTGGTCTCTGATCATGACATGGCAAACAACTTCAATAATAATTTTTTGGAAACATTGCAACACGGAGTCACTGACATCAACTTTATGGAAAAAAACATATCAATAGGTCAGAAGTCTTTTTTCCTTCATCCAATAACCGAACGCGACGTTATTGATCTCATAAAAAGTTTAAAAAATTCAAATGCACGTGGTTATGATGAAATATCGAATAATCTATTGAAAAAATGCGCTGTTGAATTGGTTAAACCTTTGACTTACCTCATAAATACTTCTCTAGAGCTAGGAGTTTTCCCGGACAAGCTGAAAGGAGCCCTAGTTACCCCTATTTTCAAGAAAGGTGACCCCAATCTTTATGTCAACTACAGAGAAATCAGTCTCCTTTCAAGTATATCTTATTATCTATAGCTTTTCGAATTGAACATCAAACAACAGTTGACTTCTTTTTTCGTCTCCAATAAACTTCTTTCACCAAAACAACATGGGTTCACCCAAAACAACAGCACTGAGACTGCCCTAATTGAATTCTATGAACATCTAGTGAATGCTCTCGATGGCAAATTTCATACCTGTGGATTGTTCATTGATTTCTCCAGAGCTTTTGACTGTGTAAATCACGACCTTCTTCTTTTGAAATTGGAAAGATATGGTGTGAGAGGAATTCCTCTAAAACTTATGAAATCGTATTTGAAAGGTAGGGTCCAAAAATTAGTCATTAACAATACTGAATCCAACCTAGGTACCATCGAACAAGGAGTCCCCCAAGGTTCTATTTTGGGGCCTCTCTTGTTCCTTATTTACGCTAATGACCTGATGCAATTTTTCAACAGCATCTCAAATACTCATGTTGTACAAACTTCCTCGTCAAGGACCAAAATGCGTCAGTTCTTGCTGAAAAAACTCAGAACCTGTATAAACAAATTATATCATGGGCAGATAGAA
Source organism: Chrysolina americana (assembly GCA_958502065.1). Classification (NCBI taxonomy): domain Eukaryota; kingdom Metazoa; phylum Arthropoda; class Insecta; order Coleoptera; family Chrysomelidae; genus Chrysolina; species Chrysolina americana. Next base: position 75,401,001 of record OY293413.1, read on the forward strand.
ACCATTTGAAACTGAACATAACCAAAACAGCTTTGATGAAGTTCAACATTAATAATGCCCCTGAGCGTTTCATCATCTGCGAGAATGATGATTTGTACGTTGAATCTTGTTCATCCACAAAAATGCTAGGTCTCATAGTGGACTACAGACTCACTTGAAAACCCTATGCAATAAATTGCGTAAAAATTTCTATGCACTGAGATTTATGGCAACACGATGTGGTAAAGATATTTTACTGAGTTTATATTATGCTACTATTCACTGTCATATGAGGTATGGAATTCTGACGTGGGGAACAAGATCATCTGCTGAAAGGGTCTTCATTTTACAAAAATATGCAATCAGAATTGTTACCACTGTCACTGGTTTATTTATTTATCAGTTATGTGTTCTCGCACACAAAAATAAACTTGCTTTTTCGACTAAACAACATCAATACTCGACACGCTCTAATGACTTATAATAAACTGGATGACCATATCAAAAGCGCACCTAAAATAAATGTTTTCAAATCAAGGCTGAAAACTGCCATCTCCATATAATTTTGACTAATCCTAAGATATGAAGAATTTATTTACTTAAATCTCCTTGAAATATACCCTCGGTGAATTTTGTTTTTATATTGCTAGGTTGATATATTTCAACTGAACTTATCATGTGCATATATTTTGATTAATCCTAGATCTTATTTATTAATAGTTCTCTGTTATACACTTTCCTTATATCAGGTATTTCTATATTACATATTTCATATTGACGTACTCCTTGTTATTGTACTTATGGATACTTTCTCTTTGTACTTTTCAACAAGTGAAATAAACATTTTTTTCCGGAGGGCGCGCTGGTGTGTCATTAACCCCAGTAAACACTTCCCACGTCCATGGGGTAAGTGATTACTGGGTCCGAGAATCATGTGCCCTGAGTAGGCGGAGTGAACCAAGAATTACGGCCTTCTGCATTCGCCCGGCTAGGATTTCTGCCATGTCACGGCAAGCCGGTATGATTTTTAAGTTTGAGAGCAGTGTGTCCATCATTCCACCAAGGACCCCTATCATCAGAACCACCATCTTGACAGAATGGTTTGGGTAAAGCCTGCGGAGTTCAAAGAGAAGATCTCGATATTTAGTCCGTTTTTCCTCCTCTTTTCGGACGATGTTCGTTTCGCCAGGAGCTGAAAACTCAATGACGAAAATCGTCCTACTTTGATGGTCGAGGAGTACTACATCAGGCTCATTGGCTTGTATTTGCCTGAGGGTGGGGAATGAATAGTTCCAATGGATTCGGCACTTCTCATTCTCCACCACGGACTCAATATCCCCCGGAGCATAAGGCAACACCGGTGTCTCGTCTACACTGTACGAGTGTCGTAGATGGTAGTACAACACTCGTAGGGCCGCGTTATGTATGTGGATATAGGCTGAGACCGCATAAGCTGGACAAGCTGACAGCAAATGCATTATGGTCTCAGCTGCCCCACGACACGCTCTACATCTAGTGTCAGGGACCTCCATACCCATCACGCGACTGCGGTAGACGAGAGTGTTAAAGACACCATCCTGGCAGGCCATTATGAATCCCTCGGTCTCCGAGTTCAGCCCACTTGACCTGAGAAACGAGAAGGTCAGGTCTCTGGATAAGCCTAGGTCTTCAATGTTCTTGAAGGAGACCCCATGCATCGGCTTATCCTTATGTAGCTGCAGGAGCCTCTCACACTCCGGCGTTATTATTATTATTATTTTTTTTTTTCCGTTAGGAATTACCCAGTCAGGCACTATCTCCGGAGCCCCGACACTTCCGGAGGGCGCGCTGGTGTGTCATTAACCCCAGTAAACACTCCCCACGTCCATGGGGTAAGTGATTACTGGGTCCGAGAATCATGTGCCCTGAGTAGGCGGAGTGAACCAAGAATTACGGCCTTCTGCATTCGCCCGGCTAGGATTTCTGCCATGTCACGGCAAGACGGTATGATTTTTAAGTTTGAGAGCAGTGTGTCCATCATTCCACCAAGGACCCCTATTATCAGAACCACCATCTTGACAGAATGGTTTGGGTAAAGCCTGCGGAGTTCAAAGAGAAGATCTCGATATTTAGTCCGTTTATCCTCCTCTTTTCGGACGATGTTCGTTTCGCCAGGAGCTGAAAACTCAATGACGAAAATCGTCCTACTTTGATGGTCGAGGAGTACTACATCAGGCTTATTGGCTTGTATTTGCCATAGGGTGGGAAATGAGTAGTTCCAATAGATTCGGCACTTCTCATTTTCCACCACGGACTCAATATCCCCCGGAGCATAAGGCAACACCGGTGTCTCGTCTACACCGTACGAGTGTCGTAGATGGTAGTACAACACTCGTAGGGCCGCGTTATGTCTGTGGATATAGGCTGAGACCGCATAAGCTGGACAAGCTGACAGCAAATGCATTATGGTCTCAGCTGCCCCACGACACGCTCTGCATCTAGTGTCAGGGACCTCTATACCCATCACGGGACGCGACTGCGGTAGACGAGAGTGTTAAAGACACCATCCTGGCAGGCCATTATGAATCCCTCGGTCTCCGACTTCAGCCCAATTGACATGAGAATCGAGAAGGTCAGGTCTCTGGATAAGCCTAGGTCTTCAATGTTCTTGAAGAAGACCCCATGCATCGGCTTATCCTTATGTAGCTGCAGGAGCCTCTCACACTCCGCGGCTTTTACGTGGGCTTTCTTCTGAACGGGTTCCAACTCGGTGATAGAGTTTGGGTTTGTTCGTTCAGTGTCGAATACGAAACCGAGTTCATCGGCTGCACGGGTTGCTGCCTTGAAAAGAAATGCTCCAATCCCTGCTTTTTCATGATCACATACCAAGCAGAGAAGGGGATCTGAACTCCTGATGACTTTACAGGCTCCATCCAGTACCATTCTGTTATGTAGACACTCCAAACTCAAAAGTCCACGGCCTCCCCGTTGTCTGGGGAAGTATAACCGTGGAACAGACGATTTAGGATGCAAGCTTCCATGAAGATGCATCATTTTGCGAATTTTTACATCGAGTTGTCGCAGCTCTTCCTGAGTCCATTTCATTACTCCAAAGGAGTAAAGTAGAATCGGAACGGCAAGCATATTAGTTGCAGCAACTTTGTTCTTCCCCGACAGTTCTGAAGACCAGATCTGTCGGAGTTTGTGCTGATACTTGCTGATACTTTTATCAGAAATATTAGAAGATGTCAGTAGATCACCTGTTTCTTAAAACATGTAACTAGAAAAACTTCGCTCAAGACATTAGCGGGAACTGACCAATACTTACTTATATATTTGTTAGTTACTATTACCGCTGTTGGGCGACGGTCTGTGGATTTTGCAAAGGCGTAGATGAAGGTTCGTGGAAATGCGAAAAATACTTCTTTTTAACTATCTAACTGCAGAAACTTTATTTTTTGGGGTTACTTATAATTAGTGCCGATAATTGGTGTGGTGCCGTTAATAGGTACGTTTATCTTATCGGGTGAATTAGAAAATTGTAAATAATTAAAATAGTTTCACAATTACAGTAGTCAGGTATAATGTTAGGCACCAGAGTTAGATAGTTATTTCTTCGGCATGCACCTGCAGATGGCATATTTAATAAAAAATCATAACTTTCAATTAGTTTAGAGATGGTCAATAATACTGCAGAGGTGGATAGACTTCACTAGAATGTTCGAAATGTACTCATGAATAGGACATTATAGATAAAGAAAAGCACCTGCAGATGTTCCTTGGTTCGCCCTAAATATTTGGCAATAATTTCTGGCTATGAACTCTGTTGTCTAGTTTACTCTATTCTTTGACTCATCTTTCTAGCTGTTATGAAACTCGAGCACTGTTCAATCCTGCATAAGAAACTGAAATTTTTTTTTGGTTCTCTGGGTTATGGAAGATATTGTGTACAATACTTGCTGGAAAGATCACTAGCTACTTTCCATTCTCGTTATGTAATATACTATCCATATTAACCGTTTTTTTCTCCATATTATTTATAACATTTACTCTGATGATGAGAATCAGTCGAAAACGCTCAGCTCAACAACAAATATATGCATGTCTAGACGAGGGTAAGAAAGTTGCAGGTTTATTTTTCGACTTAACTTCTGCTTTCGATGCTATTAATTCAAAATTTCTTGAAGAGTAATCAAATGAATTAGGTATCAGAGGTAAACCTCATCGAGAAATAGACTCAATATGCTCCAAGCTTGCTAAAAATACGTTTCCCATGCTACACTCCGAGAAAGAAATTAGTCAACGAGAGCTAACGTGTTTTTATTCACTTGTAGATATACTCAATCTTGAGTTTTAATAATAATATGGGGTCAACCCACCAAACTTGACAAAATTCTTGGACTACAAAAAAAAATTATAAAAATTATGAATATATAATTATAATACAAAGGATCATGTAGAGAAATTATCAGGAAACAAAGATTACTAACTGTTACAGCAATACATATTTTCAAAATTTCGTGCTTTATTCACAAAAATAAAAACAAATTAAAAGCTCAATCAGGATATAGGTACATAGGTATCAGACGAGGAGAGTACAAGAAATCCACTCTCATTAAGTATACTGTGTCTGTTTGCATGTCTATTGGGCAAAGAATGATGTAAATTATTAGTAACGTTATATTATTCATACATAATATACAGGGTGTTCCGAAACTATGGTGCCAAATTGAAACAGAAAACTCCACTCGAAAAATAAATAGGACTTTCCTAATATTTCTTTTCTCAAATGCCGTTCGTTACAGAGATACAGGGTGTTGAATATGAAAAATTGAAAGTAATTTTTATTGATAACTTCCACAGTTCTGAAAATTAAAACATTTGTGTTCAAAAGGTGCTTCTTTTCGAAAAAGAAACCACATTTTCAGTTGTTAGCAGTGGCGAACAAAAAGGGCATCATGGTCATTTTTCTCCCATATTTTTTACGCCACTGGTGAAATCAGAAAAATTAATAATTTTTTGCATTCATCTTTCAATTTTGAGTAAAAACTGTAAACCTGTTTGTTTCCAGAAAAATCAACCGTTTTCAAAATAATTGCACTTTTATGAATACAAACATAACTAGTAATGAAAAAAATGTTCGACTGAAGTGAATTTTACAATCCTAATTACTGGTTGAACTTACAACTAGATATTCTACCAAAAAAATTAATGACATTTCCACATGCATTTTTCTCGTCACTTTCATAGTTACAAAAAAAGACAATCAAATTTGAAGGTATGCCTTTCTTCAATGGGTGCTCTATTTTCAAAAGAAATCAATTGTCAATGTTACGTGCAGAAAAATACAACAGTTTCTTTTCCCACCTCACATCAAATTTTTCATTACTAGTATGTTTGTATTCATAAAAGGCCAATTATCTTGAAAACGGTTAGTTTTTCCGGATTCAAACAGATATACATTTTTTACTGAATGAGGAATGCGAAAAATGCATAATATTTCTGATTTTACCAATGGCGTAAAAAATAGGGGAGAAAAAGGACCATGATGCCCTCCTTGTACGCCACTGGTAACAACTGAAAATGTGTTATCTTTTTCGAAATGAAGCACCTATTGAACACAAACATTCATAAAAATGTTATTGAAAAATTTTGGAAACTGTGGAAGTTATGAATAGAAATTACTTTTAATTTTTGATATTCAACACCCTGTATCTCTGCAACAAACGACATTTGGGGAAGGAAATATCAGGAAAGTCCTATTTATTTTTCAAGGGGAATCTTCTGTTCCAATTTAGCACCATAGTTTCGGGACACCCTGAATATACCTATTTTTGTAGTTTGTCATATTTTTACAGTTTTAGTTTTAGTGACAAAACGTTGTGTTCCTTGTAGCACTTCAATGGCAAATGAATATCTTTCTATCTATCTGCTAGGACTCGCCGTTAAAAGGTAAGACCTCGTTAATCCTTAGCTCGCACAAGTTCCGACTTCTGAGGGCTGTCTTTCGTAGGGGGACGACAGCTGGATAACGAAAAAAACAATTGTTAAAAAACAATATATCTAACACGGCTCTGTAAATAAAAAAGGATGTACACACAAAGTACATAGGTAAATTTTTTAAACCTCTTCATTTTTTTTGTGTTTCGTTTTTAATGTCAATTTCGTTTTGACCTTCAAATTGAATTGTATTCTTGTATGTATAACAAAACTGAATAGACAACTAACTCATTTGCCTACATTGTCATACAAACAAGACCATCCAGTATATCGTGTTAGTTCGGTCACTGCGGTAGAAGAAAACTGAGGCGACTTTAAATCAGCAAGCATCTCATCGTGAAACGAGTCACTCATGTGATTCCAAGGCAGTGTGTTCTTAATTAAAAGCTGGGCAATGTTTCATTCGAGCCCAGTGAACACCACCACTTGGTTTTCTATTGGTGAAAGGGTGAGTTACTACGTTCCCAAATTAAGAGCTATTCTCTTGTATTCCACCGAAGTGGACATAAATGAAGGATCTTTAACGCTATACGTAAATACGATAGTTAAACGAGCTTGTGGGAGATTTGAAGCCAGACTGGCTGTAAAAATGACGGTCAATTAAAGGTTGCTGCTATGTTGGCTCTGGTCACAACGACGTTTTTACATTCTTTTGATCTGATATCCGCCAAGCCGCTAAGGTCCAGAACTGGAGATGAATCATTATTTATTATTCAGGATTTATCAAAATCGGTGTGCTCCTAACAAAAGCTTGAATTTAGTTCGATCAGAGAGAAGTTTTGAGTAATTTTTGATGAAATTACATGAACGTAATGTTTTTTTGTGTTCTAGATTCCGAGACAGTGCGCAGTGCGCAAATAAATGCGTCATGCGCAGCTCAGTAAGGCAAGTGGTGGTTCTCGTGTGCGCCATGCGAAATGAAACTGTTATCAAAGTTTGCTATGAATTTGGCATTCAATGATCGATAAGTTTTAGCCTGAAACAGAAATTGGCGTCATAATTGGAATTTTCATCGTTGGGCCATATTTCTTTGAGGAAAGAGTTAATGGCATGATTCTCCTAGATTTTTTGGAAAATCAGTTGTTGCCACATTGGAATCAAACGAAGAATGTGGTATTCACACGACGGAGCACCACACTGTTCCTGTTAATAATTATTTAGATACTGAATTTCCCAGAAGATGAATCGGTAGAGGAGGCCCTTTTAAGTGGCCAGCTCGCTAACCGGATTTGACAAAAATAGATTTTTTATGTGGAGCAACGGTGAAGATCAATTGTATAGAACACTCCCATCGACAAAGGAGGATATGAAAATTAGATTTAAGGATGCATTCCAAAATTCCCTGTCAATATGTTGAGTCGGGTTAGTGAAGAATTTGATAACCGAATACGTTATTGTTCGGAAGTAGCCGGTAGTCACTTCGAGCATTTCTTATAATTTGTTTTTTTTTTTATCTTTTCAATTATGTTCTCTTATTAATAAAGAACTTAAAAGAAAAATTCTCCATCAAGCAGCTGTCATCCCCATACAAATGGCAGCCCTCAGAAGTCTAAACTTGTGCGAGCCAAAGATTACTAGAGTCTTACTTGTTAACATGCGATTTCTAGCACTTTCTCAGGCCATCAGAAGAAATATACTGCAGTCGCTAGGCTTTGAACCTATACGACGGCTACCTGGCCCTAAAACTTCAACAAAAACATGTTTTTCAGACTTACCCCTACAGATTTTCAGTTTGAAGTTTGATATTGCAATAATTTTGAATTTCACTAACAGTAACCATGGCTATCGTACGTGAATTGAAAGACAATTTTTGACAAATTTAAAATTGAACTGTAAATTTCTCAAAAAGTGTCAGTTTCATTACTGGACTATATTATGTCATCCAAATTTGTATACAGGGATGAAATACTTCTAAAAAATGGTGATATAACATACGAGGTATTGCTATTTGAAGTTTGTCAGCTGGAGTTGGGAGTGTGTTTGATTCATAGGGTAATAAAATAACTTTTTTGTGCATCATGAATAGTAATTATTGTTTTCCTATATCGGAATCAAAACAACTTTCTTTTCAAATTGAAATAAATTGTTGAAAAAAACATTTTCCTTCAACTGACAACTTATCGTTAAGATATCATGAAATTTACTCCGTATCGATTAGATTACATTGGATTCAACCAAGATCGAATAAAAGTTTAAAGGAAGTGGATTTATATGCGCCATAAATGTTTATAAGTTGATAAACAACAATCACGAATACTGATCGTGATAACTAGTCAGTGTGCCCTGGCTTTAGTAGCAACAATCCAATAATTCTTCAAATGTTATCAGTTGGTTTTCAATATAATTAGTGACCCAAACACATTTTATAGTTTGCAATTTGAAGTAGTTTTTATTCATTAATAGATCGTACTTCTTGAGGAATATACCTCGTCCCTCGTCCCTCGTCCCTCGTCTCTCGTCCCTCGTCCCTCGTCCCTCGTCCCTCGTCCCTCGTCCCTCGTCCCTCGTCCCTCGTCCCTCGTCCCTCGTCCCTCGTCCCTCGTCCCTCGTCCCTCGTCCCTCGTCCCTCGTCCCTCGTCCCTCGTCCCTCGTCCCTCGTCCCTCGTCCCTCGTCCCTCGTCCCTCGTCCCTCGTCCCTCGTCCCTCGTCCCTCGTCCCTCGTCCCTCGTCCCTCGTCCCTCGTCCCTCGTCCCTCGTCCCTCGTCCCTCGTCCCTCGTCCCTCGTCCCTCGTCCCTCGTCCCTCGTCACTCGTCACTCGTCCCTCGTCCCTCGTCCCTCGTCCCTCGTCCCTCGTCCCTCGTCCCTCACCAGTATGACGAACATAAAATTAACTACAATTTGGGGACAAAACTTAAACCGGCTATATGATATGAAAAAAAGACCATTCATTTTGCTGCACGGAAATCCCTTCTGGAGCTACTTCGATACGTATTACTTGGGAAAATATAAATAAATACATTTTTGTAATGCACATCTGAGACTACGCATTGTTGGAAGTCGTCCATGCTTCGAGCACGTCGTGTGTCGTTCGGATCGTTAGAGCAAGCAGGGCTCATTTCAAAACCCATTTGCAAATATAGAATTGGAGCGGAACCCATACTATTGTCGATTTGCGATCTTTTGCTTTTCATTTGCATTGCAAAGTGAGCCGCAATTCGGCGCCGACACCGGAACGTATATAAAACTTCTCTGGGAACGGCGCCCATGGGAGCCCGGAATCGGTTTCCGGGTTTAGATTGAGTGAATTTCCCCACATCCCGCATGATGATATTACCTATACTCGCTCTCTTGTTTAATTCCATTGAAATCTTTAAAGCGGTGGTTGGGAGATTGGTATTTCTGACGTTCATCCTATTCGCTGTCGGACTCAGCTTCGGGGGTTTTATACTGGGTGATCACTGCAGTATAAAGATACTTTGATTGTTTTAGTTCATTTGAATATTCACGATGACTCGGTCAACAAGATTATTCAACAATAATCAGGTGACTTGTTGGTTAAGGCCATCTCAGACATACTTACATAGCGCATAGTATAAAGACATTGAATTCAGCCAATCAAAATGCGAGTATCCGACGGTAGTGGCATTTTGCTTGGCTGAACTCCGTTGTGTAGGTACCTATGGTATGTGCTATACAAGTGTGTCTGTAAAGGGCTTTACCCGTCCTGCTTGCTGGTGAAAAAGTTCCTGATCCCGTGTTTATCAAGTGCCGCAAAATTTGCTTTGCTCGATAGACATATGACATAGATTAAATTAGAAAACATTTCAATACATTATAAAATAAAAGGAAATATCGAAAATATGTTTGATATATTTATTGTAGGAGTGCTTCAAAAGTTGTAGAGTTCAGAAAAATGTATGGACCAGCTGCACATACAGGTTCTAAAGACCTAGGTGCTTTTATATATTGATTATTGTATTTTCTAATCATGGATTACCAATGAATATTTACCTGTTAATGTAGAAAATGTAGGTGTATTAAATGAATTAAAAAAAAAAGCTTTCTGTGAAATAACTTGTAATTATGGGTGTTTTTTATAGATTCTGGGATAAAATTTTACCGGGTGTCTAGGGAAGCTATAGCTCGCCTCTATAACTTTTTTGGAATGGAATGAAATTTGTACGATCGGGTTGAGGCATAAAACTGCATTTGTGACAAGTATCTCAACTTCATGCAAATATCGGATTCACCGGAAGTGACATGAACTTTTGATTTTTGAACGGGACACCTAGTATATTTCCAAATTGTTTGTGACATTTAGAATACAACCATGCATCATTTGTTACTTTTAGTAACCAATTATTTCATTATTATTTTTTATTCTAGTGTGTAAAAATACAACTTTACTGATTTCGCTCAAAATGTTTCAGCTATGTGAAGTTTGTTTGTAAAATTTTTATTCCATTTTTTTTCAAAGGCAACATGGTGGCATATTGGGTTAGAAAATAATATATTACGTAACAAGAGTTGTAAGTAGCCCATTACGCACGAAATGAAAAAGTTTATGCACGAAGCCACGCAGCGGCGATTGTATAAATTTCATGAGTGCGTAATAGGCTTACAACTCGTGTAACGTACTATACTTTTTCAACGTCCATTCATTTTCTTGAAATTAAATAACCAAATAAAGTCTTATGTAAATAAAAATTTGATTGTAATTTAATTAAACCAAGAAGTTTAAGTTTTCTTCTCAAAACGCACATGTATGTTATGAGATCTCATTACGTGCATGTTATTGTTAAATGTCATGTACAAGGAATGTTGACAGTGCGATTTTTGACGTTTACAGACATGGGCGTAGAAAAATACATTTAAATCTTCCACTTCATGGGCACACTATAGCTTGTTAAAAACGATGCTCAGTATCAATTGGCGTGGATATCAGTAAATATTACAAATTGAGAGCATTTCTAAAGCGGAAATCAAATGGATACAAAAAAAAAAAATAAAATTTTTCACAACAGTGGAGATTGATACTTTCATCAATGAAGCCCCAGACAACGAATACCTTGTATCTAGCAAAAGTAAGTTCCACAATAATAAGTTGAATAATTAAAATTTGTTCATATTTTTTTCTACACCCATGTCTGTAAACGTCAAAAATCGCACTGTCAACATTTCTTGTAAATGACATTTAACAATATCATGCACGTAATGAGATCTCATAACATACACGTGCGTTTTGAGAAGAAAACTTAAGCTTCTTAGTTTAATTAAATTGCAATCAAATTTTTATTTACGTAAGACTTCATTTGGTCTATTTACACAAATTTAGTCAATTAAAAAACATAAAAACTTTTAGCATTAGCGAGATATATTTAGGATTGAAAGAGTGATGCCCCTAAATGAAGGCAGCACGTTATGGAATTTAATTAAAAATAGGACACGTTTTCTTAAGTAGCATGCTATGAAAATAAATGTCATGTCATTTATATTGTCAATTTCTTGAACAAAATATAATTGTATCCGAACATTTTCTTAACTTTATCTACGAATATGTCTGATAGTAGTGAAAGTGATGAAATTATGAGCACTCCACCTGAGATTTTAAAAAAAGCTCAAGCGGCCACCATAATTTGTTACCGCTAAAATCCAAAGAAAGGTACCAAATTACCTATCAAAAATTTATGGATTGGCGACAGAAGCATAAAGTTAAATCCTTTTCGGAGAATGTTTTACTTGCGTATTTTGAAGAAATGTCAAAAACTATGAAGCCATCTTCTCTATGGGCCATGAATGGGCGTAGAAAAAGTATAGTACGTTACACGAGTTGTAAGCCCATTACGCACTCATTAAATTTATGCACTTGCCGCTGCGCGGCTTCGTGCATAAACTCTTTAATTTCGTACGTAACTCTTGTTACGTAATATACTATTTCATTGCAGGTTGTACTTATAATGGGAATTATAAGTGCTTATAGAAGAGATGAGATAAACAAAATGAAAAATACCGATTTTGAAGATTTAGGTGCCGCAGTTTTGGTCCACATTCCGAACACTAAAACAAAACTTCACGAAAATTTACTGTAACGGGAGAATATGCTAACATCGTGAAAAAATATTGGAATCTGCGACCAAGTAATGTCAACGATGCTTCATACTTTAAACTTCCGAATCCTGAGTTATACACCGGCCACTGTTTCCGCCGATCTTCAGCTACAATATAGTTTCATACTAGTGACCGTAGATGTCACAAGTTACTTTTCATTGATAATGGCGCAGATATAATAACGACATCAAAACGGCATGGTGGCTGGCTCTCTACAACAGTAGCTGAGGGTTACATCGAAGAGTCTTTCTCGGACTAGTCAAAATAACATAGCCAATAAAATATTAGGGTCGATCAATAAGTTGTCAGACCTTCCATCGACATCAGACACTGAAAATGTTAATACTGTCAACTTATCCCTTGAAAATACGGATTCTGTTTCCACAAAATTTGTTTTTAATAATTGTACCAATGTAACATTGAATATAGTTAATAACAAATGATAAGATATTTTTTCACGATTATTATAGTAGGTGCTTAACACATTTACCTAGTATGTTAATTTTTTCAATTAATTAATGAAAGTACATTTCTCATGTTGTTGTTTTTTTACTTACACTCTATATTATAATAGTCGTAGAAAAAGTATAGTGTAAAACTCGTACGGAATGACCATTTTCTACAATATGCTATTGTAGAAGATATGTCAATTAATAGTATGCCGACACGTAGGCTTTTACCGCAACAATTCAACGAGTTTGTTACAGTTGTGTTGGTCACAGGCGACTCGATGATTATCAATCTTATTTTAATCCCAATAAGATTCTTCATTTAACGACAGTTCTAACGTTATATTTTCAGTTAATCATCAAAAGTGTCCTTACAACCTGAAAGAGTATGCGGTACCAAATTAATCGTAATAAAATGCAATTTTTTTCTAACCCAACGAGCCACCATATTATTGCCATTTGATAAAAAAATAGTGATCAAAATTTCAAAATTCAACTTCACATAGCTGAACTATTTTGACCAAAAACAGTAAAGTTACATTTTTCCAAAAAGTTTAGGACTGAAATTAGTTATTTCAACGTACCTATCCATAGCCCTCTAGATAAAAAAAGTGCAAAAATGTTTACAAAAAGTAACAGATTATATTTTTGTAAATGTCATATAAAGACAAACAAACTAAAAATATACTAGGTGTCCCATTTGAAAATCGAAAGGTTATGTCACTCACAGTGAATCCGGAATTTGCGTGAAGTTGAGTTACTTGTGAAAAAATGCAGTTTTATGCTTAATTTTTCTCAGTATAACTTTTAAAATTCAGTTTTGTGTGACTCTTAAACGATGAATCTGATTATCATTTTCAACTAATTTACATGAATATTTCAATTCCACGGTAAAGAGAGAGAAAGGTGGGCAGTTAATGTAAATTATACATTTCAATGTGAGAAGTATTAGAAAAAATTTCGATGAGCTACTAGTTTATTTAGAGGGGAAAACAGAGTTTATAGATGTTATAGTTTTATCAGAAACATGGAATATCCAAATGGTGAGTGACTTCAATATACCCAATTATAACCTGTACTATAATGGCTCAACCAAATACCAAAATGAAGGATTGCTAGTTAATGTCAAAAGTTGTTTGTCAACTGAAGTGCATGTCGTGAATTTGCCAGATTAACCTGGTATATTGATAACACTTTTATTGGTATAACAGCATCTTACAGACCTCCCTCCATTGATCCAAATACTTATTTATTTGAATGACCTAGAAAACTATTTCAGTACCTCAAAGAAAAAAAATATATGAATATTTGTGGGAGATATTAACATAAATATAATGGACAAATCTACTAATGAGACCGTCAGATACCTGAATCTAGTGTCTGAAAACGGTTTTTCATCTTATATAAATGAGCCTACCAGAGTAACAGAAAATACTAGTAGTATAATTGATAATTTTTTTGTCAGATGTCCATCAAATAAAAATATAAAATTCAGTCCAATTGTGTTTCAAACTAACCTAACGGACCATTACTCAGTATTTCTCAGGATATTCAGTGATAAAGCAGATAAAATATCTCCAAACAAACCACAAAAAAAATTATAACAAACACCGATTGTAATAAACTCAAAGCCATGCTAATTAATGAAAATTGGGATGATATCATGAATTGCGAGGACACACAACAAATTCATCAATAAGTTAAAAAATTATATCCATCTCTCTACTACGACAAAAAATATAAATTTTAGTAACATGTACAAAATCAAGCCATGGATAACAACTGGACTAATAGCTTCTAAAAGACATCGGGATTATCTTAAACAGAGATTTACAAAGACAAGTACACCAGAATTAAGAAATGAATATACATTATATAGAAACAAACTAAATCAAATAATTAAAAAAAAAAACAAAAATCAACATTACAAAAAGATAAATTAAATGACGCTAAAGGAAATGGAAAAAAAAAACATGGGATATCATCAATGAAGTAACAAACAGAAATACCAAAAAGCAATCACTCAACAGTATACCTATCAAAAACTCAAAAGGTGAATGATAGGAAACAGCAAAAGTAAAGCAGATCTTTTCAATGAATACTTCACCAGTGTGGGAATGGAAATGACCAAAAAAATTAAAAATAATGAAACTCTCCCTGAGAACTTTCTCAATGATCCATCGATCTCAGCATCAATTTTTCTTCAACCTGTCACTTATAATGAGATTATATTGTTCTAATTGCCAATTTGAAAAATACCTGTACCCCCGGCCCTTATTGTGTTCTTCAAGATGAAACAAATACAGAAAATGCGCAATTTGAAACGAATTTTTATTTTTTTACGGTAACTGTTTACAATTTTGTCTCACAACTTTTTTGTAACCTAGCAAAGTCAAACATCAAAAACCTTTTGAAACAATTTCTCATTAGTACACGAAAATATGGTTACCTAATGTACAGTAAATATTCAACAGCCCTGACGGTGTCACTAATAAACTCATCAAAATTATTCACACAGAAATTGTTTTTCCTTTGGTTCATGTTATCAACCTTTCTTTCAAATATGGGAAAATTTTAAGTCAATAGAAAGAATCGCTAGTCACCCCAGTATATAAGTCAGCTGAACGCAATGTTCTGAATAATTACCGACCTATCTCTGTGATAAATAATTTCGCTAAGTTATTTGAGCAATGTGTCAAAAATAGACTAACATGATGATATTACAGATAGGCAATTTGCCTTCAAAAACAATTCAAATACTGAGAAAGCAGTTTTTGATTTCATTGAAAAAACTGCTAATGCTTTGGATAGATCAGAACAATGCCTAGCCATTTTTCTTGATCTGGCCAAGGCGTTCGATACTGTATCACACAAACTCGATTCGTTAAAAGCAAGCCTATGATATTACCAATTTTTTGGAAAGCACACACTCAACGATATATATTTTTGTATGGACTGAAATTATATAATTTCCTGCCATACAACATAAAAACTACCACCTCTCTAAGTACAAAATGTCAATTAAAAAATGTATATATGAAAATAAAAACTTACTTAAAATTTTCTGACTGAAGATAAACCATCACTTGATAATATATCTACCTTCTCGTTTTTGTTGAACTAAACCCTTTTACTCACCTTGTTCTCTCTTACCGCCTTTTCCTTTCTTTGCTATCATTATTACTTCCGAAATCTTCAATCTCTTCTCTTTTAAGTATATTCCTTAATATTGAAATCTGTTACCTACCGCTAAACTTGATGAATTATATAAACCACTCCAAACTCATTGCAAAGCCACAACACAAGCATTTCAAATGCTTAGGTGGGTTGTATGTTGTTAGGAAGTGGAACATATACTTGAAAATTAAACTATGTTAATTCTGCAAATTATGGTAAATCATGCATCTCCCCAAATCATTATTCCATGCAATACATATTCCTCGCAATTTATTTTTTTGTTCAGATAATATTGAAATACAAAATAAAGAGACAAAAATATAAATATATTTTTATAATTTTTTATGAATTGAAAAAATTCTATAATACTTACACATTTGCTTCGTACCTTCTTACGTCAGAGAACATACAGTTCTTTCTTTTCTCATGGGGGGTTTTTGGATACAGGTTTTCAATAATATCAATTTTTAAATAAGATAGAGTGATTTGTATGAATGAAAATAAATCAAAATTAAAATAAGAACTCAGGTTTTTGTTGTTTTGATTTCAATGAAGTTGCTAAATTCATAAATAACCTAAAATCATGAGAGATGGTTTTCAAATAACCTAATTCTACCTATTCTGCTCTAGCTTAACTTATTCTAAGACATTTATTTCTTTCAGACTATCAAACTCTTCAAAAAACTCAAAATAAATAAATTGTCTTCAAAGTCACTTTGGCGGCACAATAAATACGAAAAAAGTATCACTAATAGTTCTGATACATTGAATTCATACAAAATCACGCAGTTCAACGCATGAAATGTTCTGTGCTAGATCAACAAAACTTACTAAAAATGGGTTTGAAAAGTCTTTGTTGTAGAATACTCTTTTTATTTCTGAACTGTAGTCTCTATTTTGATGGTGGAAATAGGTTAAAGTGAAATTGTTCTACTTATTGAAAATAGACTCTGGTGATGAATGTTGCAATAAATACCTTGCCAAATCTTACAAACCTTGGGTGTGGTCTGCAGATGATCCTGTAATGGATTTCAGTTAAGCTGGTAAGTAATTTCTCGTATTGTAATGACTGTTTCCTAAGCTGAATTGAGTTTTTTATCAATTTGCTGTTTCATTTTATTTGCTTTTTTCTTTCTTAAATTTCTCTGAATTTACCTAAACACCAGAATATGTTTCTTTTGCTCACTAGGTAACCAGTTTCTAGTCCCATTTAAACAAGCCAATCAGTTTTACCGATTTCACTGTATTTTTGACATTTTGACAAAACAAAATTATTTCGGAATTATGTAAAATTTTAAAAATATGCTTACTACAATTAACTCAATTGAAATACGAAAAAAATAGATTTTTTACAACCTGATCAGATCATTGGTAACGATGAAGAACTGGGAAAACCAGAAAATTTTGCAATTTTTACAAAAAATCTTAAATCCGTCATTTTTTAAGTTGTAAGGTTGGCTCTCCTCTTGATAGTATTGAATCATGTGTACTTTATGTGTGCACAAAACAGGCAGTGTCAAACTATTAGTATTGATTTGATTACCTGGATGCTCTAGTGATAGTACGATTTCAATTTCTCAAACAGATTTTGAAGGAAGAAGTATAGTACCACATTACATATATTTTCATTTTGCTCTACAATGCTGTGAAATGGGTGAAAAATGCTTGCAAACATGACTGAAAAAGTCCAGGTAAACGGTCGAATACCTAGTAGGCGAGACCGGGAGATGAGAGGATTTCTTTTTATAATGAACGTGTTACGTGACATTCGCTTTCCCTCATCACCTGGCCTCTTCTACTACTCGACCGCTTACACGGGCTCTGCCGTTTTCATTAATGTTTCCAAAAACCATTGATATCATAAAAGATATAATTTTTGTATGGGCTCGGTGGTCCCATAAGAATTCGGGAATCTCTCAATTTTTATGATCAATCATGTCCAATTTTTTTTCTTAAATATCATCATGATCAATATCACTGAAGTTCCCGAATTCACACAAAAACATTGAATCATTTGCTATAGAAAAAAATTCTTAAACAAGAACTGTAGGCTCAAACCCGATTCCCGTTTTACCGCGGTATAGTGTTTGCTCTTAAGTTAGTTGAAATGGTTCTCAGTCAGCTTTCTGCTTTGCTTTTCTTGCACACATATCAATAATATCGATATTATTTGGTAAAATTATTCTGTGGTCGTAGGAAAAATAGTGCACATTACTTGGACGAAAGTTATTTTTCACAGTTTTGAGATTGTCACACGAGGCTCATTCGCACTCGGCAGAAAAATCGGCGCTCTATCTTAATTTTTTTATATTTTCATGGTCGCTAATCTTTGGAGATATCATCAGTCCCGTTGAATTCAGTATTCACATCCCTTTGTCGTAGTTTTGGAGTCTTGCCATACCTCTCTCCCATGGCTCGTTCTTTCAATGCTTTGAAACTCGACGGCCAAATAGATGTTTCCAGGGGTATGTAGCATTCAGAAATTCAAGAAAACCACGGAAACTAAAAGATGAAAAGATATTATTTTGAGAGGCAAACAAACTTCAGTAATTTCATTGAGAACGCCAATTGCTACCTTATTCTATCGCTCGGTCTGTACATTACACGATATTATTTTTCTTGGAAACCAAAAAATAAAAAAAATTAATTCACGAATTCACAGTCGTATAGATAATCATTGCTTTCTATGAACGGAAATGTTGGAAATTGGAATACCTAGTCTAATTTTTTCTTCAGTCTTCGAAGAATTTGTATTAACATATGTAGAGGTATGACAGAAATCAATACGTACTTATCAAAAATAATATGTGGAAATTTAGCACATTTTAAAAAGTATTTCACGAGTATTGGACAATGAAGGAACTATCTTTAATCTCACCACTATTGGCCCATCCTGTACGCCATTATCATATAATCTCATTGTAATTTCAATGCTTAAAGATTCAAACATTGTAGAATACAAGAATTAGAAGAACGCAGACAATACGTTCACGGTTATAAGGGTATAAAACTCATAATGGCTTCAAAGATCAGGGCAAAAACACATAATAGGGGAAGTGGATGGAATAGGGACAAATGAAACAAGTGAATTTAGCTTCACGCGACATTAACCTGTTAGAACACAGTGCCACTCCAGAAGACTGGCCGCGATTAATTCTTCTGTAGGAGATGTCCAAACTCATTTGCTGAAATGTAAATATGGGAGCTGTGTTTGTTTTTATTAGGCAGTGGTCGAGAGCAAAACTGGGGAGAGACATTAATATAATTCCAGTCAGTCCTAATATTGACGTGAGCCCAACGCAGGTAGCCGACAAGGGAAAAATCTTGGTAAAAGAGATTTGATATATTTTTTCTTGTATTTTGAATTATTGTTAGTTGTTACTTTCTCCAAATAGGTTTTTTCTTTTGATTTTTGTCCTGTGCGTTTCGTTTTTGTTACTCTGTTAATGTATTCACATTTTTGCCTTTCTTCATCAACCTATCTTCAACCACTCACTCCATTTCTCTATGAATCTATTTGTGATATTATGAACTAGATAGATATGTGTGAAGTTAGCAATTTGTCAGCAAAGATATCGTGAAAATTGTTGCAGGCAACGAATTGGTAGAGCGGATTTAATGCAATCGAAAATTTTACTTTCATTCCAAATAAAATTTGATGGCATTGATTGTCTCGAAGTGTATGTTATTCAAGTTGAAATAAACAAATAACACAATATCGAATCGTGTTGAAAAACAATCAAATATTCGAAATAATCCAATGATTGCCGCGATTTTATTTGTTTATTTTATTTGTCGGGAACGAAAATATACATTATCAGAGAAATGTTGACAGAATGTAGAAATGAGTATATTCTTATTGACGGATATAACAATTTTAAAAATTATCTTGAACTGGTTTATGGGACATTTCAAGCTAACAGAAATCTAAAAATAAATGAAAGACCGCGGGTTTCAAGATTGGTAATTTTGATTTTTCTATAAGTCGAGAACATGAAAGAAGACACTTCGAAAATCTCACAGATCAAGGGAACATATGTTTTTATGAAAATTGTTAGAAGAAAATTTTAAGTTTGGACGGAACTGATGGATAAAAAATTGAATATCGCGGATTTTCTAAAAAAGTTTTGTTAATTTGTTCATAATCAACAATCAGAAAGTGAAACATCTGGAATTGATGAATGAAAAGTGGATTCTTCAAAACGAAACCGCAAAAATTCGATATTTGTTTCGTTAATTCCATTAGAGGTCGAAAACAAGAAAAAATGTCAAATGGAAATATTTACAGAATGTGTTTGAATGTATGATCTTCAATTTTCGAAAAATTTCCATATGCCTTTTTTTTGTTCTCGACTTATACTGAATTTAACGAAACGAGTCTCGAATTTGCCCGTTTTTTAATTATTTTTCGTTTTCGTACCGACTTTTTAAGTATCCACTTTTCAATTCTCGAGTGATTATACATTTCAACACATTCTGAGAATATTTCCAATTGGCTATTTTTATTGTTCTCGACTTATAATGAAATTACGAGAACAAGTTGCGTGCACACCAACCATTCATGGCATCACACGTTTAGCTCGCAAAAGTCTCAGACTTCTGAGAGTTGCTCGTAAGGATGCAGTCGGTTGACGGATGAAAAAATTTAAACCCTACACATATACACTTGTTGAAGGGAAAAAGATCACCAGTATGCACTGTAAAAATTGTTTCCATGAGTTTACATTATTCCATATAGGTAATGCGTTGCCATGCATATTCATGTAAAATTGCATACCTCTGTGATATAATGTAAAGTTATTACTTGACTTTTAATGTAAATGTCCAGTATATTCCATAAATTATCACTGGTATTGAAGGTAACGAACTGGTTGATAGAGCAGCACGAAACTCGGCCAGAAGTGAAGTATCCGCTCTGATGATTCCAAAAATTATTTCAAACTTAAAATACAAAGTCAATGACAGGAAAAATGGTCTGGTAGCAACATATTCCTGAAGAATATCAAACCTTCCATAGAACATGAAAAACACATCGTGTAGACGAGAACAAGTTGCGTGCACACCAACCATTCATGGCATTACACGTTTAGCTCGCAAAAGTCTCAGACTTCTGAGAGTTGCTCGTAAGGGTGCAGTCGGTTGACGGATATAACATTTTGAACCTTATACACCTGTTGAAGGGAGAAAGAGCACCAGAATCAATCCACAAATCCTCTTGGATGGCTCTGAATTCACCATTATACGTCAACAATTACTCAAATCGAACTCAATACGAGATAAATGATAATAATAATACTCCCTCATAAACACTCGTAGAGTGTACCCAAAGGCATAGCCTGTGCGGGTAGAGGACGGCTATTATTATTATTTGCCGTGGCGCTCCGGGGCGACTCACAGATGTTTTCGGTGGTGTATTCACTTTTCAGCTGTAGGAAAACCCGGAAAACCTACAGCACCACCCGGTTGGTCGGTGCGCACTTCAAGCTAGCACCAGACGTCGGGATTGGCATCTAGGCAACTCACATCACACTTGATTCACAACAAGGCATGTGGCCACCTAAAGAGACCCGTGTACTTGAGAAAATAGATTCTGTACCCGAGCCTCGAACGTCTGTCTGATGCGAGCTAGAAGTTCCAATGTTAGAGACGTTAGCCACTTCAACCATCAAATAGAATTGAATACCTCAGACAAACTTGCCTACTCTCAAAAATATAGAATAATTGGAATACTGCAGTCTATGCAAAAAAAAAATTAAAAATATCCAATACTTATGTAGCCAGGAACTCAAATTTCGGAAAAGACTGCTTCCACTACTGGAAGCGGTCTATACCATTTCACCGCTGTTTCTTAATATCTGTAATGCCCTGGTAACCTTCAAACGATCGATGGAGTTGGGGCAGCGTGGACTGGAAGAATTTTTGATGAACATCTGACTAATCTGCCTGAAATTTTGGAACGTTTAACGAGTGCCCACCTCAAATTGAACCCAAATATTGGCAGCGTTCAATTGAAGCCTATCCCCAAGAGACCTGTTAATACTGAAGGCAGACGCGAGAAATACAGTAATTGGAGCTGTACTATCACAGATACAAAATGAAATGAAAATGTTATCGAATATTGAGCAGGATGATGTCTAAGCTTGAAAGGAAGTACTGTCACCAAGGAATAACGTTTAGCGATAGTCAGGGCGGTAGATCACTTCCACAAATACTTATATGGAGTGGATATACAGTGTGTCAAATTTGAAGGAATGAGGAGAAATGTTTCGTAAATGAAAAAAGATATCAAGAAATGCCCAGAGTTTCGAGACAAGGTCGGGAAACAAAAATGGCATTTCAGCGAATCACGATACCAGCAACCCCCACTTCATAAATTTCAATTGTTTTTAAGGTTTGCGACAATGGTTCATCTTATGAACAAAAGTATTGAAATGATTTACCTGTATGCAAAACAGGATAATTATTTCAGGAGAACTGCAATCGTTTGTAATAAAAATTGGTGAGTTGGCAAACAAATTTGAGCAAACGGGCTTCGTAGAACAAAAAATGGGCTACAACATAAGTGCTTGATGGAGCTGCTTGTGTGGAAATACAAATTGCAGTAAATTCTCTATTATCGCTGCGAAAGGCTGCAAGCGAAACAGAAAAAACAGAAATGTCTCATGAAGCGGTGCGGAAAGATCTAAAGCATCAAAAGTCATTTGATCAAATGAAATTATGGCCTTTCAACAAGTTTACCCAATTCCACATGTTTAAATATTTATTCATTTCACATGCTAGGTGAGCTAGGTGATGATGGCCTTGATATGATAATAGAATTTTGCAAACTAAAGACTGACTCAATTGATGATGGATCTTTGTTCTAGTGAAGCACTCTCTCTGAATGTGGAAGTCAATAGGTAAGTAAATCTTTTCTTATTAGAGTGATGATTTCCGTTGGCATATTTGTATCCTCATTTATCGATGTCAATGTTAATGGAGAAATGTATCTCAATGAAACGATGTTGCTGCATGCCTTATGAATATTGCGATTGAGCAACAGGATTTGTAACGAAAGGTTCCCATTCCAGCTGGATCATCGACGGTTTCGTACAGAATTTCGATTCGATTTGTCGAATATAAGAGCTGCGTTTGTTTTTGTTGGGCTGTGGTCGAGAGTTGCACTCAAGAGAGCCATTAATAATACTCATCACATCGACGCCACCCAGCACAGATAGCGAACATAGGAGAAATCGGGGAAATGAAATTTAATGAAATCAATTTTGGCACGTATTGGGAGCCATAGCTGAAATGTGGAATGCATCGGAGAGAGATAGGATTCAATATACTCCAGGCGCGAATGAGGGGTGATAATCATTTCTGGCAATGGACTATCATCAGGTTAATGTTTTGTTTGTTTGACTCATTAATCTGCATAGTGAATCTAAATATTCCATTATCTGCTGGTTATACTGATCTTTGTCTAAAAAGGAAAAGAAAAAATAGGTAACTAGCAACTATCTTGGGAAAAAATACGCACAAACTATTTGAAAAGAAGAGAAGTTGTCAGTATGTAGACAGGTTTTATTGAACTATTGAAAATAATTTACTAAAGTATTTTCTTAATTTAGGTCATAGCCAAAATATCCATATTATAATCTGGTCTATAATGAACATCAACAAGCAACTGTAAAGAAAAATTCAGTCCCACTAACAAAAATTACTTTGCAAATAGGGAATATTACGACTTTATTAAATTTAGACTCTCACAACTGATTTCTCTCCAAATCGCTCAATATCAAAATAGAAATTTTTCTGGTAACTTTCTCCAACAAAAGTTTTGTTTGAACACTCAATGACATTCAGATATAGTGAATATCTAAATACTATTCCATGCATGAACTTAAATTATTCAATTTTTCATGAAACATTTTTTCATCAACAAGTGCTGCCATGATCACTATCACATTTAATAGCTTAGATTAATCATGAACAACTGCTCTGTATGCAGTTAGTAGTAGTGGAAGGTCTCTGTCCCAGTCTGGAATATCTCTCCAGGGTGGGCAACATGTGCCTCTCCTTCCTATGTAAAAACTTCTTGAAGTAAGTATAGGTCAGTTTTTTGGTCGTGTCTCATGTGTGTCATAGGTAGTTCATACGTTTCTTGGTAATAGTTTCGTTCGTCTGCTATCATCTACTTCCAAATGGCATTCCAACCCCTACTAATGTAGAAAGAACATTAGTGGTTGAAAATAATTCTTCATTCTCGAGTTCTATTGTGTATGAAACTGCTGTCTATAGATGGCAAATACCCAAGGTTGCGCTGGACCGTTCTTTCCTGCCCAGCGTGCAGTATTCCTTTATTTCAACCTCTTATCATTTTCTTTTTATAGTTCTTTAGATTTCATTACTTCTCCGGTAAGCTCAACAATCATCAAAGCTGCGGTCATTTCCTCAGCAATCCAATAATTTATAGCAGCTGCAGCGGTTTCGAGCTGCAGATCAATTATCTGATACAAGCCAAAGATTCCACATTCACCTGACCTTGAGTCATTATTCCATCGTGTCCCATACTCGGGTCTATCAATTTCTCCGATGTCAGGCCTACCCACCTCGGTACACGCTCCATCACTTTCCAAGACAATACGGAAATCTTGCAAACTATCGTCGTGGAGCTCATAGATTATCGTTCATTCCTACAACTACTTATGAAACTGGGCTTCTCTCTTGGCTATCTGTTCCTCTAATAGTCCCTGCAGTCATACCTGTTTTCATTGTATTTCTTCACATCCTTTATCTGACAGACCTTTTAGATTTTCCGAAGGCATGTTTCCTATTCTTCTAGTTTTTTCTCATGTCATCCTTTTGTTCCTGTGAATTTTTTAGATTCCATTCCTGTTTTTCTTGATTTTCTTCAACCCTCTCTCATCTTTCTATCATTTGTAAATTTTCTGGCGCAGGTCCCCAAAATATTGTATATTTTCTTCTCATTGCTCCTGTAAAAACTTTCAAAACCAGACCTATTCTTCTTGTTTCTCTTGTCTTTCTCTCTATCGTCGTCCCCTCTCCTCCTCTCTGCGTTCTTCTTTTCGTCATGCTTCTTCTTTTTGTACTTTTTTAACTCTTTTTTCCTTTTTCTTTCGTGTTTCCTTAGCTGTCTTCCTTTCCCTTATGACAATGTTCGTTTTACATTTATTTCGATACAGCTTTCTTTCTTTTCCTTTTCTTCCTTCTTTATTTCGCTCTTCTTTGTGTCTGTCGTCTTTGGTGTCACCGGTCTATCTTCTTCATAAAAATCAGCTGAACTTATGTCCTCACTTTCAGTTGGCTGCCCCCTGTATCTGACTAACCGCTAATTCTGAAAACAACTGCTACGCATCTCTTTGTCCGGTTCCTTAGGGCCGGTTTTTCAATGTCCAGTTAAGGGTCTCGGCTAGCTGGCTGATGGCTAATAGTCCTCGGGCCCATTACCTGGAGAAAATAAATTGTTCACTAACCGTTGATACATCGCGTTAATCTGATCTTTAATTCAAGTTGGACCACACGCAAAAATTCTCGATAGTTTGTAGTCCAAGTCGACATTTGAGGCAGATATACGAAGTATCTAAGATTGGGTAATCACTTCTTTTCTCCCTGTACTGGGCCCGAGGACTATCATCTGTCAGCCAACTAACTGAAACTCTTAACTGGACATAGAAAAAACGGCGCTTAGAGCCAAACGTTAAGCTATTCCCTCTGCTACATTAGCAGCAACTTCGAAGTACAATACAAGTACTGATGGCTAGAGAAGTGGCGCAAGCGCATTCCATAATAAAAAAAAGTGTTTGGTTCGGAGTGACGTGTTACGTGTTGAATTATTATATTTATTGGTTTGTAAATTCAAGATAGAAATAATTATGTTGTTAACGATGAAGAAATAATTAGGGTTCGTTTGCTATGAAAGAAGGTGCCACATGCAGTTACCTACTAAAATACTTTTGGGGGATATAATGACTTGAACTTGGACAATTTTATTTTTTCCTAATATTGAAATAAACTGAACTTCAACTCAGAACTTCCACGAACAGATTTGTACTTCTTAGTTATATCACATATACTCAAGAAAGTACATCTGATATTTACATGTATTATATGTAATATAACAATTTGTATCTGAAATATTCAAGAAACAAAGATATAGTCTTTCCCAAAAGCATATTTAAAAAATGTATTCCATGGTATCATGCACACACAAACATGTCAAAATATGTACATCATTGGGGAGAATTACTTGATGAATACAGATCCAGTTCACTTCAATTTTCTCCAGGTAAACAGCTTATTGTTTCTCCAAGTTAAAAAGTCTCT
Source organism: Chrysolina americana (assembly GCA_958502065.1). Taxonomy (NCBI): domain Eukaryota; kingdom Metazoa; phylum Arthropoda; class Insecta; order Coleoptera; family Chrysomelidae; genus Chrysolina; species Chrysolina americana. Next base: position 75,426,960 of record OY293413.1, read on the forward strand.
TTTCCACATTTATCAAACTTCAATCTTGATTTTCGTGTTTTCCTCAACAGAAGTAATATATCTATGTAAAATTTGCCGAAAACAGAAAATCGAAAGCCATGCGAAATTAACATTCAATTAACACTTTGGTTAGGGACCTTCAATAACAATAAACCCCAAGTCCCATTTTCACAAGTGAAAACTAAATGATCAAATGGATTATGAATTGAATTAATTGATAAGGAATGACAAATTACACACTGAAATTGATAGTGGCCAATCAGGACGGGTAGCTGAAAAATCATTTCTGCTAACGAAAACGAAAATAAAGTTAGTTTTAGTCTACATAGCCTGGAGCAAAATAATTGAAGAAGAAACAAAAGAGTTTGTAGCATAAACTTCAGCTAACGATTGAGCTTAGCTGACGGCCAGCTAGCTGGAACTTTTAACAGATAATTGAAAAACCGGCCCTAATCGTCTGTTGAAGTCTCAGTTAGCTGGCTGAAGGCTGATAGTCATCGGGCTAAATATTATATGCTATTTGCGAAAATTCTTGGCATTGTCCACTCAACAGTTTTTGGAAACCGTCTGCAGCCAATAATTAATACCACTACAGAAAATACTAGACCACTAATGAGTCATTTATTTGCAACATAATAATCAAAAATAAATTTCAATCTTCAAACACACAACTTGAATACATTACTAAAATTCTCTACGCACTTCAGTGGTGTTTAATTTTTTACGCACTTCTATCGCTCGAATTGCCTTCCTTATGCAGTTCGTCAGAAACATAGAGTACTCCTGTGGCATCTGAAACATCTAGAAATATCCATTTCATTCTTCGGCTAGTCTAGGTGTATAAGTCGTTGAACCAGGCTTCGATATTGCGTCTGTGCTGACATAATCCAACTTTTACTGGTTGTTGTCTGTTTTTTTCACATAGACTGAGTTCTTGTGATTATACGTCGCTTCGCGATGCTGTTATAATTACAATGTAGTGGCGTAGAGTATTTCAAATTTGATAATAGTTATTGAACCTCATCGAAGTCTTGGATACATTGAAACCACTAGAGACACTCTACATCCTTTCTTGAAAAAGAGAACAGTTTTACAGGTTTACAGTTAATTTCAACCAGCTTCGTTTCTCACAAAAAAAAGGTAATCTAGTTTCACAAAATATTTCATTTCTCTATTGATCAATTCTAAATTCGAAAAGAGGAACCTTTCCTTCTTGTGTATGTACTTTCAACACTGCTTTACCCTCATAATTGTTAATAAGAATAACAAATGAAAATATCAAAACGATACTTTTTGTTCTCTCCAATTACGAATATTGATCAAAATCAAACTGAATATGAAGTGAGAAGAGTATTTTCTGTGATTCAAAAGCAAAAAACCTAGTTGTTCCATCTGGGAGTTCGTCGATACTCTCTAGAAAATCCAATGAGAATTCACCATATGAATATCAAAAGGTAAATCCAATAATATTTCAGTTTTCATTCATCGAATATGTGTGTGGAGTCAACAGTAGTAAATTATGACCGTAAATTCACTCGGATATGTCTATCGATTAATAAATTAGTTCATATTTGATTGAACTTGTAGCATTACTCTAATAAGATCAAGTTGGATGAGTTTAGGGTCAATTACCAATTGGAAATGTTACAGATTCATTTCATTGATTCCAAAATAGAAATGATTCATCTTCTGTGTGCCAACATGCTATTGAAGATAACAAACGGTGCGTACAAAAATCTTCAAGAGTAGAATTTGAAATAAATATAGGAAATACAATATAAAATGAAAATAAATAACTTAAATTGAAAAAACAAAAACAATATTATGTGAGTGGGACTCATAGAAAATATCATATATGCCTCTCATTCCACAAGTGTGTTCGATGTAATTGGTGACACACAAGAGTCATCGTACTCGTGCCACGTATCTGCGTACGGGTGTCTACAGTAAGCTGTGTAGTGCCAAAAATCAGGAGTCCCGCTATGACTGGACAATAATGCATAAAGGTTATATCAACAAGGGGCTAACCTATCCGCTGCATAGTTGCTCAAGGCCAGTCCTAAGGTAAAATCAATGGCCACATTTCTATTTTCTATGAGAAATCACTAGGATGACATGAAAATTTATACATCGATAGGGACCGTAAACTTTTTTCTCTTTGTACTAAAAACAAATAGATTTTTCATCACTATCCTAGTTTTTTTGATCTCAAATGTATCATGAAAGTCATTGTATTCATGTTTAATTATTAAAAATTTCAACTCCATCCAATAGTCTATTTTTCTTTTTCATTGACAACCTTCACTTGTGCTTACTTAAATCGTTTTCGAAATGCAGCTGTATCGGTCCTCCTAGCCTATCAGTTTTGAAATTCAATTCAACATTTTTTTTTTTCCAGAATCCTTCAATCCTTACATGGTGAACAGATGAACAAGGAAATTGTTTCTATATATGCAAATCATCTATCAATGTTTCAGTAAGAAAGATGGTTCGAGATGTAGCTTTTTTGTGAAAAAATTGATATAAACGTCAACCGGCTGCACCCTTATGAGCACAACCCTTAGAATACTTGTGCGAGCTAAGGAAGACGTAGCCCTTACCTTTTTCAAACGTGTGATGCCATGCACGAGACCGGTGATCGTACTTATTAAAACCCATGCACCAACGGGTGTTAAGGAACCATTGGTTCTAGGGGAATTAGCTGAGGAGACGAGGTGAACCTCTCGAGGACGCTTATCCCACGACCGTTGTGCGCTATGAAGAATAGCACCCTGAACGAAGTGACCCTGCATAGCAGTGATCTTTCAATGCTTCCGCAGCGAGAGACCGCTGTGAACTAAACACCACCTTACATGGGGAAGCACGGACACTAACGCACGAGGTGAGTACCTCTCAGAATATTTGTCGGCCACTAATATCGAGTTTCTTAATCTTACCCTTGTTGATCCATTCATAACAAATTACATCAACAACTGGCATGACTCTGATGACTCTTCAATGTCGGACCATCAGCACATTAGGTTCGACTTGGAGACTTCGGAGACACGCTTCGAGGGATATAGGATGCCAAAGTTAACCAACTGGAATGCTTACAAAGAACATCTTGGAAGAAAAACAGAGGACTACCAAACATCCATCGAATCAATAGAGGAACTTGATGCAGCCTCGACACAACTTCAAAATGCTATAACAAAAGCATATGAACTCAGCTGTTCTGAAAAACAAAAGGCAACCACTCGGGACGTGCCTTGGTGGTATAAGGAACTAGCGAAACTTCGGGTGAAAATTAGAAGACTTTTCAATAGAACCAAGAGTCTGGGACACTGGGAAGACTACAAAACAGCTATGTCTAAGTACAACAAAGAACTCAGAAAATCGAAAAGGACAACATAAAGACAGTTGTGCGAGGGGATTATGGAATTGGCCCCAGCACAACGTTCCCAGAAAGTTCTCTCGGGTGAAAATTAGAAGACTTTTCAATAGAACCAAGAGTCTGGGACACTGGGAAGACTACAAAACAGCTCTGTCTAAGTACAACAAAGAACTCAGAAAATCGAAAAGGACAACATAAAGACAGTTGTGCGAGGGGATTATGGAATTGGCCCCAGCACAACGTTCCCAGAAAGTTCTCTCAAAAGAACATTCCAATTCCAATGGAATCGGTCTGATCAAAAAACCGAACGGAGGATACACTGATAACCCTAAGGAGAGTCTTAGTGTTCTCTTGCAGACGCATTTCCCTGGTTCTGAAGCGGTTGTGGAAAATGAACAGCAAAGTGCTCACCTGAAACGAGTCGTTTACAACCCCAACAGAGTCAGCAAAAGCCTAGCTGGTAAAATTTTCACAAGCCATAGAATCAGATGGGCTATCAAAGGTTTCGAACTATTTAAACCGACAGGAAAAGACAGAATATTCCCTGCCTTACATGGCCTTGAATTAATAGGGTCCTTCCTGAAAAGGCTATTGAAAGCAAGTTTCTTTCCCGGCTACATACCGAAGACCTGGAGAAAGGCCGTAGTAGCGTTCATACCTAAGACTGGAAGACGCCCAATGGACGAACCAAAGTCTTGCCGCCTTATTAACCTCACCTTCTTTCTCCTGAAATCAATGGAGAAAATAATAGACTGTTATATAAGAAGCAAACTCCTCAAGTTAAGACCGCTTCACAAAGCAAGCAAGAAAATCCACGATCAATGCTCTACAATACCTAATTGAAAGCATTTGAAAGACATATGTGGCAGAAGAAATAGCTCTTTGCGCCATCATTGACATTGAGGGTGCTTTCGACAACACCTCACCTAACCAGACCATTGGAGGAAAGGAACATTAACGCCTCACTGATCAAATGGACACAATCAATGCTGGAAAGCAGAATCATTGTAGCGACCCTTGGGGGGGAGACAGTCAAAATGACAGCAGAAAAAGGTTGTCCCCAAGGAGGAGTTTTATCGCCTTTGCTTTGCTGGTTGTCAACGACCTGCTAGTAAAGCTACAAGAATCTGGTTTCACGACTCAAGGTGATGACCTAGTCGTCACCATTAGGGGTAAAAATGACGGAGTAATCTCCGAGCTCATGCAATTAGCCCTAAACACAATCAGAAGCTGGAAGCAGGAATGAGACAGGCCAAAGAGTTTATCAAACAACCAATTTCAACCAATTCCATTCACCAAGAGGCGAAAGTGTTAACTTAAAGCCCCAACTCTGAATGGAACCCAGCTAAAATTTTCCAGAGGTGAAATATTTGGCACTTATAATAGGCCAAAAAATTACTTAGAACAGCCTAATCAACCACATTCTTTCCAAAGCTATAGTGGCAAGCTGGACATGCCGCAAAGTCTTTGGTAAGACATGGAGTTTAAAACCAAAAATTATTTATTGGTCATACCAAACAATCATTAAGATTAAGAAGAAGCCAAGTCTAAACCGACAGATTATTATAACAGACAGATAAAAATTATTTATTGGTCATACCAAACAATCATTAAGATTAAGAAGAAGCCAAGTCTAAACCGACAGATTTTATGCCAGTAAGGTACGACTTCGAAATGCAGTTTGAAGTGGTCATAAACAGCCACCAAACTTGCACAGAGAACGAACCTCAACTGGGATGGGATGCATCAGTGTGGTACACAGATGGATCTAAGATGGACGAAAGGGTTGGAGTGGGCATTATAGGACCAAATTTCAGGCTTTCAAACCCCTAGGTAACACTCCAACCTTCTTTCAAGCAGAAGTACATGCTATAGAATTGTGTCCAGGAATGCCTTGAGACACTCGAAGGGCAGAAATCAATATACTGTCAGATAGCCAAGCAGCACTAAAAGCTCTGGGGTCATACACATGTGAGTCTAAGTTGACTTGGGACTGTAAACAATCCCTAACACAACTGGCAGTAAATAACCAGGTCACCCTGATGTGAGTGCCAGGTCACAAAAGGAACCAATTGCTGAAGAAGGGGCAAACACACAATTTCCCGGCCCAGAACCTTTCTATGGACTCTCCAGAGCCCACTTAATAGAAGAGTTCCAAAGCTGGGAAACCGATAAAATGAAATCTCACTTGAACAAAGTGCCAGGACGAAGACAATCGGAAAGACTAATGTGTCTATCGCCAAAGAAAGCTAAACAGCTCTCCGAGTTGGACAAGAAAGACTTGAAGATGGTAACGGGACTTCTCACTGGACACTGCCTTCTGGAGTACCACGACGGGTAAATCAGAGAGTTATAGTTGCCGCTACTGCGAAAACTTCGCGGAAACTGCAGTTGCCGCTACTGCGAGAACTTCGCGGAAACTGCAAAACATTTGCTGTGCGAATGCCCAGCGCGTTTCTGCAAGAAGCTTAAGTTCTTGGAAGGGGCCTTCCTAACGCCCTCCGACATCAGGAACTTAGCTCCCACGAAACTGATAAACTTCGCAAGAAGTCTCGGAATCCCGGTCCTCGAATAGATCAATGGTCACGCACAAAAGAACTTAGAGGTCGAAGTGCTTGTGAGGCTGCACAGCCTGTACGACCTCCTTACAATCTACAATCTACCAACGGGTGTTTAGATCAAGAAGCGATTCAATATCAAGTTATACAGTGGTTTTGAAAATATTTCTGTCTTGACCAGTTTTCTGAACAACTTTTTTTTCTACTTTTTGTCAAACTTACAGAAAATGCATTAATGTGGGAAAAATTACTTTTGATAATAATTATATAAGGTTTGATGAGATAATTTCATACGGTTGCGGATATTTGTGCAAATAGCCCTCAAATATTTTGAAAGTGTTACTGAAACTAGACGAGAGTAGTAGTACTTCGGAAGTGATTTCAAAAATTACTCTTCAAAAACAAAATAGATGTGTCCCAGCTTTTTTTCCGCCATATTGAACAACGCAGATATAAAATGCCTAATAACACACTATATGTGTCATAAAACACTTTCACAAAATACTTATCTAGCTGAAGTGTCTTCAATTTCCACAATTTTTATGAACATTTTTATAATTATTTTTTGATGAGGTTAATTTATAAATTTTGTAATATACTATTTACAAGTAGTAATTTTAATCGGAATATTAGCCACGTCGATTTTCATTTTAATACTGAGACTATTGTTTTGACTAAAATTTTTCGACTTATTTCATATCCATATGCTCCATCTTGGATTCCTAATAGCTAGATAGTAAGTACATTCAAACACGTTTTTGAATTACTTATATTCATTAATTCAAAAAAAAAACGGTAAAAACATGTTACACAAATACTTCAGTGTGACCAGTTTTTCGTGAATTCTGAAATGATTCTCTTTACTTCACATTTTATGAACAGGGTCGACATAATAACATGTAAATTTGAAATGCCGCAACATAAAAGAAACCACGTCTCGAGAGATGATGTTCAGAATAGAAAGGAGAAACATTATTAAAACAATAACGGCGAAATCAAAGAGATCGGTTAGTGGAATTGTTATCTTTGGTTACCGAATCCAGATCGATCGTTGTCGAATCATTTGAGATTTCCTTTGTTTCCGAACCATGAAAATTACTTTTGATATTGGAAAGAGCTCGACGATGGAAATTGTGTGTTCAATGGGAGATGGGATATTGCTCGTTTGATTCCATTTCGAAGCATAAACACTATTTCCTGTTGTCTAATGATGAAATGAAAGAATATAGTGAGCAATAAATATGAAAAAGACACAATCATCTAGTATTTGATAATATTGGGTACTTGCGTTTGACAAAAGACCACGCACGCACCTTATGGGAAAAAGTCTTTCGGTGAAAATGGCTGAATTTTTGATATATTGTAGCTGTAACCATTCTAAGTAAAAGTCTCCATTGGCCAAACTCGATCGTGTGACTAGATTCGGCGCTAGAGGACGCCCCAAATCATGAATTTTGTGAACTTCCTACACACGTTGTTTGACTCTAGGATATTTTTTTCTAGTTCCCCTGTGTAAGAGGCAGGTCGACCACGAGTAGGTTCATACGGATCTTACAGCCGGAGAGGTTACTCTATTTCTATGTTTAATGACGTCGATTGGTGCAAGAATATTTCAATAAAGAACCCTAGTGTTCAATCAACTTGGATATTTAGGATAAGTGTGAAAATAATTTGAAGATAGTTTTTTTTTAAATGGAATTACCCAATATTTTTGGTTATTGTTAATATTTATTCCTTGTGTGAAAAAAAATTCATATTCAAAAATTCACAACACTTCTTATTATGTGATATGTAGTTTTTATTATTTATTATTGGAGTATATCAAAGTTCAACCTTGGAATCCACCATACTAGATATTCGAAGATCATTTTGAAACTTACAAAAAGATCATTACAAAATCTGTAAAAAAACATTAAATCTGTTTCAGTATCGAAAGCGATAAATTTTCTTACTTTCCTCCATTGAAGTTTTGCTCATAATTCACGGTATCCCAATAATCTTATCGAAAAGAGGCACTCTTTCACGTTACCAGACTGGAAAACTCACGAAACCAGTTGTTTGCATTTTCTTCAATCAATGTCATTAGTTCATCAGTTCATCAGTTATAATGAACTGAATAATTACTTCAGGTCTACATGTTTTCCTGTATCAGTTATCACAGAATACCACAAAATTATTCAAAGCTCCATTAATTTACCGTAAAAAAGTCACGATATTGACTAGAGAAAACTCGGCAAATACAGTAATTAAAGTAACGGGTGCATTTAGTAATTAAAATCATGGAAAAAAATCCATTCCGAAATTACACTTCATCTTGATGGCAATCTACAGATTACTGTATAGTGTACGTCATTCTGATTAAACCAATTTGAACCTCATCAAATTAAGCAGTATACCCTTCATTCTTTCATATCCTATCCTGAAATGGGTGCTTTCTCTGTCTGGCCATTAGCTCTTTTTATGAAGTCGTTGTCTGTGAATTATGAGAGGTTTAATCGATAGGTTGCCATGAACTGACTCTGGAAAATTACGTTATTCAGTGACTAAGAATGGTATCATTCTATTATTCATTATGTAATATCTGCTTGATCAAAATATATCACTTCGGTAAACCATGAATTTCTGTTTCAGATTAAAGTATTTCATAATCTGTTTGAATTGAAAAAATATTGATCTTAGCTTTTTCGACGAATATATCGTATGTTGGTTCCACCTCAGATGTGCATCCAAGAAAATACCAAGATATTTAATTTTCATTACTGGTGTTATTCCAAAAATGTGTTAAATATTCGGTTCTTATTTGGGCAGAGATGTTTCTAAGCTGCTAAATGAAACATACTTAGTTTTTTCTAAATTGATTGATAGGAGTCTACTATCAAACCGCTTTATTCTAGAAGCAAACAACTGGGAAGATTTAAAAACAAAAGCACAAGATGACAAAATCAAGAAGTGGATAAAATACAAGAAATTAACAATGAAATTAAAAAAAAACAATTGCCTACCTTTCACATGCAATAAATGAATTCTCCGCCCTTTTACACCCTTGAAATAAAAATCAAAAATACCTTCCTGACAATCATGCCCAAAACAAACATCAAGTATTTAGGTGTCATAATAGACTGACATATAAATTATGTAATAAAAAAAATAAGAAGTATTCTGCACGTATTTAAATACCTGAGAAAAATTTAACCAACACAGTACCTCAAAACTCTTCATTATGTCCTCGTGGAAAACCATTTACGGTACGGTATAACGGCTTGGGGCGGAGCTCTGAGAACTCATATCAACGTACTCGAGATTATTCAAAAAAGATTTCAGAAATTAATACTGTCAAAATCTCACAGATACTGTTCAAAAATGCTATATTCAGAAGCCAATTATATTTTTTTAGAGTAAATATAAAGTACCACCCAAATAGACACTCAGCCAGGATACATACCCACACCTACTGTAAACGAAGGCGACATCATCACATTATACCAATTGTACATAAAACGCTATCACAAAGGTCATATTTACATGGCACCCAAACTGTGCAATTCGTTACCTGATATAGTCAAATTATAGAATGGATACCTGCCATTCAAAAAAGAATTGGAAAAATATATATTTAATACAACCAGGGAAATGATAATACACTTAATAGAGAATAACTGAATCATTTTCGTGCGTCGAACACGATCCCACCAACGTACCAACTTTTTATAAAATCATTGTAAATATTATAGTCCCCATTTTACATATTTTTTAACTAATTTTAACCACATATACCCGATGTACTTATTTGTACTTTTTATGTTTCATTCTCGAAACAAGTATTAAACTACTTATCGAGTATCACCATTTATTGAAAAGTATAGTTAATTCCTAGAATAGATATAAACTAATTTTAAACCACAGTCTTAAAAGAATCATGTAATTTGTATAATTGTTTATTTTATCTATTGTACCAACTTGATCATCAATAAATAAGATTGATTGATTGATTTAATTTCTTTAAATTAATGAGATCATTTTCAGCTTTCAGTTTCAAACTATACCAATTTTCCGCTTTGTAAATAATAACCGTGTCATCTGCGAAGCTCATTTTTCCTGCTCTTTCCTGTAAAAATAAATTATGCAGGTATATAGTAAATAAATCAGGCCTCAGTACAGTCCCCTGTGGTACTCCACAAGTGATTGTCTCTTCTGAACTCATTTGATCTCCAATTTTGACTATTTGTTTCCTGTTCGTGGGATAATTTGCGAATAATGTGTGAGCTTACCTCTGATTCCAATATCATACAATGTGAACAAGAGTATGTTATGGTCAACAGTATCGAAAGCTTTCCTCTAAGCATTTATATATATTATGAAATTTGTTGCCTACTAATTGATGATTTCGAACATAAATAGGTATTGTGTGGACAGTATCAACTGAATGAAACGAATAATTTTGACAACATAGAACTAACCTTCTCTCCACACATTTCCACAAAATGGCAAATATATGAAGCAAATATAACTACATCCCCTCACGGATATTATAATACATCTGACAGATAAGTATACAACATTCTCTATTGCTATTGCAAGTGCTTATTGTAATCAAACAATAGATTTTTTCCTTCATTTGGGGGTTCTTGCCTCTCGTCAGTGCTAGGGTAGGTTGGACAACATTATAGCCGCTCAGTCTCCAGTTATAATAATAATAATAATACTCCCTCATAAACATTCGTTGAGTGTACCCAAAGGCATAGCCTGTGCGGGTAGAGGATGGCTATTATTCTGCCGTCCTAAGCAAAAGTACCGTATTGTGACGAATTCTCCTAAAGCTCGTAAACAGCACAGAAAAAGCGCTATTTATAGCCGATGATGTCACCATTAACTTCGGCGCTGGCGATTGACACAAGATCATTCGAGAAGCGACATCTAGACGACAGTAGAAATTCGAGAAAGAACTGGAGTCCTTTGAGCACGCTATATAAAGAAATCTCCACGGCGAGTCGACAGTTTTTGGAATCAGCCGAAGTACGATATTTGAATAATAGAGAGTGTCAGTAAAGATAAATTAAAATAGTGACTTGTGATATGAATTATTGATTAAGACGTGTGTAAATAAATTACCAAAATTAGTTAGTGCAGTTTTTATTACATTGGTGTCAGAAGTATTTATTACAGTATCTACAAAATATATGAATATTGTGATCTAAATAATCTTATATTTAAAAACCTATAAATTTTGCTTTTTACCAAACAAAGATGAAGTATACTTGGTTTAAACAGCCAAAGTTAACGAATTATATTACTGTTTATACGAAAGAATTTCCTTTGTAAGAAGGTCGGATCTACAGAATTCTAAGCAAAATAGCAGATAGCAGATACGGTACTTTTACTTAGGACGGCAGTATTATTATTTGCCGTAGCGCTCCGGGGCGACTTACTACTATTTTAGGTGATGCATTCACTTTTCAGCTTTAAGACAATCTGGAAAACCTACAGCACCACCTCGGGTGATCGGTGTGCACTCCAAGCTAGCACTAGACGAGATTGGCATCTAGACAACTCATAATACACTTGCTTTTCAACAAGGCATGCAGTCGCCTATCTATCCGATACAAAGTAGATGAGAAAAATTCTCTTGTACCTACATCGGGCTCGAACCAACTATCGCTATGCTGGAGTTTCGATCGGCCTGTGCATTAGACCGCTGATCCACCGACCACTCCGTAATAACGTTTCCTCACGAATAGAGATGTGAACTATAATTAGACATTTCCAGCATTACCTACGTTGCACAAATGTCTGTCAGATGTAGTTTAATATCTATGGGGAAAGTAGTTATTTTCTGTCAGATATTTGCCTCATATACGCCAATTCCTTCAAAGGTTTAGAGAAAAGGGTATTTTGACATTGTCTAAACTATTCGTTTAATTTCACTAACTGATGACAACTACATTCGGCTCTTTACATCTTGTTCTGAAATTCTTTTTAAATATTACATATTTCTCTCTCAGTTCGAAAAATCGACATAACATACCTTTATTTTTTATGATATTCTAGAGACTTATAAATTTATTGCAAACATTACATATTCAAATTCTAGAACAATTCACGACTTTATACAAATTCCTTCTTCAACTTCATATTGATCCAAGTTCTAAAATTATTGCTATCTATCGTCGTTGAAAGAATGTGCTCTGCAAACGAGATCAAACGGTGGGAACCCAAACTTGTCGGGTTCATTTTGATGAAACTGCTATCGATTAATCGTATTTCAAAAGAGGACCAGCCATGAAATTATGTATGAAACGGGGATAAACTGACATGATTTCCATAGTTCTAGAAAGTTCCAGGATATTTTACCATTTTTTATGTTCTAAATAGTTCTTATTTCTGTAATTTACAGTAAAATTTCTCATCAATATTCAAAGTTCTGAAATCATCCGAAACAATGTTTTATATATATTTCCTAGTATCCGACATTGTAGGAAAGGGATGGAAAGCCATCAACCCACACAGTAATTTTTTTTAGCAACATTTATGTCGAATTCAGTTGGAATACGAAATAGTAAAAAAAAAAATATGATAATTTTCATTCGTAGAGTGTGAATTGAAAACTGTAGAGTCCTGATGTAGGTACATAAAGGTACGAAATGAGGTATAAAACTAAAAAATTCGAAATAATTTTTCATAAAATCGGTTAATTCGTACATCAAGCCGGATTCCAACAAATAAATAAGTGTGACCTTACTGCATGATATCTATGATTACTGTAAACGTCAGAATAAAGCCAGAGCGTTAATTATTAATTAACCACACCATGCACAAAGTTGGCGTGGGAAGCGTGTGAATGTTTCACGTCCACTCTATCAACTTGGCTTTTGCTAATTTTTCATGACTCTGGTCAGATAAACGTAATCAAATCATAATTGTAACTTCCGTTCCATTTACTTGCTGTAACAATACCATTAAGATTTTTTTCCTTTTATTTGTTAATGAATCTTCAGATGTGGAGTATTCGATGAAACATAGACCGCTGCAGATGGAACATCAACTGAATCGTGCTAAATCATGTGGTTGTTCTTATTCATCAGAAGATTCATGATAGTCGAATAAATGAATATTTGGAACTTCTGTCGTAAATAATAATGATAATAATACTCCCTCATAAACTTTCATAGCGTGTACCCAAAGGCATTATTATTATTTTTGCCGTGGCGCTTGGAGGTAACTTACTGATGTTTGGTGGTGTATTCACTTTTCAGTACAGTAAGATGCCTAAAAACCCTGGTGTGCCGACTCATACCTGTAAAACTGTAGACAAAAACGCTGGACATTCGCTAGCTTGATTATGAGAAAAAAAATAAAATCGTGGTTTGTTTTCCAGATATCCCGCGATGCTTGCGTGAACCGCCACCGTCGGGTTTGTTGTTAAGGTAAATTTTCATGAACTGATATTCCAAGTATTGCGCAGAAGCATGAAATGAATAAAACAACATAATCAATCAAATTTATGAAATCACTTTCTGCAAGCAGTTTTATTCGTTACATTTTCAACTTATTATATTATTTTTGTTTTGCTGAAATGCATTTTACTAGAATGATTAATAATAACACATTTCACATAAAACAATTGAAATTCAGCTGCATGGAAATTCACCATTAGAACCTGTCAATCTTGTGCCTATCTGATATCTGCCAAGCATGCGCATTTCGCAAGTATCCGATTTTATTTCCAAAAGATTCTTTAAGTAATAATTTTGTCGCTTTTTCTGAGTTTATAATTGCTTTTCAGAAGATATATGTGTGATGAGTTATGTGTTACAATGTTCTTGCACTATTTTGAAAACTGTTAATGTTATTTAATAGTGAAGATATTTCTTTTTTGTGCAATTTTTTTCGACAGAAAATTAATATTTTTTGGATGATCTAACAACACTGAAAAGATTTTACGAAAACGAAAGGTAAAATAATGAAAACCTTAAGAAGCTTGATGATATGTGCAAATTTGATAGATTTCAGTAGGAGTGATGATTTTTATTTACTTTATCACGGACTTTCACAACTTGAACTTATGGAAGATTTAAAGAAAGAGTAGGGTATAACAACACGCACTCAATTGATTTACTTGAAAAAATGTTTGTATTGTTAATTAGATCATGGAGAATTTAGAAATAAAATGAAAGTTTTAAATTGGTGTCAGAGTATGTTACAGATTTTAAGTGGTACTCACTTTAATGAATCATTGTATTCGTTTTGCAAGATTTTATCCACACAGAAACGAATAATGGTCAAATTATTCATATTAATGGTCTATTTTAGTTCACTACGCAATATTTCATTCTGCAACAACTATTTTGACTTTCAAACGGTACTTAGATCATTTTAGAAAAATAACACAATTTGTGTGGTGTTATTTTGCCAAAAAATTTAATCTTCCATTTCGAGTAAGGACACTATATTTCTTCAGAATGATATTTAAAAAGTTTATTGACATTGTGTAAAATTCAATTAACAACATTCACAATCACTATATCCCTGGAATATTGACAAGAGGGACCAGGTGCCATCTCTGGATCCGATTACAGAAACAGACCACGATTTCATTTGATTTGTCTTCAAAAAATTCTAAACAAAATCTAATCAGTCATCACACCAGGGTTTATAGGCATCTTAGTCTACAGTTTTACAGGTATGAGTCGGCACACCAGGGTTTTTAGGCATCTTACTTAAGCAGTTCCTCAGTTTTGTGTTTTGGCGGTTCTTTAATGAATGTTTCTCCGTGGTGCATAAGAGGGGCTTTGTTCCACCTCTATTTATATATACTATAGCATAGAATGCAAAGGAACAAATTCGTATTGGGTGGTGAATGACAACCACTGATGTTCGATAATATATCGAAAGGATTCAATTGCATTCAGTTTCAGATTTCGTCACATCATAGGCATTTATGTGTATACAGTGTCTTTCAATAGTATCGGAACGGTCTTTCAGAAACGGCCCGGAGGAAATTCATGAAAATTTCGACAGGGTTTTTGATGATGCCCGATTCAATGGTGATATCGGCAATGTTGCCAAATCAACAGTTTTTCAGATATTGAGGGTAATTCAATTTTTTCAAATAGAATACCCTATTTCTTTTCATTGCAATTATTCAGCGACACCTCATCACACATGTCTCCAAATATCAGATTTTAAATTATAGTAGTTTTTGAAATATGACAACATGGCTTTTTCATTCAAAAGTCTGGGAACGTTCCAATATTTTCAATACGGTTTAAGAAAAAATCGTGAAATGTTATATAAGATGGTTTTTGATGATGCTCGATTCAATGGTGATATCGGCAATATTGCCAAATCAACAGTTTTTCAGATATTGCAATTCTGAAATATGAGAGCGTTTCGATACTTTTGAGAGACACTGTATATGTATATGTGACAGCTCAACATATTTTTTGTTCGTTTAATCAATACTATTGGGTTCTGAAATAGGAGTTACTTCATTATCAAAGGGTTTTATTTCAATGAGGGCAGAGTGGATTCAAAGTAGAAAATTGTTAAATTTAAATAAAAATTAAGTGTTAGTGCAATAATTCTAGAGCTATACTTAATAATACGAATGATAACAAAAATCTTCAACAACAACAAACAAAAGCCTCCTTAAACAAATCAGAAGGAACCGAAAATATCTTAAAGATAGCAGATATGTCTTGGCAGAGATCTCCATCTAAGGAAAACTAAACAAAATGAGGTGTTCGAGTCTCCACCAAAGGAAAAAATGGAGGCCCTGCAAATTCCATCAAATTCACAAAAATACTTAACAGATACAACCAATCCCAATTGACGAAGCCCCCGCGGTCTCCACCAAAGAAAAACTTAAGGTTCATCAGAATCTATGAAATACACAGACTGTCCTCAGAATAGATACGAATGAAACTAGCCCCCTAGCACATAGGAAGGAACAAGGTGGAAAAGAAAAGCACAAGCCGAAGAAATAAGAGACATTGCACGTGAGAAGAGAACATTCTAGGGTATTCTAAACGTTTTTCTCTTATATTCTAGATATTTACAGAGGGTTCCACCCACCACGTTAACTCACTGGTGGCCAAATTCAACAGAATTTCACTTGAGCATCTTGTCAGTACGTTCTAGGACCTTCCAAAGTCTCTGATCTGGTTCATTCTATGATTTTCTAGAATTATCTAGAAGTTTCGAGAACATCATAGATTTTTCTTTTTAATATTAGACGTTTCCAGAGAGTTCTACATACCACGCCACCTCACTAGTTGCCGAACTCTTCAGAATTTCACTTGATTGTCATGTCAGTACGTTCCATAACTTTTTGGAATTTTCCGTTTTAGTTCATTCCACAGTTTTCTAGTCTTTTCTCTTCTATCAATATTACAAATCATTCTAGATCGTTTTAGAACATATAAATGTATTCTCAAACATTTCGAGTATTTTAAAACATTCTTGAACATTCTAGATTACTCTTCATTATCATAGAACGCTTCAGATTATTCTGGAACAGTATACATGATTCCTAATCGTTTCTTTTAGCTATATTTTTTCCATAAAATTTTATGTCTGTCCATTCCTTCAATGAATATTTCTTGATGCCCTCCAACATACACATCAAAGCGGAATAATATACAAATCGATTGAAATGAATCATACCCTCGGGAACAAAGTCTAAAATGGCAATCTCGTAAATAGCATAGATAGGGAATCCCGAATTTGTATATCTTTGTTCCATGTCCATACAAATGCATGCTACTAAACATTTATAAAGATTAAAATATTTTTCTTCTACTCCTATAGAAAGTACACACTTTTCCCTAGAGAGGAAAGTACTTTTTCTCCCCCCAATTTTAAGTAAGTTGTAAACGATGAAACTAGTGAATGTCTTATACTCAAATTGGTTCCGTAATTTCTAGAACATCTTGTATATCCTGTATTCTGGTAGAAACTTCAACGTTAGCATTTTGGTAACCAGTGATAGAATCACCCGCAGCCACCGCACCACCCGACTGAGAACTAGCCCTACCAGGGATTGGGAAGGAAAATTGGAGAAACTCGCTCCCTTGACAAGCACCTACACACCACACACCTATAGACTTTGAGGAGGGCAGGTGGAATCCGAATGTAAGCATTACACCATGCACTAGGAGAGCAGGGGATGACAAAAGGGCCTATGGGGATTACTACTACTGCTGACACTGATCTTTATGATATTAGCTTTTATAGCATAATCAGAATACTCTTCTACATAAACACTGTCTTCAATAGGTTGATCAAGAATCGAGACTTGTTTACTCCTTAGCCTCCTGACCATCGACTACCACATCCATATTTATGAAATCTTATAGTATCCATACTTTTCAACTCTTCGAAAAGAAAAGTTAGAATTCCAAAAAATGTATGGGGAGTTCAATCTATGAGAATTATTGTTCCCCTTTCCACATTCCTTGACTGCATTGGTGGTATCCTCTTATTGCCGCGGAACAATATTTGAGTAGATTTCCTGATTGCAGCCGAGTACCATCGAAATAAGGAAGTGAAACTGTAATGAATAATTCAAATTACATCTGGTGAATGTTATGACATAGACCTAATAGTACATGATATGGATTATAAGTTGTTTGTATGTAGTATATTATCACCCTGTTTATTGTTCATCATTTATACTTTTTGAAATGTGTGAGTACAGGTTGGATACGAAAGAGTTATAGATGAGCAATAATGAGAATGATCGAATTGGAATGTATAAGATGATAAATTAGTTAGTGAGAATATTTTAAACGAGTAACATCGTCGGAAGTGATACTTGAATTGAATCAGTTTGTGGGACATCAGTGCATTATCTGAACTACCGTTTGAAAGTGCCTCGTACCTAACATCAGAAGTAGGATCAAGAACTAAATCGTGCAAACATTTTTTTTGCTGTTTTCATCTTTTGCCAAATTACAAGTATATTGTGAAGATGCCCCAAAGAAAAGATCGGAGACGTAAGCGAAAGCCAAGTAGGTACAGCATTTTCGTTTTGTATTTGTGAGTCTATTTAACCCAACGGTAAGATGAATGATTCTACTGTATCTGATTTCTCGTCGTCACTATGTGGTATAATAATCAATCCTTAGTTTATTGTGACCACTGCATGTTTGTGACTCTGGCCAGAGTTTAAAAAATTTTACTCTTGAATAGTACTGTTGAAAAAGTTATTTCGTATGCTGCTTCACTGCTTTGTCCAACAAATATCTATGAAGATTTACTGAAATATCATTCATGATTCACATCCTGAACGACGATTCACTCTTTCCATAGGGGAACACAAAATCATTGTTTTCCAACGACTATTTCTATTTTATTGGAACACTGCTCGTTTACAAATTCATCATGAGAACCCGTATGTTCCGTAATAATTCTAATTAAAAGCAATGTGAATGATTAAACAAAATAAGAGATTTGACGTATCAGAGTAACCCCAAATGAAAGTTAATTAATTAATGTATAAAATGAGTAAAAACACTAAATTAAAAAAGTGGTCATTTACGGCGCTTTAGAAGAACATGTGGGCTTCGATTTAAAAATCATTAAAACCATTTTAAGTTGACTTAGCCTCTCGAATAAATATTTTATGGCTTACAGAAAATCCCAGCTGGCATTTCACTGGTCTTAATGAGGGTGAGATGATAGTGCTACTTTTTTGTAATTAATAATGAGTTATGTTACAATAACTTCTAGCGAAGGGTTTAATACTGACAGTATATCCCCACTTTAGACTTTTTCTTTTAATCTTACCATTCTGAAAGCTATTATGCGATATTGATATTGTAGATACTGTCATCTTTCATATGCTGTCATCATAATGAAAATCCCAAATTTCGATTTTTGCATCCTTGAAGGATTTATAGCTATTCATGAACCGAGGGCGTAATGAAGATAATAATGCCCACAGGGTGACGATGATCCAGCCAGATTACCTTTGCCAATTCTGTTACCAAAAAAAGGGTCTGTTTTCATTCTGAATGAAACCGAATGCAACACTTTGAGGAGTTCATCATCGGTCAACTCGCAGAACTCCAAACATAGAACTACTTAATTCAAGGGATAGAAATAACCCAAATTACATCATTTTCACTAGACGCGCCTTTCACCAACAAAGTTTGCAAGAGCCTCCACGTGTTGTAAATAACACGCCGGCCGCTGATCAGGTGGAAAACTTCTGAAAGCATATCTATGAGTATCCGCAACCACACAATGTGTATAGTCCAGCACTAGCGCAGTTCGAAACTTTTCGCAGGAGGCTTCGTTAGCCTGAGCTGAATGAACTGCGCAATCCGATAACTCCAGAAGAAATTTGACGGGCCCTCACAGGCTCGAAGAACTTCGCTTCTCCAGGCCCTGATGGGCTAGATAACCATTGATGGAAAGCACCCATCACCATCCGGCAAGAGTTTTTAACTCAAGGCTAGATGGAGAGCAACAGCAGGATTGGTTTGTCGAGGGGCGAACTGTGCTAATCCCCAAAATCGGAGATTTGTCTGATCCAACGAACTACAGACCGATAACATGCTTGAATTTTTACCCGCATCTTGTACATGTTAATACTCTCCGCAGTTGGCCAGTAGCTCAACGATTAAGGTCTTCAGCTATGGAACTTGTTGCTCGTATTGGACCATGGACGTATAAATGAATATTGGACCCAGTTATTCACATCTCCAAGTGAAGTCGCTGAAAGGCACCATCCCTAAGGTCCTGCTGTTGAGTTGGGCGTTGCCACATCGAGTCAACCATCAACACTAGCTTAAACTCAATTGTCAGCGAATTCCAGTCAGCAACTGAACATTCCGATCCGTTTATGAAATTAAACTCGGCATTATACATTCCAGAATCAAAACTAGTGAAATTAATTTGAAAAATCGGTGCGAACTTCCAAAAAATTCTGTACTGTCCGTTGAAATGCTGCACGTGCGGCAACGCTGTTGAAGTATGCTTTGTTTCTCATAATTTTTTTAGTTGTTTACAAATTTCACCACTTTATGTTGACATTGTCTGTCATATACGGTATTTGTGAAAATATTGGTGTTTTGTTGCGTTTGGATTAAAATATTGAAAGAAAAATAGATAGAGACTAATAATGGTGATTTACTGTTGGATTTGTAAGCAATCCAATTGTTCTATCAACCAGAATTTCAGCTTTGATAAGTAAGTACATAGATTGTTTACAAATATCAGATTGACGTTCATTGGCGTCACAGTGGGTATCAAATTTCTATACATACAAAATGAAATGGTACTGAAATCTTGTTACTTTATATGAAGGAAGGCACATATGGGTATTTTAGGAACACATCAGATCGTATCCAACAAGTTTTGCTGAAATTTTCATAATCATATATGAAATTCCACATATTTTCGTTATTATCGATACCTATATCGGGTAAATTGTGTGCGCCACTATCGATGGAGGGAAGGTCTCCTCCTTCCCCGCAACCCGCGCGCCAACGAACCAAGCGGCTTCAAATCAAACTGTATTGCAAGTATGGGATTGCTGAGTCCATTATTAATTTTTACGTCCATGTATCGGACAGAGATTCGTGTCCTCAGCACGCGAGAATCTTTTTTCTTAAGTTCTTCGGTTTCTGTAGGCGGCCACATGCTTTATTGTGAAGCAAGTGTGACGTGAGTTGCCTAGATACCAAACCCGACGTCTGGTGCTAACTTGGAGTGTGCACCGACCACCCGGGGTGGTGCTGTAGGTTTTCCAGGTTCTCCTGCAGCTGATAAGTGAATACACCACCAAACATCAGCAAGTCGCCCCGGAGCGTCACAGCTAATAATAACTATCCGCACAGGCTACGCCTATGAATGTTTTCGAGGGAGTATTATAATTATTATTTCATCGGTGTATGAACGGATATGAGAGCAGAGAGGCTCAAAGAATGGGGTCGCTGGCTGTAAGAAGAACCTGTTAATCGACAGACGTATCACGCAGGACTCCGTGCAGTGGCCTGGATTGATTATCTCAAGAAATTTGATACAACATTGCAAGAGCTCATCATGCATTTGCTCAGATGTCTTGCGGTAACCAATCACAGCTCTTGACGCTTTGGAGGACTCGCTTTACCATAACATCTGGTCAAGTTAGAGTCCAAACAGATCTATCTATCTATCTATCTATGTAGTAGTAGTAGATGCGGGGTGGCCGCTACCGCAGCCTGGCAAGTAGGCCCTCATGGGCCTTTTTGCCATCCCCCTGTCTCCTCATCCATGATTTGCTCTTGAACATAGACGAATATGCCACGTTTCATCTCAAAAGAGGACGATGCGAGGAATACGGAAGGGACGTTCAGCTCGTAGATGGAAGCATTCTCCATCACGTAGAGACATATATTTAAGTAGAGGTGGAACAACGCTACTCCCAAATATTAACCACTGTTAAAAACTCTCTCCGCGGCAAGTATCAGCATAAACTCCAATAGATCTGGTTATTAGAACTGTCGGGGAAGAACAAAGTTGCTACAATTCATATGCTTGCCGTTTCGATTCTACTTTACTCCTTTGGAGTAATGGAATGGACTCAGGAAGAGCTGCGACAACTCGACGTAAAAACTCGCGAAATGATGCATCTTCATAGGAGCTTGCATTCTAAATCGTCTATTCCACGGTTATACTTCCCCAGACAAAGGGGGGAGGCCATGGTATTGGATGGAGGTCGTATAGTCATCCAAAGTTCAGATCACCTTCTCTGCTTAGTATGCGATTATGAAAAAGCAGCAATTACAGCATTTCTTTTCAAGGCAGTAACCCATTCAGCCGTTGAGCCCATACTCAGACACCAAGTTGAAACCCTTTCAGCAAAAAGCCAACGTCAAAGCTGCGGAGTCTCCTTCAGCAACATAACGATGAGCCAATGCCAAGAATATTAGAGACCTTGGCTGATTCAAAAACCTGACCTTCGCATCTCTCAGGTCAAGTGGACTAAATTCGGAAACCAAGAAATTCATAATGGCCTGCCAAGATGGTGTCTTCACCACCCTCGTCTACCGTAGTCGCGTGATGGGTATAGACGACCCTGGCACTAGTTGCAGAGCATGTCTTGGGGCAGCTGAGACCATAATGCATTTGCTGTCAGCCATCTTATGCGTATATCCAGCTTACAGCTTATACCTATATCCACAGGCATAACGCGGGTCTATGAGTATTGTACAACCATCTACGACACTCTTACGGTGTTGTCCTATGTTACGGGGGATATATTGTGTCCGTTGTGGAGAATGAGAAATGCCGAGTCTATTGGAACTACTCATTCCCCAAAAATCTTACCGGCTTGCCATAATATGACAGAAATCTTAGCCAGACGAATGCAGGCAAGAATGAAGGCCGTCATCCTTGGTTCATTCCTCCTACTGGGGGCACATGATTGTTGGACCCAATAATCACTCACCCCACATCGTGGTGAGTGGTTAGTGGGGCAAATGATCCAGCGCGCCAGCGGTTTTAGATTCTCCAGAAATATGTTTGATCATTTAGAAAATATTCGATATCGGGTATTTGTTTTTCAATGTTTTATTGAATCAATTTAAATATTCTGCATACGATTTAGCAACTGCTAGCTTCACGTCTTTATAATTATTCAAAAACAACCATTCACATTCTTGAAAAGCCTCATACAATGACCGATAATCTGCATTCTTGAAGATGTTTGGTTTTTGGGAGTTTCCGATTCTGAATTTTTATATTTATATCATACTGAGTCTCACATTTCACATCGGCTAACACAAGATCTAGTAAACTGTCAGGAGTCAGGAGTTGGGTATATTTTAGTTCAAAGTCTAAAAAGGTAAAGAAACTATTTGCAAGTGATGTTTTAATATCATCATTTAAGTTATTTATGGAATATGTTGTATCGCCTAAAATCACCGGAATTTTGTTGAATGTCTTATGAATAAGTTTCGGATATAAATTACAGGGTATTCCATTTAAAAATATCGAATTATTGTCCTCTGAATTCTACGATATTCACAATTCCAATTTGAGCAACCTTTAAACATGTCGCAAAAATACTTGATTGGTGTACGTGAAATCTTTTCACTACTGTATGCCCAAAATATCTCCAAAATTCAAATAAGTGAATGTACTAAGCCCAATAGCAATGAAAATAGGATTATCAACTTTAACTTTACAACGCCACAACTGATTTTTTTGTATAATACTGAGATATAAAGGTGGCGAAATAAATTTTGGATAAAAAATATAGGGTGTTCCAATGAAAATAAAACTCCATTTTGAGTATTGTCCAGCTGTTATGAAATAATCTGTACAGTTGAGAATAACTTTTGAATGGATAACTCCATCAGTACCTGGCAAAGTTTGTTTTCCAAAGTGCTTCAAATGTTATAACTTTTGAGATATCGATCTAAGTCGTGGTATAGTTGATAAAATCTAAAATACTGCAAATGAAATTCTGAATTTGGGTACTTTCCAAAAACACTTCATACAGGCCAAACTATTGAATTTACGATGTTATACAACTGCGGCAATTTCTTGGAGTCGCTGAAAACTACACCATTCTTTAAATTTCGTCAATTTAATCCTGGACTATTTTCGACCAGATCTGTGCGGGATTTTTTGGCAATGATTTACATCAATCATATGCCCGACGTATAATCATCATTTCGAGATCTATTACACACATTTCTTTCGATGATGGTAAACTTCCTGCTTACAGGAAGTATCAATTTCAATTAAACTCCCGCACTATAAATCAAGTGGTAAATATAGAAGAGAAGCAGGACTGGAAATGAAAACAAATGTCGTCAATTGAAGTGGCGCCTATCCTATTGTCAAACACTGCTATTTTATTAGTGACGTCATCTTTCTCTGTCTGTAGTATAACAAAATCATTGTCTCATTATCTTGGTAGAGATTTCGAAGCTCATTACTGCGTTTATCAAACGACAGACTGCAATCATCACTCAACTAAAATTTTGACACAAATAGACGAGTATTCATTTGTAATGTTGTGTAGTTTTGTACAATGATATTCATGAACTCTTGAAATGAAATCATAATGGCGCTTACCATGGTAAATAATAATGTTTTGAAAAATTAGGATATTTTTGTATTTTATTATTAAAAATTTCAGTAGAATATGGAATATAAAATACATTTTCATATACTTTTTTTTTCAAACTTTATTTTGATTTCACAAGACAGAATATCTGGGCTTTATTTGTTTAACCTGTACTCTTCTCTATAGTTGTCTTTCTTCTTCAGATCTGCTAATGAATGAATGTTTAAAATATATCCGGTTTTTAATGTATTATTTTTTAATGTATTAATTCAAAAAATTATCGAAAATCAAATAAACCAATGGAAACCATCTCATTCTACCTATTTAAACTACCCCAATATTCTCAAATCAACCCGCAAATTTACTATTTCACCTAAATTCAAATATTCCTTCAAAATTACATTTTTCTATAGTAGTTTCTCCGACATGTTCAAGGGGGCGGACACCCTCAATGACCCATGATTTTTATCAGAGAATTTTATATGGCTTTGCGGAAGGCAATGCGCGCGAAGCAAGACTTATTTATCAGGAGCGATTTCCTAATCGAGTACTGCCCTCAGTTCCAACATTTGCCATCCTTCACCTTCGTTTGACAGAAACAGGTAACTTCAAGATGGCAGCTGATATTACTAGAAGACCACGAGCAGTTCGAACCTCAGAATTGAAAGAAGCTGTCGCGAAGAATCCAGTAACAAGTACAAGAATAATTACTGAAGCTCCAATTCTACTCAGTCCACAGTTTGGAGAATTATCCAGGTTCAACAAGTTTATCTATACCATATTCAAGGAGTACAAGCTCTTTTGCCACGTGACTTTCCCCAACGCATTACTATGTGTCAGTGATTTTTGAAAAAATTGTCTGTACTCTTCACGGACGAGGCACACTTCTTCCGAAATACTACCACAAACTTTCATAACAACCATGTTTAGGCTTTAAAAAATCTGCACGCAGTTAGTGAAAGACATTATCAGTATCAATTTTCTGTAAATTTATGGACGGCAATTATTGATAATTTCTTGAAAGGTCCTTTCTTCCTTCTGCTCCGACTTAATGGCGTAACTTACAGAGACTCTTCAGAAAATGAATTGCTGGGACTTCAGAATGTACCATTAGAAACTCGTATCCGCATGTGGTCCCCAGATCTAAACCCATTAGATTCTCATTTTTGGGGACATTTGAAGTCACTAGTTTATACAACTCCAGTAGCACTACTACTATCACCATCTACTAATGGAAATTTCAACTACTATTGAGAAAACTAACCACAATTGATTTTGTCTTTGCATAAATTCCAATATTGCTAATAATTTGCACCGATACGTGTCATTCAGTTTTATTATTCGCAGTAAAAGTATAGTCTTTTCAGTAGATGAAGTTGAAATTTGCATGTCAATAATCTTGATTGTTTCGGAAAAAATCTGATTTGTGAAGTGAATTCGATATAAGTTCAATGAATTATGAGGAAGTTCTAAATATCTGCTCTAGACTTTGGATAAAACATTTCTTGTTCATTCAGCCTTGTACAGAGTGATCTTTCATTATAGCAATAATAAATGCTGCTTGACAAGTTTCGTATTAAAGAACCCCACACCATTCTTATGAGAAATGGGTCCCGGTGAAATTCGCTGAAATTTTAGTATAACATACTCCAAGTCAAGCTGATCAATAGTGTTCACTGGCCCAACCTTGGAAAATGGGCAGTTTTTTTCACATGTTGTTGAAAGATACCGTATCAGCTATATTGCATCATTTTTATTATTTCCATAAGAGAGAGACGAACAGAAGTATTAATAGAAAACTAACTTTTTGAGAATAACTTTTGACAATATTGAAATTCCGTGTGAAGCTATGACAACTATGAAAACTCCGATTTCCGAAAAGAAAAAAAATACATTTATTACCTATTGAACGTAGTTTGGCTAGTAATATATCGAGTCAATGGCATCCAACGCTTTGCTGAAGTCTAGCAGAACTAGTACAGTGACCTGTTTTTTATCTATTGCCTGACTACCTATTATCGTTAGTGATTTTGGTGAGCGCTGTAGCTGTACTATGTCTTTGACTAAAACCTGATTGGAATCAATTGTGAATCAAGATTCACATATGAAGAAAACTGACAATGAATTTTTTTTTTGGAAGAGTTTTAATAACGCGGGGAGTATTAATATGAGGCCTAATGGATTAATGGCGTGCTTTATTTTTGGTATAGGAATGGTTTTGGATTGTTTCTGCAAAGTGGGAAAAGCTCCGAAATCAAGTGAAATGTTGAATATATGTACAAGTACTGGCAGAATTTGGTCTACTATTGGTCTGATCAATTTTAATCCAATTACATCGCATCCAACAGCTTCGGAGAATTTTAACCATATAGAATATTCAATGAAATTTATAGAGCCCTTGTTGGCGCTTCTTATAGATCGATAATATACATTTGAAATAGGAAAAAAAAAAAAGCTAATAATCTGGAAAACCGTCAATATTTTCGAAAGAAAAATTTTTATGAAATACCTTATATTTCTCATGTAGATATCAAAAAGGTGATGAAAAATACAGGTTGCTATTTGAAAAAACAAAGTTGGGACCCGTCCAAAAAAACTGAACACCCTGTGTAAGTGCCATCATTTTCATTTCGTAGAGCTAGGAAATTAGTATCATTTTGCTGAATAATCCATCTATCAACTACCATAATGTACCAGGAACCTGTATAGATCCATTGACTGTAAATCAGTAGATAACAATCCTTTTAGTGACTATAACTTTGTATAATATGTATGGCATATTTCCAGCAGAAAACAACCACTTCTCTGGCTAATACCTCGACAGGTATTGAATTATATCTGTCTGGCATATGTGCAAATATCCTTACTTTGAAAGAGCAACTTTGCAAGAGGCTTCGTAGAGCTGATTTATTTTTTCCAGAGTTTGTTCATATTATAATTGCACCAGAATTATTCAAATTCACGTATTTTATAGAGTTTTAATTTTAAGAACTTCACTATACCCATTCAGTCTGGGAATAAGGTGTTCATGGTTTAGTTGCAACATAAAAAAATCTTGTATGTACTGAAGCCGACTCGGTTTATTGTGGAAAGGAAAATGCCGAACTGACAAAAAAGCTCACATCGAAGGCTTCTTGAATTCTGTCTCTGCGTTTTCAGGGTCGACAAATTATGTTGAAATAAACTCTTGGTAGCCAGACTTCGGTAATCGAGTAAACTACAGCAAGAATCAGATTCGCACAGCTGTGGTCTTGGCGCAGGTGGCGAAACTTGATGCTTTTATCCAGAGTGCAATCCGCAGTCCGATGCAGTCCACTTTTTCTGAATCACCGAGAAGCTTTAATCTCTTCTCTCCGCTATAATTCGATTGTCCTTTCCGGGGCTTGTTGTTTGATTGTATACTTTCGCTTGCATTACATAAATCTCATTTGCTGAGGATATGCCAATAAACTTACTCATTGGTGTACATTGAAGATTTTGTAATGAGATAGGACAATTAAAAATTCGACTGGAAGACATTCGGGTAGTTTATTTTGGGTTGAACACGACTCAGTTGACTTGAAATGTCGAATGGAACAGAAACTATACAAGAGATTCTGCCCCAAATAAATAGAATCCAGATTATCAGAATAGTTTCAAATTGCAACAAATCGACATCAATAATTTTTTTAAGAAACAAAATATTTCGTTAAACCAAAACATGCCTGTCTCTCCACACAATTCTACAAAGTGGATATTAAGGCAAATATCTGACAGAAAACGACTACTTCCCCCTACGGATATTGAATTATATCTGTCTTCTATTTGTGCAACCGTTCCTCACGGACATATAATTGCAAGTGCTACTTGTTATTTGTGATAAAGCCATTGAATATTAACCCTTCATTTTTGTTGGAAATGACCACCTGCATACATGCATGTTTCGAGGTTAATTCCTCTCACCAGTGCAAGGATAGGTCAGACGACAATGTAGTCGTCTTGTTCCACAAATATGAATGTTAACATTCAGAAGCCTTATAGTATCCGTCTACGAATGGAGCTGCGACTCACAATAAAGTAATTCGCAGCGCCATCCGCCAACAGATCAAGTAACCCTCCTGGTAGCACTGTCTCCAATGACTTTATAACAAGTAGCACTTGCAATTATATGTCCGTGAGGAACGGTTGCACAAATAGAAGACAGATATAATTCAATATCCGTAAGGGGAAGTAGTTGTTTTCTGTCAGATATTTGCCCTAATATCCACTTTGTGGAATTGTGTGGAGAGACAGGCATGTTTCGGTTTTACGAAATATTTTGTTTCTCAGAATTGAACTCTCCTATACACACACTCGAACTTTGTTCGTTTTAAATAATTTTTTTCGTAAAACCAAAATCTTCCTCAACTTTTCAAATACCTCCAACTTTTTTCTGGAGTTTTCGACTTTTTCCACTCTTCTGCCCAATCAGATATAATGCCAGGCTGAATTTCAGGAAGCAAAATTTGTCTATCTAGATGTTTTTTTTCAACTGTGAATACACCATTTTCTCGAAAGCTTTGGACAGTGTAAGTAGAAGGCTTATAAGTTGAGCCGATATCTTCCAGTTCTTGTGGGATTTTGTTTTTTTGCTGGAGAGAGTATGTTGGAAATGATCCATTTATTAGGATATGTTCTGCTTGAGACAGAATGTTGGAAATTATCCATTCATTAGGATATGTTCTGTTTTCGATCGAGAAGTTAAAAATGTGCGTTGAAACAACGTGAAAAGAGCATATCGATTTCAAAACGGAATCATCTCATATGACCTTCGATAATAGACAGTAGAGAACTGTAGAAAGTGTCCTCGGTAATCCAAGCATACCTGTATGAGTTTATCAGCATTATGATTTTAATTTTTTATACCCTATCTGGTTCGAGATGACCACTTGTACACTTGACACGTTTCAACCTCTCATCAATGCTATGATAGGTCAGAGAACAGGATCGTCCTGTTCCACCCAACGACCGATAACACCCAAAGCTCTACATCTAGATTCTGGGACCTCTGTACAGATCACGCGACTACGGTAGACCAAGGTGTTGACCAAACCATCCGAGCTCCCTCAAACTAAGAAAGGCAAAGGTCAATTTTTTTGGATGATCCAAGGTTCAATGTTCTTAAAGAAGACCCCATGCATTGGCTTATCGTTGTATACTTGCCTGAGTACTTCTGCCCCCACAGCTTTCATGTAAGCCCGAATTTCTTGGTTGGTTATTTAGTTTTTCGAGTCGAGATTTAGTTTCGAAAGTCCTATTGCAATTATTGTACATTATTTGAAATGTAATGGTAGATTATCAAAATCATGAATCAATTTATCAAAGTATTGAATCTTGAATCTTCTATTTTGATACAACTGAAATTTCTTCATTCAAGAATAACTAGGTAACAGACAGTAAACGAGTATTTATCAATGAATGTGTGACAGACTGGTTTCTATAACTTCGTTGATTAAGATATTAAGTGGTCAATTATCACCATATGTAATTGTAAATCTTCATGAGATTCGCACGATCTTTTAACCTATCAGATAAAGGATCATCCTCATGACATCATCTCGTAATGCCAAGCAATAGTGACTCATGAAGATAGTTTATAGAAATTGGCACTTACGACTTAATGAATGGAATAAACATGACATTGGTGGAACAAACGAATCGATAACAAGTAGTTGAACCAGTCGAATAGAATATTGAAACTTATTTATCTCACTGGGTTCTGATTTTTTCAGAATGAAATTGTTGGATAATCAATTATTTTTTGTTTATTACCTACCTATGGATCACAAAAATAATTCGGTGAGTCACAATGATGCAAAATTCAAACAATGCAACCAACAGATGTTTCTGGTGAGCAGCCAGTAAAAATAAGTTGAAAATTTGCCTTTCTTAGAATACACTACACATGAATAGTATGATTTTTCTTAAATAATTTCCGATTTTCCAGACCCATAAAGACACTGTACGATGAGATGACTCGATATGAATATGGGAAACTACTGGGAGTATTTTTCTGAAAATTTGTTGTTGTTGAGAAGCTCGTTTCAGTTAAAATATTTTCAGTTGTTTACGACTTCCGGTTATAGCGGAAGTGGACCCCAACTTTGTTTTTTTTAAATGGGACCCTCTCTTTTATTGCATTTTAAGAATCTATGATGAATTTCAATATAACTTCATTCGAAAGATCATATGTCTAAAGGGCTCGCATGTTTGAGTTATTTACATTTCTTTGAAAATGTTGACAAAATGCAGTCTTTAACAAAAAAATTATTTTTTGGAAACCTTCATGTCAAAATTGCCAGAATTCGCCTGAATAAGATCTGAAACTTCATAAATGTTTATAAACTTTTCAATTATACGGAGTGCTCAGAAATTGGCGCCGAATTCGGCCATCTCGAAAATTGTCTCACTCTTCCCAAATGACAACCTCATTTTTGCTCAACACCAGTGGATTCTACGGTAAAAATAGGGGGAGTTTATGCTTACAACCCTATATCTAAATTAAACGGTTTTTGTTGAAACTTGGAAAAACTAAATTTCCGTGTGGTTACCAGAGAAACCTACACTATTAGCAGGCTTTTTTGGAAGAATCGATATGAAACAAAATTCTGCAGTATTAACAATTTTCATCAATTACAGTTTAGAATTGAAAAATTAACATAACTTCAATTTGAAAATCATTTATGCAGAACTCGATATGGTTATTATTAAGAGTCTTCGAAACCTTTCCTCCACGATATTCGTTTAGACCAAAGCACCAAGACGCAGATCATTCACAAATGTAAAACACACGGCAGTTTGTTGTTAAAAATCAAAACAAAATTAAACCTGTCCTAGACAATTGACGCGGATGATTATCCACAATTGTAAAACACACACAAGGACATACAAGAAATTGAACAATCTGTATAAATTGTTCGAACTGGTTGCCCCCAACTCCTAAACATTTATAAATTCTTCTTGAAAATCCGACATGTGTGACATGAAATTCTTGCCGCGGAAGCATAGACAAGGTTTTTTATGCAATCCCAAACAAAAAAGTTCAATATAGTGATATCGGGCAAACTTGGAGGCCATTGATGGGGTCCATTGTTCGCTATCCAACGATATTCAAAATGATTGTCTGAAAAGTCATTCAAAGGTGCAATATTGTAAGGTGAGACTCCGTAGTGTTGATATCAAAGCTGAATCCAGTTCTAATCTAATGGATTCCAAAATTCGAGATACCTCTGATATAAAATAAACGAATATTTTTTTATATTATCCTCCGATCTCCAATAAGCTACAATGAATGAGCCGCTTAAGGGTGTCTTGAGTGGGTGTTGGTTGGTCTATCCAGGTATAGCGAGCTGAAGGTTTCATATGCTATGTTGATAACCTTGTCATATTCCCAGTAAATTATTGAGCTGAAGTATGGTAATTCAGTTTTTAATAATTTTTTCTAAAATATTTATAAGTGATATCGGACGAAAGTAAGTTAGATCGTCAAAATCACTACCTTTATATATTGAAATAACAAGAGACGTGCTATGATGGAATACATCATTTATTAAAGCACAAGAATACTGAAAGCTATTTTGGAAATATTTTGAAAAATGTTAATGGAAATTTCATTTGAATAACATCAATTATCTCATACATATCAAGCATGATGAGATTTTTCTCTTTACTAACATCTTGGAGCTAACCCAAAAGATTATCATTGAAACAATAAAACTGGTCAACTTATTAGCAGTGGATAAAAAAACATCGTTTAAAGTAACATGGTTTAATGATTACTATATATATTTTCTGTTGTTTTTTTCCGTCTGAAATTATTTATATCCTGACCTTCCAATGAATTTGTAACCTCATATGTCTTTTTCTTATAATCACTATCTTTAGCAGTTTTTATCAATTTTCTATAAGTATACTCTAGGATATTTATTCAAAAATCTCACAATATAATGCAAAGAACGTAAATTCATTTCAGAGAAAGATTAAACTCAAACATAGTCTAGTTCCTAAATTGTAGATAGTGACTCTTCGGTTGTACGGTTCATAGTTCATACAAAGCAGGTCAAAAAACAGAACAAAAATAAGCTAGGTACTTTGGCTTCAAATTAAGTTTTACTTTGCCACTTTCGTACACCCCCTCCGCACTTTCAAATACCGTAAAAACCAGAAAAGTTAACTTTTCTGAATTCTCCCAACTTTCTCCTTCGAGTCACCAAAAAGATAAAGTTCCTAGTCTAGAGCTGATAAGGAACCGAGATATACCTTCTTTGGGTTGATTTATTTTGAAAAGTTGAAATCCCTTCAATTCTTTATTAGCCTAAATTTTTCCTTTCCTTTTATGATATCTGTAATACTGCTCAAAAACCGTTACTCATAGATTTTTTCTTCATTGCCGCCTTATTTTTTCAAACCTGTGTAAAAGGGAAAGAAAAAAGACGTTGCACTAGAAAATTCAAACTATGATTCGAACCAACAGTTTAAGTTCTTATTCGCTTGTATAATATCAATCAAAGTTTTTAATGAGTCCCACTCAAATTTTATCACATGTTGGTATATCAAGATATCAGTTCGATGGAAATTACCTTGTCAATTAAAAAATTATTCATCACACCCATGATCCCCAATATTACGTTGTTATTTCAGCTGCCTAAATTTGTCTTCGCCACAGTCCCGCATACTGTTTTTTATCTCCATCATGTTGGTAGATAGATAATTCTTCGCTTGTAGGTAGCACGCTGACTTTCATATACCCATGTGACAATTTAATTGATATCATACTCAATTTAACCAACCCCTATGTCTATTGTTCCCAATTCGTTCCGGTGGTTTTGTCACCCAACATTACCGAAACTTTTCGATACAAATAAAATATCAACCCCTTCCTTTTCACATCACTGAGAAAAATATGGAGACCATACCTACATTCCATTAATGATTAAACAAATCAATGATATTTTTTATTTTAGGTAAGTATCAGAGACAACCATCAACAAACGCCCATCACACCCATTCAGCTTCGACAGTAATCACCAGGATGTTCATTGAAAAATCATCTTAGTATAGAATTGGTCTGCGGTAAATATATCAAACGAATAATAGAAATTAACAGAATATGAGAAGAAAAGGTGAGAAATAGTAATAGCAATGTTACCTAGATGGAGAAAGGCATGTACCCTTTATACTCAAAAATGTAAAGGTTAGAGAAAGAAAAAACTTACATGGCTCATCGGATATGATGTCAATAAACGATATACTGTTTAAGAAAGCACATAGACTATCAAAGAGTTGAGCAATTTTTATATAAAATATATTGCAATGACCTTTTCGTATACCTCCACATTAAACAAGATATTTAAGCCAATAATGTTAGACTCAGTTACAAACAAATCATAAAATCATCATTCAAACTAAAATTTTCTAATCAAAGCAATTTACAGAGGTTACTTACAAATATCCAAACTTGAAATGGTCGACAATTTCAATAATCATTTGCAAGAGCCGCAAGAGGAAACTGATCCTGGACAATTCATCTCATGGTGAATAAATCAAAGTAATGCTATCATTTTCTCAATTCAAACCAATGACAGGAATACTTTTTGAAAACCTTCTCAGATCATAGTATTTTCGAATCGGTGTTACCTTAGTTCTTCGTTTCCATAGTTACAATTACTGTAAAGATAAAAACATCAGTTTTAGAGTTCTTACGATACTAATTACGCAAAATGAAACGTTTCAGCAACACGTATTTAGTCTAAATAGGTTTTTCTGAAATCGTTCAAGATCGCCTTCTTTCTCGGAGCAACTGCAGACGCCAAAATTCACTTTTATCCATTATTTTAGTCCGTTGCCGAGCAACAAACTTTCCCGGATCGAAATTTTTTGCCAACCTAGGCCGTCAAAATCGGTCCCTACCGGTTCTTTATATACAGTGAATAAATTGGTACCCGCAAATAACCAACTCACGTTAAGAAAAATGTAATGAATATATTATTACATTACACATACGGAACGTTTATTATAACTTTTTTGATATATTTATAGCTATGTTTCAATTTGTACAAATATTAACTGAACTCTATCTGAACAGTCACTCTCTTTGTCAAATCAAAATTTATCTGTTTGCTACCTGTATTATAGACACCGACGTTTTTACTATTTTCTTCAGTGATTTGAATGTATACCTTCAGCAATGCTGTGAATACGTTCAATTAGAATCATTGCTGGTAGTTGTTACCATCGAAGTGCCTGTCACTTGAAATCGGTTGCGAAATATCGCCTGTCAACCAAAAACCGGTGAAAAAGAAGTGCATAATTTGACTCATCGTAATGCGCAAGACAAAAATTGATAATTTAATTCAAAGCACTGGAAACGGTGGTTGATATCCAAGCATATGGCAAATATGTCTCACTTGACGTCTGAACCAAACCCGATATTTTATTTCTAATCATGAGTGCGCCAAGTTTATTTTCGGTATACTGAAACAATAATGACTCGAGAGTTAATGAAGCAAATTTCAATTCCTTTGCACGGTTGTACATGAGTACCTAGAGAGGGAGTTTGGTCTTCAGGGGGCGCAGTTTCAACTAGACAGCAAAAACAACACAGTACTACGGTAGAGGTTCCCAAGGTCCCTGCACTATGGGTTAAGGAGACCATGGTGCCTTGGCGGGTGAGCAACGCCAAATTTGCTTGGGCACTGATACTGCATAGCCAGTAGTTTGTGAAGTCCCAAGGTCCCTGCACTATGGGTTAAGGAGACCATGGTGCCTTGGCGGGTGAGCAACGCCAAATTTGCTTGGGCACCATTAGAAAATGAAATGGTGGCCCACGGCGCGCTGATTTGGCGTATCCAAATTAAGCGACAATCAGCCGAAACCCCAGGAGCTTCTGGAGTTAGGTTCACACAGGTACCCGGAGATAATGGAGTGGCTGGACAGATCTTGGCTGTCTAGTCTCTAAATTGAGCCTTTTTTAATTAATCTAAGTGGAGGGTTGTTTGAGGATTGTTGAAATCCTTATTTCAGCAAATGGTAACAAGCCTATATGGTCATTACCAAGAGGTATCCCTGTTAGCATAAAAAAATATCAATATTTGCAAGGAGCTTGGCAAGTTTTAGGAAAAGAGGATCATCATTCTAAACAACTCTTGCAGAAAAGATTGGCTAGAATGCACCTTTGAAGTAAATACGACTAATAATGTTATAACAATAAAATGTATATTTCAACCCTCGTATGTGTAAGTGATTTCCATTCCACGCTTCGGAAAACTTTGTCTGTGAAGCTCCATCAATCATAAACTTCTCTTGAAACGAATAGGTAGTGAGCGAAGCCCAGCGGTGCGTAAAAACAAGCATTTTCCATGTCATCCCCATTTCGTTATTTACCTTAGACGCGTATTTTGGTTTCTTTACATGTCGAATTCAAATTAAGCAGTGTTTTAAACTTTTTATTTTCTTAAATGT
The DNA here is from genome assembly GCA_958502065.1 of Chrysolina americana. Classification (NCBI taxonomy): domain Eukaryota; kingdom Metazoa; phylum Arthropoda; class Insecta; order Coleoptera; family Chrysomelidae; genus Chrysolina; species Chrysolina americana. Next base: position 75,462,433 of record OY293413.1, read on the forward strand.
AAATCTACATAAAATCGTTTGATGTCAGCCAGATGGCTTACAGTAGGCTGCGTCGGTTCAGAATACACTCCGAAAGAGGAAAATACGCCACGGGCTACACATTTACATCGTTAAAGGGGTTATAATGGTTGGGGTGGAGTCGAGATATTCCATCTAAGTTTTGTCTTTGTGCTTTAAAAATGTTTTTATTTCGGTTAGTTGAAAAGTAGCTTAGCGGCTATTATGTGGTAGAGTTGTGGGCGTGAATTGTGCATTCAGCCCTTCCGTCGTTTTACATTATCAAAATAACATTTGTCGCACTTAGATTGTCCCTCATATTGTACAAGAAGTGGATGATGTCCATTCATAGAATATGGTTAGTGTTGTAGTATGAAAATTATAATAATAATACTTATTGCACCAAAGAAAAAGGGAAAAAATATATACGAGAAATTAATATAATGGAATTAATAATAGAAAAATACGCCTGTATGCCGTATTTTTCATGTCATACCAGTATTGGCATCTCAAAAACTGTAAATGATACAAATGATACAACACTTTACAAGGCTAAGTCTGACAGGATAAGTTTCTGCTGCCTTCACAATCTAATACATTCTAAATAATGCCGATTATTTATTTCCTTCATTTCAAAAAGAGTGAGGTCAACGGAAAAATATTGTTATCAACTCGCTTATTAAAATGCGATTAATGATCTCGAACATTAACGCGCTCGCTTCGCTAACGCTTTAAAATATCTCGATCATTAATCGCCTTCATTAATGTAATAATAATAATAATACTCCCTCATAACCACTCGTAGAGTGTACCCAAAGGCATAGCCTGTGCGGGTAGAGGACGGCTATTATTATTATTTGCCATGGCGCTACAGGGCGACTTACTGATATTGTCGGTGGTGTATTCACTTTTCAGCTGTAGGAAAACCCGGAAAACCTACAGCACCACCCCGGTTGGTCGGTGCGCACTTCAAGCTAGCACCAGACGATGTATACTAGTTGATTGAATTACTAATAATGGTTTATATAAATGAATACCCGTAAAACTTAATATTTCCTTGTTTCTACTATGAGATGCCAACTCAAACACTAAAATGTTGTACCTAATTAATTGCTGAGTAGACATGGTAATAATAGATAGTGATTATCCCATCCTCATTCAGATCGTTCATGGCAAAGTATTGTTTATGGCAAAGTATTGTTTATTCAGCTCAGAGCAAATACTGTTGATGTGTTCGTGACCAAAATAATACATTTAGTACTGAATAGCAAGATAATATTTTGGGTGTTCACGGCATCTACAGAGAGCCCATGGAATCTAAGTAGTGTTGTGTTTGAGTGGATCATCATTAGGATAATTTTGTGACACATTCATCAAAATGTAATTTTTTTTTTGATATTACTTCATCTCCGTCTATGCTAGATTGAGTTTTTCCTTAACCCATGCCGGTTTTGGTTCAGTACATTATATTCTGTAAGAAAACTATGAAATTTTTTGCAAATACCATTTTATAATGTTTTGGAAAATATAGTAAGAAAGACGATAAAGTCTATAGTTAAACATTGAAAGCTGATCGTCTTTTTTACACGCTTTTATTTAGCTTCAGTTGTATGTACCTATGTATGTTCGTAACCAACTCATTTAGACTCGATTTTAACCCACTTTAAACGGCGAGATTTACTTAATTTAAACTTTGTACACTACGATGATTTGTTGAGTTTGTCTCACTATCCTGATCAAGATCGCCAGAATTAAATAATTTGCCTCTCATATACTCTGTGTGAGAGCCTTCGCCAGAATTTCAAATAATCCGAGTCGTAGATACCTTTCAAATCGAAGTCAAAACTGTTGACATAGCAGTGATTATTTCTTTCGTCTAATAAATATCACTCATCAACCAATCATACGTTTGTTTCCTATTTGACAGGACCAATCAACACGCTCTATTAGCGACTATTTGCATGGTACACAATAGTCACAGATTATTTCATTCACACATTGCTACAATAATGAAATTTCATGACTGAAGTCACATGATATGTGATATGAGCGGCTATTTAGGTAAACAACCGGATATTTAGGTAAACACGGCTATTCATGTAAACAAAGCTTTCTTTTGTTTGTATAAGTGTCAAACGTTGACAACTCAGTCGCTAAAAATTAAAATGTTTCGTTTTGGGTGTCTTCTATAACAGAAATCAATGCATATATAAGCAAATCCATCCCAGAAAATACCGTGAAGAGTAAAGAGTATATGAACGAGTATATTGAATGATTTTATACTGTTCATGAAATAATCTTCCTGAATATCACTCGACCATGACAAATAGAGACTATTAGTTTCGTCAACGTCAAATAGAATCAATCGTGTTGAAGGTGTATAAGTATTTGAAAATGAATCGGTTTGGAGAAACCAAAAATGAAGAGATAGATTGATAGGGTAATCGAGGCTACAATTCCTGACAATACAGTGTCATTCATATGACTGATATAAAGAATTGGATTCAAGAAATAATCTTCATGAATATAACACGACCTTGAATAATTTTCGGCTATTTTATTGCTGCTGAATTTTTCTTGTATTTATTAATTTTACCCGACATTATTTTGGCATTAATAATTAATCAATCATCAGATTATTCATGCCAAAATAATGTATCGTCAAATTATTTCTTCTACATTCATGCAAAAAGCAAAACTCTATTGAACTATATTCAGTGGAAAAAGAAGCCCTTTATTGCACTAATCTGTCATTCTACTTCAACATGCTGTCATCATGATAAAGATAAACGTTCAAACCCACTACATATTTAGCAGATATTCTGTGAGATCGGCCATAAGTTTTAAACAGCTACATATTTTATATTATTTTGTATTAATATTAGCAGTCAGAGTTGAACAAACAATGCCTTCCCGAGAATAACTCCATAAGAAAAACCGATCCGCTATGTTCTAAACCGTCTACCGTCTATACTATGACCACACCTCGTGATAACATACATCATGGCACTATTATTTTGATTTTTATAATGCAACTGTGGTTATATAAACGTCAGTCAAAATTTAATTCTGACAATTACAGAACTGAAAGTTTTAAAATGAGTAATATTAATGGAAAACTAGATGATGGTGATGAAATCGATAGTAATAATTATTTATTTAAATTGCGTATTTCATTTTCCTTCACCTAGTGCCGCACCTAAATAAAACATTTTTTGCTTTTTGCATGAACGTAACATAACCTAACGACCTTGTCGACAATTTCACGTCGAGTGCAATAAACACTTACTTTTTGCACTTGTTGCATAAATAACTAATAAAATACAGTCGAAATTTAGATGCAGTAAAACTAGTCGACTATTTATCAAGGTCTTGTTATATATTACCCTTGAATAGTAATGACTGGGACAATTACTACAGTTAATAACAGTAAACACGGGAAAAGGATGTCAGAGCATCGGTTGAAGAAAGCTATACTAAAGCCAGTAAATGTGCAATGTCAGCGGAGCACTTTTCTAGAAGGGGTACTGTCACCTCTTGCTCGTTGATTTTTTATTTCAGCTATGATCTCTCCTATTTAGTTTGGGGAAAATAATTCGAAAACAAATGAGTTGATTACCTGTAAGGTGGAAGTTGTATACGATTAAGATAAATTGTTCCCAAAATGAGATTGTAACTAATCATTCACAACGGTAACAAAAAATCTGGCAAAATGTTGCCAACTTCAGTGCCATCAATCAATCTTGATGTTTCAGTGAAATATGGTTTTGTTGATTTTTTTTCTGTTGTATCTTCAGATTACTTTGAACCAAATTATTTTAGTTTTGTTACTGGATGAGTTCTGCAAATATGTGAAGTGGTTTTGTTATGCCGCGAGGATATTTTGATTAAGTATAATTTCTTTTGGCAGTTCCGATTCAATTTGTAGTTCATCATTTGTTGTATCTCCACACGATTCCACAAAGTCGAAGTTAAGGCAAATATCTGACTACTTCCACCTACGGATATTAAATTATATCTGTCGTCCATTTGTGCAACGTTCCTTACGGACACATAATTGCAAGTGCTAATTGTTGAGGATCATGTTTTTTCATTTTCAAAATGTTATTCGAAGGTGAAAGGAATTTCTGGTGCTGTTTCTACCATTACCTTGAAGAGATCCTCGGTTTTAGTGTCAGAAGACAAACGATAGCCTAGAGATATCCTTACTTAGTTACAGTTTTCACAGTTGAAATAGTTTTGTTAGCCCATTAAAAATGGTAAGAAAGATCTTGTCAAGAATACATTTTTCAGTGATTTCTCGTTCTCCAATAAGTTTTTGCCAGTCCTTCTCTAAACCAGAAACGAAATCAAAAATGTGCATCAGCACTTGAGAACTAACAGATGTTGCGATCCGAAGAGATCTTGTGCAGTAATCGAGCCGTAACCCGGTTTAGTAGTCCCCTCCATTTCGTCTGCTAATACACTAAGGGGTGTTTACGCGAATAACCCCTCAGAATTCCCATAATTATGTCGCAATAATTGTTATGGAATCATAGAAGTTGTTAGTCAACATGCCTTTCAACATTGAATAGATTACATGAATTTATGGTCTGCAAGTTGTCATTTGGCGTAATGCAGAATAAAAACATATGTAAGATTTCTTTTGTTAGAAAGTTATTGTGCATAATGATACTAATAAATAACTATTTATCATTCACTTTGAAATTATTCTTTTTCCGTCGATAACAATAACTGTTTTTAATAAAAATATTCATTGTTGATTAATTTGCGAAATATTACCAATGATTCACTTCACGTTTGCGCTAACTCTTCCTTAGTTAAGGAATAACTGGAGAAGCCGTATCTTTTGGTCTTCCCTATAGGTAATAGTTATGGTTTGCACCAATGAAAGTTAGGAAACACCTCCGTAGGAAAAATTTAACGCCGGCAACAGTGCAAATTCTAATGGCCTATAAATATACTTACATTGTGTTGGGGATAAATGTTCTTTCAAAAAATCACAGTCAAAACTACAAAAAAAATCATTTTGTGTCAATATAACTTCACGCATTCATAGTTTTGCATCATTATGTATCCGTGGCGAAAGTTGGCTAATACTTACTCAGTTAGAAAATGAATCTGTTTTCTCATCGATCATCTGGAAATTCCAAATGGTTTTCAATTTCTTGCAAAACTGCTAATGCAGTAGATTTAAAGTAATGTAATAAAACTGTACTAAACTAATTTTTCTAATTTATTTAAACGCTACTTAAACAATTATTCCACTAAAACATAGACTTCAGTAACTATTTCAATTTATTTCTACTGCGAACTCTCGAACTGTATTTTTAACTCTCTGTGGCTATTTCCGACTACTCTGCCATCTCCCGCTGAGCGACTTATATAAATCGAGTCTATCCGGCGACTTCTTAGATGTCCCTAGAACCTTCGTTAAAAAGTTCTCGTTTCTTCCACGTGATTTATGTGTTTGTGAGCTTAGGAATGTTTCCGTGGAGTGCATACTTAATGAGGTGAACGCGTAATGAGATTATCAGGGCCGGTCTCGAGGCTGGTCTTGAAATCGTTACAGTAAGTAGAAAGTAAGGATGCCCATCTTCGCAAAATAATTGGCCCATTCGAGTACCCTTCCAGGAAAATAATTTTCTATATGATTTCCACCATCCAAATCATACTCAAACATTTAAATTTTTTTATAAAAGACAACCAAAATTGAATAAAATAGGTTACACTTCAAAATAAAGGTTATGAATGCATATACCTCACCAGGTGACAGTTTGGGGGCCCAAATATCTCCACCTAAGTTAGGAAGCCCTTGTCTCAAGTTAGGGATGGATAAAGGACTTGTGCAAACTAAATCTTCCCCTAGCCTCAACTTAATCTTTCCCTAGTGCTAAGGGATCCCTGAAATAGTTGGTGCAAACGGGCATTAGTACCCAATACTTCCATCTACCTAAAGTGGCTACTATGGTAATTATCTGTCAGAAAACAATTACTCCCTTAGCAAATACAGCGACGGGGATTGAATTATATCAAACAGGTAATTATCGAATAAATGAATATATAGAACCTTTGATCTGAATAAAATCAAGAAATAGGAACTACCCCAAAACACCAACACTACGTCAATTTAACTCGACGCGTGTTTTGCCAACAAAGTTGGTATCTGCTCGAAAGTTTTTGAACTACTCATAATATCCTAATCCTTTTCACACTATTTATCTAAGTAGCTAATTGCACTCATAATAACCTCCTACCTAAAATTTTCTACTTTATTTGTTTTCCCATTTTGGACTTTTACTCTAATCCCTACATTATTTGTGTAACTACTCTAATTATTTATTTCATTTTAGAATTGACCGGTTATGATCTATCTTCTACCTATTTTGTTTTGGATTCAATGACATTCTTGAAAATTAATTCGTAATAATTCCTTTTTATAAAGACGAGAAGCCTGTACTGTACCATGAACTTAAATAAGGGGATGTCTGTTGCTGGGCCCTTATCCGTATTCATAATATTTTTATATTTTGCAATTAGCAGACTCTCGAATGCATCGACAAGTCCATGGTCATGAACCTGTCTAATCAATTTCAAACTTGTGTCATCAAATCGGTGGTCGCGATGCAAAGCATATTGGGCCACACTCGATTTTTCTGGTCTCGAAAATCGGATTAGAGCAATGTGGTCTTGAAACCGTACTTTCATGGCCCTTCTAGTTTGGCCCACACACTTATTCTCGCAGTCCTTTCGGCAAATTTTCTAAATCCACGACTTTTTCTTCTTGTACTATCTTTGGGATTACTCAAGGATCTATTGTAGCTTATATGAAGTTTTGTACACTACCTTCATATTGGGAGTTTTGAAAATGCTGCTGAAACCCAAAATAACTGAAGGTTCGTATAGTATAACGATATATTTAGGAGGGTTTTCCTCTGTTTGAAACGTCGAAAAGTTGCGAAGGGTTCTCTTAAATCTAGGCTCCTTGAATAGTTCGTCCACCAAATCCACAGAATAATTATTAGTTCAGTTAACTCCCCAATAATTATTGTTTCAGTTTTGAATCTCTCCTTGTTGAGTAGAAACGACAAGAGTCGATTTTATCCATGGACGTATAAATTAATAATGGACTCAGCAATCCCATACTTGCAATACAGTTTGTTTTGAAGCCGCTTGGTTCGTTGGCGCGCGGGTTGCGGGGAAGGAGGAGACCTGCGATAGACTATAACCTACCCTCCAACGACAGTGGCGCACGCAATTTAACTGATACAGGTATTGATAATAACAAAAATATGTGAAATTTCTGTATGTATAGAAATTTGATACCCACTGTGACGCCAATGAAGAATATGAACGTCCATCTAATATTTGTAAACAATCTATGTACTTACTGATCAAAGCTGAAATTCTGGTTGCTGGAACAATTGGATTGCTTGCAAACCCAACAGTAAAGCACCATTATTAGTCTCTATCTATTTTTCTTTCACTATTTTAATCCAAACGCAACAAAACAACAATATTTTCACAAATACCGTATATGACAGACAAGGTCAACATAAAGTGGTGAAATTTGTAAACAACTAAAAAATGATGAGAAACAAAGCGTACTTCAACAGCGTTGCCGTACGTGCAGCATTTCAACGGACAATACAGAATTTTTTGAAAGTTCACACCGATTTTTCAAATTAATTTCACTAGTTTTGATTCTGGAATGTATAATGCCGAGTTTAATTTCATAAACGGATCGGAATGTTCAGTTACTGATAGAATTCGCTGGCAATTGAGTTTAAGCTATTGTTGATGATTGATGAAGAATTATCACAGACTCGATGTGGCAACGCCCAACTCAACAGCAGGACCTTAGGATGGTGCCTTTCAGCGACTTCACTTGGAGATGTAAATAACTGGGTCCATTATTCATTTATACGTCCATGGATTTATCAAGAAATTTAATCCCGCCATTTTTTGCTATGTGCAATGGTAGGAACTCTCGAAAGTATCTGAGAGTGCTAGTGCTCTTTCTGAAGACATCGCATTAAAACTGATTTTGGTTGTTTTAAATTACACAGACATCTAAAAATGGCAGCTGTTCTTCGTTCTCACTTTCATACGTGAACGATATGGTTTGAAACTGTCTACGTTTTGAATCAAAAATACCAAACACGTCGTCCACATATCTAACCCAAAAGAAAAGAAAAATAACCGAAGCTCTCTCTTGCTTCCACTTCATGTTCTTATGTTCATGAATATGTTAGAATTCTAAAATGAAGCAACTAATTAGGTTTGGTACACAAATAATGTAGGGAGTAGAGTAGGTCAAATTCCAAAAAATAAATACATTTAAATTAGATAATTTCAGGTAAAAAGTAAGTGGCTCGACCCCTCGAGTCCTGTTGAGGTTGCCACGGCAAATAATAATGCTAGCCGTCTTGAAGATGGTCACTTGGTGACCGAAACACGTGTCGAAGTGTTGAAAATAGTGGTTTGGTGTTGGGATAAATCTCCAGTATATTCATTACCACACCAAAGGTTCCAAACAGTGCAGTGCGAGTATTAATATTATTATTATTATATAGTAGTTCTCATAAAAAATGTTTTGATACCTCTGCTACAATGGCACCTAGGCCGTATCAAAGTATCAAATCATTAACCCAAGGTGGTGATAAAGTTGCACGGGTTGCAGAAGTGGTAACTGCCGATGGAACACGAAAGAGACCATTGGTGAAATTGTGTCCTTGTTATTGAAATTATTTGTTTTTGTTCGCTATCATTTTTAGTTTCATATTATAAATAATATGACTTAGTATGTTTTGGAATGAGAAAGTGTGACAGGCGAGAATTGTAATCTGTCTAGACGAATAATTAATAAATATTGAGTAATTTCAAAGTTTGACAAAATTGGAGTTATTATTTATTACAGTCCTCTTCCATAATTTGCCAATAATATACAGTTTGTCTCACTAACCATATGGAAAACCTTTTCATAATTTATTTTGAGAAAAAAAGTCATTCTTCATAAAAAGTTCTGCATCTTCTAAAATCTGAAATACAATCAAATTTTTTCAGTCGTAAACGCGGTGTGACAAAAATTTTTAATCAAGAGTAAAGTACCTTTATATTTGAAAATATCAAAAATTCTTATAAAAAAAAGTTGTTCAGAACTAAAAATTACGTTTAAATATACAATTGCATCCACTTACATGAAAAAATATTTTTTCTTTATTTGCAAAAGTAACATACCCAATTTTTCAATGTCTATGGACGTAATTGCATATTTGAACGAAATTTTCAATTTTGAACAATTTTATTCCATAGAATTATCGATATTTTCAAATATAAAGGTACTTTACTTCTGAGTAAAATTAATGTTTTTTGTCACACCGCGTATACTTACGACTGAAATTTTTTTATATCTGATGATTGCATTTTAGATTTCAGAACATGCAGAACTTTTTATGAAGAATAACTTTTTTTCCTAAAATGAATAATAAAAAAGTTTTCCATATGGTGAGACAAACTGTATATGTCTGAAAGTGGGTATACAAGTTTTTTAACGAATCTTCCAGGTTTCCAGAGACAGAAACCCCTCAGAAGCTCCTAGGAGCTTGTGCGAGCAAGGAAAAGATCCGAGACCGATGGCCGTGCTGGGCTTTGAACCCACGACTTCATGCTTATGAGGCGAGCGCTCTACCATACGACCTTCACGGCACGGTTTAAATGTGTACTTACAGATATTTAGTTTTCAAGGGTAGGGTATTTTAGATTTATTTTTTCTTATGAAAAGGCATGCCTTCAGCTTGCCTTTTGGGGGGGTGGAATGTTCGGTATTCATACTTTGGATGGCACATTCTGTAATTATTTCGCGCCCTGTAGCAGTCAACAGAAACCACCAGTTTTTTTTTTTGCGATGTTTTGAATGGGAAACGTCGAGATTCGTCCTTGTGCGATAGACACTGACAATCCGTTGATTGAATGTGTGTAAAGATGTTCGGATTTATCGAATGTTAATTATATGTGGAGATTTTTCCAACACGTTTAATTGAAAACACATAATTTGTTTTGAGTAACAATTTCGCCCTCGCGGTGTGAATATCGACTCCAAGTGGCCCTGCTGGCCAGTGCAAGTTGCAGAACCACATCCTGTCCCGAGCTAGCTTGCTCGCAGAGAAGACGACGCGAACTTCCAAGTCCAAAGCCAACCAGTACAGGATCAGTCGGTGAGTTTTCTTACTGCTCGTTTTTTGTACCAAGGTGTAACATTCATTTGTTTTGCATAAAATATATTTTGTCAACCTATACATTTTACAGTCCATTTAAATTCAAACCTCTATTTCTATCGACGGCTCTTCCAGACTACCCCCCTAGAAAGTACAATATGAATCACTTGATTTTCGACTTCAGCCCACTTGACCTGAGAAATGCGAAGGTCAGGTTTCTGGATGTGCCAAGGTTTTCAATGTCCTTGAAGAAGACCCCATGCATTGGCTTATCCTTATGTAGCTGTGAGAGACTCTCACTGTCCGAAGCTTTAACGTATGGGCTTTTTGTTGAACGTTTTCTAACTTGGTGACAGAGTTTGTGTTCGTCCACTCAGGGTCGAATACGAGACAGTCAATGAGTTATTACTACAAAAAACATTAATATCTATCATTTCCAATAGTTCAACAAGGAAGGAGAGGAAAACAGTCAAAATATCGAGATTTAATCTTTGAACTTCGCAGGCTTTACCCAAACTATTTTGTTAAAATGATGGTTCTGATAATTAGGGTCACTAACCCCACGGAAGTTTTGAAGAAGGGCCTTCACAAAAAAAATGAGAATTTTTTGAACAAAAGTTTCAGATATTTCAATCTACTATAATTTTTGTGGTATTTTTTTTGTACGATGTAGCAGACTGAAGTTGTTTTGAAATAATCGGATTTTGGGCATCGTTTTTCAAGATGACGGCGAGACCTCAAGAAGATAGCAATCACAAACTTGGTATATTTTGACGATGTCGAAATGTACTATACTCCTTCTCTTGCATTTTTCTCCAGGTAAAAGTAACCCATTGCTTTTGGGCTTACTGTGTCTGTTTAAAACTTTATGATAAATCTTCTACTAATTTTTCTAAGAAGGAAAGGTGCCCTGATTGGAAACATTTATCACTAATGCTACACAGGCAAGGAAACAGTTACTCCCGCGAAAATTATATCGGATTTTCCTTTTAATTTGTGGCAGTGCTGAATAAACAAATCGTATTGATATCAGTTTCAAAATTCATTAAAACTATGAACTTGACAGCTATACTCATGTACTGATTTTATTAGCTACAATACAAGCTAGGAATCGCACGTTAAAAGGTAATACCCCGTTAATACTTGGCTCGCACAAGTTTCGACTTCTGAGAGCTGTCGTTCGTATGGTTATGACAGCTGGTTAACGGAAAAAACAATTTTAAATATCCCACATTTCATATCGAAACATTGATAAATAGTTACTTTTTGTAAAGGAAACAATTTGGTTTTGCTGATTCATAAGCATTTTTTCTCCTATAAAATTATATAAAAAAAGTGTTAAAGAATGAAACTATTGTTTTGTCCTCGTCTCGCCTTTTCGTATTTTGTTTTGTACCTCTTCAGTTACGTATATTTGTGGATTAAGCATTCCCAAAAAATTTTCCAAAGACTGTCTCTACATCACATATGAATTATAAAATAATAAATAAGAGACTAATCCCAAAAACTCATGCAATATTTTTTCTTCGCGACTGCTATATTTTAATAATATTCGTCATTCCATTAACGTTCTATTCATATTCCGTTTACGGGAAATCTCTGTACACAACCTTCGTACATATTCAGTATAGAAGGGAAGGAAGACTGTAATCCTGTGCGTCAGTCAGGGCGATAGATGACCCTAGCACCTGTCACGGATGGGATTTTTCTCACGGAGTTACATGAAGTGTGTGGTTTCAGGACAAACTACGCTCGCCCAAAAGGTCAAACGCAGCTTCATAGGATTTCAATCATCATTTTCTGGCGGGATTATAAACATTCCACTACAGTTTTGGTTACTACTTTTTGCATTGTCTACTGTACCAAAATTGTAACTTTTTTGAACTCTCACAATGAATGCTTTGATAATCTATTGTTCAGGAATTTAATCTACAGATGATATTTTTTTCTTATAATTTGAGTGTACGTACGAACAATAGGTAGGTACTTATGAACCGTTCAATATCCGTCAATGCGTTAATGTTTGATATTTAAAAGAAACATCTTTCGTAATCCTATACTGTTATTTTGATTTAACGGTATTCAGATGAAAATTGAAAAGTTATAATTCTAACAGCCTCCGTCCGTTAACATTAATCTAATAAAATGTTTGAAGTTTGTTATAGATTTTTCATAGACTAGTGTGAACAGTACTGAAAACGTCTTCCTGGCGTATTTTAAATAATAATCTGAGATACCACCAGCCATCGATTTCGTGGTCAGACTCTTCCATGTTGATGAATTCAGCTATAATAATCTTTCACACCAATATATACTTTTGAGTTTCTTTAAGTACAAAATACTACGATGACATTGGCAACAAATTGTAATATACTTGCTACATCGTTATGATATATTACAAATTTCCAACAAATGTTAATAAAGGTTACACTTTTAATCAATAAAAATATGAAAATTTTACATTTTTACATACTTATTACTTTTATTTTTGAAAAAGTCGGTAGGATACTGTCTCAAGAAATCAACATTTTTTTTCCGAAAAAGGTAAGTTTATCGAAGTGGAGTTGCTTTCGTGAGTTTGTCTCCTGAATACGAGTCCGAAGAAAATTCGTGGAAGGCTCGAATACTTTTTAAGTTATGCCTTCTGACTCTTGTAAATGGACTATTTCCAAATACGAATTTTTCGATTTAAAGTCACACAAAATGCTTCCTTCTTTTTGTCGACACTTTTGTCAGACGCTAATCTATTTAATTCCACAATTACTAACATCAAAAACAACCGTTTTACAAAAAAAATTATGTTCTGATAACCACAAAAGTAACCTCCTGTCGTTCTGGTTGGTTACCTTCAATCTGCACCACCGACAATTCAAATATCAGCAAATCATTTCCCCTTTATTTACATGTTCAATTGTTTAATATTCACAATTGCTACAATTAATAACAATTTTTAAAATAAATTATAAAAATAGAATAAATAGAAAGAGCTTAAGAGCCTGCTTAAAATCCAGAAATAAAGCTCGCTTCGCTCGCTCTTGTGGCTTGAGGATGAAAAGAAGAAGGAAATGATCTAACCTATCCTAAGACAATTGCTATTCCAGTTGAATGCAATCCTTTTGACACTACAATCGGTAATCTAACCTGACTGATAATATAAATGAGAACTGCTTGTTATTTTCGCCTTCATCTTGAAAAATCAATCATTATCAATCTGTTGTTGACCAAATTGAAAAATTCGGGATTTTTTTTGTAATAAATATAACAAGTGGCGAAAATTAAACAATTGAACATATAAATAAACAGGAAATTATTTGCTCATATTCGAATTTGAATAGTTGGCAGTGCAGATTCCAAGTGACTAACTTATAGATGAATAGATATATATTTATTGGTCCATTATGAACTTTTACAAGTTATGGGACAAATTACAAAAAAACTCATACGAATAAAAAGATAAAAATTTGTCAATTATAAAGTGTCAGGCCCATTATTTAATGAGAATTTTGTGACAATGATATACGATTTCTTGGGATATAAATATCGTTTTTTATTCTTGTATTGTAATGATGTAATGATTATTTTTTCATAAACTGATCAGGATTTTTAAGTATATATATATATATATATATATATATATATAGAAAATATTATATACTTTAAATAATTTTCGACAGGACGTCTTTGAAGAAACATCAGCCATATTCCTTTATATTTTTTTCAGTGTAATGAAAATATCTCTCATAAGAGATGAGTTACCCCAAATTAAAATACCATAAAGTAGTCTGGATTGAATTTGACCATAATAAAACAACAATAATGCTTGTATATCCAAAACGTTTCTCTAAACTCTGATTTGATATCATTTGCAATTCAGATTTTTCATGAGATTTACACTATGAGTAGTAATGATAGGTTGGTATCAAAAACTATTCCTAAAAATTTAACACAGTTCTATTGCTTTATTATTTATAATTATATCTAGTTCTGTTGTACTTTTACGATGACGATTTTGAAAACAAATATATTGCGTTTTGCGTGGCAGAATAAAACTTACACTGAAAAAGAAGTTTATGTTTGTGGTTATAAAAAGGTAATTTTTGTGTATAACAGTTGATTATGGTGCTAGTGATTGTGAAATCAGGTAGATTCAGTAGCGTCCGAAAAAAGTGTCTACAAAACAAAGAACTTTTCTTGCTATTTTTTGTCGAAAAATTCGTGTCTGATAATAGTCGATTTTGAAGATTTAGAAGGACATAACACAAAACGTTTTTGGGACCACCTCAAATTTTTATTCGGATTCGTGTTCAGGATACAAGACTACTTAAGTTGAACCACTTTTTTTATTTTAATGCGAAGCTAGATAAACTTATCTTCACCTTGTACCCTACCGAAATTTGACAATTTTTTTATCGAAGCTCCAGATAATAAATACTTAATGTTGAAGGTAACACATGCTAAAGATGTAAATTTTCAAGATAATACTTTGCAGTATTTGGCATTGCAGGACCATGCCATAGGCACGAATTACAAAAACTGACATCAAATGATATTAATGACATAGAATCTATCATAACTCTGAATTTTCTGATAGCAAGGCAAGTAAAATTAGAAGTTTTAAATTTGTTCAAATGTATCGAAGTCATAGCAGATTTTTTATGTGGAAAATGTTTAGTTCAACCTTTTGGTGTAAATACCGAGTAAAATTCCAAGTAATGTTTGCGAAATACTCAAATATTGAAAACCCAGTGACTCTCGATGAGGGTTTATGTGGGCATATTAATAATATTATCAATACACAAGACACTGTTTTAGCAGATCTTCTGCAATATCACTTGTGGAATCGGGGGCAGAAATGTCAACATTAAAACGCCATGGAAGATGGAAATGATCAACTTCAGCTGAGGGCTACATTGTAGAGTACATTTTTAAATGAAACTGAAATTGCGACTCAAGTACCAGTACCAGAAACGTAATGCGAAAAAGAGTTTTAAGTGAAGAATCTGAGACCTCCACGAGCAAAAACGAAAAATAAAAACAAAAAATTATTAGAAATGTTTGTCTATTAATTGCCAAAATATCTCTGACTTCCCTATCAAAACTGAAATGAACACAATGGAAAAAAATTAAGGTTACTTTAAACTATTCATATTAAGTATTCTGAGAATTAGTAATATTTCTTGTATTGTAAAATAATCTTTGTTGAGATTTGAAATAAATGCAAATTCCATTCGATCGTAAACAAAATTGTTTGTACAACATGTACAAATAGCAAATTGGTTGAACTTTTTCACTAGTTACACAAATAACTACCACTTATATGGTTTAAATAAAGATGATAATGGACAAGTCAGTTGATTTTTAATCCAATA
Organism: Chrysolina americana; assembly: GCA_958502065.1. Taxonomy (NCBI): domain Eukaryota; kingdom Metazoa; phylum Arthropoda; class Insecta; order Coleoptera; family Chrysomelidae; genus Chrysolina; species Chrysolina americana. The sequence goes on from OY293413.1 coordinate 75,478,016, forward strand.
GAATTTAATTTTTTTATATTGATAATGGATTACTCAAGCTCAACTAGTGGCATTTCAAAGAGAGGAAGGGAAAATACTTTTTTTTATCTACTTATAATTTCAAATTTCTTGATTACCGCTGCGGTTTTAAGAAATAGAGTAACTGCATTTTTCTTTGTATTAATTGAAGAATTGATCATTTTAGGTACCAGTTTAGTTTGGCTCATCTACAGGTGAATCCAATATAAAACTGAAGAGGCTTTATAAACCCAACCCGATCAGCGGAAAAGGCGTGATCTTTATTAGCAATGAAACTGCGATATCATCCAAGTATCAAGCAAATAAATTTAACGATAATCGAACACTGTTTTCAGCATCATATCTAACTTTTGGCACCAGTTCTTTCACCAAATTTTTCAATCGATTTTTTTCATTCGAATTTTTGGCGAAGTCTCAATAGAACAAAAAGGCGAGAACGACTGATTGAGATCAAGTCGTTAGGGGAAGACATTTTGAGGGTGGCCTCGAAGAAAAACACCTGTCGAGGTGTACACAATATCCAGATGGTGTCAGAACTTACAGTTCGATTATTTTATCTTTACCCATGCGATATCAATTTATGATCGAAGTAATCACACACCCTCTATCGAACATCTCTTTCTATCAACCGCTATGAGCGAATCAAAATTCGTTAACATTTGTCTTCTAAGCTAAGAATTATGGTATTGTGATGATCGATTAAAACTCAAAACAGTGAAAAAAAAACGACCCTGTTTTACATTTCAACTAAACTTGTCAACCATCAATTGCGTCATTGTTTTCTGTCATTTCGGTATTGTTTGTCGCAAGTTTTACTTTGTTTTGCAGTCGAATATATTATAAAAACTGTTTTTTTTCAAAGCTAAACGTCTCTTGGAATCATTTCTTCCAAAGTAAGTACAATACAATGTGTGTTATTCACAAATACTCTTTAAAATTTCTAACCTCACAATTGACATTTGTGACTACAATCCCGTACTGCCGGGATATTCACACAAGAGTTATTCATAGTGCAAAAATTCTAATGAGAGAAAAAAACATTACCTAAATCTATAAATACAGGTAAAAACATTCACAATATATTTGAACTCTTTTTTAGACTATGCTTGTTCACAGCACAACAATTAGTATTGAAAGGGAAAGAGCAAATGGTGGACCTTTTTTACCACTTTCATCTGTTCAAGAGGTAACAATTTAAACCACAAAAGAAGTGTCATAACTTTTCTTTACTGTATTTTAGAGATTTGCAGATGCACTTATAATATCTCGAAAAATGTTGTACATCAAAATTAACGAAAATAAACCCATTCCATCAACACACACTGAATCACTCATTGAAAAATGGTATGAACAAGAAAGGATACTTTGTGATATGGTTATTAAACCCATTATTATAAACATTGGTGACAGTTCTGAATCTGAAAGTGATTAAATATATTAATTTTGTTTTTCCTTTCATAACTGGACATAGTTCATCATGCTCGCAATACATAAATAAATGTATGAATACATATTTTGTTAATCTTGTGTTGAGTACTTCATCACCAAATATAGTTCAAATGGTGTATTTTTACTTCTTAGATATATTCATTAATTTATCATTATACAGTGTGTCCTTGCAACCATGCACAAATAGGTAATTGAAAAAGTTTGAATACCTATGTCTAGAAGATTCCTTTTCTGAGTTTGAGTCATGTTTGAATGAAAACTCATTTTTTGATATCAAAGTATGCAAAGGATTTGGAAATATTGCACTCCAACCTAGTTTCCTGAACAACTTTTATCGTTAACTGTTATATCTACAGAAATTGCATTAATGTGGATAAAATTAGGATTTGATGGATTTGTGTCAAACGGCTGCGGAGGTATGGATAAAACAACTTCCTTATATGAGTGTGACTGAAATTAGAATACAGTAGGGAGGTCAAAAATTTCCAGTAAACTCGCTGGGCAAATGAGGAAATTCCATGAACATATCTCTGCCTCCATGGTTCATTATCCTATCAAACCTGGTATCACTGGATTACTGTAATCATAATAATTGGAATACACCGTGTGCTAGGAATCGCACGTTAAAAGGTAAGACTACTGCCGTTCGTAAGGGGACGACAGATGGTTAACGGAAAAAACAATTTTAAACAGATTCATTCCTTTTCGCTTTTGTTTCTCCAGCAATATTTTTGAAATTTGGAACATTGAATATGCTCATTGGACGGCACTTTTTGACATATTTGGAAAATAAAGGAAAAAAGGAAAGGAGAAAAAGGGGTGTACCCCATGAGTGTGTCACACAGTAATGTGTCGGAACTAAAAAAAATTCTCTCTCATTGTCTGGTGGTTCGCCATTTCCATGAATTTGAAAATGTTTATTTAGTAATTCATTACCTACACCATGTAATTTTATCGGGATATTAGCCACGGCATTCTATATCTAAACGTCTGGACTTATTTCATATGCATAACATTGATGACGCACGGGTAAAGATAAAATAATCGAACTGTAGGGTAGTCGTCGTATGTGATTTTTTGGCTGATAGTTGAACGCCACCATTATTGCGCATATTTATAATCCAAATTTTTTGCTGTTGTACCTAAATTCGATTTTTGAACCCAAATTCACATAACTATTAAGAAGTACTTATACCTTTCAGTGATTCGTCAAGACAATAAATTATAACTATAGTTAAAGACATACAACGCTTTTTATAATCGTCAAGGGCATTTGTTGGTCACGAACTACACTTTCAAAAGACCATCTTCGGAAAATAGAATCTTGGTTTTTCATAACTCAAATGTATTTTGCTTTCAAAAATTTGCATATAGAAATATTCTACTTCAAAAGGAAATATACAACAAATCTCCTGAAAGTTTATTTCATATTTTTTTCCAAATGACAATATTCAGAAGAAATGAATCTAATAAGAAGAACTCCATTTATATCGTTTCCACAGGAAATGAGCAAGAAACGAAAGTGAAATTTTGTAGCTGAGGTTTAGCCGTAATAGTGTGAACTAGCAGGTGTTATTTTCTTAAAGGACGGACTGACGAGACGCCTGCAAGCCATACGCACTCTCGGGCGTTCTCCTAGATTTACTGTTGTTTCTCTACCACCAACTGACAGAGATACATACATATTCAGTAATTCAGTCCCACTTCATTTCCAGGGAATGTTGGTCTATTTAACAACACGTTGCCATGATTTGAGTCAACAAAAAGTGTTTGTTGAAACGCTGAAAGTTAAATTTCTTATCGAAATGCAAAAGCGTATGTTACACATTTTTAAATATTTTTTATTTATATCCAAAATTCAGCAACCTATTATAATTTACGCAAAAGCGCCGAAGGGACAGGTAGATTTTTTTATGCTTATTTGATAAGTTTATATTTTTCCTTGAAAGTGTTATAATTCGAATTTAAAAATTATACCTACCGGCTTGCCGTGATGCGACAGAAAACTTAGTCTTGGTCCACTCCGTTTACTCAGGGCACATTATTGTTGGACCCACTCCACGGATGTGGGGAGTGTTTACTTGGGTTAATGACACACCAGCGTGGCCCCTCCGAATGTATCGTCAGCCTGAGCTCAATGAACGGAAGTACGACTGAATATTCTGTTCAAAAATATCCTGTCAAAATGTTCTGCCAAAAATATCCTGACCAATAACATCCTCATACAAAATTATCCTGTCCCCTACGTCCCATACGTCCCATAATATACTTCCTTTTTATTTGCCATGATAATTATTTTGTCCTGGGCTCGACCTGTCGTCAGATTTGTTTTCTTCGTCAGGTGCGCTTTGTTCTGTCTATATTGTGAATTGAATTTACTCTAGGTTTTCTTCCCAAAGACTATACATGAAATTAACAGTGTGGGTATTTGGGACAACTGTAGCTATGTTCGTGAATACAGTGCTACACTTATTTTCCGTTTCGTTAGTATTAGGTATAATAATATATAATATTAAGCGATAATCAGTATATAATTGGACGGGATAATTTTTCACAAGGTTAGTATTGGTCAGGATAATATTGTCTAAGGATATTTTTGGCATGATATTTCCGGACTGGATATTTTGTCGTAGACTCCAATGAACTGCGCAATCCGATAACCCCGGAAGAGGTTCGACGGGCCCTCAAAGGCTCGAAGAACTTTGCTGCTCCAGGCCCTGATAGGATAAATAACTATTGGTGGAAAAATTCCTTGTACCCCCCATCATCTACCAAGAGTTTTCAACTCATGGCTAGATAGGGAGCAGCAGATTCCGGATTGGTTTGTCGAGGGGCAAACCGTGCTAATCCCCAAAAACGGAGATTTGTCTGAACCTCAAAACTACAGACCGGTATATAACATGCTTGAACGCAAGTTATAAGATTTTTACCAGCATCTCATACATGCGAACACTCTCCGCAGTTGATCCGGTATATGAACTGATATATGAGCAGAGAGAGTCAAAGAAGGGGGCCGCTGGCTGCAAGGATAATCTGCTGATCGATAGATGTATCACACAGAACTCCTTGGCACTTGATACAACATTGCATGAGCTCATCGTGCATTTGCTCAGATTCCTTGCGGTACCCGATCAAATAGTGAGGTGTATTGTTTGTTTGTTTAAAATTGTTTTTTCCGTTAATCAGCTGTCACCCCCCTACGAACGACAGCCATCAGAAGTCGAAACTTGTGTGAGCTAAGGATTAACGAGGTCTTACCTTTTAACGTGCGATTCCTAGTATTGACCAGCTGATGCCGCTCGGGAGGACTCGCTTCACCATAACATCTGGTCAAGTCAGAGTCCAAGCAGAGCAGATTATCTTTGGAAGTGGTAGACTCCCTCAGCTCTCTTCTCTTCTGCATTGTCAATACTTACTTAATTGTGTTTTTTTTCTATCTGTTCAATTATTTACTGGACTATTTATATATAAAAAAAGAATGCATGTTAGTTATGTCAGTCTAAAAAAAAATTGTTGTCAATAAAAACTTCTTCTCTAAAACGTTAAAAACTTGTTATTATTGAAAACTCTAAACATGCATCTTCCTATTGTCATTCACCAGTGCACTACGGTAAACCCGCAGATACAACTGCGACACCCCCAGCAACCAGAGGCATAAGGTCATGGATGACCTTACACTATATGCCTCTTAGAAAAATGATTTTCATCAGTACTTAAGGGTGATGCACGCATGCTAGACAGAAGCATCCTACATCATCTGGATACCGGAGAGACGTATACTTACCTAGGGGTGGAACAACGCCACACCCAAGAGGCAACAACTGTTAAAAACTCTCTCCGCGGCAAGTGTCAGCATAAACTCCGAGAGATCTGGTCATCAGACCTGTCGGGGAAGAACAAAGTTGCCGCAACTAATATGCTTGCCGTTCTGATTCTACTTTACACCTTTGGAGTGATGAAATGGACTTAGGAAGAGCTGGGCACAATAGATCTAACTAGGTCGCAGCGCATCAGTCACCTTTCATATTTACCCCTACCATTAGGAAGAGCTGCGACAACTCGACGTAAAACCTCGCAAAATGATGCATCTTCTTAGGAGCTTGCATCCTATATCGTCCGTTCCACGGTTATACTTCCCCAGACAACGAGTAGGCCGTGGACAGCTTGGAGTGTCAACATAACAGAATAATACTGGATAGAGAATGTAAAGTCATCAGGAGTTGAAATCCCCTTCTCTGCCCAGTATGCGAACATGAGAAAGCTATTCTTTTCGAGGAAGCAGCTCGTGCAGCCGATGAACTCGGTCTAGTATTCGACACTGAACGTACGAACCCAAACTCTGTCTCCGAGTTGAAACCCGTTTAGCAAAACGCACACTTCAAAGCTGCACAAGGATAATTCAATGAATGGGATATCCTTCAAGAACATTGAAGACCTTGGCTTATCCAGAAATCTGACCTTCGCATTTCTTAGGTCAAGTAGGCTGAAGTCGGAAACCGAGGGATTTATAATGGCCGAATCTATTGGAACTACTCATTCCTTACCCTCAGGCAAATACAACAATCGCAAAAAGTAGATTTTCGAAACCGGTTTTTCGGAGTAGACAAAATAAATTATTCTACGATTTGGATCCTTCAAGATTTCTATTATGAAATTTTGAACTTCTTTTGTGACCAATTAATCTCCTACGAAAACCTGGACATTGGCCTTAAAAACTAGCTCGTTTTGTCCAGCGTCTGAAGAGGTATAGAAGTTGCGTTAAATCTTTTTCGAATAAAAGATATTGAATAGAGTACGAAAGGGGGGTATTTTACGGTGGATCACAAGGATTATTGCAATTTCGTTCGAAATGGGTAGACAACATCGTGTTTTCGTGAGCTGCAGTATTTACCACATAATTCATTATTGAACGTTATTCTGTGTTGGTATTTGTGGATAGGATTTGAAGACATGGCATAATATACATTTCACTGAAGCCGTACCCGAAAATAATTATTTTTCTCCTTTTGTAATCTGTTTTGCCGCCCTTTGATTTGGCCGACTCTGTGATCTTTTCACATATTCGCACTGCATAGAGGAATATTTATGTTCAATAGTTATATTGGATGATGAATGACCTACGAGATTTAAAAACGTGTTGATTTGGGATGTTTGAGTGTTTGAAGAATCATTCAATACGCATACTACGAATAATTTTGGTTCGTATAACGTGTTTTCTTGTTGAAAATCAAGGTTCAGTTGCATATCCAGACTGGTTGTTGAAAACCAATATCAAGTACTCATTCAGAACTCTGCTAGGGTCCAGGGGGGAGGCATAGCCCCCATGCCCCCCCTCAAATCCGCCAGTGCGTCCACTAGCGTATGTAGTATCGAGAGACGAACAGGCATAAAAAATTCAACCATGTACAGCGTGTGCAATCTTTGTTGCCCACAGATTACCCAAAACGACAAAACTTTTTGTCGCCGTATGTTGAAAGGACACAGATTTCTTCAATAAAATATTATAGACAGATGAATCTTCATGCCACCGTCGGGGTGTTTTCAATATCCACAACCTCCACAAGTTCTAACATCAATTCAAAATAAATCTTTGGACCGGTATACTGAAACGCCACGTAATTGGTCCGTTCGAGTTTCCACCGACAATGAACTCCGAAAATTATTTAGCATTTTTACAAATCTAATTAACCCATCTACTGGATGATGTGCAGCTGGAAGTCAAACAGACCATGTGGTTTCACCATGATGGGTGTCCTGCTCACTATATACGGCAGACAAGTAAGAGAATATTCAGATAGGACATATGCTCAAAGATGAATTGGGTGACTTGGGCCAATACTTTGGCTGCCACGGTCACCGGATTTGAACCCGTAATTTTTTTTTTTTTTATTGTGGATGTTTGAAGGAGAAGGTTTACCACAACCTAGTCACTAGCGAAATGGAACTACGGAACCGAATACGACATGCAGCCCAAGAAATCAATAATAACCCAAGAGCTCTACGTTTGTTGGAAAGATCATTTTTAGGAAGATGTCGCGCTTGTATCAGAGCAGAAGGAAAACATTTCGAACATCCGTTGTAATCTCTTAATCATGGACATGAGGAATATTGAAGTGCATATTGTTGTGTTTTCATAAGATTAACCCAATATTTAAATTATTTTCATGAATGTTCATTTAACTGTTATATCAGTCCAAATGCCTGTGTGAGATTTATCAGCTCATCAGTCGCTATGAAAAATGAGTAATAAAGCTGTAGCTCACACATCAATAAAATGAAAAAAAATAAATTTTGAGCGAAACTGCAATCCTTGTGATTCACCGTAAAATATCCCCCTTTCGAACTCTATTAGTAATATCTTTTATTCGAAAATAAATTATGGCAACTTCTAAACCTTTTCAGATTCATCTGGACAAAACGAGCAAGTTTTTAAGGCCAATGTCCAGGTTTTCGTAGGACATTAATTTGTTACAAAAGAAGTTCAAAGTTTCATAATAGAAAATAATTTTTTTTGTAGACCCCAAAGGACAGGTATCGAAAATCTGCGTTCTGCGATTGTTACAACTACTATTCAGTGATATTAATCAAAAATAAGAATTAAATGAATCGCTCTTTATTTGCTTGGAACATAAAAGAATGATCTGAGACAGGAATTAAATGTTTTTTATAGAAGTTCCAATATCTCGAAACCGGTGAGGTTTTTACTGAGGTCAAGTTGTGGTTTTCTGATATAGGTTATGAACTTATCTATCACCAGCCACAGTATGATCCATATGGTTTACCGGATACCCTGTAGGTATAAGGTGTAGCTGTTTTAATTTCAAAGTAGTACGAACGCCAGACAGATTAGGTCTGCTTGGTCTATCAATTGAAACTGTCCTGATATAAATAAAAATTGTCTTAAAAAATATTATATTGCCGTTTGAAAAAGATCATAGAAACAATACGTTATAGTTAAAAAAGTATGTCAGAGGGTTTCAAATAAATGAAACAAATAATTTCGACAAAGTCGAAATCCCCTCCTTTCCGTACTTTCCCGAAAAGTGTAAAGAGGCAAATATCTGTCAGAATACCACTACTTTCCACTACGAACATTGAATTATATCTGACATCTCCAAGACACTATTGTGATAACTAATAAGGTACGTGCCGCGGTAAGACTTTAGCGCGTTGGTTATAAATCTGCGTAGTAGTGGGGTTGTACTATCGTCTACCTATAGAGCAAAGATGAGAAAAAAATATATTCAGCTCATATAACGGAAATTTTCGATGTTCCTTAACAACAACCAACCGGGGTGGTGCTGTAGGTTTTCCGGGTTTTCCTACAGCTGAAAAGTGAATACACCTCCGAAAACATCAGTAAGTCGCCCCGGAGTGCCACGGCAAATTATAATAATAGCCGTCCTCTAGCCGCACAGGCTATGCCTTTGGGTACACTCTACGAGTGTTTGAGGGAGTATTATTATTAACATCACAAATTAAACTGTTATTCAATAAGAGCCAATTTCTATTAGAACCAATTTTCATTTTCAATTTCAAGAACTTTTCTTTAGAATATTCATTTCATATAATCCTCAAGTCCATTGAATGAACTGTTTTGAATACTGTTAAATTATTTCACCAGTTCAAGTCGTGTATTTCGAAAGATACATCCGCGATAAGTTTTGTCGCGCCAAGTTCCGCGACTATAAATATTACCAATCCTTGAATTTGTGGAGTGAATGTTACTCGAGTTGTAGATAAAGGCAGCATCATTGTTATTTCATATCAACCTACTGTCTACAATAAACCCAGATAATGGTACAAACATAACTCCCACCCAATTGCCAAAATTAAAATCAATTTCATCCACCAGGCTGATGAACATATTTTTCATAATCCAGCTTTATAAAACAGCTGTAATCCATTACAATAATTCAACAGATCAAACAAAAACGTTATATTTATTCATAAAAGTTAGTCCAAATATGGTAAAATATAATTATCACAAATAGAAATATTCACATGCCACATGAAGTGATTGACACCTGGTACTGTCACTATTTTCAGTTTTTTCTTTTTCATCAGAGTTTTCAATCCTATAGTGTCTTCCATGTATATAGTTCGATCCACCAGGTTGACAACTGTTCCATTTTTATTATAGTAACCAAACTGACTGAAAACAATATACACTTCAAATTTTTCAAACTGTTAACAGTAAATACTATTACATACAATTGACCTATTTCAAAAAACCATTTCAATTTGTTTATTTATCCATCAGTGAGTTAAGTGATTCAAACAGTTCTCCTTATTTTATTTACCAAAATTGCAGCAAATAGGAACTTTTCAAAAAATAGCTTGGCTTGTAAAAACATGGACGAAGAGCAAAACTGCAACTTATTCCAGATGAACTATTTTAAAAGGGAAAGTTTTTTGTATCTACCTGGATTGCCAAGGAGTAATAACGTTATCATCTGGGCCTCCAATAAGTACCATCAATTTCAATTTTGTAAGGGCTTCTTTGAATTCTTCACTTCTGTTTGACTTTATTTCATTGTTCACAAATGGCAAATACTGAGAATAGCTCATGTATAATTGTGTATGATATGGGTCATTCCAATAATTACCCACTGAAGTATGCTGCCCAACTCTGGAATAAAATAATTCAAAAGCTGTTTCCAACGCTAAGCCAGGGAAAAATAAATGAAGAAATTGGGCTAAAAAATATATACATGTAATAAATGCATTAATTGGAAGAAGATTTTTCTTACTTCCATATTGTCCAGCTTGTGGGCCACTAAGTGATATAAACTTGAGTACTTTGTGATCTGGATTTGCCTGAAGGATGGTTCTGGCTAGAAGTGCCCCTTGGGAATAACCTAGAAAAAAAAGTGTTTTTCAACTATTTCAAGCTGCATTTTCGAACAGGCATAATAACAAAGGCTTTGCAATCCTCAAGACTCCTCAGTCTTCAGATGAAAATGTAAGAGGTAGAAGAAAATCAATTGGGGTTCATTCATTTGCAACGGGGTATTTTAATTTACACCACATTTTGAATTGAGTGAAGCTGAGTACAGTTACAACAAACAACAAATTGAGAGTAAATTACACCAAGTGTAGGAAAGTGTTATACTTTGTTGAAAACAAATGAACCTAAAATGTACTATTTGTCATTGAAGCTGCAAATATTATAATGTAAGAAATGGCAAATTACTTTCTTCAAATATATTCAATGCTTGATACTGCAGGTGAACATTACGATGGAAGACCTTCAAATCAATTCACCTAAAATATGGTAAAATTAGTTTGAAATAGTTTTGAATATGTATACAGTGTGATTGGTCACATTTTGGTATTCCCTCAGTTTTAAATAACACAAAGGTTTGGGATTTATTTCATATATTCATCTTACTCAGACCCTTACTGGTGGTTAAAATAAGTTACGGGTGTGTTTAACCACTCAGATACTTATTGTAAGTTGCATCTTTGGCTCTATAGTCGCGATTCAACCCAAAACTACAGCATGGGCTTTTTAGTGGTAGCATTTCTAGAACAACTCTTTCATCAGTTATCTTTAATGGAGTCATGCTTTTGTTGGGGGGGGGTTGTGACCATCACATTGTAGCCTTGGAGCCTACTGGCAATGACACCCCCCCTGTCTCCAGAAGACTTTCACTATATTATCATGTTTGATACAACTATGGCTAACTGTTTCAAATATTCCCTCCTAGTTCTATATACCTCACCAAGTAAGTGAACCCCATCAGGATGTTTCTCGGTGATATTCATTATATCTTGGCCAATCTGTTTTGCTTGATACCACATGTTATCTAGACTAGACCATCCACCAAACCTTTCAATGTTGTAAACAATTGTTCCAGGATGTTTCTGAAATGAGAATCCTTCATTATACTTCTGATTCAATAAGGCCATATAAACTACCTTTACTATTCTATCCTTAATGAGCTCCATACTTTCGGCCCCAGTCATTATTCCATGTAGCAAAACCACAGGTTTATAAGCAACTGCATTGCAAAATATAATCATCATCAATTGAGAACAATACCCAATAAATAATTTCATCTTTTTTCATACAGTATTGCCATGGAATAAAATAGGTTTAGTTGAACACAGTTGGCATTATAAAATTAGATGAATCTGCACTAATTAATTAGCAATGTAGAGTTAATTTATCACGTATTATTCGAATGAAAATACAAGTCATGCTGTACAAAAATTAAAATTATTTTAAGGGTACCAATAATAAATAATAATAACACAGAATCACAGAAATCAGAGAACACAGAATACCTAAACGCTAAACGTCCTAAACTATAGGCACAGAACAAAACACCTTATGTACATCGATATCATAGCATTGTTTATATAGAGGCCTATTCTGTAACGCATAACTATGTCGTTAGTGAACGATAATCGGAAATTAACGATATTTGCGATTCTGTAGTTGAATATTGTTATCGTTTTATCGTTATTCTACGATAAAATGTATCGTTTGTATACGACGTCGATGGAGGTGTCTTTATATTATCCCCTGCTAACGTTTTTACATCTCATGCATGTACCAAGTACGTTAAAACCTGACTGCGACCTCTTATTTGAACTCCCGTAGATGGACCAGAGACCTCGCCGAGCGGTGAAAATGTCATGCTCATGCTAAAATCCTGTATATCATAAAGTGAGATCGCCGGTACATCCAAGAAAGATTTTCCATAGATGTCAACAACCAATATACCGGTTACATCCTGATGGGAGGTACCAAGAATATGCGTTCTATGCACACTTTTTCATTGAATGCTTTATTTAATTGGTTTTCTGCATCATCACCAAAAGCGAAGATCTCCAAAAGATACATGAAATAAATGAGCACTTGTCTCACCAATGAAATATTCTGAAAAGTAAATAAAAAACGAATCTTGTTGGAATAAATATATAATCTACCCATAAGAACAAACACAATGCTCTTGAAAACTATATCAAAAAGTTATTCAGTCTTATAGGACCATAAAAAACAAATTTTAACGTCTTTAAAAATATTTCAATAAAAACAAAAAACACTATAACGACTACAAAAAGGAGTTATATAATAACACATATTCATTTATTTTACCTGTTCCACCTTTATTGCTTGGTATGGCGAAGCCTCTAACCTCCCTTTGTGTAATATATATATATATTATCATGCTCCCTCATCACGCAACACCTGGAAGAAACAAGTTTTGGCTTGCACTGGAAATAAAAGTGTATTGCAGAAATCGATTGAACTCTATGACGCCAATGTTTCAACGCTAAAACGCAAAGTTTTTAAAACGGATGAAATAATTTAAAAAAAGTGGTATGCCAATAAACAGCTCAAAATACAGTGTTTCAAATATTGAAAACCAAAATTCACTATCAACTGACAGCAAAAAACCGATCACCGATAGCCTGTGGAATATTGTCAATTCTGACGACAATAAGAGGCTTAAGTCTCGTTCATACCCTCGCGAACTTCCTAATTTTTCTGCGAATAAAATGGCTGCCGACATGGTTCTGCATGATTGGGTGCCATTTTATTCGCAGAAAAATTGCGAAATTCGCGAGGTTATGAACAAGCCTTTATTCTTTATTCAGTAATTGTGAAGTGTTGCCATCTACCGGTTATAAAGACAGTTAACGCCGATAACGGTAACGTAACATAACATAACCTCAACTTTTAATTTAAATTATTTTATTTTATAGAATTATAGGATGGCTTCTGGTAGTGGTCCACCAATTCGAAAAACATTACGTTCCAAAAAACCAAGTTTGAAAGCTTTAGAATCACAGTTCTTGAACCATAGAATTAAATCCCAGTTAGAGGATTCCTCTAGTAGTGATGGTGATGCATATTCGGAAAACTCTAATTCCGATATTGAAAAACCGAAAGTATTACATGATAATGAAATAATTCAAGGAAAAGATATTTTTAAATTTCAAAGTAGGAAAGTCAAAGATGGACTAGCACTCAAAGTGGCAGAGGCATGTACACCGAAAACAATCAGGCAAAAAGCTAGAAGCAGAATTGCTAAAATTATTCAAGAAGATTCTGGTAGTGAATACGAGGTTTCTTCCGAAGAGACAAGTGAGAACAGTGATGAAAAAACCAGTAGTGATTCAGACTCCAATGGTGAAGTTAACAAAGTGCATACAAATGATTCGGAATTCAGGAATGTCAAGCTGAAGTCCTCAAAAGCGAAGAGTGTCAGTAATTACACAATCAAAACTGATGAGTATTTTGAAAATTACAGTAGTAATAAAGCTAAAACTTCCAATAACACTTTGGACAAGTTGAAAACTCCTAGATTACCTCAGTATGAGCTGCAAACACTTCTACAAAACATTAAATTATCTGAGGAACATGAAAGAGTTCTATATAAGCTGTCTCAGTTGAATGAAACCTGTTTTAAGAAATGGCTCTTTCTTTTGAATGAAAATTTCAATATTCTTCTTTATGGATTGGGATCAAAGAAGAACATTTTGAAAAAATTCCATAGGAATCATCTGAACCATATGCCAGTTGTTGTTGTAAATGGATTTTTCCCAACATTGACCATCAAAAGCATTTTAGACAGTATCATTACCGATTTATTGGAAATGAGTGAAACCCCTGCTAATCCTATAGAAGCTTGTGAATTAGTGATAAAGGAACTGAAAAGGGATACAGAATTGCATTTATATCTAATAATTCACAACATAGAAGGAGAAACTCTAAGAAATGGAAAGTCGCAGAACATTTTGGCTAAACTAGCGTCAGTCAACAATATTCATCTCATAGCTTCTATAGACCATATCAATGCTCCTCTGATATGGGATCACAATAAACTTAGTAAATTTAATTATGTGTGGTGGGATGTTACATCTTTTTTACCATATAATGAAGAGACATCATTTGAACGATCGATGATGGTACAACAAAGTGGAACTTTAGCACTGTCATCATTAAAGAACGTATTTTCTTCCCTTACTGTAAATTCAAAGAGTATCTACACATTGATTGTCAAATATCAGTTAGAAAATTCCAAGAATCAGTATTATCAAGGACTGGCATTCAAAGATTTGTATATGGCTTGCAGGGAGTCCTTCATAGTGAGTTCAGATTTAGCTCTGAGGGCTCAATTAACAGAATTTGTGGATCATAAAATGGTTAAGTTGAAAAGATCAGTTGATGGTACTGAGTATCTGTTAATTCCTTTGCACAGTGACTTGTTACAAAAGTTTTTAGATGAAATTTGTTAAATCAGAAGTTCTTAGTTTATAAGGTAATTTACAACTTTTATAAATTTTATAAACAGTTGTTTTTGATGTACCTCAACATAACTTAATTGTCTTATTAATTTCAATAATTTTTTATTTCAAGTTCATTTTCTTTTTTTTTTTTTTCAAATCAAGAATCTCTAGTGAAAGTAATACTACAAAAAAGCTTATCAAAAGTTGTTGCAAAGTGTGTCTTAGTTTGTTCTAGCTCTGGCGATAACTCTTGAAAAAATGAAATACTCTGAAAAATTCAATATTGTCCAAGATTTGAAAAAATACAATTTATACTGCCATAAGAATGGCCCTTCCGTCTTCTGTTATCAATTTTTTTCCATTTAACCAAAATGGTATCCTATTACCGTTTCCAGATCCTCTTAGTGGACATTATCATCATTGGACTTGCTGTATTAAAAATTATGTTCCTAGATGATATGTACGCAATGTCTTTGCAGAATATTTAATTTTTGTAAATTTCAGCTGTCATCCAAATAGACATGTAACAGGAAGACAAGCTTATTTTTTTATTCAGATTTATTATAAACGTTTTTTTCAGTTCAAAATAGATTTATATTGATTTGAGGAGTGGCCTTGCCTTTGCCAATTAAGATTATGACATAATTCTCTACATGCCGATCTTAAATAGAGTATAATTTGTCCGAACCAACATCTCGATCACGTTAAGTTCCATGATATTTTATTGAACTTTAATCCATCTTTTGTTTGAACTTTGCAAAGAGGCTATGGTGCCAAAGGATTCACCTATCACGCAGGCACTAAGATACAGTGGTCTTGCTTAAGCTGTGAGTTCCTGTTCTCTCCACTCACACAACCTCTTGGATAAGTTTCTATGAAAATTAAATAGCTAGGGGTTCCATAAAAACAAATTATAAAAGGAGATATTCCTTGTTTAGCAACTAAAATAAATACATTCAACTAGACCTGTTATTCCTATTCAGTATGTCTAGATTGTTAGCCATATTGAATTGGAGATTTAAGCCACCTTTTGAGCACGGGTACTTCCTCAGAGACTATGTAATGTACATTGCACTCAATGACTGCAATCCATTTGCTCTCGGGATTCAAATTACCTTTCGTTTTTAAATCAGTCAATCTAAATATTAAACATTTTCGTGAAGAGGAGCGACGCTTCTTGACGGAAGACCATTAAACTAATAAAGAGAAATGGTGGATTACGTAATCCGAATCTTCCGCTAAAGATCCTATACAATATAAATATGATGATTGGCAAGGACCATGAAAGTGGTATGTAGGTGTTCCCCAATTAAATCGAAAAATAATTTCAGCTTTAATATTTAAATTCATTGCAAAGTTAGTTCTTGTAGAAAACTTTGTCAAGTATTAAACAGATAAAATTCAACGCTCGTAGGGGGCAGTAGTTGTTTTCTGGTGAATACTTGCCGACGACAATGCCTATTGTATATGATCTTTAAGCGGAAGATTCGGATTCGTAATCCACTATTTTTCTTCATTAAATAAACATTTTGTCAAAATTTGCCCTTGGCCCTCCTAGTTTTGAACAACCAGAGGCTACTATGAATAATGTTGTGCATCCTGCATCAAATCAAACACTTTGAAAATAAAATCAAATGCATTAACCCATAAACATAAGAGTATATTGTTGCCAAATTGTTTGCAATAAATAAAATTAGAATATACTAAATACATTTTCTCCTTAAACATAGTAATGAGGTTTCTTGATTGTTATCCCGAACTCTGCCAATGCAGGTGTCAAATCTTCCATTGTCAAGCAGTATCTTCTATCTTTGGTTCCTTGTTTGCTCTGAAAATAACATTGTCAGTATAAATTGCAGTCATGATTTTTTTACATGGTTCTGCAAATAATTCAAGTAGTGAAGTGATACACTTGAAAAAAACTGCTTCCATAAGCTAATCCCTTAGAGATCATAATTTAAATACACATTAATTAATAGAATGCATTAAACAAAAAATTTGAATAATTTTGACACGTTTGTTCATAAATAATGAAGAATATTCGTGTTATAAGTAGTGTATTGTAGTCCATTTCTGACTCTGCTGTACTGAATTTTGACACGTTTGTTCATAAATAATGAAGAATATTCGTGTTATAAGTAGTGTATTGTAGTCGATTTCTGACTCTGCTGTACTGAATTTGTATGGGTAGTACCCAGGACCCTAATTAAATGTATCAGTATTAGATATTGAGTATATTGACTGTTACAATACCTTGGAACCTGTGTGACTTGAAGCATTTGTTGATCTCATTTTACAGTGCTGTAAAGCATCATTAGCTATGTCTGATATAAATTTCTGAGCAGCAATAGAAATCAGTCGAACTAATCTGGGATCTTTTGGTTCAAAGCCTGAACTCCTCAAATAATATGTAGTTACAGCATCTGGGATCTGAAATATGGATTAATTGTAAAAAATATATATGCTAGTACAAATTGTCAATATTGTTCACTAAAGGAGATGATAACATGCTTGGTTTTTTAAGATCTAGTTTAGAATCATTAGAGTTTGAGTGTTAATAAAGCTCTTCAGTTTAGGTGTAAAACTATTGAGCCATACAAAAATATGTCTTTTTTTTTCAGTAGAGTAAAATAAGAAAATAATGTGTAATCTAAATGCTCACTTCATCCAGTAATTGATAAGAACAAACAATTAATCAATATTATCATCTCTAAAGAAATAGTACAGGTGGACGAAATAAGTTTGAGATACAAGTTTTATTGAAACTGTAATTGCTGTTATTCTGATCACACCCCACAAACAAGTTTCTAGTAGAAATTAAGCTTTATTTTCCCATTCTATTTTATTTCAAAAACTGACATCATAAATCGCAGAACTTAAAATGTATTACATAAATCTTCCATTGTGTCTAAGTATTACTAAATTCACATTGCATAAATCAAATACATTTTTCATAGTGACATTACTCCTCAAGTTGTGAAGCAATCATCTGCTAACGCTTTTCCGAGTTCAAAGATTCTCATGAGGTCAGAAGGATTCCAAGAGAATTGCACCATTATTTATATCAGAATGAAATGAGTCAAAACAGGCTTCTTTAATGCCTGCATATTCATGTTAGTTGTAGTAGTAAATAGATTAATATAGATTTTTTTCTTCCAGGATCGACAAGCCGACTTAGAACTCTCTGGTAAAATGACTTTTTCCTATTACTGTGTTGATTCAGTTCACTGTCTTGTTATATTTTGAGTAAAAGAAATATTTTGACAAGAAATGATTCATAACTAACATGACATCAGGTTGGGCATGAACAAAGCCAGATTGCTTTGGAACTCATGAGGAAAAAGTTGTTTAACTTTTTATAAGTCAGTTGAGCAAATTCAGATATTACTGAAATGCATTTAGTAATTGATCTGTGTAGGAGAAGAAAAAGTTAGTTAAGTTGATATTGAGCTTTGAGATGATTTCACTCGCTTTAGTAAGTATTTACTGTCCTACATAAAAATTATATTAGAGTGAAAACTGTTAATGAAAAATCTTTCACTCATCTCTTGAAAATACCATACAATGGTTTCTGTGATATGTGCAGGTAGAGCATTAAATAATTCTAGGATGTTCTAAAAGTAGGGGTTTTGTATTTTGATTCTAGCTCTTGTTTCATAGTCATGGTTTTCCCATTGGATTGCAAAGTCAAATAGATATTTTCTGGTGAAAATAATGCATTTTAAATATAAATAGAAGAGTGAGTATGTAGTTTTCTTAAAACAATTGTCTGCAACTCTGGTGATGCGTAATATAGACTCGTCAATCCAGATTCATCCAAGTACACCTTAATCTGAAAAATAGCATAAAAGCTTTGTTCAAATTTCCAGAGGTGATTTATATGTTGCTGGAAGGTCATATTTGAGTTCAACCAAGTTCCAAGAAGTTTTGAAATCACAATTATTGTGATGTCATTAGCAAACATAGTAACTTTTCCATTTCTTTTGTAATGGGGTAAGTCATTCACATACAATAAAAATAATAGTGGTCCCTAACAGAACCTTGTTGAATTATACATACAATAAATACAACTCGAGGTCACAATACTATCGAAAATTCTGTCAGAAATCTTACACTCTAACAAATCCCTTCGAGGTAACACCACTCGATCTATCAGGTTACCAAGCGATTTGATCTTGTGGATTTCTGACAGAATTACTATCAATAGAATAGCAAGCACTCGTATTCACAACAGTCAGCATGTAGCAACACTTGGTTACTCAAAGACCTTGTATTCATTGATCCGAATAGGTGTCCAAAATACATGAAAGAAACTTCTTACCGTTGGTGTGTAATCTTCAAGCTGCAGTAAAAAATCACTTAATGGTTGACCAAGAGTTATATTTTGATCTTCAATCATTTTTTCATCCTGCATGTGGTTCATCTCTACTGAATAGAGTTGGTCTGTATTTTTTTTATTTCACTTAGTCCACACTTTCTACCACATATAAATATAAGTTATGTATATTTTGTGCTTGAATACCAACAGGCTAGTGACAGAGCAACAAATAAAATAATGGTATTTATTAATAATATTACGGTACGGTACAATCACTATAATGTTATAAATATCAATAATATAATATAAATCAGTGATGCCATCAGTGAATAAAAAAATATCGTTCAGTGTTGCCAGTTACGAAATAGGTAAATTTTCGGTTAGTGAGGGTGAGTTCCCAATGTCGTCAGATAACGTAAACGTTTTGCACTGACTGAATGCACCGAAAGAAGTAACAGCCAAAAAATCAAGAAGAAGTATCTCTGTGTCTAACCTAAATTCAAACCATAAGACCCTAACCACAGTTTGGGCGACCGAGTTAGCGCAGTGGCCAAGCGCTCGATTCACGACCTGTGGGTCGTGGGTTCGATTCTCCAATAGGGCAGATCTTTTTTCTTTAGAAACTATATCTGGTTTTGGTTTATTGAAGAATGACTCTCCCACGTTTCATGTTTGACGGGACTACGAATAAACATGCTGCTCCTAAGGTGGCGTATGGAGTTAGTAACAAAGCCTAACCAGAACACTTGTGTGAATGAGATTATATGTTGTGAATGTCCACTATTGAATACGGATGAGGATATTGCTTAGAGCAAGACAATCCTCATCCACCGACGAAGCCCGTGTTATTTACGCCGGTTAGAGGCCGGGGCAGGACGGATTCTTGCATAACTCATATGGGGAGAACCTGGGTATATGTCTCACGACGAATCCCATTAAACCAAGAATGAAATGAATGAACCACAGTTATGCCCTAACCTAAAATCAAATGATCAAACTGATAAAATTCATTAATGGAAGTATGAAAATTAAATAGTTTTATGATCATTATTTTTATCTTGAATTTGTGTTGGAATCATTGATATGGAAGCCAATTTGTTGAAAATGTATCCTTTAGTTGATTTGAGCATATACTGCTGTGACCTAGGCAAGGTTTTGATGAGGTCTAATAGCAGTTGTTGAAATTCACCAAATGTATTCATTACCTTTATTTTTGGAAATTTCAATTTTTAATGTCAGTGAATGAATTTTAGTCTGTCATAACCTCTACTTGAGTTTTTCGGAAACTGAGGAGCAGTAAGTCGTATTTTCTAGTTTCTGAAAATGGTGAATGGTATAAATTAGCTCACTTTATTCAAAAGTTTTGGATTTTAGAAGTTTATTTAATAACATTTCAATATCGAAAATATCAAACTATTTTGAAATATAATAGTCAATTTTCAAGATTCAGAACCCTTTTGAAAAAATACATTTATTATCTGAACAGGAAAAATCCGAATTACAAGACAGTTTAGAAATACAAATACAGTTGCTACATGTGACAATAAAATTTATTCCAATAATTCAGGGAAATCAGTTAGATTAATTAACAGTTTGTAGAGGAATAAGCAAGTACAGTATGCTCTGCGATTTTTTATGTCTAAATTCTCAAAATACACTCCCTGTCTGCTAACTACCATCTGAAGAAGCTTATCCTTATCAGTATACAGAGAAATTGAATTACCTTTCCAGAATGAAAGAATTGCTCAGATAGCCTATGATGTCTTAAGGGTAGATAAGGAACCAAAGAGGGGTGAAGTTGAAAAAGTTCTCAGTACAAAAGAAAATATTTTGATAGCGTAAGTTTGTCTAACACAATTCTGAAATTACCCAAAACCTTTTTTGAGCTCCTGAGAATGCCAACTTTGTTGGCAAAACGCATATCGAGTGATACTGCCGTTGTTTTGAGTAGTTTCTATTTCTTGAATTGTATTCAGACCAAAGGTTCCAAATATTCGTTTGACCCAAAACATTGATGTTACATTATCCAAAGGACTCAAGATTGGGGTTGGTAGGACTGAAAACTAATTTCAATTTATCAAAAATTAAACTCAAATATAGTATATTTTTCAACAAGAGATGAAAATACTGTTTTTTTCGTAAGTTCAGAGTTTGTTCACGAGTGAAGCGGAGCGAGTGTGACAATATTAAATGAGCTATGTATTCACGACGCCATTTTATATGTAAAATAACATGGAGAATCGTCAAGGTCCATTCTGCTCATTTCTGACCCCCCGAAGGGATCCTTGTGGCACACCCATTTTCCAGGCTGTGACGCTCGAGCGCCAGCCTCCACCAGCCGTCACACTCATAATTTACTTGCAGTATCGATCACCGTCCTCTTACCATCATCCCTAGCATACAGTTGCGATATACCCTCTTACTTGGATCCTTGCGGCACACCCATTACCAGGCTATGACTTCACACTACCCAATGCACAACGAAGCTAAGAGTGAGCGACTGCAGCAACCCCATGTATTTTGAATCTCCCGCCACTAATCGTTAGTCAGTCCACACCATAAGAGCGGATTTGCGGGATTTGCCGATTTCCACCACTAGACGTAGGTACACTCTGTACATATACGTTATTGCAACTGGCCTCAAACCGCTTTATGAGTACACTCCGTGTACATATCATACGATAAGTAAGTACACTCTGTACATATTCATATTATTATGTGAGCTAATCAACCGTTCAGACATTTCATATACTGCAACATATTTCTCTCCTATGAAAAATGATGCCCCGAATAGGTATCTTCAAACCATAATGAATCAGCCTTTTTTCTTTTCGAGTGTTATACACTTAACCCTTTGAGGACGGAATTAGTTTTTCTTGGAAGAAAACAAACTTTTATGGAAAAATATATTGATTGATATATTGTAGTGCTGCACACATCGTCGTGAACTTGTATGAACGGGCATATGCGAGTTCTTATCAAATTTCAATTCCTGTGGCACGATGGTTTTGAATTTGTTAGGTATATTTTCATTACTTTTCCGACCACGCTTTGATTCCCCAGAAATAGCACCTATTAGGCCAGAAACCACAGAAAGTCGAAACTCTTTCAAAGTCATTTTACTTGGTAATCGGGACTTGAATATAATATATGAGTTCACCACTGTATGATCCACAAAGTACCAAAATATGCGGTGCCACCATTTCCTTGATTTACGATCTATTTCGTAAAGTGATTTTAACATGTCAAACTTATCGACATAGCCCATGTGACGATTCTAGTCATTGACAAGTACTGGACATGTGACTTCCTCTCTAGAACCATCTTTCCTTCTTCTAGAAACACTCTTCAACTCTGTAGGGTCATGAAAATTCGAAATGAATAGTACTGGTTTTTTGTCCATCCACTTTAGGGCCACTAGTCCGTCTTTGGAATCTCTGTAATCTGAATCTCAGCAGCTTGTCATCTCTTAAGTCAGTTGGCATCTGCTTACGGTTTTTTCGAGCAGTTCCACATGCATATATTTTGTTAGAAAGTAGATCTTTTTGAAGGTGTACAGAATTGAAGAAGCTATCAAAGTACACTTTGTGATTCTTACCAACTAACTCTCTAGAAAGATCTTTGATGACTCGTTCTCCAAGCTCCTTTTCAGTAAGATTACCAACTTTGCCAGTATATATTTGAAATTGTGAGACATAACCTGTCTCATCACTACTTACCCAGACTTTATAGCCCCTTTTTATGGGTTTATTAGGCATATACTGGCGTAAGCTGCTTCTTCCTTTGTAGCGAATCATTGATTCATCAATGGCTTGATGTTCATTAGGCGCGAACGATTTCAAATACGATTTTGACAGTGTGTCAATGAGCGGCCGAACTTTGTAAAGTTTATCAAACTTCGGGTCTTGCTTTGTTGGCTGAGTTGCATTATCATTCATGTTTAAGTTACTGAGCAACCATCCAAAACGGTCTCTCCCCATAGCGTTGGTTATGTAAGGGTCTCTCAGCTCAATTCTCGATGACCAATGATCTCTATAGCTGGGCATGAATTCCATTCCCATGAGGATATTCAATCCGAGAAAAATCTTGATTTCCGATGAGGATATTCAATCCGAGAAAAATCTTGATTTCCGATGAGGTTGTCGCAAAAAAAGCTCGAGAATTGCCACCGCTTTTCTGTAGCGCATAGAGGTTTGTTTGGAAAACAATTTTTTCAATCAAATCATTCGTAAATAAATGAATGAATATATCAGTAGGACTCTCTACATCTCCTGGAATGATTGGTCCTGTTTCCTGTATGAATGGAGAGGGCTTTGTACAGAATGTGGCATCGCTTGTCCATACTGTGGTCAGTCTCCATAGTTGTAGTTGTAATTGTGATAGAGGCATTTCATCTTCTGTGTTCCATCCATCAGTTTCTTTGGCTATGGTAGGTGATGCATCAATATCACGCCGACAAACTTGTTCAAATTGATCGTCATCTAGCATATCAATATGCATTGATTCTATGTCAAAAAGGCTATGCACATTATCTTCTGGACCTTTCATAATTAGGGATTCCTCTGGGTCGTCGTATGTCCGACGAATCATCTGATTCGCAGTCCGAAGGAATCACATCTATGAGTGCCTCAAAATCGGAAGAATTCAATTCTTGCAACTCCGCAAAAGTCCACTTAGCGTGACCTAGGTAAATAAAAAACGTACTTCAATGCCTTGTGGTTAGCCTGGAAAGCCATACAATATTTCATGCAATAAAACATCATCAACAACACGTACAGAGTTGTGGGCACTAATACTGGCTAATTATCACTTAGTTCATCCTAAAAACACATTCTCACCTGACATCCTGAAGATACGTTACTCATAAAATTGAGTTGAAAAACTATAACGTCTTGAACAACCCTTGCACTTGAAGAATTCGTGAATGATGGTAACACGTGCTACGTTCAGGCGGATTTAAAATCTTTGCAACACATTATACAGTACGGTTACACCGTCTGTTCGGTAGACATTCAGAAACATAATTTAGAAAATGTGGTTTGTTGAGCTGACCAGTTGTCCTCAAAGGGATAATTCAATTTTGTTTACGTATTTCCATCACGGAGACGACACATCCAGTTCATATCTATCTCTGCCTGGTCAGCGTTTAACGCAGTTACTCTAGATAATACTCCAGTGGCACAGATATCCTTTTTTTAGATAACTCGGGGGGGTTTTGTCTGTTTCTCAAGGATCAAGGATCCCTTCAAAGGGTCAAAAATGAGCAGAATGGACCTTGACGATTTGCCATATTATTTTACATATAAAATGGCGTCGTGAATACATAGCTCATTTACTGACAATCTATCATTAGTGTCAAAAATCCATCAAATTGTTTTTAGTATATACCCATCGGGTCGCATGATAATATTCATTTGTTTCATTTTCATCTCTAGAGAACAAAAATCACTATCATATTGGGTATATCCACGGAAACAGCTATGGGACCACCGACATTTCCCGAGAAATCATAGGAGTAAAACAGTTTGGAATTGTCTTCGAATTCATAATCAAAACAACCATTTTACTACTAATCCACTTTTTTCTGAAAAATACTCTATTTCGAAAAATTCAAATTTGTTTCACATCTCAAGCAAACAACCCCCCTTACTTCCGCAATTTTTGACGTTTGAACTGTGAAATTTGCAATATCGACAGATACAACTGAAATTTTTTCAAGAGAAGTGATAAAAATTGTGAATTTTCAAACTAGATTTTTTTCAGTAACAATGTTAATTGTAGAAATATAGTTTTTCTCATTACAAATTCAAAGATATTTTGATCTATTTTGCCATTTCGCTCTGTTTTGTTGATATTTTAACCATACCTTGGACAGTACTGTGGAAGAATTTTCACATAATTAAATTTCACATTATTTTAATTTTTTTCTACATTCATGCAAAAAGCAAATCTTTATTGAACTATATTCAGTGGAAAAAGAAGCTCTTTATTGCACTCATAAAGTTTTTATTGCACTCTTCTGTCATTCTACTTCAACATGCTGTCATCATGATAAACATAAACGTTCAAACCCACTACATACGTTTTAAACACCTACATATTTTATATTATTTTGTATTAATGTTAGCAGTTAGAGTTGAACAATCAATGCCTTCCCGAGAATAACTCTATAATCAAAACCGATCCGCTATGTTCTAAACCGTCTACATGCATAGAGCAAACTGTCTGTACAATGACCACACCTCCTGATAACATACGCGCTCATGGCTTCTATGATTTTGATTTTTATAATGCAACTGTGGTTATATAAACGTCAGTCAAAATTTAATTCTGACAATTACAGAACTGAAACTTTTAAAATAAGTAATATTAATGGAAAACTAGATGATGGTGATTAAATCAATAGTATTAATTATTTATTTAAATTGCGTATTTCATTTTCCTTCACCTAGTGCCGCACTTAAATAAATAATTTTTTGCTTTTTGCATGAACGTAGAAAAAATGTATGCAACTCGTGCAAAAAATGTTTATTGCACTCGACGTGTTGTCCAACTCGGCCTCGTCGGACAATTTCACGTCGAGTGCAATAAACACTTACTTTTTGCACTTGTTGCATAAATAACTATTTAATCAATATATGATATGTTGATAATTTATAAAATTCTTAATTTTTTTCATTTCTTAGATCAACTTGAACATTCTCAATACTTGAAATCGCCAATACCTCCCAATGGGTGGTATGAATAAACTTTGAGCAAATGCTTCTACTCGGATTTCTTGAAACAGACCTATTCATTGTGTTTAGTTAAGAGAAGGACAAACCTATAGTAGAAGCATTAACTAGCTTTTATTCATACTACCCAATGTTTCACACTTTAACCTGATTCAAATTCTAGAACTGGGAAGAAGAAAATGTTTGTAGGTTTCAATTCTTCCGAAGTTCTAGCTAGATTTTGTCTTTTTGAATAACAAATTCATGGTCGCATGTCGTTACTGTTACCTACTATACAGTGAGGACCAAAAGTCCGTCGCCCCCCCCCCCCGTAACTTCTTCATTTTCCATATTACAAAAAAATGTTAAACACATAAGTTGTAGGGTTTCATTCGATCTCTTTAATGGTTTAAGTTTTATTCATACAGAGTGTCTCAAAAAAGCACGGTGACTTAGAAGTTAATTTTTTTAAATGGGACACCCTGTATTTCATTGCATTATTACATTCTACGTTGAATTCTGAACAAGTTTGATAAATGGTTTTCTATCAAAAAAGTTAATTGTTTTGACTACTTTTGCGCCAGTTCAATGAGAAAATCGTACAAATGGATCACAATGTATTCCACTTTCCTATCCTAACTTTTTGAAAGCTATCCAATGTTGCAAACTGCTGATGGCACCATGTGTAACTTACCTCGTCGTACGATTTTACAATTGTTAGAGTTGTTGAATCTCACAAAAAACTAGTACAAATGAAGTTGAAACATTTTATTAACAAATAAGGTAGTCCATAAATACAGATCAAGAATCATTAAAACCTGAAGAGATATTTTAATTTATAACTAAAAACGGTGAGTTTTTATCTATTTCAAAAGATGTTCGACATGTCCACCATGCATTTCTTGACACATAAATAGTCGGGTTGTAAACTCTTCCCTAACATTAATCAAGGTTTGAGGTGTTATTTCTGAACACACTTCAATAATTCGCCGGCGCAGTTCATCTAACGACCCACAAACTGTCTTAAAAACTACGGATTTCACATAGCCCCAGAGAAAGAAATCAAGCGGTGAGAGGTCCGGTGAGCGAGCTGGCCACTCTGTTGTACCTCGACGTCCAATCCACCTACCTGGATACCTTTCATCTAAGTAATTTCTCACCTCCAGAAAATAGTGTGGTGGCGCTCCATCTTGCTGAAATGTTACATCCAAGCAAAATTCATGTGGGTTTTGCGCAACGATCTCATCGATACTGGGACTTATTGTGTCTTGCAGCATTTGGAGGTATCTGGGACCATTTAAATTTTCTTCCAAGAATATGGGACCTACAATGTGGTTACCTAAAATACCAGCCCAAACATTAATTTTCTGGGGAAATTGAGTATGCCCCTCGCGGAATTCATGGGGATTCTCATCACTCCAATATCTACAATTCTGGGTATTCACATTTCCATTTAGGTAAAAAGTGCTTTCATCACTAAAGCAGATGTGTTGCAAATAAAGTCGATTTGCAACAATTCTTTCTGCCATGGTCTCGCAAAATTCAAGTCGCCGGTCTGGATCATCTTCAACCAATTGGTGCAAATTTTTTATTTTGTAAGGATGGAATTTATTTTGTTTTAAAACCCTCTTTACTGATGTTTTAGAAACATCACATGTCTCAGCTACTTGCTTAGTTGATTGTTGTGGGTTATTTACCATTTCGGCTAGTACTTGAATTTCAACATCTTCCGTAATTATTTTCGGCCTCTCAGATCTCGGAGCATCTTTCACGGTGCCAGTTTGGTTAAATTTTGCCACCAATTTCTGCAGATATTTTCGACATAGGACCGTTCATTGAAAATGCGAATAGCAGCGTGGTAATTTCGGTTAGCTTCACCAAATATGATAACGGCTTCAACTTTGTCTGCAACTGAACGAGCCATATTAATCAACAAGAGAAATTGAAAACCGTTTGAAACAAAGTTTTGAAAACCTACAAAATGTCAATGACATTTGGCAAAAACAGATAAGAGTTTTTTTTCGTCGTCATGGAAAAAATAAACGCGCCTAACGTGCATAGCCTACCTCATTAATTTATTCGTGAACTGGTGCAAAAGTAGTCGAAATAATTATTTACAAGTGTTCATAAGTCCAAAACTATTAACTTTTTTGATAGAAAACTATTTATCAAACTTGTTCAGAATTCAACGTAGAATGTAATAATGCAATGAAATACAGGGTGTCCCATTTAAAAAAATTAACTTCTAAGTCACCGTGCTTTTTTGAGACACTCTGTATGAATGAAACTTAAACCATTAAAGAGATCGAATGAAACCCTACAACTTATGTATTTAACATTTTTTTGTAATATGTAGAATAAAGAAGTTACAGGGGGGGGCGACGGACTTTTGGTCCTCACTGTAGAAACGCCATACATTCTTTTTGGGATGTAGAAAAAGATATGTCTAAAGACAGGAACTTTGAAAATATTCTGTAATTATAAATTTATCATCTACGAGTTTAAGAGGTTGACCACTGGAATAAATTCTGAAAAATGTAACTAGTATTTTTGTTAAGTAATTTATTTATTTATTTGTTTAAAAATGACAAATACATAGTTTCAAATATAATAAAAAGTAATTAATATTTCATGAAACATGATCAAATAAGTTGAAAACGTGTCCATGATCATGTAAAATTATTTAAGATAATAAATTATATATCATAATACAGTGTGACCCATTTAAGATGGAAGCACCCTTATAAAACTTACATTTTTCAACCGATTGGAATGATTTTTTTTTGTTAGGTAGATATTCAAAAAGTCTATTAGGACACCAAATATCATGAATAAATATCAATTTCCAGGGCCAACTAATCTTATTTTTCAAGGTCAAAAATCTAAAAAAATTACTAGCGATTTTTTTAGAAAAAATCTGACTACACCACTGGATTCGCGACATTTTCAAATGATTTACATGTAAATTACGCTGGAATGCGTCAATCAATAAAAAAGTTATAAAGGAATGAAATTTGAAAAATATGCCGTTTAATCAACCCACCAATTCATGTTCAGGAATTTTATGAAAATTCTGTATACTCCACTGGATTCAGGATGTCTTGA
Organism: Chrysolina americana; assembly: GCA_958502065.1. Classification (NCBI taxonomy): domain Eukaryota; kingdom Metazoa; phylum Arthropoda; class Insecta; order Coleoptera; family Chrysomelidae; genus Chrysolina; species Chrysolina americana. The sequence continues at coordinate 75,506,867 of OY293413.1, forward strand.
AATATTACTGATCACAGTTTCATCGAAATCTGTTCGGTAATAAAAAAGTTATAAAGGAATAAAATTTGAAAAATATGTTGTTCAATGGAATTTTAGCAACGTTCTTACTACACCACTGGATTAGGGGCAATATTCAACAAAATATTATTCAAATAAAATTCATGAAACGTTTATGGGAGAATCAATTTCTTTTCATATGTATGTCGAACCATATCAATCAATCAGTTTATCACAACAAACTTTAGTGTCAATAATTTCAAATGAATCTAAGTACATTTTTCTAATTGCTACAAACTAGCGGAAAACAATCTTTTATTCACAATCAATGTAAAAATAGAAACCAAGAAGATACCGAATTGAAAAATAAATGAGTGCAATTCATATTCTGGTGGCCTCCACCAAACTTCCATCCAATTCAATGCATGTATCATATCGCTTACGAATATTTTTTAAAGTATTCCAAAATTGTTGTGGAGTAATTGCATCGCAAGCTTGCTGAATTCTGGTGCACAGTTCCACTCGATTCCTTGGTCGTGATTTGTAAACCTTTTGTGTAACATAACCCCAAAGGAAAAAATCGAGAGAAGTAAGGTCAGGCGATCTTGGTGGCCATCCAATTAATGTACTCCCCCTTCCTATCCAACGATTAGGGTGATTTTGATTCAGCCAATTCTTCACAATTCTCGCATTATGTATGGAACAACCATCTAACTGAAAATATAAATTTCTTGTTTCTGCAAGGGGAAGTTCATCTATTGCGTCCGAAAATTCATTCCTTAAAAATTGTAGGAAAATTGCGCCATTCATGTTGCCGTCGAAAAAGAATGGTCCAATTATCCTTTCATTCAGTATTCCACACCAAACGTTCACTTTTTCTGAATACTGCCTTTTACAGTTTATCACCCAGTTAGGATTTTCAGTGGCCCAATAGCGAATATTTTGTGATGAAACCACTCCATTTGTTGTGAAACTAGCTTCATCACTAAATAAAATTTTCTTTAAAAATTGCCTGTCATTAAGATACTCGCCCTGGGCCCATAAGCAGAATTCCAATCGTTTTTCTTGATCACCTAGTTCCAGAGTATGTAAAAACTTTGGTTTAAATGGCCTCAATTTATTTTTCTTCAGACATCGCCTAATATTCTCCCTAGGTAAGTTTAAATCTAAGCTGGCAACCCTCAAACTACTATTTGGATTATTTCTGAAGTAATCTAATATAGTCTGGTTATTTTCGTTCCTTCTTCGTATATTGTTCTTTAAAATATATGTGGTTACTGCTCCAGTCCGATTGAAAACTTGGTTTATTTTATGTACCGTGCTGTTATTTATGGCTGGACGATTTGGGTGTCTTTCATTGAATATTCTAGTTACTTCTCTTTCACTCCGGTAATCATCACCGGAAAGACGTATAATTTCGATTTTTTCTTGAATTGACAATTGAGCCATTATCTGTTTTTATTTTGGAACACAAATTATTCAGTTCACTAATGGTGCGTAACAAAATGACAATTCATGCGCAAATAAATAGATGAGAAACTGTAAGTCACAGCTAACTTGTTTATTTCATTAATGCATTCTGAATAACAGGCAGTTAAAATTGCAACTCTCATTTTTTGATATTCAACAAAAGGAAAAAATCACAGCTGATGTTACCTACTGGAATGATAATAATTATTATCCATTGCATATTTTTTTCGTTATAATTTCTATTGGGAGTACATTAGACTTGTCTTATATTGTTGAAATTGTTTTCATGAAGATTAACCAGGAGTTCTCTCCTGATTGTACTTGTTTGTATCCACTCCACTTCGAGAAATACCTATAGACTATTTTTACCATCATAATTTTCAGATGATATAATTGTACGACATTGCAATAATCACCCCAATAATTTTTTCAATAATCAACAGTGGTGTAGTAAGAACGTTAAAATTTCATTTTACAACATATTTTTCAAATTTCATTCCCTTATAACTTTTTTATTACTGAACAGATTTCGATGAAACTGTGACCAGTGATATTTCAAGACATCCTGAATCCAGTGGTGTATTCAGAATTTTCATAAAATTCATGAATTCGAATTGGTGGATTGATTAAACGGCATATTTTTCAAATTTCATTCCTTTATAACTTTTTTATTGATTGACGCATTCCAACGTAATTTACATGTAAATCATTTGAAAATGTCGCGAATCCAGTGGTGTAGTCAGATTTTTTCTAAAAAAATCGCTAGTAATTTTTTTAGATTTTTGACCTTGAAAAATAAGATTAGTTGGCCCTGGAAATTGAGATTTATTCATGATATTTGGTGTCCTAATAGACTTTTTGAATATCTACCTAACAAAAAAAAATCATTCCAATCGGTTGAAAAATGTAAGTTTTATAAGGGTGCTTCCATCTTAAATGGGTCACACTGTATATAAAAATACTGAAAAATCATATATACATACAAAGAAAGAAAAATAGTAAAAATGAATAATTGGTCACATTTTGAATATATAAAACAATGACAAAATAATTAAATAGTTACATTTTAAAATAATAATATTATTTCACATACAAGATATTTTCCTAATTTTCGGAATTCTCAATCAACCAGAGTTTGATTTTACTTTTAAATCCAGAATAACTATTATTTTTTAAAGAAACAAGTAATTTATTATAAATCTTTCTACCTATATAAATGGCATATTGTTGTATCAAAGTTGTAGAAAATTTTTCAGGTGATATCCAGCCATCCATTTTATTCTTTGTTTCATATTTATGTTGTATACGATTTTCAATTTGTAGATTTTTTCTTATGTAAGCTGTCGATGCTTTATAAAACAATTGTTCAACAGTTAAAATTTCATATTGTTCAAGGTATACTTTTGAATTGATGTAAGTGGTTTTGAAACTTGTTTTTATAGGCCTCCCCAACCTATTACATCATAGGACAAGATAGACAAGAAAGAGACTATAATAAAAATTTATGATTAATTTACGACTTACAATGTTTCTTAACAACCTGAATTTGTAAAGAGTTTTCCTTAGTTTTTTTATCAATTCATTGATTTGTCTATGTCACTTGAGATTGCAATCTAAGTGAATTCCTAAATATTTTACTTCATCAGCTTTTGAAATATGTTTAGTACAGTTACACTGGTTTTTATTTTTTAGACAAGAAATAGTATGTATTTTCGATTTATCAATTTTTTATGGTGCATATTCTCATGCAATGTGAATGTCATAAAATAAGATTTTTTCAAATGCAAATTAAGTCTTAATTGAGATTATTTTTTAAAATTGATAAATCAAATTTGGCGTTTAATACTGTTTCTTCCCAGATATTTCCACTACCTATGTGAACTGTATCATCTGCGTAACAGAACAACTTTCCTTTAATTTTTGTATTTAGCAAATCATTGATATAAATCAAAAATAAAATGGGTCCTAGAACTGACCCTTGGGGAACACCGCATGTCACTTTTCAAATAGTTTTAAGCAGATTCCTCTTATACCTATTCTAATTTAGATAATAATTTTGTATGTGAAACTGCATCAAACGCTTTCTTTAAATCTAAAAATATTCTAATTGTTTTCTTTTGATTATCCAAAGATTTATAAATAGTTTCTGTAACAGTAAATATTGCATTTTCCGTTCCCTTTTTTCTCTGAAACCAAATTAGTTTGAATATACTAAATTATGTTTTTTAAGAAAATCTGTTAATCTAATTTTAATGCATTTCTCCAAAATTTTGGCAGTTATCAATTAATGAAACTGATCGATAATTATCACAATTTATTTTATCTTCTCCTTTGTATATTGGAGAAACAAATTAATTTTTTTAAAGACTGGGAAAATATCTCTGACCAAACATAAATTGAAAATATGTTCAAGGATATTTGAAGTGTAATACTTCTCATTTTTAAATATTTACCTTTTTTAGTCGTTTCACTGCAAGATTTGCAAGACAGTTGAGAGTAGCTGTGAATGGATTTTTTGAAAAACTAGACCTTGTTTCCGGATCTGTAGAGCTTTTAGGACCACCAGTTAGTGAGAGCTACAGCCATTACTAAAGATGCCAGAACATACCCCTGCTCCTACTCCCAGCAGGGCCGTTTACGGTTTTGTAATGTATCTTAGTTTCAGAATATTTTTTATTATTTATATAATTTGGGCTCTAATACCTGAGGAATGGTTAGACTCTGTTGGAATCACATTTTTACCTCAGAGGTACTGGGCTATAGCAGTACCTGTATATTTTCTAACAGTATTAACAATTTTTGCTTTTCTTATATATCCTGGTTTCGGTTTCTATATGACTCCAAATATCGACGATTTAAAAACTATTAAAGATAATTTTGGTAATAAGCTGAGAAGTAACAAAGAAATTCAATGCAATAACCAGTCTGGTACAAATTGTGTTTGTAGGAATAAAGATAAATGTTCTAAAGCATATTACGAGTCTATCAGGGAAACTTTGATTAATAAATCTGTTCCAGCATTACAAGATTTAGAAATATGGGATGTTTCTGATAATTTATATTTGAAATAATTGTTAACCTATATCCTTGATTTTAAATCTTTGTTCATAGGTTTAATTCTAAGGTAATATCAGTGCAGGATTTAAAAAAAAATATATATTATATAAATTACAACAAACCAGTTTTTCTTATTTGTATGTGTAGTTGGTATTATAAAAACATTATTTTCTTGAAAAATTCTTCTAATAAGTGACACAGTAAGGCTATAATTATTGATCATCTTGGAACAAAAATTGTTTGTAATCCGAATGTAGGATTTCAATTCGAGTATAGTTTGCAATCCGAATGTGTTCTCCTACTTCCTACCAAACGTTATTCATTTTTTATTCTAAGTTGGATTTGATAAATGACTTGAAAATTCTGGGGGACTTATAGTCATATGAAAAGTGTATCAATGAACAAATAAACTACTTTGGATAATGCTTATCAGCTATTGCCTCACTTATCGTCACTAAGGTAGGTAAAGGCTGAAACACAATGGATGTTATTAGTTTTAATTTTCATAATTTTGGAAATTTCTTTAATGCTAAACTATCATTGCCATTATTATTCTGATCACGCCTCATAAATAATCTTGTTGGTAAAATTCAAGTTTAATTTTTCAATTCTGTTTTGCATCTTGCTTAATTTGTAAAATTGATATCCAAAATCCCAAAACTTATTATATAAAACTTCCATTGTGTCTTCGGCTTAACATATCATTTTTGAGCTTGAACACAAAGGCCAACCGATATAATTATTATTTGTTTCACTGACATTGATGACGATATCTCTGCACGTTCTTTGTTGAAGTATGTTTGTTACACATTAGTATAGCTCTGATAGCTCTATTGTTTTTTGGATCATACTGGACGGGTCATTCTCGAAAATAAATAAATAGGGGTCCACAGTAATTAAAATGAGGTACTATTATGATTTGTAAATGGACAACTTGGAAAGAAAAACTGTACCGTCGAGCCTTTAGGAGAAATAAACTTCTTTTGCAACCTTCCTTTTTTATAATCACAGTGTGAATTCATATTGAATTCTTCATCTATCATTACTCCAAAGTATGTTTTCAGTATCAATTCTACTGTTATTAATCAGAAAAAGATCATTTCTGAGTAGAATCCAAAATAATTAGCAAATTTTTTGATATAGATTACGTTTGTGATTTTGCAGGTACAAAGTTTTTGTTATCTCTGGTAAGGTTTCATTGTACCTAGGTGTAGTTTACTTGATAATGGTTTAATAAACCGAAATCGGGGGTAACAATAAAAATGGTGGTGGCAATTAGACTGTTATTATTATTTTCTCTATCCTACATTCATCATGAATTTCCACAAAATAAATATAATTAATATATTCTTGTCCTATAATCACAAGTAAACCGATTTTAAACCATGGGCACGCATGTATCTGAATTGGCTTCGATTATTAAAAATAAATAGTAGTCTAGTAGTGTCTTTTTCTTACAATAAGATATCTTTTAACAACCTAACCCCAGCTTATTTTTGAAGCCAATTAAATTATTGGAAGAAGCATTTATTACCAGAGAATGAAATTCAAGTCCTGCTTGCTATAAGGCATATACATAACAAATGCCCTGCAGTTTACATTTCCAGGCACGTATAATCACCAGAAAGGAAAAATTTTATATCAAATATGTAAATATAATAAATAAATGGTATGTCAGTTAATAAAAAGTATAAATTTCAACATTTTATTAAATCAACTTGTTCTTACATAACTGATTTTATGAAACTCTACATGAATCTGGCTCATTTTCAATGTTCTTTGTGATTTGACCTCCTTTAAGAACCGTATTAACAACAGCTCTTGCTAAATATCCAGTGGAGTTTACCTGGGGCACATCAAGAAGATCGCGTACATTTTCTTCCACAAGGTCATTATCCTGAAAGTTATTCGAATATTAAATGTTCAATCAGAATAATATACTAGGTTTTCCCAATCATTTTGATTGATCAATAATTGTCCTGATGAAAAACAACAATGAACATGCTTAAAAACAAGTTTGGCTCTTGAATCACTCGGGTTATTGCAACATACTTGAATCACTTTTCTGATTATTTTTCCTAAAGTAAAAAAATAACCGTTTTTGTCTAAAATTCGTAGGTAATCGGTATCGGTGATTATCGAAATAGAAATTCCTTCGATTTTGAGAAACAAATTATGTTGCTTGGCAACCACACGAGCGCTTACAGGAAACGTGATTTAAACTCGCAGAAAATTCATTTTTCTTATGTTGGACAATGGACTATTTCACTTATTAGTCTAAGATCCGAACCTAAATCGACCTTCACCGAGCTGATAATAGAATCAAACTTATTTTATGTTAAATTTAGTATATTTGAAAATGTATTGAAAATGGGTTGACAAAAAAAATCCTGGACAGAATATTTTTAATTATTTAAAAAAAAAATGATTTTTCATTAAATGTTGCAACATCAAGATAATAAGAAAATTTTATACTGGACTTTAAGTATAAAACATTTAGAATGTGCAGACGTAGGGTTGTCTATTATTTACCTGGACGAACTTCGGGGCTGCCAGGTATAAACAGGTATGTCGATGCCAGTTACTTCCACTTGATAATAGAAAGAAATGTATATCAGCATAAGCGCTTTTTTATTGTGAACAGGTTGATATAGGTTTATCTGCAAAAAATTTGGTCCTAATAGTGGTTTGCGAATTTTAAAGATTTAAATTTCAACGCGTGTGGAAATGAAAAAGTTTAAATTCTTCATTGTATTTATTTCATAAAAGTTACTTTTTTGTAACACGTGGTATGGTAACCAACAAAATCGGGTGCTGCTTTAGTTGGTTCAGCTTCATGATATTTAAAGTTTTTTTAACGAACAATTTTTAAAAGATTCAACAGTGAAATCACTTAAAGAATCGTCTGAGCCACACAAAAACCACCCTTTAGACATTTTTCTTCACAACGATACAGAATAACATGCGTTTTCGATGCAATATAATATAAGTCATTAGCTACTCCAAAATAACGGGTACTGTTCACAAAATGGAGGGTAGTAGGGGTACCTCTACCTTCCATAGTTTACGTACCGAGCATGCGCACTTTCTTATATTCAGGGTCCCATCAGACACGACTGCAATGATTGGTCCTTTATTATTACACGACTTACCTCGGATCTCTCTGTCACACATTTCCACATGCGTTGAAATTGAAACCTTTAAAATTCGCAAACCTCTAGTGGGACCGATTTTTTTCTATTATCCAATCAAGTGAAAGTAATTGGCATCGACATACCTATTTATACCTGGCAACCCAGTAGTTCGTCCAGGTAAATGATAGACAACCCTACGTCTGCACATTCTAAATGTTTTATACTTCAAGTCCAGTATAAAATTCTCTTACTATCTTGATGTTGCAACTTTTAGTAAAAAATCATTTTTTAAAAAAATAATTAAAAATATTCTGTCCAGGTTTTTTTTGGCAACTCATTTTTAATACATTTTCTAATATACTAAATTTATCATAAAATAAGTTTTATTCTATTATCAGCTCGGATCCATATCCATATCTTTTGTAGTTGTCAAAGCCTACCTAGAACTAAAAGGATAAATCAAGTGCTCGGTAGCGAGACAGTTAGATGCCGGCCTTCGAAACTTCCGCTTGTATTAGACCAGATACGAATTCTGGAAAAAGATAAATTTTTTCTCAGTTCTATAGGAGTCAATACGCAATGTAATTTATCTAGATGCATCTCCCGTCGTCTTGTGCTTGCGTGGAGTTCGCGCCGACCACCCGGGGTGGTGCTGTAGGTCTTTCGGGTTTTCCTACAGGTGAAAAATGAATACGCCACCAAAAATCAGTGAGTCGTCCCAGAGCGCCACGGCAAATAATAATAATAGCCGTCCTCTACCCGCACAGGATATGCCTTTGGGTACACTCAAGGAATGATTAAGAGGGAGTATTTTTACCCCCGTGAAGAGTATCCCAGTCAGGCCCTGTCTCCGGATCCCCGACAGTTCCGGAGGGCGCGCTATATCATTTATCCCAATAACCACTCCCCATGCCGTGGGGTGACTTTGGGTCCGAGAATCATGTGCCTTGAGCAGGCAGAGTGAACCAAGAATTACGGCCTTCTGCATTCGTCCGGCTAAGAGTTCTGCCATATTACGGCAAGCCGGTATGATTTCTAAGGTTGGGAGCAGTGTGTCCATTATTCCACCAAAGACCCCTATTATCAGAACCACCATCTTGACAGAATGGTTTGGGTAAAGCCTGCGGAGTTCAAAGAGTAGATCTCGATATTTAGTCCGTTTTTCCTCCTCCTTCTGGACGATGTTCATTTCTCCAGGAGCTGAAAACTCAATGACGGAAATTGTCCTACTTTTATGGTCGAGGAGGACTACACTGCCCTTATAAGAAAGACCCACGTATATAACATATTGTCAAAATCGAGCAAACCGCATTTTAAACCTCAAAACGTTACATTATCTATTTAAATGAATATTTTTGGTGTCATTTGATACAATACGTTTGTTATATTTAAGTTGCAATATTTCTGTTTTTGAAAAGTTTTATTGCAAATACGCCGTATTGAGCCCTACAAGAGCCAGTCACTACTAAGCAAGAACCAATTATCTGCGAGTACTAAAGAAATTGTGTATTTGATTGGTTTCAACCTAGGAACTCTGAAATTTGAATGTGATAAACGGATGATATTGGATTTGTTGACTACTTATTATATACTAGAAGTATGTAGTTTTATTGGAACGTGATATAAACGGAACATATGACTTCTTACACATATTAGCAAATAAAATGACTGTGTTTCACACCCTGTAGAATGTTAGGGGCTGTGCAGCTTCACAAGCACTTCGACCAATAAGTTATTTTGTGAGTGACTCTTGATCTATTGTGGCCCGGGATTCCGAGCTGAGTTCCTGATGTCGGAGGCGTTAAGAAGACCTCTTCCAAGAACTTAAGCCTCTTGCAGAAAAGCGCTGGGCATTCGCACAGCAAATGTTCTGCAGTTTCCGCGAAGTTCTCGCAGTAGCGGCAACTATCATTCTCTGATTCACCCATCTTTTTGACATGGTACCCCAGAGGGCAGTATCTAGTGAGAAGTTCCGTTACCATCTTCAAGTCTTTCTTGTCCAACTCGAGAAGCTGTTTAGCTTTCTTTGGCGACAGACACACTAGTCTTTTCGCTTGTCTTTGTCCTGGCCCGGTTGGGGTTTATGCTGATACTTCCCGCGGAGAGAGTTTTTGACAGTAGTTACCTCTTGGGTGTGGCATTGTTCTACTCCTAGGTAGGTCTCTCCGGCATCCAGATAATGTAGAGAATGCTTCGGTCTACCAGCTGAACGTCGAGGGAGTATTATTATTATCAAGTGAAAGAAGAACTCATGTGATGTTATATTCGATCAAAAACCAGTTGAGAACTGTTACAGGGCTTCTCATCCAACATGCTCCTCCGTGTGTACAAAATATGAATTTTTTAATCTGGGGTAACTTACTCTGCAGATTCAGTGAGAAGTCACCAGAAAAGTGTACCTACTGCAAAGGCGACGCGTTGGATTCTAGAAAACATGACAAATTCGTACAGAAACAGAACTCTAACGAATAATACGTGGTACAGAAATAGATAGGTTGATATAAAGTAATCATCAAGTGGATTACAATATACATTTTGGCACCAGTGCTTCCTGAGTAACAAACAGACAGACTGCCAAAGTAAAAGAAATATAAGAAGTTTTATTTACAATAAACATATCAAAATATAGCTTATTGATCAAAAGAATCCAAATGATAAATGAAATATACGTTTTGCTAAATAATAGGCCGAGCACACTTCTAAACTGTTTATTTTTAACTTCACTATAAACAAACAACTACTTCACTGACTAATAAAACACTAAGATCTATTTATACAAGAATACAGCTAGCTAAATATTCCAAACACTTATTAACTTGAACAAAAACTTCTAATCACTTCTTTATCTCCAGTGATATGTCTCTCGCTTTAAACAGGCCGTTTCTTTTATCATGTGGTAACATTGCTATATTCTAAACCGTAATAGATACAAAGACGATTAAATGGGAAAAAATGTAAATATTGTGGTGAGCAGTACATTCATCAGAGAAAATCTACGGGGACTCTCGCCCTTCCCGTCTTATACAGGGAAAACTAAAAATGCTGTTTTCGGATTTTTACGAATAGAATGGTTATTTCAGAAAATATAAAAAAATTAAAGAGGAAAGTTTTATTGAATTCCAAATGTACTAGAACTACGTAATGATAAATTTTTAATTAAACGTTCCGTGTCAACACGGCCACCATCAACAATTTTTTTCAAATACGGACCTGTCTATTTCATCACAAATATTGATAAAGCGATGAAATCACAATTCAGTGGTATATCACACTTGACATTTTTATAGCGTTTCATATAAAATAACTGGCATCATCAGTGACAACAATTTTTAATTATGGTCCAGTCATTAGTTATTTTGTAAATTGTTTGTTGTTTGTTACAATACTTATGACGATACAGTCATTACCCAATACTTTCGATAGAAAGATACCCCAACACAACGAACATTCGTATTTTTCCTTTTTGGGGATATTTGTATTACAGTAATCCTTGATTCAAGGCTGATTTCTTCTGTATCAATTTTTACACGGATTATTTTCATAATTCTCAATCCTGGAAGTAATGAAAATATCAGTTTTTGGTGTTGTCTAATTTGGTACAATTAAACAACATCTCACTTCTTTTGCCATGTTTAAATACGTAGGCTTTGCTTGATTTCTATGGCAGGAAAAATAAATGAGTTGTTGATATCTGTCAAGAACTGTCAGACATTTAGGCACTCGGTTACATATTAAAGATGTATTTGAATGACGAAAGGACTGATATGCTATTTACTTATACAAAATCAAATAGAAATCCTCTTTTGGCAAGAAATATGTATGGTGAGCTATACCCGAATCGTCGCATTCCAATCATTCAAATGTTTAGACGATCAGAAAGAAATTTGAGAGACTGTGGTGCATTTGACAGAAATAAAACTAGAAAATGTGTAGACACTGGAAGTATAAGGAACCAAATAAATGTTTTGGGTAAGCAAATATTACCTTATAAAGACTAAAAAGTGAAAAATACCTTATTTTTTTTAAATCTAGGAGTGGTCAGTTACAAAATATTTCTAATCAAGATTGTTCTTTACGAGAAATTACCCACGAATTTGGGATATCTGTAAAATCTACCAGAAATATTTTGAAAAAGAACAAATACAAATGCTACAGGATACGCAAAGTTCTTCACCTTAATGAAAGGGATTACGAAAGGAGTTAAGACGTAGAAATAGGGAAGTTCGAAATATTTGTAAAAAAATAATATGGACGGACGAATCAAAATTCACCAACAATGGTTGGTTTAACAGAAACATCCATTATAGGTGGAATAATACGAATGAACATTTACATAGAGAAACCAATTTCCAGGAGAGGTTCGGAATAAATGTTTAGTTGGGAATTTTGGGAACAAACATACTAGGTCCTTTCTTTTACGATGAGCATTTGAATGGTGAAATGTATTTAAATTTTTTATCCAATGAGTTTGATGGCTACTTAGATGAATTGCCATTAAGCACCCGCCGTGAAATACAATATTTTCAACAAGACGGTGCCCCTCCTCATTAAGCAGCAATAGTAAGGGAACTTTTAGATGCAATATTCCAATTGCCTGGCCAGCTCGATCCCCAGACCTTACTCCTTTGGATTTTTTTGTCTGGGGATACATAAAGGATAAAGTTTTTTCAACATCTAGTACCGATATCGACCATCTCAAACAGAAAATAAGAGATGCATGTAATAGCATTACAACCATCATGCTAGAAAATTGCCAGAAATTGTATGGACAGACAACTTATGTGCATTCAACAAAGAGGTCGTCAATTCGAGCATTTAATGTAGAATTCTTTTTCTGTATTGGTTATATTTTCTTCCACAACTTCATTATGAAATAAATTGTTTTTCTGTTTGTTTGATTTCTTCTCCTCTTAAGTAAGTTTATTTCTGGGGTGAATTGCTATACATTCATTCAAAACGTCACTGATAATTTTTATATCGAAGCGTTATATTCTGTGGAATTCATAAACAAACTAACGACTGAACCGTAATTAAAAATTGTAGTCACTGATGATGCTAGTTATTTTATATGAAACGTTATAAAAATGTCGAGTGCGATATACTACTGAATTGTGATTTTATCGCCTTATCAATATTTGTGATGAAATAGACAGGTCCGTATTTGAAAAAAATAGTTGATTATGGCGGTGTTGACACGAAACGTTTGATTAAAAATTAATCGTTACGTAGTTAGTACATTTTGAATACAATAAAATTTTCCTTTTTAATTTTTTTATATTTTCTGAAATAACAATTGTATTCGTAAAAAACCGAAAACAGCATTTTCAGTTTCCCCTGTATAAGTTGGGAACGGCGATAATCCCCGTAAATTTTCTATGACCAATTTACTGCTCACCACAATAGTTACCTTTTTTTCCCATTTAATCGTCCTTGTATCTATTACGGTTTAGAATATAGCAATGTTACCACATGGTAAAAGAATCGGCCTGTATAGTCAAGCCGTGCAACCAGATGCTTCCGGATTCCGCTCTAGATTACTCACGACAGAATTCCACCCAAATAGTCTGTTCTTAGAAATAATTATCGACAAAGCGCCCGCGAAATGGACTCAGCGACGGAGCTAGGGGGCTTTTATCAATCTCGTAATATAACCCGCCTCTCAATTCCGATCAAACAATGTGTCGTTGTCTCCATTATAACGTTTTAGTCTCTCAGGTGAACGACCTTCATTTTCGCTCTCGGGCTGCGTTGGATCCTTTAGACCACGTCGTTTATTCTCTTTACTATTATAGGGTCCTTACCAAGATGGTGTTAATTTGGGAGAAACTCCTTTATTACGACGAGGGTTGTACAGCCATACTCCATCTCCTTCTTTAAATCCACCAGTATTGGCCTTAAGATCGTATCTAGCCTTCATATCATCAATCTTTTTCTTACAAAATCGTGGATCCCATTCAAACTATCTCGCAGTTCGTCTGCATAATCCTGTATCTCTTTTTCTTCAGCACTTGATGATCCGAACACCAAGTCACAGGGCAAACGAAGTTCTCTCCCGAAGATAATGCTGGCTGGGGTGAGCTTTGTGGAATCGTACACAGAGGCTCTATAAGACATCAAGAATAGTGGAAGATATCGATCCCAGTTCTTTTGGTGCTCCTCTACTACTTTGGAAAGATGTTCTTCCATAGTCCGTTGAATCTTTCAACCATGCCATCAGACAAACTTCCTTGAATAAGTTCGATTCAAAATTCCTTCCTTGATCGGAATGTAGCTCCATATAGTCCACATCTATAGCATGCCCTGTTCTTCTGAATACTTATTCTGCTTAACAAATATTTAATCTCATCCAGAACCTTCTAGAATAAACTAGTATCTGCGCTTGCTCGTTGTTCGGGCTCTTCTATTGAAACCGCTCGCACTTTCCAACTCAAGGAGTTGAGAGCCGCCTCAACTTCTAGAGGACGTACCAAGGCATCACTACTCCGCTCAAAGTGTCTGAATCGCAGAGTCCTTTGTATTTCGGTGTCTCTCAGTTCATCTATAAACAACTGCACCGCTAACTGTTCCTTCAAATCTCCCGGTGCTTCTGGGTAAGCCAGCTGAAATAGGCGTCCCACATCCGCTTCAAATTCCTGCAGACTTTCACCTAATTTCTGAGTGCGCGTTTTCATTTGAGCCCGATACAGCTGTTCTCGATGTTGTTCGCCATACCGCAACTCTGATGCAGTAATCAGGTCCTCATATTTATTATGCTGTTCGATAGGTATTGTCCGCAACAGACCAAAAGCTGGCCCTCTCAAAGCTACTATGAGTGCCGTAGCTTTTTCTTCGCCGCTCCATCCATTAGCCACTGCCGCAGCTTCAAATTGCCGGCGATACATGGACCAAGGGGACTGTCCATAGAAAGTCGGTGGTTTTACGGAAATTCCTGATGTGGCAACCCTGTCTCGACGATCTTGCTTCTTGAGGAGTGCTATCTGGTTTTCTAGTCCTTTCATCTCCTCTCGCACTGTATCAAATTTCTTATTAACCTCATCGTCCATTTTCTTGACGTCTTCATCTATTTTTCCTTTCAGTTGCTCCATTCGTACTTCAGTTTTCTGTAGAACGTGTTGGAAGAACTTTTCTTGATGTTCTAGAACCTTCTGGAAGTCTGTTTTCCTTTGTTTTTCTATTCGTTCCAATTCATTCTTTTGTTGTTGGAGAATTTTCTGGAGTGCCTCTTCTCGTTCTTTCTTTTCATCCAACCGTCGCATTTCCTCTTCTTGTTTTTAATTTTCTCGCTCTTTTCTCTGTTCTTCCAGATTTTTCTGGAGTGCATCTTCTCGCTCATTTCTTTGTTCTTCGAGAATTTTCTGAAGTGCCTCTTCTCGTTCTTTCTTTTCCTCCAACCGACGTGTTTCTTCTTTTTGTTTTTCATCTTCTCGTTCTTTCTTTTCCTCCTGGCGCCGCTTTTTCTCTTCTTGTTTTTCTCCTGACGCTGCTTTTCTTCTTCTTGTTTTTTCTCTGGCGCTTTCTTTCCAAATCCGCAAATTGATTTTGGATAAATTTCACAATGTCCTCCATCGTATCGTACGATGTACTCCTCGTATTCACTATAAATAGTTCATCAATAGTTTCTGTTTTTCACTAATATCCCACTTCGGACACCACTGTTACGATTTGCCAAATAATAGCACACTTCTAAACTGTTTATTTCTAACTTCACTATAAACAAACAATTACTTCACTGACTAATAAAACACTTAGATCTATCTATACAACAATACAGCTAGCTAAATATTCCAAACACTTATTAACTTGAACAAAAACTTCTAATCACTTCTTCATAAAAACTTCTTCATCTCCAGTGATATGTCTCTCGCTTTATATAGTCAAGCCGTGCAACCAGATGCTTCCGCATTCCGCTCTAGATTACTCACGACAGAATTCCACCCTAATAATCTTTTCTTGGAAATAATTATCGACAAAGCGCCCGCGAAATGGACTCAGCGGACATACAATTTTGAATGAACAAGTAATTTTTTATTACCTTTGCATACATATGAGCGGCATCTTTGATGAGTTGTTCCATATTCAATTCCCGATTGAATGTCAATTCAGGATTTCTTCCTAATATAACCGACACTATTGTCAGTAACTCGACAAGCAATTGCCGATGTTCTGGACGCTGAACATGATTCAGCATCTGAAAATAATAACAGAGTAGGATACTTCAGTATGTATGTTCTATGTACTTGGGGAGTAAAAGAAATTACAAGTTGATATTCTACTGGACTTTTACATTTTGACTTCATAAATGGAAAATGTAAAAGAAAACCAGAGGAAAATGGGAAGCTCTATGAAGTTGAAACGTGAACAGCATGGGAGTCACCGGAAATAATAATTCATAATAATTTCCCTCATAAACACTCACATGAGCCAAGGCCTGTGCGGGTGGGGGCAATTATAAGTATTATTTTCCGTGGCGGTCTGGTAGCATTTGATTTTTCAGCTGTAGGACAATCCGGAAATACCAAGTGTATCACTTTGGTAGCCGTTATATTCCGAGCAAGAGCTCTTGGACCACCTGATACAGATGAATTCAATACATGAATTTGAAGAAAGTTCTAAAAATGTGACGGAGAGTTTCAAATAAATGAAACAAATAATTTTGACAAAGTCATAATCCTGATTTTTCCACACAAAGTGAAAAATTTAAGGCAAATATGTCAGAAAACAACTACTTTCCTCAACGAATATGGAATTACATCAGACACCTATTTGTGCAATGTTCATCCGGGACATTACTGCAAGAAGTGTTAATTGTGGAAAATTTGAGGCAGATATTTGCCTCAAATTCTACCATTTGTGGGATAGTTTGGAGAGAAGAGAATTTTGACTTGGTCTAAATTATTAGTATTCATAATTAATTAATTAATTAATAGAATATTCTATAGTATTCAAATATGGACATCATCAAGAAAGGGAAAGATTTAGGAGTTGAATTGTATTTGAGTTGACAAAAATTCATAAAAACCATGCGTATAAAAAAATTTCTTACCTCCTCAACTAAAAGAGAAAATGTCAGTTCAGATCTTGTCATATTGGAGAGGGTTGGATGTTGGGGTATGACATTTTCTGCTACCCTTATACCCTGTGGAGTTCGAGTCATTATATCCCATACTTGATTATAAAACGAAGATGGAACTCTGCACAAACATCCTTCTAGCTGCCTCTTTTGATGCGGTGTTATTCTGTAGAAAACAAAGATACAATTAATTCAATATTTTTTCTGTTCCATTTTTCAAAAAAATTAATATAGAAGAGATGCTATATTTCTTATAATAATTAATTCAAAGAAAGGATACATTTGTGGAATTCCTTGTTTTTCTTCAAATTTGAGTCTCAGCATGGAGTAATTTTTAGTTTGATAGAGTCACATTGGTTTACTGAAAATAATTGCTACATACGTATTTTGATCAGTTTTCAATAATTCGTAAGGTAGATTATAAGGGGGTCGTGCGGGCTTTGCAGCCTCACAAGCACTTCGACCTATAAGGTCTTTTGTGCGTGACCCTTTGTCTATTCGAGACCGGGGATTCTGAGACTTCGTGCGAAGTTTATCAGTTTCCTGGGAGCTAAGTTCCTGATATCGGAGGGTGTTAAGAATGCCCCTTCCAGGAATTTAAGCCTCTTGCAGAAGATCGCTGGGCATTCGCAAAGCAGATGTTCTGCAGGCAGTTTCCGCGAAGTTCTCGCAGTAGCCGCAACTATCACTCTCTGACTTGCCCATCTTTTTGAGGTGATACCCCAGAGGGCAGTGCCCAGTGAGTAGTCCCGTTACCAATTTCTCCAACTCGAGAAGCGGTTTAGCTTTCCTTGGTGATAGGCTCATTAGCCTTTTGGCTTGTCTTTGTCCTGGCACTTTATTCCAGTGAGATTTCATTTCATCGGGTTCCCAGCGTCGGAACTCTTCTTTTAGGTGGGCTCTAGAGAGTCCATAGAAGGGTTCTGTGCCGGGAAATGGTGTGTTTGTCCCTTCTTTGGCAAGGCAGTCTGCTTCCTCGTTGCCTTTGATGCCTCTGTGACCTGGCAACCACATCAGAGTTACCTGATTGTTTACTGCTAATTGTTTCAGGCTTTTTTTACAGCCCCAAGTCAGCTTAGACTCACAAGTGTATGACTTCAGAGCTTTTAATGCTGCTTGGCTATCTGATAGTATAAGGATTTCTGCAGTCGGGTGCCCCTTTCAAGGCATTCCAGGGCACAGATCTCTATAGCATGAACTTCTACTTGGAAGATGGTTGTGGTCTTGCCAAGGGGTTTTGAGAGCCTGAAATTGGGCCCTGTAACGCCTACTCCAACCCCTCCATCCATCTGTGTAACACACTGAGGCATCCGTTGCCAATTGAGGTCAGTTCTCTGTGCAAACCTGGTGGTTGTTTATGATTCATAAGGTAAGTGAATATATACCAAAATAAATATATATCAGATTTTTATTGCATATCATCGGAATTAGGAATCGGATTTGATTCTGTGGTAATATCTGCTGAGTGTTAAAATGTGCAAACTGTATAAAATGATCTTCTAACACTCCAAGATTCCCAATTATTCGAAAATCCCTATGAAAAGCATAGTAGATATTAAGCTCGAGACCACTGTCATCATATATTTAAACATATTCAACATATATGTTGGCATATACTTTCGTGAAATTGGTTATCTGAGTTTTTCCTATTTAAATGTAAACTTCCATTTTCATTCGGGGGGTTTGCTTATTTATTCATTAATAAATACTTCAATATTCTAAGGAATGTTTTATTGCAATTCTAGTAAGGGTTCGGACCCTACCAACATAATTTTTTCCCTAATTTTGATGTTTACTACTTACTGTTCTTCATTGCACCATTCATTGATAGAAAGTATCTTAAATAAAAGTTGCCTAACTTCATAAGGACTGTGTTCTTCAAGTTTCTTCTCGTCCCTATATATATTTAGATAACACTTCATAGCTTCTAGAACCCATCCAACTCGTATTTTCAAAATACCCCTGAACAACTCCGGATTTGTGGATATTAATCGCCCACAATATAAAATAATTTCTTGTTGTAAAACTGCTTGTATAACATCATAGGGCTGTATTGTGTTATACACCACCGTCTGTATTTCTGCTGGTGTCAAAGGTTTGTCAAATACAGTTTCTTTCTGACCTATGACTCCTACAGTGAGCTGAAAATAGAAGAAAATCAGCCATAAGCGTTTAACATTGAGAATGAGCATATGTTACAACATAATTGGCTCGGTTCAGGATTGTTTTTATGACGCCATCTGAAAAAGCATTTTTCAAGTCTTATGTTTCTATTTTTCAATAACTTTTCCGGGTTCAGAGAAGCCTTATGATGTCATTTGGGCAAGTTATACTTGGGATTATATACCACCCTTCTCATCTGATTTATATTGCATTCAATTGGTGTATATCACTTAAAAGAATAAATTATCGAAACAGTTTCTAAACCCATATTTGAACCAAAAAATTACCCAATTTTACTCAGAAAATGTATTCATTTTAATAACTAATCATACAAAAGAGGTACTAACCTGTTTTCCATGTACTAAAACTGCTGTTATGAAAGGACTTATAGAATCCACATTATGATTCAATAAACTGCTAGTGTATCTGACTGCTGCCCAATGCCTTAGGCATCCAGCCTGGTGATACAAACTATGAAGATGCTCTTCTACAGAGTGGTTATGTACTCTGAAATGAGGACCCTCCCTTTTCAACAAAATTCCAAACAGTTGACATCTTGAAAACATACTTTCAATTCCACTGATAGTTTCTAATATTTCATGTGTTGATTTGAATTCGTATGGCTGAAATATCAAAGATAAGTGGTTTACTTAGCATTTTGTTGGGAGTACCTACACTGTAGTCCTTAAGTTCGTCTTCATAGTTCAATATTCTGGGAATATCGGTCAAACTTTGGTAGCCAATATAATCATTTTCTAATTGTCTAAAATTTTGGTATTCATCAGTCGGGTTATCCACAATATTCATGAAGTCCAAATGTTCTAAAAAATACAATCCCTTTGATGAAATAATTATACATGAAATCTGGGAGGGATATTAGCACTCTAGTTACTCCAATACCTTCATCATATCATTTTGAGTGTAGCCAAGGCATTTTTCATCAATTTTTTTTTATTTCATCATAAATAAGCATGCACCTTCTAAATAGTTTTAGAAAAGTATTCAAGGGACCTTGTTTGAAACCTTGACATTTGTTAATAAGTGTCAATAATCTTATATCACTCGTATATGTCATCAACAAAGAAAAATAATATGAATAGCGTACCGACACAGGAACTTGAAATGAGATTTTGCAGTCTTCCAATCCTAACTTTAACGCTATCACAGTACCCCCTTTTCAACATCGCAAGCAAATCCAACATTTTTTTGAATTGGGGATCTCTCATATGCTCCTCTCTAATCAGCAAGCATACTGTTGGTCTCCCAGAAAGTCTCCAGTATCGTCCAACAAACTGTAGTTCAGTCTTAATGTCATCTATCAAAAGCGCCATATCTCGATAGAGGTAGAATTCAGACACTTCGAATATGAGAGGGTAGCACAAAACGGTAGAACCCGCTATTCTGTATATCTTGCTAGTTCCCAAGCTTCCAACTGGTCTCACTGGTCTACCTTGTAGATTTAGCTTCTGATTAACACCTAGGTTTTCATAAACTTTTACTAGCTGCGTGGATGACCAAATTTGGACAGGTTCAACTTCATGCGGGGTCTGAGTTTGTATGCCATATGTAGCCATCATTGCCTGAAGTCGCATCGACTCAGCTATGAGTACGATTTGGACCACCAAGTCAGTTGCTGTACCCTGATGTGAAAAATATCTGTTTTATGTTATCTGGGTTTCATTGTCAGCAAATACTAATTATCGAAAAATCTCTGTTTGAATTACAAATTGAACAGGATCTTTGGTTTAGAGTTTTATTTACTTTTTAATTTTGCATACTGTATTCCTAAATAACATCATTATTAATTGTGCAAGGCTTTCGCGTAACTTACATGAAGACTTTTCGGGATGTAAGGCCGACGTTGATTGCGAGTTTGACTCGACGTGAATTGAGTAGCTGCTCCGAGTAGCTGGGTAATATAAAAAAAATCTCTCTTGAGAATGCCAATCACTCGTGTTGGCGAAACGTCGTGTCAAACTTGTAATCAACGTCAGCCTTTACATCCCGAAGTCTTTATGTAAACATCCTTGAGAATAATTTTCGCTCACTGCGGTCTCGAACCTGTTCCAGCGCTTGCAGAACTTTCAGCGGTCAATACATACATACGGAGTCATATCGGCCCTTAAGAAAGTAATACATGCTCAACAAATCATTTTGTTGGACTAACAACAAAACAATCCTCTGGTTTTGCCATAGGTGTAAAAAAGTTTTTGTATAACTGCCAATGTTGTAATTCAATCACAGGTTTGATGCTTTCGACATACGAATGAGATTTCTACAAAATATTCGAGGTTAGTTTTCACTTCTAGTTACATTTTTAGCTCAATTAGTTTTTTTTCTAACATGCGATGAATGACAGTTGAATATGTTACCATACATCAGTGAGTCAATGAATTAGCCCAAATGGTCCAATAGTAATTTCAAGAGAAACAATTATTTAATTTATATAGTATAATAATAATTGAAATTTGATGAAACTCTCATTTTATAAGACGCAATAAATGTTCAAAAACACCACCTTTACCACCTATTTGGGGCCTACTATCAACACTCTGGGTGGTTTTCAATTTAGTTCGGCCACCCATACTATTCATTACATATAATTATGTAAACTTAAATTATCAGAAATTCCCAATACAAATCGACCGGTGTTATATCTGGTCTATCCATCTGTTTTGAAAGGCAGTTTTATCCCCTTACAAAAAGACCTCATCATTGTTAAAATCCGAAATATTTTTATTCAAGAATTAATATAGATAGTGAAGTAGGTATACAATGTAAGTAATAGTTACTGATTACTGTTGAAAAGTCAAGGCAAAGTTAGAACAGATTGGCTTGAAGGCGACTTCAATAGGAGACTATTATACATTTTTTTGTTCAGTAATAGAAGTCTTTGAGCAATATTTCAAAGATGAATTGTGGGAGCTTTTGAGGAAAGAAAATGAAAAATAAATGAGATCGAAAAATGTTACAGATATTTAGCGAGTCGTAGTCAAGGAATTAAAAAGTTTTCATGGAAACACTTATTCTTAATGGATACGATGTACTTGCTTCAAATCGTCCCTATTGGCAAAAAATCACTTATGTATATGAGTTGCTATCTTTGTCCTCATAATAACTATGATCATACAGAAGTTGGAAATTAAGATATACAGCTTGTTCCAAAAAGTATGCAGCAGATGGAAAACTTTTTTTTGCTGTTTCTCAAAAGTTGGTACTCATTGAGGAACTCATAATGGATGATCGAAATATGTTAAGTTCTTGGTTTGTGAAAAAAAAAGTTTTTTTTTTAAGTTGTCAAGGATATTTTTAAAATTACAGAGTAAAATGTATTAGTAATGTTTGTTGGCATCTTATGAACAATTCAGATTTTCCTGCAGCTGAAAAAGCAAATGCGCCACTGGAATCAATCAAGTCGCCCCGGAGCGCCAATTAATTCTTGATGTTTTATATTTATTGATTACTTTTCTGTTACTTTACATTGCATTTTTAATTGAAAGAAAAAGACATAAAAATACAAATTGATATATCATGATTATTTTTTCATTTATATGCCACTGGTATGTCATCATGTCATCATTCAAATAATTTTTGATGGAAGATTTTTATGAAAAAGAATACTTGCAACTGTGTACGCTTCGGGAAAATAGCTTGCCCAGGCAACCAAAGAAAGAAATAAACGATACTGAGGAAAAAAACATCGAAAATAAAAGAAGAATAGATTTCTCTGAAAACTTTCAGAAGAAGAGTAAATGATTATTATTAGAAAGTGAAATGATGGAATACTTCTTGCTCATTGGAAAGACCATGTTACTGTTAGTTTCATCCATTTTGGAAAAAACCCTATTCACCTCAACAAAAAAAATATTATATTGCAAATGCAACGTTTGATATACAAATACAATGGAGGTAAGAAAATTTTTATTTTAACTTTTCTTTGATCAAAATAAAAATAGGGCATTTTGTTTCAAAGGTTGAATTGACAAAAAGTGTCACTTGTATAAAACGTTTTCCCAAATCAATAAAATGTTTTAAGTTGCCACTCATCAGTATTTACAGAATTACTAAGGGCGTATTTAATAGGGGTTAATGGGGGTAATTATTCCCTTCCCAGAACGATCATCCCAAGTAATGATTATTGGTAAATCTCATGAGCTAAATTATTTTCAGAGAAAATTTTATTAAAAACAAATAAGTTCAGTATTTCCAAATCACCACAAAAATATTGACCTAAAACATCAAAAAATGGCTGTGGCACTATTTCCAAGTTCTTAGAGCTTGCTGCTGCTTCTTGACAACATTTCAAAAAAATATCCCCCTCACCTAAGGATAGATACTGAACACGACCTTGAGAAATACTATTTAGAAACCGAGAATTCTGTTAGCTACGTTTTCATGGAATATAGTAATAGTAAATTTATAAAAGCAATAATTCAAAATAGATTTCAGAAGAGGGTATTGAAGAATATCATCTTACTCAAAATGCATTTGCAAGAAGAAATCCTGGATCAATCGGAAGGTACTTATTTTCATCTCAGGTTTTGGATATTCCTTTAACAGTGCGGTTCACTATGTCATGCATACCCCTGAGAAAAGCCTTAAAAGATGTGTTGGAATTAGTTGCACGTCAAAAATGCGAGAAATGTATAGCAAGTGTCAGGTTTGAATTCTATGAACTGTTGGTATGAAGGAGTATCATTATTGATTATTATTATTTCACTTTTTTAGGTTCGGTAAAAGTTGAAGAAAACCAAGTGTTAAAATGATCAACGTTTCTAAACTGTTTGGTTTCATCTTCAAGCCACCCTAATAGCATTAGAGAAGCCGAATAAAACTAAAAATTAAAAATTGTCTACCTTTCAATACTCGATTTTCTTCACCTCCAATTCCCGCCAAGCCAACACTTGCACTCATATCAATCGTCGCTAGTCCACTCATCAGATTATCAGTCATTTCATATTAATTAATGAGTATTATACTAAAAAAGTTCTTCTCATCTGCAAAGTTCATTTCAAGTTACTTTTACACAAAAGAATAGTAGTGACTTTCCAACAAGATATCTGTATGACATACAGTTAATTACTAATGAAAAATGGATATTTTCCGATGAAAATACCTTTTCCATTTAATAACTGAAAAAAAATGCCTTCATCATGATTCCATATCTATTTGAAATAGACATGTTTCAAAAATAGAAATCGCTATTTTCAATTGGTGAGAATAAAGTAAATGTTGAATATTCATTGTTCGAAGTTATAACATTTGATTATTGACAGAGATTTTTCGGATTTTATTTTCAAGTCAACTGAAGTTCCGTTGTTTTACCGGGTTTGTAATTTTAACAGAAACAAAGTGATCAAGAAAGTCAAGAAATACAAGAAGTAAATAAAAGAAGCAGTAAGAAAGGTAGAAACTTGAAAATACTTTCATCATAGTGTTTCTGCATAGGTTTCTAATTGTTTGAACTATGTAGCTGGACCTTTGCCTAGTTGAAAAACTAGCTTAACAAAGACTTGACATGTTGATAATAAATTACGCCTCAATTTCTACTTTTTCAGTTAGCACACACCATCAAAATAATTAAGCCCAGATAAAAATAATTCTTGTAGTTGAAATTTCGTTTTTCAGTAAAACCCTTGTTTAATCAATTTATACAATTTTCCGTCGACCGTTTAATTACGATGTATTTTAACGCAATCAAAATCGTTGATTAATGACCCCTGTTAATGAATGATTTTCTATTAATCAACGATTGACTTATATGCAACCCAACGTACATTGCTCCAATACATATTATATTTATATAGTGACCTGTGGCGTATGCAACCAAACATATCTATACTTACCCGCTAAAACATTTATTTTGAAATCAAGTAGCTGTGTTAGTACTATCTGTCATTATTTATTTCATTGTAATTTCTTAAAATTCTACGTTTATTTTGAAATCAAAAAATGGATAGTGATGAAGTTCTGTAAAAAAAAAATTCAGAAAACATCAAATATATCAGTAAAGTTGTCAGTAGCATTAATAGCTAGATAGTCACGCAGCCGGCTGGTAAAATGCTAGTTTGAGTCCTGAGGTGATAGCAAGGTCGAGGGTTCAATCCCCAAGTGGTACCATTTTTTTTTTAAATTACGGTCAACGGAAAATTTTTGTAACGAACTCGTGAATTAAAATGGCGATTGACAATCTCGAACATTAACGCGCTCGCTATGCTCACGCGTTAAAATATCTCAATTGTTAATCGCCCTTATTAATACACTTGTTCGTTAAATAACCATTAATATACCCTCATATTTTATATTATTGAATGTCATATACCTACCGGATGATATATTATCATAATCAATCATAAAAAATAATAATATAATAATATTCATAGATATTCCTGATGCTAATTGAAACATCCTGGAATAATCAAAGTCAATGAAAAAAATTACACAGGCAATATTGAGTTATAGCCACTACAACCTTTTGTACTAACCCTGATTCAAAATGTACCCATTTCATGATTTCAAATCAATTACCTAACTGTTTGAAAAATATAAAACATTTATCGAAGTTCAAATTACGACTAAAAGAGTTTTTCTTAGTTTCTTAATATTTTAGAATTTTATCAGATTTGACAATTTAATTTAATTTGTATTAATTTATCCTATCATAATTGTATATAGCCAATAAATCCCTGTAAAAACATTTAATGTTTCTTGGGTACCTAAATAAATATAAATAAATAAAATAAATAGAACAGTGAATAAAAACAGTACATCTAAACTATATCCAATATTAATATCTCATGGTCAAAAATGATACACCTAAACTATCTTTCACTTCTGGTTTTCTAATACTCGAAAATAATACATCTAAAGTAGGTTTATTCAATGCTATTGGTTTTTCCTAACAAACTACTAATTCAATAACTTTTTTTATAGAGCAAGTGTAACTTAAATTCGTTTTAATCTTAACTTTCATAAAACTAGTCAATTTAACCATTGAATCAAATGTATTTTCTCTCTACAAATTCCAACGAATCGGAAAATGAGACAAATATCTAACAAAAAAAATGAATTTCCTGGCTAATACCATGATTGGCATTGAACTACATCTGACAGAAATTTGTTCAATATTCCCTAAGAAGAACACCATTGCAAGTGCTTTATGTTCTCTAGTAGAAATTATTCTTCATTTGGCTGAGGTCAGATAACATTAGAGTTGTCTTGTCCCAAGACACTAACAAATGATAATATGTGGTTCAAAAACATAATCATCACAAATGAAGCCACGACTTACGATAAATCACTCACAGTGCCATTCATGAGCAAAAGCACAGACTCCAGAATAAGTAAATGTAATAAATTCGAAGAAAGTTTGAAAAAGGGTGCCGGAAAGAAATAAACATTTGAGACTTTCTTATATTAAATAAAACAATTTTGAATGTTTAGTTAGAGAACAAACCAATTTCATCAAAATGTCTACTTGATAATACAAGAACAAATATTCACAAAAAAAATCATGCCAAAGCTAAATGTGACTACTCTACTACTTACAAAACTTGGTTTTGCCTGGTCATTGGAAAGCATGAAAAAATATTATCATTAATAATTTTAGCGCTTGAAATAGGAGGATTATATTGAAAAATAGGGGTTGAAAAGAAGATGAAATAGCGGTAGTTAATTCAAGGACACGACAATAAGGACTGCTCGATTCCTATCTTCCATTGTTTGTAACGTTTGTATTCGAAATGGCATTGACAATATTGACATGATGTACTACAGTGGTCCCTACCATTCATTTTGTTGCAAGAATTCCTATCCACAACACTTCCCAATAGGCAATCCGCATGGACCAATCAAAACTCTATAGTTGCGCCTGCGTTGTGTGCAATGTAATTTTAGGTTACGTTGAGGATCAACTCTGATATTCAGGTCCAGTTTGGTTAGATTAGATCATGTTTCCTTCTTTTACAGCTCAAAAATGAAAAAAGAAGGGAACATTATCTAACCTAACCAAACTAACCTTGCCATCAAAATTGAATACTTGGGACTACTATACCGCCTTAGCATTGATTCAAATATACCGCCTTGGCCAGGATAGTTCTGATTGGTCCATGCGGATTGCCTATTGGGAAGTGTTGTGGATAGGAATTCTTGCCATTTTGTTACGGTGGTTTGTTACTACATTTTATTTGCAGTCGGTCGCCATCTGTCTTTTTTTCATTGTGGTATTAAAGATGGTGGGGGGCTACCGAGCTACATCACCATTCGGAAATTGGTTGAAATCTGATCGAGAATTCCTGTAATTGTAGTGGCCTTGCAGTTATTAATCACCATTATTCAAAAGCAAAATTTTAGTTTGAACAAATTAACCAAAAATGTACCAAGTTACATCAACACAGTGGAACATTAGTTCAAGTGAATGTAATTCAGTACTAGGAAATTATCTTGATTAACTTTGATAGAGCTCCACCCTGATGAAAAAAAAAATTATTTACATTTCTAAAACCTGCGAAGCAATAAAAATCAAAGGGGGAGCAATCAAGAAAAAGTAAATTGGTCTGTTAGTGTGTCTGTGCCCAAGTAAAGTTACCCAACTAGTATGTTTTCAGAAGAGGTCTTACAAAAGATTATTCCTGAAGTTGCAAAACTGCTTCCTATCTTGAAACCATTTTATGTGCTATCTGCTCATCGGCTTCATTTGTAGTCATTCAATCCAATTTACAAAATAAATTAGTGGAGAATGCGGGAAAATTAGTATTTCTGTTTTTCAAAATATATTATCATTTATTTCAATATTGAGATTATTGTTTCATTTGCAGTTTGTATATATATATTATTTATTATTTTTAGTAGAATTAGTTTAATTTGTATTTGCGCTATATTTTGTAAAATAAATATAGATTATTTCCGATTTCCGATTTTAATTTTGCTCGAAAAAAAAGAAAAATGGTTGATTTAAATCAAATAATTTAAATCGGACGAACGCTGTTCCCATTATTTTGATTATTGCTTCGGATCTTATACCATTAGTTGGGATGAAAAAACATAATAAATGAATTTCTCTTGTAAATTGCTTGTTTCATTGATAATAACAGTTGAAGAATTAACGAATCTTGTAAATAGTATACAAAGGCTTGTGTAAACGTATAAGGGGGAGATGCTAACTTTGATTAATTTAGTTGACAAGGGGTAGTGGGGTTTGAAATGACTAAAACTCTACTTACTTGATAAATGAACGGCATTGTTATTAACATTCATGAAACATTACATGACATCCACCTCTGAGCGAAATTATTATATTATTTCAACATATTATGCGATAATATCGCATTGTTATCTGAACTATGTTCAAAATTTCAAGCCTCTAGCTCATCGGAAATTTAATTTAAAATCAATTGCAAAATTCCACCCAAAACAGACAAACAGGCGAAGAAGAAAGCAAGTTGATGAAAACTTAGTAAAATACTATTTGTTCTCATGTAGAAAATCCGAATGAAAATATGTATTGTGCCAAGAATTCAGACTGTGAATTTCAAAATGCTCACTAATTTTGCTCAAGCATTATTGTATCACTTTTCAACCCTTCGTATATAAGATTGATTACACCAAACATGATTTTGTTTCAATTTTTTGAAGTAGTCTTGAGGATACAATTACACAGATTAATTCAGTAATACATTTAATTGCCTTCAAAATCAATCAAGAGAAAAAACCTTATTTGTTATTGCTTCGCATATCTTAGTATTTTCAAATGACTACAGAATAAAGCAAGAAATATTGCACCATTCATTTCAGAATTGAATTAACAATATTACCTGAAATGCAGAGTAGCGCCCCCCCTTTCTGGGCCTATTATAAGATGGTAAATATCTACGAATCGGATCAAGTTCGTTAATATGTAACAGTCCTTCTGTAAGCAGTTGGGCCAAAATGAACATGGACTGATTCCATAGGAAAAGGCCACCGTCTGTATTTGGTTTTTTGTTTGTTGTGTTTGGTTCACATCGTTCCTTTTCAATGTTTTCCTTCGGTACATAGTAGTATCTTGGTATTACAGGATCTATAAAAAATTAAAACAGTACATAAAGCATATAATTTTGCTACAAGATACTTAGGTATGTCAATACTTCTTTTTGCTGTATCCATGTATATTTTTGGAAGCAAAAATGATCGGTATATCATTACCATCACTTTCTAAGTTAGTATGTGTTTCCCTTTTCCTTCATGTATATTTCTCTGAAATAAAAAGTCATTCTTACCTCCATGATGATCCACCATTATTCTTTCTTTCAGTAAGTCTTGATATTTCTGAATTTGATCGGGAAGTGTCTTGAAAACTCCATCAACAATCATGAATATATAAAAGAGAGGCCATTCACATTCAATATTTTCAAAGTTCTTTATTTCGCTTTTATGATAATACCTATAAACAAGTGAGTCAGTACATAGAATGAATAGTATATAAATGTCATCATTACCTCTTATTTTTATCTTCAAGTTCGCTTTTGTAACCATCTCGAATGTGTCTTTTAAAGCCATAATTGCCCTTTAAATTTTTTATGATATTGTGTTTGGTTTCCTGATACAATCTTTCTTCGTGTGTTGCAAATGCAGGAAATGATATCGTTGGTAAAAGGGAAGAATCAACATCCTAATTTTCACAAAATAAAATAACAGATGTAAAAATGTCTATCAAGAAAATGTTCAATATTGAAGTTATTTCAAAAAATAGGTGTATTCTTACCTTTGAACAAGATTCCCTAGGTAATAAAGTCTCGAAAATACTTCTGTTTCTATTATGAGCGTCAATGTCAACATAAACAACACTCCAAGAAGCACCTTTTTCACCAAACAGATTGCAACCATTTATAGCCTCCAGAGCTGACTTGGCAAATCCTATGGAACTTGCATGTATTTCTGGGGTACCATCATTGTATTTACCTCCTCTTTCCCACATGCCAAAATCTGGAGTACGGTATGCCCTTTCAACATAATACACAAGATTTTGAACAAATGCTACTTCATCCTGCAAAATAAATTCACAATATAACAATTCACCACGACAGATTCTTATTTTTCACAAAATATCACTAGTGTCTGTTGATCAGCTCGAAACCAAAATCAAGTTTATATTTTGATAAGGTGACAACACAAAATGCCATGATTGGTCAGATCAGGATGAATTTTCATGTGTTAAGATAGGTAAAGAAATAATTAACATCCCATTTCATAAATACTTGTATTCAATATAATGCCATATATTGTTGAATAATTGGAGAAGAGCTTGAAAAATTAGCAATGTCAAGATAGATATGAAGTTTTCCCGAAAAGATGAGAAAAAAAGGACTAAAGGACTAAATATCGAGATTATTTCCTCAAGCTTTACCCAAACCATTCTATTGAAATGGTGGTTCTGAATATAGGGTAAAAGTTCCAAACAGACCTAGATGTAACTCCGAATTATTCCAAGTTCCCACCACACAAATTATGGTTATAATGTCATGTCTTGTTACATTAGGTTATAAATACTGTAACAGGGGTACAGAATTTACTGGACAAATATCAAGTTTATTCAAGAAAGTTTATAGAATAGTTTCCGTCCATTATTGTAATGTGACTAAAATTGTTCTGTATTTACCTTGAGTTTGTATTTTTATTATATATTATCTTTTTTTAATGAAGGAATTAGTCCGTACCCAAAGGAGACTTCTTTCTTGGGTGTCCCAACGAAAACTTTCCACCCGGATTTACTGGGAAATGACAAATTATTTTCGGAAACGCGAAAACAGGTCGATTTTAATTTCTAGGGGGACACATGTTAGTAATGGATTTAGTCGAGCAACTTCATTCCCCTGACGGGGGCGGCTACCCCTTTGCGAATCATCATAGGGAACGTGGGTCGAGTGATACATCATCTTAAAGCTCTCTTTATTCTCTATCCAAACGTCTATAATTTTTTCAAAATCGAATGAATGGTAATTGAAATTAGTGTTGTTGACAGGTTCAATGTAAATAGTCAATATCTTACCTGTTCCTATTCAAATTCAATTTATTAACTATTTCAAGACTCAATGAGTGGACAGATAGAAAATGGCAACATCCCATCCGGTCAGGTAACCCAGTCACCCCACGAAAAACGAAAACAAATTAGTCAAAACAAAGTAAGTAGCCAGGCTGGGACCAAGTATCAGTTTTATGTCGCTATTCGCGAATACAACATTACAAGCGGAAGATGCCCACCCCAATTGTGAGCGAAACGTCCAAAGGAACCTCCTCCACAGAGGTGAACCGACCACGGCACTGAAGCCCGGAAACCATATTTCTTAGTTTTTGTTCTGTTGACTTTTTCATAGACAAAAAATACCTGTTTTTTATGGTTCTCCTGCGTGTATGTTCTCAGCATGAATTCACAGTTCGCATGATTCTTATGGAAATATCATTTGATTCGTATTCTGTGAGTCAAGTTTCTGCCTGACAATGGTTTACGCATTAGAAGAACGAATTGAGTTAGTGAAACTTTACTACAAAAATGATGATTGTCTAAGAGCTGCAGCTAGAATTTTCAATACAAGGCATCCAGGGAAAAATGCATCTCATACCTATGTTCAAACGTTGATTGAGAAATTCGAAAGAACTGGGTCTGTGGGAAACCAGAAACATCATCCTGAACGTCTGATAAGGAACGAGGCTGTTGAGGTAGCGGTTTTGGGACACGTGGCTATGGATCCTACTCAAAGTATTCGAAGCTTGGCTGACGCGTCAGGTGTAGCGCGATCAAGTATTCAGATAATTCTCAAGTCACAGCGATTCCATCCATACAAACTAAAACTTGTACATGAACTGAACGAAGACAATTTTGACAGACGTCAACAGTTTTGTGAGGAAATGTCTGACCGTCTGAGAACAAATCCCAATTTGCTCTTCAATATTTGTTTTTCAGACGAGAGTACATTTTTTGTTAATGGAAACGTAAATCGTCACAATTGCCGCTACTGGAGCGATACCAATCCCAGGTTAATACGTGAGGTACACACACAAACTCCGCAGAAGTTGAATATTTGGTGTGGTATTTTTGGCAAAAATATTATTGGACCACTTTTTATAGATGATAATTTGAATGGACAAATGTATTTAAATCTTCTTGAGAATGCCATCGATCCCATGATAACGGATATTATCGAAAACGATGGAGATTATTCGGAAGAGAACCTCCATTTTCAACAAGATGGAGTACCACCTCACTATGCAGTGGCGGTTAGAAACTTTCTGGATGAACGATATACCAATCATTTGATAGGGCGACGAGGACCAATTGAGTGGCCAGCTAGATCACCGGACCTCAACCCGTTGGATTATTTTTTATGGGGGCATCTCAAAAGCAAAGTTTTTGCCACTCCGCCAGAGTCACTAGAGGATCTACGTGGTCGAATTGTAAACGAGTGCGGCAGAATAACTGCAGAAGTATTGGCAAACGTTCGTAATAGTTTCGAAAGTAGACTTTATCATTGTATGGAGGTAGGAGGGGCTCATTTCGAGCAATTAATAAATTGAATTTCGATAAGAACAGGTACGATATTGATTATTTAAATTAAACCTATTACCACACTAATCTCAATTACCAGTCATTCGATTTTGAAAAAATATGAACGTTTGGGTAGAGAATGACGATAGCTTTAAGATGATGTATCACTCGACCCAAGTTCCCTATGATGATTCGCAATGGGGTAGCCGCCCCTGTCAGGGGGATGAAGTTGCGTGACTAAATTCATCAATGACATGTGTCCCCCTAGAAATCAAAATCGACGTGTTTCAGCGTTTCCGAAAATAATTTGTCATTTCCCAGTAAATCCGTGTGGAAAGTTTTCGTTGGGACACCCTGTCTATTATCTGTAAGGGAAAGGTAAAAAGTTGATCAAGTACCTGAGTATAAATAATCTGCAGACCTGAAGTAATCATTTGTACTAAAAATATCAAATAGATGGAAATGACATCTATTTGCAAATGATTATATTCCGTGTCACTGTAAACTTCATGTCCTGTAATCATATGAAACTTGACATGCAAAGCATGAGTGCTGGACTGATTTTGTTTGAACAGCTCTATTCTTTTGGCCTGCTTCTCCCAACATTCCAAAATGCCTCTCATGCATTTTACTGTGGATTGTCCCAGTTCGTAAGATTTACCTCTATCATCATCTATTCTCCTGAAACAGTTCATTTGTTTTCCATTTATAATC
Source organism: Chrysolina americana (assembly GCA_958502065.1). Taxonomy (NCBI): domain Eukaryota; kingdom Metazoa; phylum Arthropoda; class Insecta; order Coleoptera; family Chrysomelidae; genus Chrysolina; species Chrysolina americana. The sequence goes on from OY293413.1 coordinate 75,539,991, forward strand.
CATAACTGAAACACACTGAATTTTATATTTGCTATTTTACTTAAATCAACCTTCTTTCATCCCTAAGACGCTCTACAAAACTGTGTTAGGATTAGAGCCATTTTCCTAGGTACAGTTTGAATTTGGGGTTGTAAACTTAGGCTAGGCAAGAAGTGATGTGTTATAGATTCCAGTTGAAGATAATCTTCAGTTCAAACCAGACGATCCTTGCGCTAACGTAAAGTGCACAAGCACCTGTTAAAGTACAGATTTAGGATGAGCTGACACATTCGATGTAATCATAAATTACAAAAACTGAACAAATTAGAAATTGGTTGTAAAGGGCGGTAGCAAACGGAGGGAATGTTGGCTGTTTTATTCAAATTTTTCAAAATGATGGATGATTTTGTCTTCGTTTTTGTAGATCTATCATAAGATGATTTCTTAAACATTTTACAGACACCTCGAAATGCAGAGTTTTCCAAACAGGACCGTTCACCTATATCTCTGGAATGAGGTCAAATTTATAACTAGTTTCAGGATCTCAAATATTTCCAAAAATACTCTAGCAAATAGGCCATCTGTTGGAATGTCCACCAAACTAGTTGAGTATGTATTTCAAAACAGCCTTAAAGAACCCAGCACGAAAACATATGGGAAATTATCACTCAGTCAAATTGGTTGGAATTTTGTTGTTATAAGTGGGATGGGTCATTAGAAAATGTGAGTTTAACTATTTTTTTACGTCTTTTCTCGGCTGTATAAGCGGCCAAAGTTCGTAAAAATGAAAACGACTTATTAGGGTAGGTAGATAGTCAACATTTCCAGAAACAAAACATTGTGAACGGAGTAATCAAAAATAAATAATTTAAAGAAGCCTTTATCAAGATGAAGGATACTTTTGAACTAGTGAATTCAGCAGAAAGTTACCTCATATATTGTTCAATCAACGCCTACCGCAACAATTTTTTTTCTTATCAAAAACGATCTGTCAGTTATTTTCATATTTTAAACAGAGTGGCTCATCAACAAACAAAACACATATTTGTCGCCTAAAATGGACTGAAACTACGATGTTTTACCAAAATAGGTATACATTGATTTTGGAATAGTGCTAGAGGAAAATCCCGATTATGCCTGTACCCTAAATTACTATCTTTAATAAGGTTATAATCGTACATGTTCTTGATTTCCGATCAATACATTTTCATCCTTAATTTGCCTTATTTTGGCAAACAAAAAAAGTTTTATATTTTTATAATCTTACTCAAATACAAAGTTTTTAAGTACTTTGGCTGCTTATTTATCAGAAATAACAGGAATTGAAGTAGTCCCATGTCACGAATATTATCAACTACGAGATTTATGCTTCAAGAAGTTATCTCATTGTAAAATCTGACTTTGTTGGAATACACAAGACCACAGTATCCCTAAAAATAATCATACACATCAAGATGCCTCAAAATGAAGAGGAAATTGCACAAAACAATTTTTTTTAATTACTTGTTTTCCTAACCATATACGAATTCAATCCCCGAAGAATAATTTGTATGCACAAAAAAATGATTTTTCATACTTGCCATTGAATAAAAACAAATCAAAAAAGGTGAAATAATTGTTTTTATACTGAGAAGAAACTAATTCTTTTCACTAAAATGAATAACTTTTTTTTCATGAGATGAGATAAAACTTTCTGTGTTTATACCAGTTATATTTAAAAGACGAACGTTTCTGCAGTTTAATAGGTACTATATAGACATTATTAAACATTTTCATTACTATTATTTTTTTATTTATAAGAACTTCCTCTCCTGAGAAGTTTTCTCATTTTTTGGCGTTTCCCTTGTCTATTAGAAGAAACTTTATTTGTTTTTTCGTAAGAAACCAAATACAGGAAAACCACTTAAATGAAATTACCCAGGATTTTTCAAAATTCGGTTTCAAGATTTCAAGGGACTATTTTCAGGTCAAAATAAGACTTTTTTCTGTAAAAATGTGTCTGCAAACGCTTCTTTACTTATCTACAGAGCCTTGAAAGTTTCAAGATTTTTTTAATTTTTTTCTTCATAGCTCTTTCAGTTTTTGAGATATCAAAATAAAATTTGAACGTTTTAAGGCTTACATCATCTAGAATGACGAATGATTGTAAGAATCTACAGGAAGATATTTTTTTCGGGGATTAAGCCCTTTAGTTTTGTTTTGAAGCATTTCACATTTGAAAGTTTGTATATTTTGTTTAATTCGTTCAACATTAATATGGAAAAGGAACTAAATTAATTTGAACCTCTAGCTGACATTCATTTTGTCTGGCTAATTGTAACAGTCTTGAAGCTCAGAAATAGTACGCGCTAAGATTTTCTAATCGCTTGCTTCCCAATTACAGAATTTTTATAAACCCCCATAAGAACCTTTTTTTGTAAACTTACTTAATTTGGTCCCCAGAATAAAAAATCCAAATACCATGTTTGCGGTCTCAAGAAATTTTGAGTGATAACAGCATTTTCTAGCACACATTCCTACCGCTAAAAAAAACTCTCAAAATCCTTCCTTCTTTACCCTAGTACACACCCTAATTCACCTGTTTTACACTTTTTTTGTCAAAAACGAAATTGTTCATCCAAAAATTCAACCTTCTTTTAAGAACAACATATTTATGCAAAATGTTAAGTGAATGTATCCATGTCAGGTTGGTAACGTTGATCTTTGCATATTTGCATAGCCAACTTTTCTTGCCATTCAACTTCAACATGAATAGGAAATTATTCATTCATGTTTTTTCCCAGTTACCAACTTGGCATGAATATAATTCACTAACCATTTTGCCTAGACTTGTTTATGTGGTCAAAAAAGAAGGATTAGTTGTTTCATAAAAAGTGCGGTTTTCAATAAAGAAAAAGTGTGAAACAGGTCAATTAGAGTTTAACATTCTGCTAATGATAAGAAGGAAGAACTTTGAGTGTTTCTACTGATAGAACTAGGGTGAAAAAAATTTGAAATTTCAACGCTCTGAAGATAGGTAGGGAAGCGTCTGCGTTTTGGCTTGAAAAATACACCCCTAAAATCTTGATGCTGAATTTTGAAACTTTTGAAACACCCTGTATACACAATCATATTATATAATTTCACTGACGGCAATCAGAATTCAAAATAGCCAATTCAATCAAGATATCAACAATATACCAACCCCAAATAAAAATATACTGCTGAAAAACAAATGCTATAAAACAAGCAAACCCAAAGTAATGACATAACTTTTTGGGAATTTTAACAATCCACAGTCTGAAAATAATAATTGTTAATTCAAAGTGATTGTACAAGTGTAGAAGGGTAATGAATCAATTTGCAATTTTTATTTTCAGACTGTGGAAGGTTTAAATTTCCAAAAAGTTATGTCAAGAAATTAATATCCTCCACAAAAACAAACTCTCAATCAATACCAAAGTAATGGTTTTGACGAGTTCAAACTGTGCCAAAATTTTTGGTTTATTCCTAGGTTTAAACTGAACCTATACAACTGGTCCTCAAATGTAACTACACCAATTATGAACCCAAATATCCTATCACATGATTCATGATATGGTAACGTTTAAGTATGACGGTTTGGAATAGCCACCAACAGGATTGTGAGAACAATGATATATATATATTGAATATATTTATAAATATAGTACTATTGCATATAGAAGTTAACCCTTGGCCTGCCCTAAAATCTATGAGTTGAATGCCATTTGATATCTTTTTCAATAAATCAACATCTGTAAAAAGGGTAATGCAGTATTCTTTCACTTGAGGAAATTATTAAATATTCATTCGAAAGAAAACCCCCTTTCAACTCTCTGGCAGCCAGACTATCGGTGAGTGGGGTACCATTCAATGCACTTTCATATGAATAAACAGCTTTCAAAAGCAGAACTCAATACACTTTTATTTCGGGAAATTAATGAGTTCACCTTCCTCCCTCAGAATATCAGAAAAAGTATAATTGAGGTGCAATATCACACTAAGCCCCATTATGAGCAAAGAAAATTCATACTGTTGGGATCAGAGTTCATTTTTCTAAAAGCTCTGATTTTGTTAACAACGTCAATACCATTGAATTTGTGCCAAAAAAACTTGGACAACTCATTTTTCAAAAAAAAGCATTACATAAATGCCATCAAGTCAAATATAGTGTAGAAATACCTTCTCTTGACATTGAGCATTTTTCTTTGCCATAATAATTACATTAAAGTGTGCAGTTGCAGATCTGAAATTAAATGTAGCTCGGTGTCATTACTCAGATGCCTCATAGTCCCAAGGTCACTTTGTAGTGAGGCATCAGTTAAATGTCATGTTGGGCTTAATGTAATATAGATAATTATAGCAAGACACTGAATTTATGTTCAAATAATAAAAATGAAAAATTACGCTTTTTCTATAAGTACCTACCTATATTCAAATACTTTAAATACTCACCTATAGGCTTGAAATAAACCCCAGACTGCAGCAGCACAATAAATACTATCACGAACACTACCTACTTCGGTATCATTTGATAACTCTGGAAATAGTCCTGTTATAGGACTTTGAAAGCGAAGTAGTTGCCGTTTGACTACAAAAAAAACTCAGATTATTAATTGTTCATCAATTAAAATAATTTTTATTCAAACAAAAAAACTAACCCATTCCATAGTATATATCAAGCTGCCTTACTGTGTCCTCATAATTGGATACCTTCAAAAATTGATCCAAGAAGGTACCCTCATCCACACTGCTCTGCCTTGTGGTTCTGAAATCCATCATTATTTATGATCAAATTGTTTTATGTAATTTTACTTACTTCTTTTCGTTTAAACCCATCTATATTTGTTTTTTTGCAAGAGGAAATTTATTTAATTTTATAACCACTAAACCCAAGGACATCCTAAAATCGTATCCATAATATAACCTGGAAAAAATAAAAACAAAAAGTTCTTGAGAGTGATGAGTGTAGAAAAGAATTAAATTCTTCTTCTGTTTTAACTAGACGGAGTAGGCTCTGGGTGCGTTCCATTAGAAACACACAACGCTCAAAAAGCTCGTGGAGTCGTTCCTCGTGTCATAAGAGCCGCGTTCCAATTCGCGGTCGCCAATGGCACCAGGGGGCGCTTCAAAACTCCGGGAGAACAAAGCTTACGTCACATCAGTCACGTGACAGTTGATGGCAGATGTTTTGTTGATATTTATTTTTTATTTAATTTTTATGAATACTTTAGCTTTTAATTTACGTCTCAACTTTGTTTCCTCCATAATACCAGTGCTAAAGATTCATTTGGCTGAAAATTTTCAATATTTAATCAGAAAAAGTAGGCCTGTGGTTAAAGGAGATGCAGAATTCAATGCCACTCATGTTTTATCTATTTATTTGTGAGGTAGAGAATATCGATGAGCGACGAGTTTTTTGGACTTTCTCTGCAAACTTCCGTCTTGAAATTTTCCTCATGAACTGAAAATTGGATTGGGATCTCCAGATACACCAGTTACGAAGTAGAACTGTGAATGCAGTTGCAAAGGGGGCCAATCTGGATTCTGTAAACATGTAGTTGCAGTCATGAAGAACTGAACGAGTTGAGCTGTACTGATGTCAAGCAAGTTTGGGATTGGGACAGAGAAAAAAATGTTGAAGCAGTTTATGCTACAAGAGCAGTGGACTTCTGAAGAAGTTGAAAAAGAGAATTTGAACTTGTTAATAGAGTGTTGTGATTGTGTGAAATACCTAACTTATGAAATTCTTCAACATCCCGATCCAGTGAGTAAGTATTCACTTCACCCCACATCGACACCTATATACACATTTTGTTTTCTAAGTGCACATACCTATTTGTGTTGAAATGTTGTGAAATGGTTACTTGTGAAATTTATTATTGTGACACCACAGTACATCCATTCAACTTGATTTAATTTTGAATAAAAAGAACTCTTATGTACCTATACAGAATAATTGTTACTGTACTCAACATATGAAATAATTCAATTAACATTCCAGGTTTTCATTATCATGTATCAAATAATAAAAATATCTTTATTGTCCAATAGTAGAACCATATAAAGGATAATTTATGCAGATAGTTACAATAATGTGCAAACAGTTTTAAGTAACAATATAAATGATTTTTAAAGGCAAACCTTGGCTACCCTAAAAAGTAAAGTTCATTAATTTTGTTTATAGTTATGTCACAGTACTTACAAATCTTATTATAGTTGTTAGACATTACATAGATGAGGAATTTAATTAAAATATTGGTTCTAGCACTCTGAGTTACCACTTTCTAATAATGAATCAAAACCGTCAACAATATATTACTAGGATCACTTAAGACTGTGTCAACGAAAAGTATGGTTGCATTTCAGTATTGTCATGAGCGATGGTGGCATGCAGGTTAAACAATTGTTTCTCAATCCAATCATCGATAGATGTATGGGTTCGAACCTCAACAGGGTCACTGATGGTCTCGTGCATGACATCACACATTCAAGAAGATAGGCCTTCCCTAGGTCGTACAAATTTCCCAAAGACTTCTCAGTGTTGCTTGGAGATTATCTGGAATATCTTCTGAATTAAGTATATTTTCACAATCTCTCTGCCAACACCAGTAAAACACATCATATTATTGTCTGATTGAAGATTAGCTCTGAGATCATACTAACGAAATGGTGTTCATACAGATCTGTCTGGAAATTCATCTAATTTATTGGGGAGTGGTTCCGTGTTACTGCCATACTGCTGAATCTGTTCCTGGACTGAAGGTGAACTGGCTACATCCAATGAAAAGCACTGAACTGATAAAACATCTCCAGATCCTGTAACTTCTGCACCATCAACAGTGTCTAACCTTGTAAAGTATTGAAATCATTAAACAATTACAGTTAGAAAATCCTGTTACCATTTTCTCCCAGTTCGGTTAACATTTCATTGCCTTGAACTAGTTTCTGGATGTTTTTGAGATGAAATTACACCACTTTCTTCAATCCTTTAAATGTTTTGCTTCTTGTGACTAGAAAATAAATGGAATGATTTACGCCAATTATTATAAACAAAATATATCGTACTAAGTGTGAAATCTTCCAATTTAGTCTAATTCCTCATGCTTTAGCTAATTTCTAGCACTTTTGGTTTCTGGAAAAAGAGTGCGTGGACACATTTGAAGATAAATAATTCTTGCACTGCGGCACTGAACATTATTTCTAGTAAGTGTGAATTCATGCAGCACCAATTAACAATTAGCAAGTAGCAATTATCAATTAACATTTATCAATTATCAAGTATTGAAAATGCTGAATTCATGCACCCAAATTAACAATTACCAAGGAACAAGTGAGCATGCGCACAAAGCAGATCCGTTCCATTTGAGTTAACCTCACTTTGTCGTTGAAACTGTTTAAACATTCAGATTCTATTCGTTTTCCAAATGTTTATTATCGATTTTGTGCATTCACGATTATTATTGAAATGGAAGCTACACTAGCATTTTTTTGTTGATTTTCGATGCTTCCCGTCATTATACTGACCAATCCACGATCATCTGCGTACTAGTTGCGCACTTGAAGAAAATCTCGTTCAATTAGAGTAGAAAGATAAGAGTTGGCCAACTTCTACTTGTTACTTGATAATTGTTAATTGTCTGCATGAATGCATTCATTGTAATACAAGGAGTTCAACTTGTACTTGGTAATTGTTAATTGATAATTGCTACTTGATAATTGTTAATTGGTGCTGCATGAATCCACACTTCTAGTCCTATCAAAGCTATGCTTTCTGCATCAAACCAAAAAAATCGAACAAAATATAAAACGACAAAGAAATAATTAACAATTTATTAACATTAGATATTATGGCAGAATGTTAATGTTTGTTTTCCCGGAGTTTGACGTACATATTTCAAAATGTAGATGTCGCCCACTCCGTGGCGACCCCGAATATGGGCAAATGGGCCTGTTGAATCTGTTTAGTTATTTGGATTGGACATGTTATTCATGCGTTGTGTTATAATTATTTTATGAAAAACGTAATCGCTTTTCAACTTCAATCAAAGAAAACCTATTCCACTAGATTCATACGAGCCAGTGTACGAACGGAGGAAATGAACGCAATCGTGTCGTGAGCGTTGTATGTGCATACTGCATAGTGGAGCGAAATGCGCTTTCTCTCTTTCATAGGGTTTCTCTTGGGACAAACAGTGTGAAACAAACCAACAGAAATGACGTCACTTCAAGGTAGCTTAATCAAACTGACCGTGAACCACGGGTTATGGGTTCAACACATTGACAATCACACTGTGCCCTACCTAATTCATCTAAAATTATCATAATATATTTCATATCTCGTCCAAAGAGTTACATATATGTAGTATATTCGTCTTTGTCTAACAATTTACCATATACAAACATACCACATATGTGTTAAAGTCTAGTTCATACCCTCGCAAACTTCGCATTTTTTCTGCGAATAAAATGGCTTTCAGTCATACTGGAGCAATCGCTGATGCAGAATCATGTCGGCAGCCATTTTATTCGCAGAAAAATTGCGAAGTTCGCGAGGGTATAAACTAGCCCTTACTCTTCAGACGAGATATTCCATATAATTATGATAGAACCACAGTATTTATGCTGAAAGAACTTTAGCTAAGATGCCTAAAAACCCTGGTGTGCCGACTCATACCTGTAAAACTGTAGAATAAAACGCTGGACATTCGCTTGCTTGATAATGAGAAAACATATGAAATGGCGGTCTATTTTTCAAAAATCCCGCGATACTTCGTGAACGTCGGTTTTCTTGTTAGGGTGAATTTCCATGAACAGAAGTTTCAAGTATTAGTCACGAGCATGAAATGAATAAAACAACATTATCATTCAAATTTACAGAATCACTGTCCGCAAGCAGTTTTATTAATTACATTTTCGACTTAGCATATAATTTTTATTTTGTTGATATGCAATTTACTGGAATAAATAATAATCACACATTTCACATAAAAGTATTGAAATTCAGCTGCATGGAAATTCACGATTAGAACCTGTCAATCTTGTGCTTGTGCCTATCTGACATCTGCCCAACATGCGCATGCGCAAGTATCTGCGCCATTGTATCATAGTTCATAGTTTTCCTTTTAAAGTTCTCTATAATAAAGTATATATAAAGTAATAATTTTGTAGCTTATTTTGAGTTCAATTTCTTTTCAGAAGTGATATGTGTGATGAGTTGTATGTTACAATGGTCTTTCATCGCTATTTTAAAAACTGTATGTCATGTAATAGTGAAGATGTTTCTTTTTTTATGCAATTCTTTCTCGACAGAAAATTCATTTTTGGATAATCTAACCACGTACACTGAAAAGATTATACGAAAACGAATGGTAAAATAAGAAAACCTAAACAAGCTTGATGATATATGCAAAATTGATAGATTTCAGTAGAAGTGGTGATTTTTTTACTTTGTCACGAACTTTCGCAATTTGAAATTATGGAATATTTAAAGAAACAGTAGGGTATAACAACACGCACCCAGTTCATTGAATCGATTTGAAAAAATGTTTACCATGTTTATTAGAGCATGGCGAGTTAAATAAAATGTAAGTTCCAAATTGGTTCCAAAAGTATATTTTACAGATTTTCAGTAGTAGAGGTATACTCACTTTCGGTACTAGACATAATGAATTATTGTGTTCATCTCTCTGAATTTTGTCCACACAAAAACGGATTATGGTCAACTTATTTAGGAAAATAATATAAAATACAGAAGAATTAAGAAACGATCGAACATCATTAATAGTCAATAATATTGCACTACGAAATTTTTTATTCTACCACAACTATTTTGACTTTCAAACGGTATATTTACATTATTTTAAAAAATAACACATTTTGTGTGGTGTTATTTTTCCAAAAATTTGGTCTTCCACTTCGAGTATGGAAACTATATTGCTTTAGAATGATATTTCAAAAGTTTATTGACATTCCGTCAAATTCAATCAACAACAATCACAATCACTATGTCCCTGGAATATTGACATGAGGACGAGGCGCCATCTCTGGATCCGATTATAGAAATAGACCATGATTTCATTTGTTTTGTCTTCAAAAAAATCTAAACAAAATCTAATCAGTCGACACACCAGGGATTTTAGGCATCCTAACTTTAGCATTAAACTGTGATAGAACTTCAGATACAACGTAAAAATTTCACGTCGACGCCCCAATGAAAATAACAAGAATGGGAAGAAGAAGAATTCAAGACATGACAAAATAAGAAGATGAAGAATGAATAAAAAATATAAAGACACAAATAATAAATATCAACATTTGTGTTCTGCTGATTTGAGTAATTTTCAACAAAGTTTAATGTTTTATTTGAGGAAACATTAGTTGATGGAGAATAGTTTGTTGAAAATATTATGGAACTAGCATTTTGTCAGAGTTTTTGTTTTTCTAATTGTATCTGCTTTTTGTTGTCACCCAATTTGTCATATATATGAGTCATACTTTGTGTACATGATATGTGAACAACCATCCAAAAAAGTGAAAAATGTCTTCGAAAGAAAAAGAGTATGGAATATTTATCAAAAATGATTTACTCAAACCCCAAAGAACGGTTCTCCTGGGACAGGTTATTAAAATTGATCATAAAGTACCAGATGGTAATCTAACTATTAGGTTTCTGAAGAGCATTGAAACTTGGGAATCCACACAGTTCTATTGCTCAGAGGATAGTATAGTTCGCATTAGTGAAAAACTGTGGAACTTTATAGCATCCATTGTATCTCCCATAGAAAGGGTTAAACTCTCCAAAAATAAAAAATTATGCGAATTATTGCAGAATATCTGCAAAGATATGGTTGTTGGCTTTAGTGATACAAAAGATATTCACTTGGGTAAAGTTAAGTACATAGGACCTGTCAAAGGCATGGGTTACTGCTATGGAATAGAATTGCATGTAAGTACTTGAAGCAATAGTTACATAATATGTTTCTCACCATACACTTTTTTCATACAAATACTCAGTTAATAATCAAATAACAGTCTGTATTTATATGTTCCGGTCTGACCGGAAGTAACATCAACTTTCTCATTTCAAATAGCAACCATATTTTTTTTCCTTTTCATGTCATTCAGAATTCAATTCTAATTCTATATATAAATGATATTGATTCTGTTATTAATGACGCAAAGTTAATTCTATTTGCTGATAATACCACAAATGTACATACAGGTTATGAATATATAGAGCTGACCGAAAAAATTACGATAAATATGACCGAATACAATAAATGGTTTATAGCAAATAAGCTTTTCCTAAATGTGTCAAAAACAGTAAATATGATGTTCAGTCTAAGACCATATAAGAATATGGAAAATCCTTCTGAAGTTAGATTCCTAGGTGTCCACATTGACTCAATTTTGACCTTCAAGTATGCTGGCAAGCTTATCTTGCATTATTTCATTCAGTGGGTTGCTATGCAATTTTGGCTTGGGGGCACTCATGTCACAGTGAAATAATTTTCAGCCTACAAAGAAGAGCTATCAGAATACTCAAAGATCGGAAGTTAAACAGAATTTCATTGAAAATGAGATTCAGGCTATTCCTGGTCGATTATATTTATGAATGCATTATGTATGCTTACAAAATTCTAAACAAATATCATCTCAACAGAGACATACATAACTACAACACTCGAAATAATAACAATATCAATAAAGACTTCCTCAGACTTGACTGTTCACGGATTGCACCAAATTATTATGGTCCTCTATTCCTTGTAAAAATTCCAGAAGAAATTAAATCACTACCACTACAAAAAATTTCCTTCGGCCATAAAACATATGCTCCTAAGTAAAGCATTCTATAACTATGAAGAATTTTTATCAACTGTACAAGCCTTTTTTGATGTAGACTCAGATTTAAAACTCTATACAATACTTATTTATTTTATATGTATGCCACAAAGACTCCAAAAATGTATCTTTTTTATTTATACCTTCCATGTGATTGTGAAAGTAATTTATGCAATAGTTTTATTTCTATATTTTATTTCTACATTTTATTTCTACTATTATTGTACCAAATTGACCTGTGTAAAAACTGACAGTTTGACAAGCACCAATAAATTTCTGATTTCTGATTAATTACATATCACAAGTTGGTATCTAACCAGAAACTAGATCAGAAAAAAGATATTATTGAAATTCACTGAGTAGGCCGTGAAAGCAAAATGAAAGCCAAAGATCGAAAAGTTGGCTATGGAAACCATACGTCACTTGATAACAGTTGCTACCACTGCGATATTTAATTTTCATTCGTCAGCGTTATAAAAAGCCGAAAAAAAATAATTGGAAAAATTGGGGCAAAAACAATACCCTTCAGGTCCATAACTTAAATAGGAACATACAATTTTTTCTTGCCTGTACTATTCAGTATAACCATTTCTTTCTAAAGGATTTCAATCCATGTTTTTTCAAAATTTTTCTAGCAGTCCTTACTTATAGCTAATTCGGCGCCAATCTGTCTTGAGGAAATTGTGTTAAAGCTAATACATTAATTTCAGTTTCCTCATCAATAACAAATGCTCAGTTCTTAATTTTTCTTCAAGCCTCTGAAAATACCTCCCTGGATATCGCTATAAATACAATCGTTCAGCGGCATACATTTTTTTCAAACATTCACCGTAAATGAGAAGCATGTCAATTTGTTCGGTTCGTGAATAACGGGGCAATTTTTAGTATTCCACTAGAAGTAGTAGTAATCATGGGGAGGCCGCTGCCGCAGCCAGGCAAATAGGCCCCAATGGGCCCTTTTTGCGTTGCCCGCTCTCCACATAACTACCTTGCCTTTCCTAGGCTTCCTTCCGAATCTTTGTGACCTTCTAATGAAGGTCAGTATGTCCTTTAATTCGATGAGTTCTTCTTGTTGGAGTTTTTCAACTCCGAAGATTTCGAATCTTAGCCTTCTCTACGCCTCACACTCGCCAAGGAAGTGAGACGATGTTTCTTCGTCTTCTTCACACTTATGGCAGGTGGGGCTGTCTTTTATACCCATTAGTGACAGGTGTCTGCCTAGTTTGTTATGGCCTGTTAGTATTCCTACAAGGAGGCGTAGTGTTTGGCGATCCTTGACTTGCTAGAGCCGGCTACAAAGTCTTTTGACTGCCTGCATCCGGCAGTGTTCCTCCAGAGTTCGTTTAGTTCTCTTTCCGCCCAGTCGATCAGGGTAGAAGAGATTTGACTCCTTGCCATGCCTAGTACTGGCTCCGGCCCTCAGAACGGCGCCGCGGAACCGGTTCTGGCAAGTTCGTCAGCCACCTCGTTTTCCGGCACTCCTCTGTGACCAGGAACCCATACCAACTCGACTTCCTTTGTTTCAGCTAATTTCTCCAGAGCGTCTTCGCATTCCTGTACCAGGACTGAACTTGGCTTAGAATGGCAAATAGCTCTGAGCGCTGCCTGGCTATCCGAACAGATATAAATTCTCTTTAGAATGGCGAACACTTCAGCTTGGAAAACTGTTGTTTATCTTCCCAGAGCGTAGCTTTCTCCATACCTTTTTCTTCCAAGAAGATGCTTGCGCCCGAAGCCTGTTTGTCGGTCAGACGCGAACCGTCCGTGTAACATAATAGGCTTCATGGTCGGCACTCCATTGTATTTCCTTCCCATTGCTCTCTGCTCGGAATAGTAAGAGCAAACTTCGTATTCCATCGCAGTCTGTCTTGTGCGCTTTTCACTCTGAGGGCGGAAATAGGAATATCCTGCTCCGCTCACTTTGCGATTTTCGCAGACATCGGAGTCTCGCATCCTCAAATGGGCTGCCATCACCTCCAATACTGCGGTTGGGGTCGTTCTCATTGCACCCGTTATTAATAAACAGGCCAACATGTGGACCTTACTGAGCTTTCGACCTATTGTGCTACTTTGTGCGCCTGGCCACCATACAGCTGACCCATATTGGCTCTTTGATCTTACGACCGCCGTGTATAGCAAGCGCATAGTCTCTGGATTGGTTCCCCAATTTTTCCCTACAACTCTCCTCAGTTGCCATAGGATTGCCACCGACTTTTGAATAACCCTATCGACGTGCGGCCTCCATGAAAGTTTGAAGTCCAAAACCACCCCCAGGTATTTGACCTGCTGAGATAGTTGCAGCTCTTGGCCAAACATGGTGGGTGGTCTGAACCCATCATTTTTCCTGCGTTTGGTGAACAGGATCATCTCCGTTTTTGTCGGATTTAATGAGAGCCCTGCTTCGCCGCACCACCTATCGATAATCCTGCATGCGGCCTGCATACGGTCGCAGACGACTCCAATGAATCGTCCGCTGACCAGGATAACTCCATAATCAGCATATGCCTGTGCCTCGAAACCTTCGGCTGTGAGTTTACTCAGGAGTTCGTCCATTACCAAGCACCATAGGTGAGGAGAGAGGCAGCTTCCCTGCGGGCAGCCCCCCCTCACCTCGGCTTTCAGTCTGAGGTCCCCCCTGGATATCTCAACCCTCCTCGTTATTGACGATACAACCCAGCTGACCATCGAGTGAGGTGTTCGTCGGGCCATTAGTGCTGCCTGTATAGTCGTCGTTTTCGCCTTGTCGAAAGCGCCTTCTACATTGAAAAATACTCCTAACGTTACCGTGTTGATTTCTGTGGAAGGGGCTCACCCTCAGGGGTTTTAAGCAGGAACGGTGTGAGGCTGATGGGTCTGAAGGACTTTGCTACTGTGTAGTTTTCTTTCCCGCTTTGGGTATGAAGATTACTCTTGCTAACTTCCAGACCTTCGGGACGTACCCCAGCGCTAGACTGGCTCGGAAAATTCTCTCCAATATTGGGGCGAGGTATTCCAGGTCCTTCTGTAGCATTGTCGTTCACTGCCCAGGCTATGGCATCATGTCAATCCCCTTGGGGGACCTGCTGTATTGACAGAGTTCGTTGGTCGTCATCAACGACACCCGGAAAGTGAACCTCCAACAGATGTTTGAGCGAATCTTCGGAGGATGTTGTCCATGTTCCATCTGGTTTCTTCAAGGTTGTTATAGAACCTTCTGTCTCGTTGCTCAGTATTCTCATGAGTCTGGCGGATTCTGTTAGGGAGTTGATTTCCCCACAGTAGGACCTCCAGCAGGCTCTCATACTTTTCCTCAATTCCTTCTTGAATTCCCTTCTCGCGGTATTCCACTAACTGATTTCAATTTCCAAACCCTTTTAAAATGCCAGAATCAAAAACACTACTTCGAACATCAAAATAATATGGATAGCAGCGTTCGTGACAGCTCTCGTTTCTTTTTTGTTCCATTCCAAAATACATCTCAATCAGCCCAAGTACTCGTTAATATTTTGGTTCGAATGATTATTGCAATGGAATGATTATACCGAATAGCACAAATATCGTCCATAGATATTAGAATATCTATATAGGGACGATAGCACAGACCGAGTACGTTTATAAACCTGTGGTAGAAGTCCATTGTGTCTCGAAGTGGAGTGGTATAGATTCACGATGAAGAAAAACTCAAAATGAAATGATGATGATTTTGAGTTTTTGTTCATCGTGAAGTACGTTTATGTTCTTATTTAAGTTTTAGAACCTACAGGATATTATTTAGAATATTACACATTATTTTCAATTTTATTTTTGCGTATGGCGATAATCTGTGCTGTTATTTGAAGAATAATAATTGGATTTTTCGGTATTTCATTTCAAAAAATTACTTTCTATTGTATCGGTAGAAAGAAATGGTTATGCTCCCATTTAATTTATGGACCTACAGATTATTGTTTTTTACCAATTTTTCCAATGTTTTTTTTTACGGCTTTTTATAACGCTGATGATTGAAAATAAAATATGATAGTAGTAGCAACTTTTATCAAGTGACGTTTGTTTTTCATAGCCAACTTTTAAATTTTTGGCTTTCATTTTGCTTCCACGACCTACTCGCTGAATTTCAATTATAATTTTTTTCTGATCTATTTTCTGGTTAAATACCAACTTGTTATATTATGTCATTAGAAAGGGAATTGAATGCTGAATAACGTGAAAAGAAAAAAAGGGTTGCCATTTAAAATATGAAAGTTGATGTTACTTCCGGTCAGATCGGAAGTTGACTTTGACATGTCAATACGCTCAAATTCTAGCTCTTATGTCATTATATCGATGCTCCAAATTTCACAAGTCTACCTCATACAATAACAAATATTCCGTCGGCAAAACTTCCGTAGCCACCCGGTAGATGAAAACGAAAATATATCGACTGGCTTATTTTCAAAGAAAAGAAACATGTTGCTATCAGGGATTAAGTCTGTGAAAATAAGTATACTTACTCTTCTTTGTTTTTTTGAGGGCTACGATATAAATGTATAAACAGTGGATGCATAAATTGTCGCATACACTGTACAATTTGAGGTTTTTCTTTGAAATTATTGTGTAATTTAAATAAAAAATAAAAATAAAAATAAAAAACTCGACGAAAAATTTTAAAGGCATCATTTGTCGCGTTAATGTCAAGGAATTGAGGGTTATTATAAGCAGAGTAATAATTTATGCTCATACTATTTGATGAATGGTAAAAGGATATATGAGTAAATTTTGCTAAAGGTTATTAATGTCTGTTGTTCCTATCATGTTTGTATCTTTATTTTCATAGTTAATGATATGGTGGTTATCCAATATATGTCTAGTTAAGGCACAAGAATTTTATTTCAAAGTTCTGCAATTGCTTTTGTGTAATGCTATTCGTGATTTTAAATAATTTTTTGTTTGGCCCAAATATTTTTTATTGCAATTGCTGGAGAGGACAGGTATGTAAGTATGGTTTAGAAGAATATAATTTGTAAATATTTATTTTGATGGTGATCTGTATTTGTTGAGTTAATATTAGAAGTAAATTGTTGCGTGATATAATCTTCATATCTGCGTGAAGATTGACGTATACTCAAATTTTCTTGTAAGTTTTTAGGTTTTATTTTTTATTCTAATTATATAGATATTCTTGAATTTTTAAGAAAACCTCAAATTACACAATATGTATTAAAATATTTGACTTTATTAAAATTTATTGTCCATATAACTATATTGTAGCCCTCAAAAAGCAAATAAACGTTTGCAAAAGCTCGGATAGCAAAAAAGACCGAATTTCTGATAAAATCCAGATTCGTTATTTATATTGTTAGTATTACACATGAATACCTCGAACAAATATCACTATTGCCAAAAATCTGAAATAGAAATAAAATTATTATCAGAACAAATAAATGAAACATCCACTTGTCAACAAATGATCCGAAAAAATTGTGTGATATGTAAAAAATCATGAAACAACCAATAACGAAATAATTTGAGCTAGGTTTGTATGAGTAAGGTCTATACAGGGTGATCCTTGATGAAGGCTATTTAGATGTGAGTATTTCAAAGAGTGTATAATCTGAATGAAAATCTGAAAATTCCTGTTTACACGATTTCCTTCTCTCCAACAGAACACCCTGTATTTTTCACATTTAAATATTAACTCAATATATGTACGCACCCTGTATCTAAATGATAATTTCGGAAATAACCGACACTGTATATAGATTTATTTATTAGCAGGAGACTATTCCTTAGAATGAAAATTTTCCTTAGAATGAAAATTCTGAAGCAGTTATACTTACAAAAATTAAAAAAAAATATTTTACAAATAGACAAGAAGTACTAAAAAAAATAAGTTAATTCGCATTGAATAATAAATTCCTTAATAAATAATAAGAATATATATAATGTACTAACTGAACTATATCTCTCACTCTGTCAATACTTTCTGTGCACAATGGCATTTAAAATAATGTGTGTGCAACTTTCAACATTGATAGCTCGCTCATCTTTGGATAACATAACAACGATAAGAATACTACAGTTTATTGCTACTGTTACAATTATTGCATAGTCTTACATGTGAGACACACTAACCTAGAATTATAAAATACTGTATTATTCTGTGTTATATAGTTAATGGAAGCATTTTTTGATCTGACCTATTTTGTCATTTCTTTTTTACATTAATTTATAACCTTTTGGTACTAGATAGTGTATGTAACACACCGCATGTTTGCGGTATTGCAGTTCAACATAATTTTCATCGGCTCTCTCTGGTGTTTATGCGATGAGTAATATTTTTCTTTTAGTAAAGGGTTTTTAGCATAAACGTAACTTATAGTTAATAATTCGCTTTTTTTGTGGACTCAATTTGTTGGTTATCTTCTTTTTTTACAGGGTGTTATTTTTATAATCTATTTTTGAGCAATTTGAAGCTTATTCAGAAATGTTGCTTGCTCCACCCCAGATAACTTTAACATAGTTGATAATCGATTCTACTTTGATGCATATCTCGTTAACACTTGTGAATATATATCTTGTATACTGGTTCAATGAACATAAATTTTGCAAATCAAAATGATACTGAGATTACTGAGACCACAAATAAGTATACAAATATCATAATCTACCGCCCTATAAGCTTGTTATCATCATTCGCAAAACTGCTGAAAGTCTTGTCCTGAATAAAATATCAAGTAGGTACCCAAAGTCCCAAAGTTGGATTCCAGATTATTAATTCCTATTTCGACAAGCCCACTCTAAAATACAATGTTATAGTAAACATTCAGCCCTATGCTGTATCACTTCCGTTAAAAATAACGTCACCTTTATTCCGTTTATTTCCGTTACTTTGCTATTACCAAGCAATAGCAAAATAACGGAAATGGCGAAAAAAGGCGACGTTATTTTTAACGGAATTGATACAGCATAGGGCTGATTATTAAACTTGAAATTCAAATATTTCTTCCAGGAAAAAAGGAAGGATAATATCTGTAACGGTTACCTTGCTGGCAGTCAATATTTTGAATGTCCACCTGGCTATGGAGTATTTACTACAATAGAAAGAATTGTACCAAAGAACTATAATAGTATCAGTAGTACCATTATCGATCCAGCTTTATCGTCTGAACACACTGAATTAGATCTCTGTCTAGAAAATAACCTGTACAGCATGACGAATGGCTCTTACGAGTCCAAACCAAAATATGAAGAAATTATAACAAAGTATGGAGAATATCCGAAAAATTTGACCATGCCTAGCAAGAGCTGTACTTATATGCGAAACTCTTTGTCTCTTCAAAACATGTTGGATATGGAAAACACATCTGTTAATACCAATAATGACTTTGATCAAAACAGTGTTATTCAGCCTGACCGAACCTACCTCGTTTCTAACGAAAAAAAAATTAGGAACAAATCAGAAATGGATTTAATTGATGTAATTGGTGGAACTTGGTCTGGTACTACTGATAAACACACTTTGGAAACATTTTCAAATTTCAAAAAAAATCTTGATAAAAATGATAATCTGAAAGAAAAACATACACCTTCCGAAAATAATACAATCAGCAGAAGAAACAGGAGTTTAAATCCTCTTTCCCATCTTCTGGACTCCAACTCCATGAAAAAGAGTACGGCAAAGTTTTATACTCATGATCTACCTGAAAATATTACTCTGAACAAGATTACCAATGTGAAACCGGAAATAAATAAAAGTAAGTACCTAAAATTATTTACATCTAATTAACGGTATAATACTTTATAAGTAAAGTAAGGAGGATTTACTCTGCCAAGCATTGTTCATAATTTTTTTCACCATCAACACATGTCACCATTAACTGACCGTCTATCGAATGAGAGGATGGGATCTTATTTTTTCTTTCCTTTCTATGGGAAAGATTATTCTCCATTGGAAATGGCAAAGAAACCTTATCAACCTCATAAAATGATTCTGGAAATTCGACCTACTTCCCAGAAATCACCTACACTAGATTAATGTTATCACACGATCTATCATGAAAAAATATTTTCATACGAGTACATAGGAAAGTAACGTATTTCGATCGCACTGTACGGAGAGTACTTTCAGACTTTTTTCCTCAAGCAAAAAATTAAGTTTTCTATGTCGTCAATTGGACAGCCACACTGTATAATTTGGTAAGCAGCTATAATCGAATATGCCCGTTCAACTTGAATAACTTTCAGTGCTCTAATTATACAGGGTGTACCATAGCTACATTCTTATTTCAAATTGAACCTTACTTCGTTTTCATATGGTGCGATTGACTTCCCAATTATGGGTTCAGTTATGTGGTCTTAAATCAACGAGGTTAATTTAAAACAATGCTTCATCGGTAGTTCGTTGCCAGAAATGGAAGTTCTACAGAAATCCAGCATATTTACGATTGGCTGATGGTTAATGACGGCTCTTTTTGGTTCTGCCTTGCATCTCAGTTTTGCACAGTCTTGCACTTGACTATTAATTAGGACCGCAAGTTACGATGTTTTGGTGGAAAAAGCAGCGGAGGTAACAAAAAGTTGAATTTAGAATCAATAAATTCGTAATATGATTTAGTTGAATCGAATTTGACCCACTAGAGGATTAATCATAATATACTAACCACCTAATGCTTACCTAGTTGAATCACTATTAAAGTAATATTATTTTGAGGTAGTTCTACAGAAGCATCAACCAACACACTTTCTCCTGTACATTATGTTCCATTTCTAATTCCACAATTTTTCGTTATATATTGACATAAATTAGCTGTTTCCGTCATCCTCCTACTTCACAAGTACCGCATTACTGTCTAAATATATCTCGGAGGATAAGTTGGCCAAACTAAACTAGTAAAGTCTTTTTTAGATTTCTATTTTTATCTTGGTTTATAATAAGCTGCTTGAATCAGTGTCGATACTAGCCAATACAAATCTGTATTTGCCTAGAAAATGTGTTGTACTATAAAGCTGTTGAAAAGTTCGTATCTAGTTGTAGTTATTGCTTCATAATCTAGGATAATGAATCAAAAAAATTATCTCAACCTGTGTCTCAATTTGAACAAGAAAAACAAAAAAATCATGAAAATGAAGGAATTCATTCCTAAAATAAATTGTGATGTTATATATGCTAACAGTCGCTTTGAAGAGGAGGACATTATTAATAATATTCCACTGTCTGTCTTAGAGATAAATGAAAAAAACGAACACGTGGCCAGATCTTCAACCTTCTACGTTACTGAAAAGCCGAAATACCAGGATCCTCAACCTGGAACAACTAATGAGTTAGTGATTGGAAGTTTAGTTGAAGTTTTAAATGATATTAGTGAAATACCCATGTATGGCGTAATAAGATGGATGGGAGTTGAAAATGGCACCAATTTTGTTTTGGTGGGTGTAGAATTGGAGGAGGAACACAATAATTTACCAATCTGCTTAACCGATGGAATGCATAAAGGTGTGAGATTATTCAGTTGTCTCGAGAATAGAGCTTTATTTGTTCCTTTGGAGCAGTGTCATAAAGATTCCAGATTCCAGGATGGAATCCCAACTCCAAGTGTGGAAGCTTCAGCTCCTGAATATGTTGTAAGTTGAATACTCAAAAACCATTGGTTTCCCTTTTTCTAAACTAGATTGTTAGCATTAAATAACGTCTCTAGAATTTTCAAAAATTATTAGACAGAATCTTTACAAATTCTTTACAACTTCTTGAATGCAAGAAGTCATTGTTTACGATCTTGTATTATAAAATAATGATATGTATGCTGAAGTAGTGGAGTTGGTAACCCTTTATTCATGTCTGCTTGTGCCTTCCATATCTGTTGATTATCGACTTGATGTTAATTGCCCAATATTTTCAGGAATGTCCTGTAATACCTGGGGCAGTCGCACCCTTATGCATGCCCACAGAAGATGATGTAGAAGCAGTATGTGGAAAATATCGAGGAATACAGGGGCATCACAACTCATGTTATTTAGATGTGACTTTATTTTCCATGTTTACGTATACGTCAGTATTTGATAGTTTACTGTTCAGGCCAAAGGACTCTAATGATATTGATGACTATGATGAAGTGAGTAACAAAATAAAATTAAAATTTAGATAAACAAAGTAGCACTCAACCCTGTCAATTTTTATGAAATTTACTATTATGAAAACTCGGAATCAGTTGGATGTCTGTTATGGAAGTATTCTATATTTTCAAACTCATATGTTTGCTCTATATTTTTAACTGTTTTACTTTCGTACACTTAAGCTAAGTGCATCAAACTTTTTTAGGTCCAAAGAGTACTGAAAGAAGAAATAGTAAATCCTTTAAGAAAAAACTTGTTTGTTAGCGCTGATCATGTAATGAAACTTCGGCGACTTCTGGATAAATTAAGTTCTGTCTCAGGTCTTACTAGCGAAGAAAAAGATCCAGAGGAGTTTCTCAATTCTTTGTTAGCTCAAATTCTCAAAGCAGAACCTTTCCTAAAATTGAATTCTGGCCAAGAAGCATTCCATTACCAGCTTTTTGTAGAAAAAGATGCTGACCTAACCCTACCTACTGTTCAACAGCTATTTGAGCAAAGTTTTCTAACTAGCAACATAAAGTTGAAGGAGGTTCCATCGTGTCTTATCATTCAAATGCCTAGGTTTGGCAAAAACTACAAGATGTACCCAAGGATACTGCCTTCTCAGTTATTGGATGTTACGGATATTATTGATGGATGTAAGTTTTTTCTTGATATACTACTAGTAATAATGATTTTTTGTAGCAAGTGACTACATTTACATACAAAACAAAAACTACTAATGAAATCTTATAGTTTTTACTACTGATACTAATTCTTTTGGTGAACACAAGTTAAGAAAAATTGACGTTGTTTTGGTGTGGATATTTTTTTATATCCACTCGTTTCTTAATTTAATTTAATATTCCGTTCTAAACTATCTGGAATATTGGATATTTCACAAATATATTCCATACAACTTGCAAACTACCATTTCCATCTTAAAATATATAAAATTTAGTAGATTTTTCATTTTGTTTAATTGATGGACATTTCTCGTTTGCGTCTTGAACATTTATCAGCCCTATTACTCTTCTCAGTAGGGAGTAATTAGTCTGTACTTATGTTTTTTTATTTCTTCCAGCTCCAAG
This sequence comes from Chrysolina americana, assembly GCA_958502065.1. Classification (NCBI taxonomy): domain Eukaryota; kingdom Metazoa; phylum Arthropoda; class Insecta; order Coleoptera; family Chrysomelidae; genus Chrysolina; species Chrysolina americana. The sequence goes on from OY293413.1 coordinate 75,562,955, forward strand.
ACAGTGTACTGTTTGTGGAAAACTCGCAAGGTGTGAGTGTAAAGAGTGTTTCGATAGTTGTAGTAATGTTGGACTAGAAAGTACTGCATACTGTATAAATTGCTTGAAAACTGCTCATCGGCATGAACAAAGGATGCATCATAGACCCACCAAACTCGAAATTTCATCGGATTTTTATACGATGGAGGATGCCTATAAACCTCCGAGACTTTTTATGGAACTGTTCGCTGTGATTTGTATTGAAACATCACATTATGTTGCATTTGTCAAGTGTGGTGTTGGCCACGAAGCTCCGTGGTGTTTCTTTGATTCCATGGCTGATAGGTTAGGTATGTAAACTAATTACGTTAATAACTAATCATCATTAATCAATCATGTGTTAAGTAATAGTGAAAAAAACTCCAAAATAACTATTAAAAACAGTGCCTTTAGTGATCACAAACTAATAATTGTAGATATTGATATAAAAAACAAACCCATTAACAAAAAAGTCACTTCAAAACCATCAATCTTTTTTAATAAGAATAAACTGAGAAAAGAACTGACATTTTTAAATATTCACTAAAATAATATTTACAGTGATATTCTGACTATTTCTGATAACTGCTCTATAAAAAAAGTCATCAAAATAAGAGACGAACTCTAAACCTTGCTAGATTAATTAAACTTCTTGAAATTTACAAAAAAGCATAATCTAGTCAACCAATTTCTCATCAATTCCTATAATCATTTCAATAAATTAGTGAAAAAAAGTGTTTAGAAATCAAAAAAGAAATATTATCAGGAAAAATTCACTAATGCTACCCCAAAAACAACTCTAAATTTAAAAGGGAGGAAAATTAACAATCAGCAAGGTATTTTTAAAGAATTCAATAATTATTTCCCTAATGTGGATCGCAATTTAGCAACAAGTCTCGCAACAAAAAAAATAATTCCCAGTGCAGTCAAAATTATGCTCCAGGTATTTCAAGCCTAGTGATTTAGATTCGAAAAAAGCTGCAGAATTTGATAATATTTCTCCAAATATTGTCACAAACTGGTGAAATCAGAAATTGCACCACTGATAAGTAGAATGATAAATGTTCCCTTTCTAACGGGCACAACACCTGACAAATCCAAATTTGCTAGAGTAAAACTAATATTCAGATGAGGTAAAAAAAATCAAATGGCGAATTATAGGCCTACTATTATAAAAAAAGTGCAGTGCCACTCTGATTGTATTTCAACTAAGTAAGTTAATAGTAAGGTTAATAGTTTTTATTGATATTGGAGAAATTCAGTCAATATATCTTTTTTATGATAAGTAGTAAAAACAAAAATAAATCAACAGTACAAAAAAATTTGCAAAGTCGAAATAGTGCACATGTTGGCAACACTGTAACCTGTCATCTTGTATTCTCATCTTAACGTAAACAGACTATACAACACAGATTCCTTACCTCATTTCGAGGTGAAAAGTTCCCATCAATGTATATTCTGAAATGCTTCACTTCTGAGATATAGGATGTCGAAAATCCGGAAAACATTTTTTTTCTTCAAAACTACTGAAGGAAAAAAATTGAAACTTGGTGCCCTGATCTAGGTTCATCAGTGTGATAATTTCATTTCATAGTGTGCAGGTGGTCATTCCCAGCCAAATCATTTTATTGTGATTAATTTCCGTAAAGCAGTGGCGTAGTTATGGTAGTATGTTGCCATATTTTCCCTCATATTTTCTTAAGACAAGCGAATTAACAAATGAGTTTTCGAAATCAGTTAAGCTCATCAATACTTGACCCAAAAGTCAATATTCTTAGGCACATGGAATCTGGAGGTTACTGAGATATTTGCGAAAAACTGAGAGTATGTCCTGAATATTTTGTGAAAAAATTTAAATATGGTGAATAATAGAACATTTCGGAAGGTCGTTTGTTCCTTAATACATCCTCAAAACCATTCACAAAATCTACGGTGGCCATTATCACCAGCATTTGGAACTATCAACTTCTGTCGGCGAAATGGATACAATTGTTGTTCATGTGGTACCCGGTTAACTGTTGAAAAAAAAATTTAAATTTATTTTCTTCAACCGGCTGCAACTGTACGCGCAACCCTAAGCTACTGCGAGCTGAGGAAGGCGTACTTTTCAACATATGTTGTCATGGAAACTTGTAAATTATATCAACCGAGTACAATGAAGAAATACCACGTTTCTTTTCCATTCCAAATTTTGTGTATGTTTTATGCGTTGACCAGTAGCGTACTTAATAGCCTACAACAAACTAGTCTGAAATGCTCCACTCTTCAAATAGTTATAAAAAATCAGCAGAAAATTTCTCAGGAAACTATGGTCACATACCAGCGTATTTACTACAACATTAATTAATAAGAATTGAGAATGGAAATCCTAAAAAGAATAAAATATTATTTGACCTCGAAAGTAGTTCATCAAAAGTGGTTCTTGGTACACGTGAGTTCAAGAAAAAAAGCAAGCTTACATTTTTGTCAGATTCAACATCTTGTTTCAAACAGATTGGAGATCAAGACTCAGCTTGAAAAATGTTCACTTTGAAATAATGTGTGGAAAAAATATATCGAGTTTGGAGGGGTAATTCAGACTCACACTCGCCATGTTTTTAATTCATCCACTATTCAAAACTATTCAGGAGGATGAAAATACTGCGGTATGTTATAACAAAATAGAATTATGTGACTGTGGCATACGGGAAATGATGTCTTTACATTTTTTACCAGATTCTTCCTCATGACATACTTTCAGTTTTTCGTAAATATTTCGGAAACCTCTGCATTCAGGAACATGGAATGTTATGACTTTTAGGTCGAGTATTGATGAGCATAACTGATGTGAAACACTCATTTGTCAATTCACTTGTCTAAAGAAAATATGAAGGAAAATATGGCAACATATCACCGTAACGAAAATCAAACACTATATCATTAAATTATCATATTGATAAACCTGATTTAATCGATTTTTTTTCAGACTTTTGTCACCCTGTATCTCAGAGGGGATGCATTTTAGGATATACATTGATGGAAACTTTTCACCTCAATATGAGGTACGAAGTTTATGGGTCATATTCTGACTCACCCTGTATGTTATGAGAATTTTTCATTCTGAGGATTCAAACTCTGTTCCACCAGTAAATGATAAAACTTGATAATATTTATGAATCAACTTATTATTAGTCTGTCATATTATTAGTAAATCCTCTGTTGTGATGGAATGAATAATTAAAGTAAATTTTTATTTGTAGGTGAAAAAAATGGTTTTAACATACCCGAAATGGTGGCATGTCCCGATATTTCTCGCTGGTTGTCTGATGAAACAATATGCAGGCAGTTGCATGAAGATTTTCCAGTAGATCGACACTTACCTGAACATGCCCGTCGACTACTATGTGATGCCTACATTTGTATGTATCAAAGCTCCGATGTGATGATGTACAGATAAAGGAGGTATATGTTTTTGAATTTTGTTGGTGCATTACGAATATCAGTCCGACCCTATTCAAAATTACCGAAAATGGTTGGGTGAGCTGGATAAAATACTAGGAAGATTCTTCTATTCATCTCATTGGAATTGGTCACTTCTATACTTTTGCTTGCTTTAAAGAACTTGATGAAATGCTCTTTATTTATATTGGTATATAAAATCAGAAGATTTATATATTACACCATGGATCATTAGTTGTTAGGTATCAGATTGATGGTGATGGGTCTTTTTTTTAATTGATGTTTTACTTACCTGAATTTGGCAGCTAAGTATTTATAAACCATATTCGTAGTAATGGTTAACATCCATCACAAGAAATAATCATGGAATGTCATCTTACGTAATTAACATAAGATTAAAAAGACACAATGAAAGAATTTTATACTAATTAAAGCAATATATCTGTGCATGAGATGAAGCTTGAAACAACGTAAATACATTTATTTTCTCAAAAACTCTAAAATTTGAGAAACAGTGGTTTAACGTGGAGTTTTATGTTGACTTCAAGAATTTAAGATAATAGTAGCATTCATGTCTTTGAAGATGAAAATAATTCATAATACACAACTTTTCACAATATTAACTTCAAATTGCTGCAAGAAATTATTCAATCAATTCGAATTCAATGGTATATTTATGGAATAATTTTCTGAAAAAAAAACTGGATAGAGCCGTATGGGTTCTGTATATAAAAAATTAAATGTAATGAATTTAGTATAAATATCACAAATACAAAATACTCACAAGTTCACAATCAATACTTGATCAAATATCCTCAACAGGCAGCCGTTTCTATCTATTGGATTTCATCAGCGCTGTGTAGACCGTTTTATGACCAATTACAACATATAAATTGGAGCACTTTATAGGGTTAGTGCCAACTAATATGGCAGCCTCATGTGTTAGGAACCCCTAATAGGTGTCCCACCATATTTAACTCGATTTTAAAGAATGTGTACCATTCGTATCATTAGCAAAACTGCAATAAGCCGGTACGAATTAATGGTGATCGGAGTTCTATAGTGTTGGCATTTGATACGTGTGAATAAAAAATTCCAACTTACACAAAAATTATACTGTTAAAATGCTAACAATTAATTCGACATACAGTGTTTCCTGTGACACTGAGTGTCAAAACAATTGTTAACATATATTTTTTGTGTGAATGTGAAGTTTTTATTTGAGTATATCGAAAATACAAACTCAATAACACAGTCGAATGGAAGTATTTTTGTACCTTCAAAAAATATAATGAACTAATACATTTTTCATATAAAACGACCTGTACTTGCAAACAATTAGAGAGCACCTTAGGTAAAAAATATTTTTAGAAGAACATCTTTGAAGCCAATAGATTTTGTAATTTGTGAGACCAATTATTATACTACGTCGATTTCAACATTCAAATTCTTGACACTGGATGGATGTAATATAGCAAAATTTTTAATAGGAAATGTAAAATATACAACTTTAGTTATCAGTATTTATTCAGCAATAGTTTTGAGTACCATCATATTAAAAAAATTTATTGATGCAAAAATTAGTGGAATGTCTTTTTCATATATTTTTTTGCTTAACATTCTAAATTTTATTGAGACAAAATCGAGTTAATGTACGTAATAATATGTTGGTATTGTTTCGTTTAATATTCAATTCTTTGTAGCCAATTCATTATGTAAGAGAAAAGTTTTTGATATTATCACCAAATGCCTACAAAAATTGTATTATGTATAATTTATAGTGCAACTTTTTTTAGTGAGGATATGAAGGTTTTTCTTACTAGTGAAGTTATATATATGTTATATATATATATGTTACTCACTAGTCCTATTATTATGCTCACTCGAAATGAAATGGATTATAAAAATTGAACTTTTGAGTTTTTTTCATGAATGTAAAGCGTTATGTGAAATGTGAAAACATCTTTAATTTTTGAACATATGTATTGTTAATGTGTGATATTTTTTTTTGCTTGCTCATCCGAACTTTTCAACTTTAGATATCAATTAAAAACACAGTGGCCTCCTATTTCTGAAAAAGTATATAGAGAAGTATTGTGTAGGTATCTATAGCTCATCAATGAGTCATGAATGGTCAAGAATGGCAGTTATGCTAAAACTACTGACTGATTATTTCTTAAGAACATATTAGTTATTGTTTACAGAAAAACACATAACCTGTGATTCAAAACAATGTGTTAATGTTGAAAACGTATTTATTAATTTTTTTGTTTGTTATAATCGTAGTTACATATGAGCTAATAGATGTTTATCTGGAAAATTTTCAATGGAGTTAGCAACTACTATAACTGTTGCTAACGATTTTTATCTTTTATTATTTCATACATTTTAGTTGAAAAATATTTTATGACTGTTAAGACCTAAAAGTTAATCAGTATTTTTAATGTTAATTATTGTATATAAATATATGGTACATGTTCAGATTTATTTCACACATCTAATTTAATAAAAGAGAATCAAACTAATAAACCATATGGTTCATTTATTGAAAAATGTTCAACAGCTTTGTTTCATTATTAGGCTATGGGCTGAAATTGAATATGTATTGTTAAGGAGCTTTGATGTGTTTGGTGAAATTTGCATCTCTGTGAAGGAGCTGTAATTTACAGAGGTATAGAATGTAGGGAATTCAAGAGGACAAGAAACGGAAGATATTGAGAGGATAATCAATATATTATGATGGTGTAGTGATTTACAATTATTTTCAATGAATTGAAGATTAAAAAGTAGCGACTTTCAAAAGCAGGAACGAACAATATTTCCTTCCATAATTCTAAAACGGTTTAATGTATCCATTGTATCTTTAATATGCAGAAGTAACATGTGACCACTTGCATTTCTTGTGAAGGGTAGTTATCTTACCAAATGTACAGCTCCTTAATGGTTTGAAGAGTCAATACTTGAGGGAAGACCATTAAACTAATTAATAATGATAGAATGGATTTGGTAAGTTAGTCTTCTACTTTAATCTATGCAATAGATATATTTGTATTATACAATGAGTTTAAACAACTCCCTAGGACCATTGAATTATATCTTGGAATCTTCACTTTGATTCAAATGGGGGAACACCTACGTATTCGTTTATGGTTATTATCCCAATTATCAGGGCAGGACAGCAGGCTGGGTTGCTTTTCATTATTTCTGAACTTGGAAAATTCGAGTAAGGGTGACCCTTAGTTTCTGGTCGAATGATTATTGGACCACAGTATATTTAGGAGCTATTGAGAAACACAATATCCATAGTAATAAATCGAGAACGTACCTACCGAAGATCTGACACACAGCTTTAAAATGCGCCAAAACAAAGCCACGCTACTGAAATCTAACGGAAATAGTTCATGAAAGAAGAAAAAAATATTGACACACCCGCGCCAAAAGAACATAAATGACCTGCCGGTGAAGGAAAGAACACCAAGACAATACTCGGAAACCAACAAGGACATTGAAAAGTATACAGGTGTCAATTCTAGCGAGCGGGCTGGCCATTCCATAGGACTTCGACGGCCAATCCAACGACCGGGGAAAGTATTATCCAAATAGTTTCTTACTTGTCTGGTGTAATGTGGTGATGCTCCATCTTTTTGGGATACAATATCCATATCGACTTCATTAGGATTCTCTTCGACGATTTTAATGATTAAAGGTTCAACAGTAGTTTCCAGCATATTCAAATACAGTTTCCCAATATTCCTGCCCAAACGTTAATGTTTTATCTAGATATTGGGTATTTCTCAGAAAACGTGAGGGTTGGTGTCACTCCAATAACGGCAATTTTGTATATGAACATTTCCGTTGAGAAAAAATGTGCATTTGTCACTGAAACAAATATTGTGGAGATAGGTAGGATGCCTTGCAATGGTTTCCGTCCTAATTTCGCAGAATTCTGTTCTTCGATCATGGTTGATTTTGTATGAATGATACTTATTCCTCTTCAACAGCTCCACACAGTAGAAGGACACACCTCACAAACATTCGCGACGGAAGAAATAGACTGTTGAGGATTTACTATCATCCCACCAATTATTTGAACTTGGTATTCTTCCAGAATGGACGGCTTTTGGTCATGTACACTGCCGGTAGTTGTAAATTTGGATAGGAGTTCCCTTAAATATTTTATATAGATCGGACGATTCGGGAAACGATCATTAAAAATTCTTTCGGTTTCGTGAAATCGCTTCGATTTTCTCTTCCAATGGATTTCACGTGGTACCTATTTACTAGGAAAACTGAAAACATAATAAGAATATTTTAACTGAACAATTCCTTGTATTGACATTTTTGTCAAACAATAACCTATCAAACATCGGGTTGTTGGGGTTGCCATATGGCAAAGAAAAACAAATATTTCTAGAAATATCATTTATGTTTGTATTCAGGTAATTATTGAATAAAACTAACAAAGTTTGAATGTGTATATAGGAGAGTTCAATGAAACAAATACTTCGTAAAACTGAAAAATACGTCTCTCCATACATTCCACAAAGTGGAAATTGAGGCAAGTATGTGTGGAGAGACAGGTATTTTTCAGTTTTACGAAATATTTTTTTAATTATTAAATGTTCCGCCACTTTGTAGTAGTAGGTGAAAAAGACCCCCCTTTTCAATTAAATTTTTTTCCCCTGATGGCGCCTAGTAGAAATTTTCATCTATCAATTTTACTCCAAAATATAGTATTCATGCATCAATTTCATTATCCCAAGTTTAAATTTTTTGAGTTAATCCGTTCGAAAAATAAAAGGGGGGACATGAAAGAAAACCACTGTATAAATATTGTTTCGTTATTTACATGTTTATATTAAGTACTTGCTTTGCAAAAAGAAATATTCAATTTTCCGTCAATAAAGCATAAATTGATTGATCGAATCAAACCATTATAAAATTTAATTTTATAAAATGTTTGTTATAAATTAAATTTAAAATTATGTGGCAAGAATTATTCTCGCAACTTTATATCATATAAAATTCAATAACTTAAAAGGTTTTTAAAAAGTTGATTTCATTTTGTACTTTTAATCATTAGAATTTGTAGGTGCACCAGGTGCCCAGCTTCGACACGTATCCCAGCTTACTAGGTATTTACATACATTTCAGGCCACGAAAATTGTTGACCAATTCGATGTTTTTTATAATTTTTACGGATTTTTCCGATTTGATTTATGTGAGTTTTAGAATTTTTTTTTCGGTATAGGGTCCGATCCCCTCGACCAAAACAGTCGGAAATTATTCCGAATTTTTATCCTTTCTCTATCTAGCCATCATAGGGACAGGTTGTTGCCCAAAAATGTATAAATGAACAAATATAAACTGAAACTAATTTTTTTATTATCAGATCATAAGTCTAACTACACAAATTTTAAAACTGTAAAACAATACGAAATATTAGTCAAAAAATAAAACAAAGTCCACTTAAGTAACCCTTTCGCTTGTAGCATTGAAAGTTTGCTATTCTGTAGTTGGCCTTCAAAATGTCCTAAATCAATTGTCACACTGATTTTCAGTCTTCGGTTACAACTACAGTAGAAGTTGAGAAAAATTATTCAACAGAAATCTGGAACAAGAATAAACTAATAAATAACTGTTTTTATAAAACTACATTTTTCTGATTTCTATGAAAGTGAAAGACAAAGTTCTATACAATCTGGATCAATGGCTTGATTAAAAAAAATCAGTTCTATTAATAAAAAGAATGCCAATTTTTGGTTTATCTTGAATACTGCTTTGTATCACTATTTCACTACAATCCACATCCCTTATTACCCATGTTTTTTTGCGAGATGAAGAGGGCTGGATATGACTGGCCAATTACAAACCAATGCAGAGTTAACATATGCCAACTTAATGCTATTGTCTATCTGAAGTACTTAATTCATTGGAACTATGCATCTTATGCTCTGCATGGCGGCTGCACCATAGTTGCACTGTAGCTTAACTGAACTATCGTCAAAATAATTTTCATAAACTATTAATAAGGTGAATTATAATCAACAAATATTTTTAAAAAGAACGTACACTATTGCAATGTTTCTGTTAAAGCTAATGCACCCACTCGATATTATAACAGGAGATGAATTGAATTTGTTTTTGATTTATTTCAAAGCTTGTATATCATCAACTCCGTACGCACTGAAGCCAAGTAGGCTCATTGTGCTCTGTCCGAATTTTAATTCATTGAGATAGGAATTACTAGTTGACATTTTCAGAATTTTACCATAAAAAATCATCACTCAGTAATGATTTACTGATTACAAATGAAACATCAAAGACCAAGAATGTCAGATATACTTTTCTAAATTAGATCTGCTGTGATGCATTTATTAATCATACTTGACTCCGTTGTGATAATAAACAAATACTAGTGCCTGAATAAAACAGTTTCTGCAATAGTGGTCTAAAAGAAACATTACCACATGGTGTAACAACCTACAATCCAAGATTGTATCAAAAAAAATCTATCAACACAATCAACAATATTAAAGTCTTGTAACTAAACTAATAAAGTGACTACTGTATCTAATATCTTATTGATAGATAATCTAATTATTCCATACACAATACATATTTTTATATTTTAAAATAATTTGTACTTTTGCTCTCACCAAAAGATTATTCAATACAATGCTTTCCATAAATCATTATAGAATCATTATGCACACCAAGTACAAATAGTGAAGATTCATTTAACAGATATTTACAGCATTTGATGCTATCAACATATGATTAGTATGACTCGTCTTCATCCATGATAAAATCACTTCCAAATCCGGAATCCATTGTGTACCTTGGGCTGTAAAAAATGCATTTGTTACCAGTCGTTCAACAAAACATCACAAATTGTATTTTTAAACAAAAATCTCAAGCGTATGAAGAAATTCAACCCATTTAGGTGAAAAAATTGCCTTTCAATCCTGTTTGTAATTGAACAGTGGATTTTCATACATATAATATCAAATTAATAATAATAAATATGAACAGTACCAGAAACTTACTGTATACTGGGCACAGTCTATTAGTAAATATGAAATTAGAAATTTAAATGAATTCAACTGACCTTTAATCAAACAATATTTTTTGTCCGATGTTCATAGTCTTGTGATGGGCGTGTTTATGTGTAGACTCAATAGGGGATTCACTATGCTAATGATTTAGTCATCACAGTAAGAGGAAAATTCAAAAGCAAAGTCACAGGGCTTATGCAAAGTGTCATAAGCAAAATTTTAATATGGGTAGTTAAGGAGTGGCCCCTAGTAAGCTCTCAAAAAAACGATCATATTAGCAAGAAGTTCTGTTAAACACCTCCCACTTCCAAGTATAATTTTAAGCGGGAAAATGAGTTATGAGGGATAGAAATTTCATGTGACTTGAAAGGACACTATTCCAGATCAGGTCCGTTCTTACTCTGACAATAAGACATAAAATTTAAATTTGAAAGTGGCATGTGTAGCATCAAAAATCAACCATGCCAAGTGGGATGAAAAGTTCAAGATGCAGAGGCTAAAGAATAAAACATATAAGAAATCATAAAGCCTTCTCACTCAAAATTACTTTGAACTTATTTGAGAATATTAGAACATCAGCAGTTTCCCAGAAACTTTGTTGTACCAATACTTTGCTCTCTTATACCTTCAGTACACAACTGTAATTTACTTATATATTTTTTAAGATGATTATGTATAATTTCACAGCACAACACAAGTGATAAGTCACTCTGGTGCTTGCTATCTCTATACACAATCTATACATCTTTATATCTGTACATCAGAACTATAAGACACTATGTCACATAAACAAAAAGAGTGGTAACAGGCCAAAAACCATTTTATTGCTTCTATATTTGTGTGCATCAACTTTACAAATTATCTCTTAATTTTTATTATAAAAGCAATAGGTTATATAGTAAAGCAATAGTGTTATATATCTCTAGAAAGGGTATTGAAAGGTAGATATGGATACATATAAAACTCATTTTCTCAAAAAAGTGAAAAAGTCTTATGGTTCCGATGTACAGATATTTACTGATTGTTAGATGGTGATCATGATTTGTTAGGCCTTTGTTCTTATTTTGTAATTTTGTGTACATAATAAACAATAACAAACTAAAATCAGAGAATATTTCAAAAAAATTGATCGTTTTAAATTTATAAACTTCAGTATACATAAGTAAAATTACTGTAACTCTAAAGTAATCAATAATAATAATACTGAAAACATACATTTTTTGTTGGAAAATTAATTTTAGTCTAAAGGAGTAAAATGTGAGCCCCCCCCTCCCTTAACCTTTGAGTCAACTCACTTGATGGCTCTGCATGTAAAGAAGACAATCCTTTTGAGTTTCTTATTGTAAAAGAAGTAATTAAAGCTCCACAAACAACCATCTTCGCCGAACGGATCTGATGCGAGATCAGGGTTGTACGAATAAATATCACAATTTTCCAAAGAGATTTCATCATCTATTGCAGTCCAAATTGAAGGTCCCAGAAGGCGATACTGCTCACCTGCTGTCGCAGCCAGATTAGTGTCAATTGCATTGCTCACCCATTGTCTTGATGGTTCTTTGCTGAATTCATGACTCTGAAACAAAAAAGTTCAAATGACAAATGTTTCACAAAACATGTTGATTGTTTAATATAAAAAATTCAGTTTATTACAACTGTTATTTGAACTGAATAATGATTTGGTGAGTCGATAGGTAAGTTGTCACTTCCTAAAGACTTTTTTGAGGACATGTTCTACAGATAACTTTCCTATTTTTTCATTATATAATCCACAGAAGACATTGTGAATTCCTTTGTAATTGAAACAAACATACTTCAGTTAAATCTCAGATCAATGTGACATAAGAGTCTAGTATTTTATTGACATAAGACGTTTGTAAACAAAAGCATAATGACCATATAACATGCCAGCTGTGGATAATAGTTATTTATTGTATGAGTGATTCATATGCTAATAAGATATGAAATCCAATACAAAATTTTATCCACAACTGATATGTTAGATATATACCCCAATGCATTTCTTAATTTGAGGTTTTCTTTGACGTTTATGACAGTTGCCAAAGTTAAGATATAGAAAAGAAGTAACTTAATAGCTATTTATATACCAAGTGCGTTATATAAATCCTAACGCTCGGAGGGTAACATTCACCCGAGGGCCTTTGGCCCGAGGGATGAATGGTGCATACAAGATTCTATTTTTCACGAAAAAATTATTTTTTTATAATGTAAAATCGATTTTATAATCGGTTCATGGCTCCTAGCATTTTTTTTCCAATTTTCTTCTCATTGTAGGCATGGCATTTGTTGATATATTGACGTTTGTTGAATACTGTCATCATCATATTTAGTAAATGTCATTGCTGCTTTCTTCATGATGTAGTCTTATAGAAATGATAGAAATGAATACGAATTTACTCAAGAATATCATAGAAAATGTAGCCAAAGCTGCGAATAATTTATTGCCGGAGAAACCCAGACTCGTATACGACAAGGATTATGAAGTATTCAATCAATGGAAGTTAAATGCACATTGAGGAGTTCATCATTGGTCAACTCACAGGACTTCAAACTTGGTACTAATTTTTCAGGAACATTTGAAAATTGTAATTTCTATTTGAGAGAAAATAATTAGTCCATTTTTTTATGTACAGTTATGAATAAAAATTTTTGCACTTCCGGGACTAAAGTGTCAACTTTAGTCCCGTATAACAGGGACCAAAATGTATCTTTTAGTCCCTAGGGAGATAAAATTGCATTTCAAATTTTGTTGACACTGTTGCTATAACTTACCTATTGAGTAATCCAAGTATCCTGTTTATAGAACTCATCAAAATTAATAATTGTATTAATATTGAAAGTTATACTACTGGGAAGTGCAAAAAATAGCGTATATGCCTCAGGACTAAAGAGATATTTTATCCCTTACCTGATTATTGGCACTCGGGCTCTATGAGCCCTCAGGCTAAACACCAAGTGCAGGATTAAAACATCCACTACAGAAAACAACATTTAGCGGGCGTTATGATTCATAATGACATCCATAAGTTTGTAAACAAAAGCATTATGCCTTTATAAGATGCCTATTTAATATATAGCTGAGTGAAAATTTTCATAAAGCATACACCTACTGAGAATAAGTACTCATATTGGTCATTTAAGAGTGGAAAAGTATATCTTCTTCATATTCCACACTGTAGGAATATCCACTGATGAAAAATGCTTTTAAAGGTTTACCACTGACAAAAAAAAATTAAGGGAGTCACGTATTTGAATTTGAATGAACCTGAAATTATTTCTTAATCAAAAAATACACATTGATTAATTTGTTTTAATGATCTTTGCTTGTACTGTAATTTTCTCTGTAAGATGGCAAACACAAAACTTTTTTTGCCTTCTCACAGTAGACAACTAAATTGAAAAAGTGAAAAATATATACCTACCTATATAACATTAGAATGGAATCTGACAAAAATGTTATTTCTGATGTGAGATTCCTTATAGTCAATGCCACTAAGTTGTAAAAGAAGGGTACGTATATTAGGCATAAATGTGCATTATATGAACTTGTATATGAACAAACAGCAAAATTATCATGGCTTATTGGAATGGATAAGATAAATGATTTTCTTGGGCAGGTAATAAATAAATCCCAATGAGGAAATTGGTAAATATTTTCTTTAGATAAGGTTTATTGCATTAATACCAAGATATATTAGTGATTTGGATTGAAACAAGTTACCAGCTAACACTACTGCATTTAATGTCAAAGTACAACATATACTAAATAACAGGTTTGTTTTTGGTTTTTTCCAATATACTCACCTTTACATCCATGAAATCATAATCAGGAAAACAGGAGTTCAGAGTAGCAATCAAATAGAACAAAGTTTTGCGACTGATCGTATCACATAATGGACCTTCTTCATCTCCTGAGATACTTCTACTGTATTGAGAATATCCAGGAGAAATTCCTTGTGGGGGAGAGAGTGCTTGTAGATCACTAGGATGTACACCTTCAGCATTAAACCGTTTGTAAAGGGCTTTATCTCCTCCGGCCATTTTACACGAGTAACTTTCTATGCGCCCTATTATTTTACTATCACCAGTCTGAATAAAAAGAGCATTATTTATAGCCTCGAATCTTGTGCTTTCAAGAAGCTTCATGTTTATTACCCCAATGTTTGAAAATATCACTTGTCAAAGTAACTTATGTTTTTATTTATATGGTAAGCGAGCAGAAAGCTCTATTTTTAAAAAAGTTCTTGAACATAGCTGTCGGGTGTATGAATATTCCTTTTCTTTTTGAATGAAGGAGACTAACGGCAGGCACAAGGGTATGTCTTACAGATCTTTTGTCTGATAAGTAATTTGGGTACATTACAAACAGGCTGTTAACAAAAAATACTACTATTGAAGTAGTTCCAATTAGTCTCTACAAGTTCACCGTATTATTACACAAAGAAATTGGCCTTGCAAAAGGACAAGTTGGACGAGTCCACTTTTTCTCAATTAATATTGCGTTATTCCACTTTATCACTGTTCAGATAATAGTTCACACACCATTTTAACACTATGACAAGACACAACACAGTTAATTAAATTATTAATCAAAAAATTGTGATATCTTTTGTTTAGAACCTTTTATTCGTCTATAAACAATCTATTACAAACAAAAGGTCAACTTCAAACTTCGCTTCTGGCTTGATGCTTTGATCAGTCATTCAAATTGACATATTATCAAAAAAATGCCAATTAATGCTACATTCACATGACGGTAATCCGCGTTTGGTCTGATGGCGTATTATTTTCTGATTGGCTATTTGTTCAAAACGCTATCCCTATGCAAAAAAAAAGATTTGACAAATGAATAAACAAAAATAAAATGACAAAAATAAAAATTTTGAATTTATACTTTGCAGTACAAAGCAATTAAAAATAATTCATATAATATTGCCAATGTACGAAGGCGTAGAAGCGCCAGATGTAGTGATTTTTTCTAATTCCCAGATAAATCTGTCTATTAGACAGTTATTATAATTGACAGATATAACCCACTAAACATGGTACATAACAAAAATATTTTCTAGATATAACTTTTGTGCAATTTGTGATATTGGCAAACTAACATTATATTAATGTCATCTTGACGTTTCCAACACAGTGTTTTCGACTATATGTTTATGTAACATCAAAAGGGTCCATTCAATTCATCATAAAGTATCCCATCATAACATCAATGGAGAGAAATTTCAAAGTATCATAATGCTACAGGATCATAATCGTAACATACAGAATACGTATTAATTCACAACGTAAAACATCTTAACGTACTTTTTCATAACGTAAAAGTTCATTACGTACTTTTTCATAACGTAAAAGTTCAAAATATACTGTATAGAAACGATATCAAATCATATCCGTAAAGCGTCACAATCGCATTGTATCACAAAGTCAACGTATCATAACGCTACAGGACAGAAATCGTATTGAACAGAATACGTACTCGATCATATCCGTAATGAGTAGAATACGTAATATTTCAGAACGTAAAGTTTCATAATTTGGATGCGCGCGCATCAAGGCTGTCTCACAATAGCTTACCGTTATTATAGTCGATGCGCTGAATAAATATTTTCGAATCGGAATAACTACTAGTAGAGTATGTACTTGGCGGAAGTTGAGCATACTTCTCTATCAAATTGAGAAAGATGTTACAACTCGGAATCAACAGAAATCGCGATAAAAATTGCAAGCTTTCATAAGCCCTATCTATTCGGCTGAAATCAGTGAATGCTATTACTGTTAATCATATTTAATATTACAGCATTTAGTATAGATTACAATAACCATAATAATAATAATAATTCCTAATTATTTCTCCAATTAAAAAGCACCAGCGTTTCTATGTTTGGAAATCGTAAACATGAGTAGAAATTGGTTGAAGTCTTTTACTTTGACTTTTTCTAAGAACACCAAAATTATACGCACTAAACATGATACATAACAAAAATATTTTCCAGATATAACTTTTGTGCAATTTTGTGATATTGGCAAACTAACATTATATGAATGTCATCTTGACGTTTCCAACACAGTGTTTTCAACTATATGTTTATGTAACATCAAAATAATGTAACCAATAATATTCATTAGATAATATATATAATGTTGATTATATGTTGCCCAGATATGTCTTAGACAGAGTAGTTATGTTATTTGTTTGATATTTTTGTCTAACCTTCTCAAAACATTACTGACATGTGTACAGGGAGCCTTGAAATTAATATTATCTTGAAGGTTTCTTTAATGTAATTTTTGGGTAATGACCACGTCATGATGTCATTCATATGACATTTCAACATAACTAAAAACCTAATCATATCATTTTTTTAAGTTACGTAGATTTTGAGTTTTTGTCGACATTTATGATATATGTTGTTGTTATATGGTTAGAATATTACCCAGTAAATATGAAATAAATATATCACTGACGCCATCGTTCATTTTATCCTAATTATCATGGCGGTCATGGTAGGAGTTTTGAGTTCATAGAATTAAAATATAATTCAAACTACTCAAAAGTGATTGGAATCAATAGGATTGCAAAACTCATAATTTTCATGGTAAGATTATGATTTTCCACTACTCCATCCACTAATTGTTATTTTATCATTTAGGTTACGTAGTGAATGTAGTGATATCTACTATTTAGAGAGTATCTACATATGATGCTATGAATATTAGAAAAGCTATCAGTTGTGGTTCCTGCTAATCAGATATTGGACAGTATGGAAATGGTTGCTGACATCTGGAGCTGTGTCAAATTATTTTGAACCGATTGATCAAGGAATTTTTGGAACTGAAACCAATGAATTTAGCTTGCTAAAACAAAAATATTGTAAGTGAACTCAAAATTATATATTTTATACAGAGTGTTCTGATCTTTCTTAATTTCATTAATCTATGATAATATTAACGTTTCTTGAGATTGTAGAGAAATCACTTGAATTGTTTAATACAAATTATCAATAAACTAACTGCATTTTCTCGTTCTTTTCAGTTTGGTAGTGTCCTTTCACATTCCTCTATCAGTTTTGATGTACAAACTGGTACTTCTTTAAAGATCAGATTACAAAAACTTAATTAGCAGTTGTTGTTTCCGAACTAATCGAAGATGAGCCCTTCTGGACTGGGCAAAGAAAAAAATCCAAAAGTTTTGAATTGATAATTATGGACATACTGAAACGTAAGTTATTATTTTTCTTATATTATAAAGATTAATATGAGTTTTCAGTGACTGTAATGACTATATTTTCAGAATATGTAAAAGATGTTTGCAGTTCAATCACAGATGAAGACTCATAGTGATGGATTGGATGACATTAGTAGAGCAGAAACTAAAAAGAAAGGAGAAGTGACCGAGACAACAACCATATAATTATTGATTCAGTGATATCTGTTTTCATTCAATATTATTCTTCTAATAACACTTAACTTTGGTAGATCTTTCAATAAATTTTTCATCTGATTCAGGTGATAAGTCATATTATTAGGTACTTTGGTCTGTTCATAGTGATTCAAGATTATATTTTTTATACTGCTGATTTTAATTTAATTGTTAATGATGTAACTGTCTTGTTTTATAACGCTTTATCCATGAGATTTTAATCATTGACAATAAAGTTTTTTGATTGATTGGTATGTTTTACATCATTACCCCCTTATATACATATTTTATTTCCTAGTATACTTGGTGGAGCTTATACTCATTGTTTACCAACATTTATTTTTCTACACTTAAAGTTGTATTTCTGGAATTTCAATCGCCACTCTTTGGTAGATGAATAACTTTGTTAATTGCTATTGTTGTCATTCATCTACTGAAAAGTGACTACTGAAATTCCAGAAATATACCTATAAATATAGAAAAAAGTGTTGGTAAACCATGAGTATATGCTCCACCCTGATGTTACAATGTTACATTTTACAAATGTTGCATCGATGTTTTGAGTAACATTATATGTATGTAATGAAGTCACATTAAAGTTACGCAAAATATGATACATTTAACATTGTAATATTTAAAAGAGGCACAAAGGCATATGGACGCAACGTATCTGTAACATCAAGCATATCTATGAATAACATCACCAAGTCACAAAGTGGTATAACAGTTATGTTTTGATGTTTACTGGGAAGTGTCTAATAGACAGATTTATCTGGGGATTATACTAATTCCCAAATATAAGTGTCTAAAAGACAGATATTATAATTGACAGATGTATAAGTGTCTAATAGACAGATTTATCTGGGAATTAACTAAATTTTTAAGGTATTTCGGTGTAGGTAATTTGACTCATGTCGACCTACTGAAAAATAGCAACGTCGCTTTACACTTGTCAATCTGGTGGTCGGTGGATCAGCGGTCTAAGGCACAGGCCGTTCGAAACTCCAGCATAGCGATAGTCGGTTCGAGTCCGATGTAGGTACGAGAATTTTTCTCAACTACTTTATATCGGATCGATAGGAGACCGCATGCCTTGTTGAAAAGCAAGTGTATTGTGAGTTGTCTAGATGCCAATCTCGTCTAATGCTAGCTTGGAGTGCACACCGACCACTCGAGGTGGTGCTGTAGGTTATCCGGGTTTTCCTACAGCTGAAAAGTGAATACATCACCTGGTACATCAGTAAGTCGCCCCGGAGTGCCACGGCAAATAATAATAATAGCCGTCCTCTACCCGCACAGGCTATGCCTTTGGGTACACTCAACGAGTGTTTATGAGGGGGTATTATTATTTTTATATTATTATTATTATTATTATCTTGTCATTTGCTATGTATGTCACTCGTCTTTTTTGTCATCCGTTGACCGTTAACCGCTAAAAAGGTTCAAATAAGAAATAGGTTTCGTTGAAAATATCGTTTGACATAAGAAGCTTTCATTCCGGTTTTGAATTACTACAGAAAAATTCTTATACACGCTTGTTATTCTACCAGTAGTACCAGTGAATGCTTAGTAAGAAGTATAAGCTGAGCAATGTTAACGAGTGTGGGCTTCTTTCGGTTTCGTTGAAGTTTGCATTATTCAATAGTCAACGTATGATAAATATTCATTACTTTACATACATACAGGATTGTCGATAAACGTCGAACAGAAATAATTCAACAGCTCCTTACGACTGCTGAATCTGTTGAATTATTTCTGTTTGACGTTTGCCGACAATCTTATAGTATAGGAAAATATGCGAAAGGCTAGATTATTTTTATAATCAAATTTCATTTTGGAATCTATTCCCTTTCGTCAAATATTCCCAGTTACACATGAAAATATTTTTCATAAAATCCTACAAAATCTTAGTAACAAATTTATTTTTAGATTATGAATCTAAGCACGTTGCCATTTAATGAGACCAAAATGAACTATGACGAGAGATTATCATCTGTCTAATAGACAGTTCATATCAGTCTATTAGACAGCTAGAGATACTACCAGTCTATTAGACAGATAATATACGAGTCTAATAGACACATAATCAGCCCTATGCTGTATCACTTTCGTTAAAAATAACGGCACCGTTATCCGACGACATTTCCGTTATTTTGCTATTGCTTGGTAATAGCAAAACAACGGAAATGGTGAATAACGGTGTTTTTTTTTTATCGGAAGTGATATAGCATAGGGCTGAATATATCTGTCAATTATAATAACTGTCTGATAGAAAAAATCACTACATCTGGCGCTTCTACGCCTTCGTACCAATGACATTTGATTAAATTTCGTACCTATTTTTCCTTATTCGATAGTCGATACTCTCGATTCCTATTCAATAAAAATTCAACTGTTTAAAACGACCAAACTTCAAGGCAATTGAAGAGAAAATGACATTTCACCTACGGGATTTTATTAATAACCCTGAGTTCACCTGGAAATCTTGCGTCTACGGGCAGAAAAGTTACAAATATTATTAGTTGAAATTATTAACCAACTCAACCAAACGGTACGTGAATAAAATAACCATCAAAACTTGTATAAATCTTTCAAATTAAACACACCCTCCACTACTATTTTAATTGGTCCATGCGGATCGCCTATAAGTAAGTTTGGTCGATTTAAATTTGAGCCAAACTGTCATTTTAGGTAATATACACTGCACGCGAACGGCGATTAGTCCGGTCAATTTAGACATTCGAAGTTACCTAAATTCCCACCAAGCTGAAAATCGGTAAGATTGTTTAAAATATCATTAAAAACAAAATTTGAAAGTTCCCCATCTTTCCCCTGTAAGGAAAAAATTTTACCATAAAAATATTTCAAACAAAAATTGTAGACCATAAAATTATCTACAAAAAATTAATTAATACTTTTTTTTCTACGAGCCACCGTTTTTGAGATATAACGATTCAAAAAGTTGTAAAAGTTGTAATCGTCATAATATGCACACGTTTCCTCGCCACCTATGAGGTAGTGTACTTAGCGCGTTTTATTTTTTTTGTGGTTTCCTCAGTAGGCCTATTCCACGGGTCAGTTTTGATCCTGTTTAATTTGAAACTATTGAAAAATAATGGATATTAGCAGAGATTGAAAAGATAAAAGCAATTTAAGTTAAAAAAAGTAGTGGAATTTAATCGTCCGAGTCGTAACTTTCAAAATCTTCTTCTTGTTCTTCTTCTTGATCTTCTTGTTCTTGTTCATCTTGTTCTTGTTCTTCTTGTTCTTGTTCTTCTTCATCTTCATCCTGAGTGCATGTAAACTGCGTTAATAGCGATGGATCGCATGTTGCCTCGTTGGATTCAATATTAGAGCACAATCGGCCTTGACAATGTGTACATGCCGGAGAACAGAACAGTCCGACTTTTTTGCAACCACATTTAGCACTGCATCCCTTTTTGCAGTTGCAGAAAATCGAGTTCAGCAGTTTTTCCGGTGCAGGTGGAAGTAAAGTGTGCACTGGTTCTAATAAATTGTTGACCAACTTCCAACCCCAGTCTGTAGGGTCTAGCAGATAACCAAGCCACACTTGAACTTGGTAATATACCCTAAAAAGATGTTGATGAGCAGCAACTGATGAGGTTGGAGGAAGACAAGCTAATTGTACTTGTTTTGTACTTTTAGTGTTTTTAAGGAAACATGCATATCTATACTTATCTAAGCAGGTAGTTTTTTTAGGAGCTCCGTACATAGAAAGAAGAAAGCGAATGCCGTTATTAATAATTTCTTGTCGAGTAGAACTACTATTTTTAAAAACTTCAGCACATTCAATTAAATTTTGTTTCTCAAATAGTTTGAAGACTGTTATTTTACTCCTCCTGTAAAATGCAGACAGCCAGTTATTGCGTGTAAAAATAGTACATGATTTTGACACTTTGCAAAAGTAGATAAACTTTTTGATGAATACATTTCCGATTGATGTTGAGCTTTTCCTGGTTTTAAGAAGAAAATAGTTTTTTCAGTTGGAGTTCGAGCAGTCAGTAATACGAGTAAGTTTATATCTTCACCAACAACAATAGTTGTATTTGTCAAATTGAATTGCTCAATTGCTGTTTCAATTATCAATACATCAGCATCATTATTAGCTTGTCTTACCAATATATTTTCCGTAGTAAATCTTTCTTTCAACATTGAAATGAACCGAGACTTGTTGTGAGTATTAGAAAGAAATTTTTGTTGGCTGGTTGGAACTGTCATATTTTCATCAAATAAAATATCAATTGATGAAGATGTTGCTAAAGTTCGACGACGCTGTTCTGCAGCTTTGGTATTTCTCGTGCAATCATTATAGCCATCAAATACGACAGTAACTCGGGAACCAAAATGTCGACGTACATACTGTACGTATTTATCTAATATAACGTTGAATATTTCTTCACTATCCCATACAACGCGATGTAGTAAGTATCCTCCGTCAATGATGTATGTCGCATTTGTGTTGTTAATATCAAAGTCTACCTTTTCGAAACAATCGTAAATTGCAGACTTCTGTGTTTTACGCATCCCGATGTCATCAAATAACCATAGAGGGTAGGGAGATAGTTCATATTCAAAAGAGTTTTCTATTTCATCTTGAAATGCTGCAGTAATACTCATGCGTTGGAACAACCTAGCCATGCACACAATTGAACAGGGGACAGATGTTTTCTCAAGGTTTCAATGGCGAATAAATTAAGGGACTGGGCTTCATTTTACCTGATATTCTTATAGTTATAACTTATGTATATTTTATATTAGTAGTGTAAGTTACAATAACGGATAGAAAAATATTTTAACATATATTAGAACTATAGAGATGTATATATACGTGGCGTACTCATGCATATTATGACGATTACAACTTTTACAACTTTTTAAATCGTTATATCTCAAAAACGGTGGCTCGTAGAAAAAAAAGTAATAATTAATTTTTTGTAGATAATTTTATGATAAAACTTACCGTTTTGCTGAAAATCGCGAAAAACTCATTTTTTTTACCTTTGACCTTGAATAAAATTTTTTCCTTACAGGGGAAAGATGGGGAACTTTCAAATTTTGTTTTTAATGATATTTCAAACAATTTTACCGATTTTCAGCTTGGTGGGAATTTAGGTAACTTTACTCTTATTTTTTGGTCTAATTTGACCGGACTAGATGGAACAGTCCGTAGTTATAATCTGTTTTGTTTTGTAGTTGGAACTGACATTTATCAATTTATTATATAATTAAATAAATATGTTTCTTTATTCGATGAAAACTTATATAGCAATATTATTTGTATAGTTCAATTATTATTGTAGGTAAATAATTAAAATACGAACATGAATGTTTGCATGACGCGATCGGGTCTTTAATAATGGAGAAAACTCTGACTCTGAAAAACCGGAAAATTATGCATTTTTTGTATTCAAACCCCCTTAATTTGCTAAATTGTGTATGTACTTGATGTGTGTACAAAACAGGCACTATCGTACCACAGTTTTTCATTAAATCGACGATAGCCTTAATCATTTTTTTAAATAATTGAAAAATGGCATCTACAACAAAATCTCATTCAACATCAGGAAGTTTTGTCGGTAGAAATCCAACAGGACAGCTTGAAATCCTTTAAATTCGAACGAGCGACTACCTACATAAACGTTTCGTGCTTTTCACAGAAAGAGCATGTGCGAAATTGTTCTTGTAGAAGGTTTGCCGATAATCTGAACTCTAAAGGATATGAACCAGTTAACAAGCAGTTACTGTACACGGATGTTAGGAAAATGTATCGTCATGAGAAAACATTGTTCATTTTTTTTACAAAAATGGAATACCAATGAGCTGAAAACACAAATGGATAAAAAAAAACAAATATAGGTATTAGTCCATTAGATGTTTTCAAAACACTACTTTTCCCTTTCAAAACAACTCAAGTGCTCATTCTCTTCGAAGATTGACGCTGAAGTTAACATTTAACACTCATGGCGTATTGTGCTGTTGATGGCTTCGATAATTGCAAGTGCTTCAACGTAAACACATTCTTTGAGCTAGTGCCATAGAAAAATGTTCAGTGCGATAAGATTTGGCTACCTAACTGGCCATTTAACCCCCGTACTACTTGACGAAAATATGTGTTTTATATTGTTGAACTGAGAAAGACATCTTCTCTCATAATTAACTCAAAAATATGACAAGTCATTTGAATAAAAAAAGTCGATGTGTGAGTCTTTGACAGGTTTTAACATGTGGAAAATTGGAATAAGTCATTCAATGGCTTTCAAAAAAATATTTAAAAATTTAAGAGGTAAGTTACGGTTTTTTCAATAAGTTTCAGGGTCGCGAGTAGTTGGTTAAACCGCTCGGTAAAGTATCCACGAATGTCCCTATTAGAATAAAATTTGACAAAATCAACAGACTAGCTATTGGTTTATAGTTATAGAGAACCAATGAAAAAAATTATTAAATTTTTTTATAAAGAGTATAATGTGTGAAACTGCTCTGCAAGTAACATTGTCAAAGTGGAAAATTGATAGATAGATAGAATAAGTTAAGTTATATGGGCGAACGGAGCCATAAGCATGTAGGCCTCTCAATCGGGCCAGTTATGCACCCACCACTGCTGGGAAATGGTTCAGTTTTGAAGGTAGCCTATCTCGCAAGCGAACGAGGCAAGCCTTCTAACCGATACCTTCGTCACACTCTCCGGGTTCAGTACGTTGCTCCCGAGGTGTGCTTCACGTATTGCTGCCACTGCCGGGCATTCCGTCAGGAGCCCTGCTACTATTCTGATTTCCTTTTTGCTCAGTGTGAGCAGAGTCTTGGTCCTCCTAGTTAAAGGGCCTTCGATGTGGAGTTTCGATTGCCTCATGCCCGGTGCATCTTTCCATGCATCTTGGAATTTTATTTCCAGGATTTCCTTCATGGTTGAGACGCTCCATGATCTAGAAACTCCTAGGATAGGTCCTGGACCAATCGTTGGGCTTTTCGCACCTTGTCTGGCCAAATAATCAGCCTGTTCGTTTCCAGGTACTCCCAAAGTAGCTTTACTTTATTGGCGACAGATCGCCTTTGCATCGATGCATTCAGACACCAGCAACGAAGTGACTCTATATGATGTAAGAGCCTTGATCGCCGCTTGGCTGTCGGTGCATATCGTGATTTGCTGGCCGCAGTAGCCTCTGTTGAGATTTTCTCTTGCACAGGCGAGTATGACAAACATTTCTGCCTGAAATACAGTAGCAAAAGTTCCCAGGGCGTAACTGAGTTCCGCTTTCGGAGATTGCCCGTATACCCCGGCGCCGGCTGACTTATCCAATGACTGACTGCGGCCTTTTGCTGAATCGTATGGCAAACATTTCTGCCTGAAATACAGTAGCAACTGTCACCCGGCATTTCAAGAAGGGGACAATCCCTTACCATCTGATTCCATAATCGAGAATGTCCATACATTCTCTCGCTCCGCCATTGGTTAGAACTTCTTAGGCGAGCTGCAGCTTTGCGGGCATCATCTTCGATAAGGAGGTACAACTGGTACAAGGGGGGCAGTCCTGTGAGCGTCTCCAGCGCCGACGTAGGTGCCGTCCTCATTGCACTTGTTATTGCAAGACTTGCAAGTCTTTGTACCCTATCTAAGTGGTTTTCGACTTGCCGGATGCGCCGTACGTAATCATTAGGCGTATGAGAGTTGTGCAGATCCAATATAGAATCTTGGGGCTGAGCGCCCACGTATTGCCAAATGCCCTTCTGCATGCCCAGAAAGCAGCTGTGGCTTTCTGAATTTTATGATCTATATGCTCGTTCCAGTTTAGCTTTAAGTCAAGGATGACTCTAAAGTACTTGACTGAGCTTTTATAATAATAATGATAATAATAAATATACTTTATTGTCATAAAAAATGTCTTTTTGTCGACAAAGCATGATATACTGGATATTATTGTATTTGAAAAAATTATGGAATTAAATTTAAAACTTGATAGTAAAAAACTAACAACGATAAAATTTTCAATACATATATTTTGTCAAAACATGGAATAAATAAAAACAAATTAACGTATATAATATATAACTGTTCACACACATGTATATACAAACGTTACAATCTTTTATGAAATATTTGCACCAAATACGAAACAACACACTGAGTTTCATTCAAATCGTGGGAGATATGAGAAAAATTATATCTGAAAATTTCAGAAAGAGTCATCATAAAATTCTTGTAAGCTGGTAATATGGCCTGGTGTTCAATAGTTCCTTGATAGTTTTCCTGAACATTTTCATATCTATTTGTCCACCCCTAATATAGTTTGGTAGGTGGTTATACATTATAACACCATTATAATACAAGGAATCCCGCACAAGAGACGTGCTGGGAATAGGTAGCTTCAGACAATCAGTACTGAGGCATGTGGCGTAAATCGATTGAGCATTGTGAAATTTTGAAAAGTGTTTCCTCATCAAACATACGGTCTCTAAAATGAACAGAGATATGACTGTCAAAATTTTGTTCATTTTGAACAATGGCCTACATGAGGTTTAACATTATAAATAGATCGTATGGCTCTTTTTAGAAAGTAACTGTATTGTAGGGACCTTCCAGTGAGTTGAACATCTGGGAGGTCCCCTGGTTTGCGTTTTCAGGGTTTACACTGAGTCTCACCAAATGGCACCGTTCATCCACCCCGTCGAGAGCCCTTTGTATCGTGTCCCTGGTGATCGACCAGAATGACAATGTCGTCAGCGTAGGCCTGAGTGTAGTAACCCAGATCTTTTATTTTTACTAGGAGGCCATCCACCACGAGGCACCAAAGTAAAGGGGGCAGGACTCCTCCCTCCCTGCGGACAGCTCCTCATGGGTATGGCCTCGTTGGAGCTACTTCTAAGAGTTGCTCTGGCTAGTCTTTGGGACAGCATGGCGTGAATCCATGTTATTACGGTTCGGTTCACGCGTCATTCCCTTGTTGCTTGACACATAGAGTCAAATGACGTTTTGTCAAATGCCCCTTCTACGTCGATGAATGTACTTAGCGTGGCGCCGCCATGCTCTAACCCACCCTCAACTCTATGGGCGAGTCGATGGAGAGCAGTCTCCGGGTCCTTGACAGTCTGGTACGCGTGCTGGAGGTCGCTAAGCGGGTTTTGCTTCAGCACCTTCTCGTATGTATCTGTTCACCAGTCTCTCAGTGAGGCTTTGAACGCTTTTGCCAGAGTGTAATTAATCACTTTTACCAGGCTTGGGAATGAAGATAATTTTGGCTGTCCTCCATACCTTCGGAACATATCCGTATGCGAGGCAACTGCGGAATATCTTCAGAAGATGGGGGATTAGGATTTCTTTGACCTTTTGTAGTATGTCTAGAAAAATACCATTATCACCCGGAGAATTGAAAGGTGAAAAAGATTCAATGGCCCAGTCCACTCTTTCATAAGTTATCTTGTAGTCGACCTTTGTTTTGGGCAGTACAGTTGGCTGTGGCTTGGTTGCTGCAGTGTTACTGCCCGGAAAATGAACTGAGAGCATGAGTTGAAGTATATCCATGTCCGATGCAGTGTATTTGCCTTCGGGCAGGGCGAGCACTTCCAGCCTCGCTCCTGGATCTTTGGATAGAACCTTGTTGAGTCTCGCTGTGTCTGGTTAAGTTCTTATACCTTGGCAGTAGGTTCTACAAGTTTCCCTCTGTGCTTCACGAATACTTCTTTTGTATTCCCTTTGTGCTGACTTATAGTCTTTCCAGTGTGTGGGTCGTTTGGTCCGTTTGGCTTTATTAAGACGCTTTCGGACTTCCTTGCGGTGGGTCTCTATTTGTGAGTTCCACCATGGGGTCTTGCCTGCCTTGTCTACGTTTTTCAAGGGACAGCTGGCTTCGTATGATGATAGGATGGCGGAATTGAGACAATCTGCAAACGTCTCAATTTCCGCCTCCGATTCGTAACGTGTAGGCATGATCCCGAGCCTTTCCTTTAGTTCCTCTTCATAGAGGTTCAATCGGATGTCTCTGGGATTCCTATTCCTGTTGTTCTCTGCATTGCTGTGCTTGTTAGTGAGAAAAGTATGTGTCGATGATCTGCTAAGGTTTCCTCCACCGATAATAATAATAATAATAATAATAATAATAATAATATTCTCCATTCTCATTCATCATCATTCTCCACCCTCAGGCAAATACATGCCAATAAGCCTGATGTAGTACTCCTCGACCATCAAAGTAGGACGATTTTCGTCATTGAGTTTTCAGCTCCTGGCGAAACGAACATCGTCCGAAAAGAGGAGGAAAAACGGACTAAATATCGAGATCTTCTCTTTGAACTCCGCAGGCTTTACCCAAACCATTCTGTCAAGATGGTGGTTCTGATAATAGGGGTCCTTGGTGGAATGATGGACACACTGCTCTCAAACTTAAAAATCATACCGGCTTGCCGTGACATGGCAGAAATCCTAGCCGGGCGAATGCAGAAGGCCGTAATTCTTGGTTCACTCCGCCTACTCAGGGCACATGATTCTCGGACCCAGTAATCACTTACCCCATGGACGTGGGGAGTGTTTACTGGGGTTAATGACACACCAGCGCGCCCTCCGGAAGTGTCGGGGCTCCGGAGACAGGGCCTGACTGGGTAATTCCTAACAAAAAAAAAAAAAAAAAAAAAAAAAAAAAAAAAATGTTTATTTCACTTTTTGAAAATTACAAAGAGAAATTATCCATAAGTACAATAACAAGAAGTACGTCAATGTATATATCTAACCTAAGAAGATGAAATATGTTATATAGAAATACCTGATATAAGGAAAGTGTATAACAGAGAACTATTAATAAATATGATCTAGGATTAATCAAAATATATGCACATGACAAGTTCAGTTGAAATATATCAACCTAGCAATATAAAAACAAAATTCACCGAGGGTATATTTCAAGGAGATTTAAGTAAATAAATTCTTCATACCTTAGGATTAGTCAAAATTATATGGAGATGACAAGACCAATTAAAATTATAGTCCTCAGATTATATTAATAAAATTCTTCGAGGGTGTAGCAATTTTTCTCGACAAGGGCAGTTTTCAGCCTTAATTTGAAAACATTTATATTAGGTGCGCTTTTGATATGGTCATCTAGTTTATTATAAGTTTTGGCCCGAGATAAAGATGGCTCTTAGGGTATAGTGCGGTTCGATGCATATTTGGAATTAAGCCATTAGAGCGTGTCGAGTATTGACGTTGTTTAGTCGAGAAAGGAAGTTTATTTTTTTGTGCGAGAACACATAACTCATAAATAAATAAACCAGTGACAGTAAGTATCCTCATTTCCTTGAATAAGTTTCTACATGGTTGCCTCCAGCTACTATTGGTAACAATTCTGAATGCACATTTTTGTAAAATGAAGACCCTTTCAGCAGATGATCTTGTTCCTCACATCAGAATGACATACCTCAAATGACAGTGAATAGTAGCATAATATAAACTCAGTAAAACATCTTTACCACATCGTGTTGCCATAAATCTCAGTGCATAGCAATTTTTACGCAATTAATTGTATAGGGTTTTCATATGAGGAGCCCAAGTGAGTCTGTAGTCCACTATGAGACCTAGCATAGCACATGCCAGTTGCTGACGTTCCTTGTTAGTTCCGAGGAGCATAACGTGAGATCGACAATTGTTTGAGCCAAGGGCGTGAAATAAGTGGGCACTGATCCTCTAGAGAGGATTTCCAGGTTACTGGAACTCAGAAATTTGAGGAGTGCCCTACCCCTTGGGTTCGCGTCTCTTCTATTTTTATATTTATACACACGCCATTTCATTTGCTCATGTAAAATAATATTAAATAGCTATTGATATCATATCATCACCAATATTTTCACACATTCTTGCCCATTATATATTTTAATTGTAATGTTATTATTATTATATGTAACATTTATATTATCTGTATATTAGGATTCCTATTGTAACGATTTCGAGACTAACCTCGAGACCGGCCCTGATTATCTCATTACGCATTCATCACATTAAGTATTCACCCCACGAAAACATTCCTAAGCTGACAAACACATGAGTCATCCCGCGTAGAAGAAACGCGAACTTTCTAACCGAACATTCTAGGGACATCTAAGAAGTCGCCGGATAGACTGGATTTATCGAGAACACTGTAAATGCGACTATATAAGCTGCTGTATAGCAGATGGCAGGATAGTCAGAGAGATAGCCACAGAGAGTTACAAATATAGTTCCAAAGTTCGCAGATAGAGACTGACAGTGAAGATAAATTTGTAAAATAGTGACTGTGATATAAATTATTGTTTAAGACGAGTTTCAAAACAAATTAACAAAATTAGTTTAGTGTATTTTTACTATACTATATTATAATATTATATAATAAATATCCTTCCCTTCATAAAACTAAGACTAAGAAACTAAGAAAAATATTAATTTTTTCTTAACGTATGTAACAAATTCTGTAATAAGGAAAGGGTTCGTCCAGTCAGTCTTCACATATAAATAAAAGAAGTGCTTTGTTAGTTATATTTGAACATTAAATATCACAATAAAAAATTGATAAACTATAGATCTCATGTGGCAGATTTCTTTAATAAAATTAAATCACTCAATGTTTCTTGGGGTAGATTTTGATATTATTGATATTATACAAATGAGGGAATGAAATCAAATCAAATAAAAACATTAGTTCCAATATTTATTATTATTCGCTAATTGAAAGTCGACAACATCCAGAAATGGACGTAATCAGTATGTTGAATTCGTACCTATGTACCCAGTACGCTCAGTACAGTCCAGGATGTTCAGACCTGAATTAGACTTGAAATGGGCGTACTCAGGAATACAATAATTCAATAGAAACTACGCAAACACCAAAAATACGTCAATTTCACTCGACGCGCGTGTCGCCAATAAGATCAGCATCTTCAGGAGCTGAAGCTAATTTTGTTGTTTGGGTAGTTTCTATTTTTTAAATATTATCGTTTCAAATTAAAGAAATATTATCGTTAGTCGGTTTATGGTCGTTAGGTCTGCTTATATTCTTGAACTGTTCCATGTTATTGGGGCTGATAATGAATTTAGTAACCCGATATAGGTGATCCTGTGCAATAGTTGAGGGTATAGAAAACGTTCCCCCTAATTCGACGACGAATCCCATCTCGAATTCCAATTGGCAGCGGTTTTTTCGCATTTGCTTGATAATTACATCACAGCTTCGAAAAATAAAACAACAATGTAGAATACATAAAGTGCAATTAAAAAGTCATTTTAAACCCGGCGTTTCTGGTTGTAGCAATCTTTTTGTGTGGGTTCGGTTATATATTTGTTGGTCTATCGTGTCGCTGCAAAGCCTTAGCTTATATCTTCTGCTATCGTTCGACCACTCGCGCATTTTTCCCTCGAGATATGGAGTCATTTACATAAGGCTGTAATAAATGAACGAAGCTATCTAGGTGCATGGTGAATATATGCATAGCCTGTTCAGATTACCTAGATTCGATAAGTAAAACTCATGTAGATGCGTTTTGGTTACCGCGAAACATGCCAGATCAGAATGTTCGGATTGACTCGATAAAAAAATGTTGAGTTTTACGATGACTATGATTATTTCGAGGGAGCAGTGCCTAATTTGTTCCATACATCGTGAAGTCAAAGTCAAATTTTCAAATATAAATTTTATACGGGGTGATCCATCTGTGGCGCCTTCATCAATATAAGACTCACTGATGAATGTCTCTCAGTATTGATTCAGTTTCGGTTGGAAAATATTTTTTCGTTAATCGTAGTGCTTTTTAGACAAATTCTCGCCTATATCAGTGGAGTAAACTCACTTCAAAAGGTACTTGAAAATCGAGCGCTAATTCGGAAACTGCGACTATCATGCAAATATTCCACATTTCAAAGATCAATCATCCAAAATTACCTATCAATGTCTCATTTTTGAACAACCAATCTCACACAAGGTAGGTTCAACACAGTAGTGTTTGATATTATCTACATGTCAGTTACTTGTTTCTTTCTTTCCAAAACTGCATTTGATTACAACCTTATCTACATATATACAGAGTGACCCATTTTTTTGCAATAGTTAGAGCATTAATAGTTCTAGTTAAGTGTCATGAACTCGAAATAAAAATAAAAATTCCAAGGCCTACTTCGAATTTTTTTTCAAGGTCAAAATTCCAAAAAGTATACTAGTGATTTTATTAAATAATATTTGACGACGCCACTGGATTTGTGATGCTTTCAAATTAGTGTGACTAAAATTTCACGATAAATATTTTTTTTAATAGAAATATAGCACAAGTAAAATGTTCATATCACTATCGAAATAATTCAAATAGCTGTACCTATTTTAAATAAATACAAACTTATAAATACAAAACAACTCTATATGCGCGATATAGTTATGTCTATGAGAACACTGCAGTTTGATGTTCAATAATAGAAATGCACATCTTCACATCAAACAATGTAATTACCAATATTAATAACATAATTGAATCACTAGCTAAGAATGTATTGACAGGCCTACCCATTGAAATTTGGACTATTCAATCAAATCTCCATTCAATCGTATCGTTTTCTAATGTTAACCATAACATTCGATAATTGGTTTGGGGTGATATCTCTACAAGCCTGTCTTATTCTTTCACCCAGTTCTTCTTTGCTCGTTGGGCCAGTTTTGGAAAACGCAGCATGCTCTGGGTGTATTTCACACCACAGGAATTGCATTCTCGCCATGTACTCTTCAGGCGGGCTCACTACTCTCATGGCAATGCCTTAGTTCATCCGTCCATTCAAGCGTCCGTTTTCATTGCGGTCGTTATAAGGTGGCAATCCATCGTTTTGGGACCAACCACCTTGCCTATGACCCCTAATCCGAGGGGGTCGGTTGTGGAGGTATCTTTCTCGTCAGTCGTGAACCGATCAATATTGGTTATTATTGATTATTGCATACTGATTACTATTTGATGTGAAGATGTAACTTACATTTCTTTGACAAAAAAACAGCAGTGTCTTGATTCACATAACTATCTCCCATACTATGGAGTTATGTTTGGAAGAAACAGAATTTGACACCATGTTGAATAACTGCTGTTTACAAACTCGACTGCTGACGTCTTGAAAGAGCATTTTAAACGATATTTTTCAAAAGATTGTGATGACTATTCGAAATATTTATTCAGATAAAATGATAAGACTTATACTTATGCTATATTTCTGTTTTAAAAAATAATTTCAACGTGAAATTTCAGTAACACCCATTTGAAAGCATAACAAATCCAGTGACGTCATCAAATTTTATTTGAAAAAATTGGTAGTATATTTTTTGAATTTTTTACCCTGAAAAAAATTTGAATTATGCCTTGAAATTTTCATTTCTATTTCGAATTTATAGCACTCTACTAGAACTATTGATGCTCTATTTATTGAAAAAAGTTGAGTGCAATTTTATTACAGTGGTGTCAGAAACAAGATTTAAAGAAAAAACTGATATACCTTTGTCACGCGTAATAGACTAGTGACCTGTTAAACAAATAGATAAGTGTTCGCGAAGTCATAAACTTGTTGGTGAAATGGACTGATATATTGGTCAAAAGGACACTGAAGGACAAAATGGAGGAAACGAGAGACCTGAGTTTGAACTTGGACGGAGTTCAAAACGGCCTAAAAAATGTAAGATCAATTCTGAAATGGGGAAGTTTAACATGAAGCCGCCCCAGTTCTACGGAGAAACTCCATTGAAGAAGTACCGTCGACAGTTTGAAGCTGCGATCAAAGCAAATGGCTGGAAGCTGGAAAAGCTGTAGCACTAATACTGTCATTACGTGGTGATGCAACGAATATTTTACAAATCTCTGCCCAAGAATTGGGGGACTATGATCAGCTGGTATGGAATTACGGTATGGTCAGATTCACCTAGAATACAAATAGCATTTACAGCTGAAAAAGAAAGTGGGCGGGCGAATCCGAAGTTGTCACTGCACGCTCAATTCGCCTTGCATACCCAGCTACGACAAGAAATGTAATGGAGCGATTCATTCATGCATTATTAGATAGAATTTGCGACCAAGAAATCAGGCAAGCATTGATATTAGCATGTCCAACACATCTCGTAGACGTCCTGATACGTGCTTTGGAATTTGAGGATGCGTAACAATACTGCAAAAGAGTGATAAAAGAAGTGTTGCGCGATAAAAGACGAAGTTGTAGGAAAATTGGTTACGTGTCAAACAAATGTCCAACATTCAAAAAATTATCGGCCTGTATTCAACAAGCCCCAGTTAAAAACGCATATATCGCTGTTCTCCAATGACAAAACAAAGATGTCTTCGTAGACGGTCTCATCAAAAATGAGCATCTCACCATGCTCCTAGATACAGGTGCGACTAGACAATTCTTGTCTCTACATTTGCCAATACAATGGCAATAATTTAACCATCAAATTGGAATCTACACACAGCAACAGGAGAGCCAACACTAAAGTGAAACACCAGGCATGAGTAGCAGATATCGAGGACGAGTCAGTCAGTGTTATGGATATCATAAATTCCAGAGGGTTCGGACCTAATTTTAAAGATGGCATTCTACGTGTGTACGGAGATGAACTGGTGCTCCATGAGAGAAGTGAAGAAATGATTCGTGTCCTGTTGGTTAGAGATATGAGGTCTGAAACCATTTTGGAAGCTCGCCTGGATGGGGGTGTGAGTAGTGGAAAAGTGATGATGTTCGAGTCAAAGCTCCATGATAAGAAAATTGGACTATTTATTGCACTAGGGGAGATAAATTTGTGCCGGTAAGAACAAAGAATAACAAATACTGTTAGTCCAGCCAGTAACTTGCCATCGTAATTAGAAAGGTTGGTTGTTACCTCTTCCAAGGGCATAAAACATGCACAACAGCCTAACCTGAGAGTCAGGGAGTACCAAAAAATCTTCGATACCGGACAAGGAAAAGGGGGTAGAACGTTCAGTACAAGAAAGACACTTGGAATGCCCACCCAATCCGCCAGTCAGCTAGAGGACTTTTCCTCGCCAAGAAGGAAGAGGCTGACAATATAGTTGGTGATATGAAAAAAGGAGTCATCGAGCCTTCTGACAGTCCCTGAACCTCTCCAGTCGTACTGGTGAAGAAGAAAGATGTATCAACACGCTTTTGCCTAGAGCGGATACTGGCTCCTGAAGATTGAGAAAGGACAGCCTTCACTGAGGACATCTGGGAGTGACAAAAAGGTCCTCCAAAAACTGAGGCAACGGTTTTACTGGGCAAGCTGAAGTCAAGGACTGGTGCAGAAAGTGTGCTGATGTATTTGTTGCCAGCAATAGACCTCGAACTCGACCTAAGGCCCCGATGCGTCAGTACAACATAGGCAGCCCATTTGAAAAATTTGCCATAGACATCGGTGGTCCATATTCACAATTCGATCATGGAAATAAGTAAATCCTTGTGGCAATGGATTACTTTAGCAAGTGGGCCAAAGCTCAACCAAGAAGCCATCACCGTTGCCAACATCTTGGTAAAGGAGAGGATATGTCGTTTCGGTGTTCCGTTTTACTAAGGTAGAAATTTCGAGTCCAACCTGTTCCAAGAAAAGTGTCAGATGTCAGGTGTCAGGAAGACGAAAAGTACGGTTCTACATTCACAGTCCGATGGAATGGTGGAGAGGATAAACCGATAAACCGCGTTACATATCCGAGGTAATCTCTGACCACCAAAAAGATTGGGACCAGTACCTTCATTTTTTCCTGATTGCCTATCGTTAAGCAGTACATAAGTCAACCAGCCAAACCATGGCTAGTATTTTAAGGACCGAGAGCTGTGACTTTCCTGTGACCTGAAGTTTGGGACGCCACCAGGACAAGTTACCGTGATAGAGGACTACGTCAGCAAATTAAGACAGAGAATGGACTACATTTATGAACCAATCCGTTTGAACATACAAGGTGCGAGGTGAAAGAATGAAGAAGACGTATGACATCAAAGCCGATGCTGGAGGATTTCAGACAGGTGACCTAGTTTGGCTATACAACCCTAAACGTCGTCGTGGACTATCACCGAAGTTGCGGAAGTCGCAGGGTCGTTCATTTCAATAGGCTCTCCGCTTACGCTGGAAGCCACGACCGAGTTCGCACCCTCAGACCACCGGAGGATAAGATGAAGTTATACTCAAACGGACAGAAAGTTCGACATGGGGTAACTCGAGAGCTATTTTCAAGATGCTTGCCGATCACGTGTTAGCTCACTGTGTGTCAGAAGATATTTAAATGCCTTGTGGTATTCTCTAAGAAGCTCGGTCGACTCCAGGAACTACGGGAACATACGTTAATATTTCTTTTTTTTTATGTGGCCTGCTGGTGGCATATCATACATAGCACAACATTTTTTTCTGGGCTATGAAGGCTCTTTCTAGATAGTATGATGCACTTTAGAATATTTAGCCATATTGCAGGGGTGCATGAAAGTACTTATTTATCCTTCATCGTTATGATACCACCTGTGAAGTGAACAGCTTATCACCAGGAAGTGTTATCTTTCTCACGGATTTACTAATTCTTAAAAATTCTTAAAGTTCGTCTGTTTGATCATTTCACGTAGATTAGTTACCGGTTCAACAGCACTCTGTTGCTGATCTTTCCTTCGAACAAACACAATTTTCCGCACGAGCATTTTCTTCTGTAGTTGCACTTTGCTTTCTTTTACACCAGCGTCGATGAAAGAATGCAGTATTATTAGTCAACCCTCAGTTTATAAACAATTACTAGTACTAAGTACTAGTACCCTCCCAAGAAGAAATCCATAGACGTGCTTACTGCTTGAACACTGCGTCACACGAGCTCTTCGCTCAATAGGCGTACTTCGCCCCGTAGAGTCATATAGCCCTGTAGGAATACTTGGGTCCGTGAAGGCACTTTGTACAATAGAAGCAGCATGCTTATCTTCAATAGAATTTCACAAGTTATGTCCTATATCGTCATGAACGACTTCATTTTATCTACACACTTTACAAGGCAATTCCTGACAAACCTTATCGTTCGATATCTCTGCCAGTTCTTGAATTTTGAGATAAAAAAATGTATCTTAAGTTTTCATGATATCTTTTCCGGATTCATCTAAAATATTTTTGTTGATTCTCCATTTCCGGTTATACCAGAAGTAGAAGTTGTTATGAAGTCCTCATTTCAAATGAGATTCCTACCCAATTATTTTATCCTTCGTAGTAGAAGCTTTTGGGTGTGATGAAAGAATAAACGATTCTTCGAAAAGAAATCTCGATATAAGTATGACGCGTTAACGAACCCAAGGCAGACAATTCACCGTTAAGCATAATATAAATTGAGTTGCATTGTAGTCAGTTTTGAAAATGAATTAGATGAGTACTCAGTGTAGAAATACATTATTTTAGACAGTTACGTGCATTTTTATTAAGGTGGCGTCAGAGGTGGGATTTTCTAAAATAAGTGTTCGCATAGTGACAATCCTTTTTCGCACGAAATATCTAGTGATCTGTTAAACAAATAATTGTTCGCAAAAAAACATGACGGAAAAATTAACTGATAAACTGTTTTTGTAAAATAGACTGATATCTCGGTCAAAGATACTGAGAGACAAAACGTTTTCCTAGTGTATTTGAAAGTCATTTTTTTAAAGATACCAGGTAATAATCGTCATTCATTACGTGTACTGGCACAAATTTATCAACAGGCATAAAAGTCTTCCCTAGTGAAATGTATCTTCTAATATTTTTATCTTGGAGCTTTTGCCTGAAAATCATCGCGTTTTCACTACTCACTACTCGCATCCTCATCCAGGCGAGGGAAACGTTCACATCTTCAGCCAACAGGCAACAGAACCCGTATTATTTCTGCACTTCTCCCGTGAAGCACCACCTCTTCCCCATTGAAGCGTAGGACGCCGTCTCTGAAATTCTGCTCATGATTTGATATTCGCTACTATATAGAGCCCTTTATTTCACTTTGGTGCTAGTTCACCATACGCATTTACTGGCTTCCCTGCCGTTGTGTGTAAC
This sequence comes from Chrysolina americana, assembly GCA_958502065.1. NCBI lineage: Eukaryota > Metazoa > Arthropoda > Insecta > Coleoptera > Chrysomelidae > Chrysolina > Chrysolina americana. Next base: position 75,600,934 of record OY293413.1, read on the forward strand.
TTCCAATTTAACGATGATTTGGCAAAGGTATGCCTAAGAATTGTAGTAGACGCATCAGTATCTATAGCAAAAGAGTGGATATGTCGATTCGGTGTATATACATTGGAGATGCATTCACACCAAGGCGGAAATATAGATTTATTCTTGTTCCAGGAAATGTGCCAATTACGGAACAACCGAAAGACGAGAACCACGGCCCTACATCTGTGCCATTGGAATGGCGGAGCCGATTAATAGGAAGATAAACCGTCACCTGTCTTAAGTAGTCTCTGACCACCGAAGAGACTCGGACCAGTAACTTCAGCTATTCCTGACAACCTATCATTCCGTAGTACAGCAGTCACCCTTCTAATATTATTATGGGCAGAGAGCTGCTAAAGTTTAGGACGCCACCAGGACAAGATACTGCGGGAGAGGAATACGATAGCAAACTTCGGCAGAGAATGGACGACATCCACGAACGAGTCCGTTTAAACATTTAGAGTAGCAACGACGGAATAATGTTGACCTATGACATCAAAAACGTTGCTGGAGGCTTTCAGGCTGGTGAATGAAGCTTCTAGGCATGCTGACAGAATAAACGAGAGTCTTTGTAAAGAACTCCATCAATATAAATATGATGCGATAAAGAAGTAAAGTCACTGTTGAGCTTGATGTAAATTGAGTGGCAGTTGTGGAATTAAATTAGCTAGTATTTACTGTAGAAATAAATTGCTTCAGACACTCCAGAGTTAATAAGTGCATTTTTCAAAATTACCAAATTTCAACTCGAAATTGCAGGAATCGACAGAGATATCGATTGATCAAGATCATCTTGAATTGCCCTGTATATCCGTTACGATCTTTCTGTTAAAGGTATATCCTCTATAACATATCGATCGTGATCCAATACTCGCTCAACCATGTATGGCCAGCTATACTTCGGTAGTTTTTTCTGGTTTCTACATCATTTGAGCCTATTTGCTGTCTAACAAGTACTTTTTCTACTAAATAATTTTTTGTTTTCCGCCATACCCTTTCTTTTTGCTCTTCTTGAGATTTCTACATGTTTTGCTTTGCGGTCTTTCTATTTTCAATCTCACTATTTGGTTGAGAAGTTTGAACCTCCATTGGCTAAAAAAGCTCGTGTGGTTTCTTTTCGGACACTTTCCGAACCGATTCGTTTATTCAAAATTTAAATCTAGCTGTGGTTCTTAATACGTGTGTAAAACTTTAGTTAGTGGCATGCCTATGTTAGTCTTTCCATCGAGATTCTCAGCACGTTCCCCGCCTTAATGGATATATGCCAACATGGCGGTGATCTATTTTCTTGAGGTTTTCTCTGTGTTATGCGTTTTTCTTCCTCTGAAAGATCATTCTCGTAACATTTCAGCCAATTCTATTTTGCCATCTTCAGGTGATGTTCACTCTGTCTGTTCACTGAGGTGGTTGTCTCCTCCCATCTAGATTATCCCGCCTTTCTGAATTCTCTTGAACGAATAATTCCGTGCAAACTTTATTTTGTTTTGTGCTTGTGTATTCCACGTAGATGGTAGTATTTGAACGTCATCTCTTCTATTCATATAGTTCAGACGGTTTTTAATTTCTGTAGCTTCTCTGATTGTTCGAGAGTGGGAGATTTGGTCGCTTAGTGATGTTTTTATATTTTCGAAATTGATTTTATGTCCTGTCCCTAATACATAATGGAAAATAATAGACGTGGTGTGCTTGTGCCCATGGTTACTTTTTTTCAGTATGTTGAGTTCACCGGTGTGGTTGTTATCTTGCTCAGCTCCTTTAAAGATTTAACTCTGCTTCTTTCAAGTCGAGAAAAATGTACTTTGCAATTATGATTTTGTTTATCGGTCTTCATCCCTCAGAAAGAAGGGAGTCAGAAACGATTTTTTCGAGTGATGGAGAGTTGTATAAGTGTATGAACAGAAAAATAACAAAAAAAATATTATTCAAGTATTAAATGAATGAACAGAATATTTCCCCTCAATTTTGGTATTTTTTGTTAATTTCCACCATCAAATCTAACGAATATTTTTATGTGGTTCTATTTCAATATTGAAGTGTATCATTTACTTGGTTAAATGTCATTCTCACCTTTTTTTTCAAAAACTTGATTTTTGTGTATATAATTTTACAAGAATGGCGAAAAAAATACATTTTTGTAAAATTATTTACACAAATATTGAAGCTTTGAAAAAAGAAGTAAGATCGACGTTTAACAAAGTAAATGATGGACTTCATTACTGAGATAAAACCACACACAAATATTCGTTCGTTTTGATGGTGGAAATGAACAAAAATGCCCAAAAATGAGGGGAAATATGCTGTTCATTCATTTAATACTTGAAGAATATTTTTTTAATTATTTTTGTCTTCATACATCAATACATCCCTCTATCAATCATAAAGAAAAATTCTTTTCTGACTCCCTTTTTTCTCAGGGATGAAGACCCTTAAGTCAAATAGTGCAATCGATTGTTCAAGGTCGAGGCTCACTTTCCATTTACCTAACACTCAAATATCAAATTGAAATCACGTATTTATTTTGTGTGTAGTGAATACATTGTATCAGAGTCGTCTTAATTCTCCGAGCAATGGTGAAGAACCATACGACGATATTGTCATTGTATTGTCGATTGGTGATTGTTAAAGTTAGTTGAGTAGAAATTCTAAGGTGAATTCATCACAATTATTTTCGGAACCTGCAATATTATTGAGAACCCCGATGACAGACGTCAGAAATGTTAAGATGTTCATGATAATTTATTATAAGAATTTGAAAAATCAGATATCATCCACAGTTACGATCAATTAGTTGGAAAGTATGCCAAAAAAGTAAAAATTGATAGTTCATCATACTGATGGTAAACTTAATGTCTATCTATTGGATACGCAATCAGAAGTTCCATTTTCTGATCATGAGAATAACTGTGTTATGGAAACCTACCATCCACCGGGTGAAACAGGATCATGGTACACCCCTCGTATTTCCGTTAGTTTAAAAGGTAATTGATTGAAATTTGGGATATCCCATATAAATAATAAGCGGCACTTTTTTTACTTACAAATGATTTTTTCTCACTTCTGGTTTTGCCGAAACCAACTTTCGATTTGACATTTCAAACGTCAAAGTTTTTTATAATTCAATTTATAGTTTTTCATTCAAGTGTGCCATGATGGTTCCGATTTATTCCAATTGACCCGTCCAATGCTAGAAAAACTAAATTGATTTTTTTACGAGCAAATAAAGTTCATCGTAATCGATTTTCAGGTACAACTCAATTTTTTCGAATGGAACCATATTGGTACGGCGGTACCATTTTTTTTATAAGGAATATCCTTGTCGGGCTCTGTCTTCGGAGCTCCGGTACTACCAAAGGGCGCGCTGGTGTGTCATTTACCCCAGCAAATACTCCCCACGTCCGTGGGGTTAGTGATTACATGTGCCCTGAGTAAACGGAGTGAACCAAGAATTACGGCCTTCTGCATTCTTCCGGTTAGGTTTTCTGCCGCATCACCGCAAGCCGGAATGATTTTTAGATTCGAGAGTAGCGTGTCCATCATTCCACCAAGTACTCCTATGATCAGAACCATCATTTTGACAGAATGGTTTAGGCAAAGCCTGCGGAGTTCAAAGAGTTAACTTCGATATTTTGTCCGTTTTTCCTCCTCTTTTCGGATGATGTTAGTTTCGCCAGGAGTCGATAATTCTATGACGAAAAATCGTCCTACTGTGATGGTCGAGGAGGACTACATCAGGCTTATTGGCTTGTATATGCCTGAGGGTGAAAAATTAGTAGTTCCAATAGATTCGGCACTTCTCATTTTCCACAACGGACTCAATATTCCCCGGAGCATAAGGCAACACCGGTGTCTCGTCTATACCGTACGAGTGTCGTAGGTGGTTGTACAACACTCGTAAGACTGCGTTATGCCTGTGGATATAGACTGATACCGCATAAGCTGGACAAGCTGACAGCAAATGCATTATGGTCTCAGCTGCCCCACGAGACGCTCTGCATCTAGTCGTCAGTCAGGGACCTCTATAGCCATCACGCGACTACGGTAAACAAGGGTGTTGAAGACACCATCCTTGCAGGCCATTATGAACCCCTTGGTTTCCGACTTCAGCCCACTTGACCTGAGAAAAGCAAATGTCAGGTTTCTGGATAAGCCAAGGTCTTCAATGTTCTTGAAGAAGACCCCATGCATTGACTTATCCTTATGTAGCTGTAGGAGCCTCGCACACTCCGCAGTTTTCACGTGGGCTTTTTGCTTAATGGATTCCAACTCGGTGACAGAGATTGGGTTTGTCCATTCAGTGTCGAATACGAGACCGAGTTCATAGGCTGCACGGGTTGCTGCCTTGAAAAGAAATGGCATAATCCCTGCTTTTTCATGATCACATACTAAGCAGAGAAGGGGATCTGAACTCCTGATGACTTTATACAGGCTCCATCTAGTACCATTCTGTTGTGTAGACACTCCAAACTCAAAAGTCCACGACCTCCCCGTTGTCTGGGGAAGTATAACCGTGGAACAGACGATTTAGGATGCAAGCTCCTATGAAGATGTATTATTTTGAGAGTTTTTACGTCGAGTTTCAGCTCTTCTTGAGTCCATTTCATAACTCCAAAGGAGTTAAGTAGAATCGGAACGGCAAGCATATTAGTTGCAGCAACTTTGTTCTTCCCCTACAGTTCTGATGACCAGATCTGTCGGAGTTTGTGCTGATACTTGCCGCAGAAAGAGTTTTTAACAGAAGCTACCTCTTGGGTGAGGCGTTGTTCCACCCCTAGGTAGGTATACGTCTCTCCGGCATCCAGATGAAGTAGGATGCGTCCGTCTACGAGCTGAACGTCCTCTCCGTATTCCTTGCATCGTCCTCTTTTGAGATGAACCGTGGCACATTTGTCGATCCCAAACACCACAACGATAGCAAGCTTGTACTCTTGCTCTTTTCTCCGGAGACATAAAGTTTAAGGTCATCCAGATGGGTGACCTTATGCCTCCGGTTGCTGGGGGTGCCACAGTTGTATCCGCGGGTTTTCCGTAGTGCAACAGACAATGGCAGTAGTGAGATGCAGAAGAGAAGAGGGCTGAGGGAGTCTCCCAGGAAACACGCCCCTTCTAAAGCCAACTTGCTCTGTATGGACTCTGACTTGACCAGATGTTATGGTCAGAGCGGCATCAGCTGTTCAATGCATCTCACTATTTGATCGGGTACCGCAAGGCATCTGAGCAAATGCATGATGAGTTCATGAGATGTTGTATCAAATGCCTTGCGATAATCGATCCAGGCCACTGAAAGATTACGCTTATACAGTACGGAGTCCTGTGTGATGCATCTGTCGATTAGCAGGTTCTCCTTACAGCCAGCGACCCCCTTCTTCGACCTTCTTTGCTCATATATCCGTTCATATACCGGAGAGTATTCGCATGTATAAGATGCGTGTAATCATCTTATAACATACGTTCAAGCATGTTATCGGTCTGTAGTTCTTCGGATCGGACAAATCTCCGTTTATGGAGATTAGCACGGTTCGCCCCTCGACAAACCAATCCAGAATCTGTTGCTCCCCATCTAGCCATACTCTTGCTAGATGGTGGGTGGGAACATGAAAAATTTTTCCACCAATAGATATTTAGGCCATCAGGGCCTGGAGCAGCGAAGTTCTTCAAGCCTTTGAGGGCCCGTCGAACTTCTTCCGGGGTTATCGGATTGCGCAGTTCATTGAACTCAGGTTGACGAAGCCTCCTGCAGAAAGCTTCGGACAGCGCTGGGGCTGGAGTATCTACGTTGAGTGGTTGCGGAAACTCATAAATGTTCTTCCAGAAGGTCTCCACCCGATCAGCCGCCGGCGGGTTATTCACAACACGTGGAGGCTCTTGAAATAGACGAGAAGGTTTATCGCGATGCTTCTCGCCCGCCTCACTAGTGACCTTTTTGCAGCCACCAGCATTCGTATCCTATCAAGACAGTGCTGTTTGATGGTAAACAGCACGCCTTGATTCAGTGTGTGGTGAGCTCGTCTTAAATTTGCAGCAATTCGTCGCACTGCGGGCGTGAAGGGCCTATTGGCAGCCACGTAGTTCGCTACGCACTGGATACGAGATGCGTGTTGTCTCGTCGACTTGACCTTGGAGGAGTGGTTTGCCTCCTCTCCGCTTGGGACAGGGTCTGAGCGGCGTCATACACGGCAAAGTTGATCTTCCAGATGTCAGCCTCTTCTGAGAGTACATCGTGAATCTCCGCATCCACCCGTGCCAGTTGTTGTGGCTTCAGGGGCTTGGTGTTATGAAGCGACCTGCGGGTTCTGATGCCTTCCGTTGGTGGTATGATGCGGGCCTCCTCTAATTTACAATTTATTAGTACTATTAATATAACTATTATATTAATTATTTGTTCTAATTTAATGCTAAGAAGTTACTAAGGTGGCTTTGAAATACAAAAAATTATTTCTGATCTAGCACAGCCGTTTCTTGAAGAACGTTCGCTGATTGCTGGGCCGTTATACTATTAATTGTGCGTCTTACTCGCAACTCCAGGTCTTCGCGGGTTGTAACGGCGGTTGGTATGCAAAGACAATGTTTTTTAAATGGCTCCAAACAAAGAAATCAAGAGATGTCAAATCAGGTAACCTTGGAGGCCATCGCACAGGGCCATTCGTCCAAATTACGTTTTCTTCGAATGCCTGTTGAAGGTAATCAATTACTATTCTTGAATTATGGGGAGGAGCTCTAACTTGTTGGAAATACATTCACTGTCGTAAATGGACAGGTAATTAGGGATCTAGCTCCAGTCAATGGTCCTTCAAATATTATTGGGCCAACGATTCTATGACCAAACCAAACATTGAAACCAAACCGCACTCGAAATTCACCCTCCCGTTGATTTTCTTGTGACTAATACCTAATACCTTGTATTTTGTCGGTTAAATAATCCCATACTGGTAAACCTAGACTCTTCCAAAAATAAAATAATTCCCACAAAAGCATTGTTGAGCTGCACATTATTCTGCAAGATCCAATTGTAACATTCCATCCTACGTTCATAATCAATTTTGTACAGGTGCTGATGCAATTGATATTTGAAAGATTTATAACTATGTTTGTGCAAGATTCGTTTTACTGTTTGGTGACTTATTTCCAATTCAAACCCAATTTGCCATAAAGAAACATTCTTATCAACTTCTATTCGAGTTAAAACATCAATTTCCGTTCCTTCGTCAATGATAACGTTTTCTTCGGGATCATGGTTAGGTTCTCTTCGGAATCGATTTTCAAGAAGATTAAAATAATTTCTCGCTGGACATTGTCTATCAGGAAATCGGCCGGCATAAAGGTTTCTAGCCGTAACGGCATTTCTTTACATTCTCCTTAAATAATTAACATGTCCACTTTTTCATCCATTGTATAACTGTACGGCTTTTTGAACAAAAATAACAACAAATGTAAAGACTTTTCCAATACACAATAAAAACACCGATAAACCAAAAAACATCTATTTGATAATCTGAAGGAATAATTTCATTGTTTTCAAAACCGCCTCAGTAACTTCTCAACACTAAATTAGAAGAAAATAATTGTATTTTCTTTTAGCTGTAATTTTGATGGTATTTATCGCACATTTTATTACCAGGTATGAATAGATTCCTTATTGTTGTTGTTGTTGTTTAAAATTGTTTTTTTCGTTAACCAGCTGTCATCCCCCTACGAACGACAGCCCTCAGAAGTCGAAACTTGTGCGAGCCAAGGATTAACGAGGTCTTATCTTTTAACGTGCGATTCCCAGCTATATATAAGACCACTATCATACATTATAAATAAATCACTGGAAACAGGACAATTCCCCACACTGTTCAAAAATTCAACGGTTATACCAATATTTATGAGTAAAGAAAATACGGAAAGAACAAATTACCGACCTATTGCATTGATCTCTAGCTTCAGCAAAATTTTAGAAAAAATTATCAAAAATAGGTTAACTAACTTTCTAAAGAGGTATGAAATCATTTCAAACTCACAGTTTGGATTCCAAGAAGGAAAATCGACACAAGATGCTATTCTACACCTTACCAAAAATATATATAAGGCAGTCGATAATAAAAAACCATGTACAGGAGTATTCCTGGACTTGACAAAGGCTTTTGATACAGTCAACCACCAGATACTACTAGAAACTCTTGAAACCATAGGTGTAAGAGGTACAGCACAATCACTCTTCAAATCGTACCTAACGAACAGAACTCAACAAGTCAAAATACAAGACTCGCAGAGCAGCAAAAAAATAGTAGAATGTGGGGTACCACAGGGAACGGTGTTGGGGCCAGTATTGTTCACGATATACATAAATAACTTATTCTTGGTGGAGTCTGAAGGGAATATTATAAGTTTTGCTGATGACACGGTCATCTTATACGAAGAAGAAACAGGGTCTAAATTAAAAAAGAAATTAGAATCTGATCTCCCTCTCATCAAAAGTTGGTTTGACAATAAATTATTATCAATTAATTTACAGAAAACATTCTACGTGCCTTTCTGTAGCTATAGTTCGCAACTTCCAAATTACAATGAAATTAGTTTTCAAGATAATTTACAAATAAATTGTACTAACTCTATAAAATATTTAGGAATAAAAATAGACAGTCACCTGAAATGGGACCAGCAAATTAACTTTCTCCTCAATAAACTAAGATGCGTGGTGTATAAGATAAAGCAAGTCTCAAGAATACTCGAAGAACATCAATTGAAAACGTTATACTATACACTTTTCGAACCCCATTTGAAATATGGAATCATCGGATGGGGAGCTGGAATGAATGTACACCTCAAAAAAATAGAAATCATACAGAAACGAATAATAAAAATAATATATAACAAACCTCCACGTTATTCTACAGAACTTCTATATCAAGAAACAAAATTGATGGACATAAAACAACTATACTTTTTGAGCCTGGCAACACATCAGTTCGTGAATAAACAAGAATTAATTAGAAAAAATCATCAACAAAATACCAGAGGTCACAACCTTTATCAAATTCCGTTTGTTCACAAATCAATAAGCCAGAGGACTTACAGTTATCTAGGACCGAAGGTTCTTAATGCGTTACCAGAAAATCTGAGAGACGAGAAGCAACTGAAAAAATTCAAAACTCAAATAAAAAAACACATTCTCGAAAACCCTAGACAAAAAATTCATGAAATAATAGAAACATGAAATAACAGAAATATATATTCAAACTCCTATACTTTTTAAATCTTTCAACTTTATATGTCTATATTTTACGTATACTCATATTTTTTTCATATTTTATCTGTATTGTGTATATTTCAAATTATAACTCTTATTTTATGAATCATATCTACATCTACATGTTTAAATATAAACACTTCAACAAACATCTGAAAATTTTAATATTTTAACATTTAAACATTTTTAAAATCTTTACATAGGTATATTTTATTTTATATTGAATATCAGTAGACTCTGAATGTGTACATAAGTAGGTATAGTAAAGTATATAGATTTTTTTTTAATTTGTTCTACTTGATTGTGATATTATCACACCCTGTATTTATTATATATTTATATCCTTATATTGGTTCATCACATATCTATCACATATTTTACACATAGTTTACATATGAACCTCTGTTTAATACGTCCACAAACAAGCAGTATTGACTGCTTCGTGGTATATTCCTTATTCATAACCATAATGTATACGTTGATGCCAACTCTGTATCTTTGCTTGTGAATAAAATTATTATTATTATTATTATTATATAATAGTACTAATACCGTACGGTACCAATATGGTTCTATTTGAAAAAATTGAGTTTTATTTGTTCATAAAAAACGCAATTTAGTATTTTTGACAGTATTTCGATTTTTCTAGCATTAGAGGGGTCAATTGGAATAAAGCGGAACTATCATGGCACACTTAATTGGAAAACTAAATATTAAATAATAAAATATTTTACGTTTCAAATGTCACTTATGTGGTATCATTGGATTCAGAAAATTATGCAGCTTTCGGAAATGTAATGATATACAGGGTATTCCATTTAAAAATCGAAAGTTAGTATCACTTCGGGCGAAACCGGAAGTGAAAAAATAAATAATTTGAAAGTCGAAAAGTGCCGCTTATTATGTATAAGGGATATCCCAAATTTCAATCAATTACTTTTAAAACTAACGGAGATACGGGGGGGGGGGGACCATGATCCAGTTGCACCCGGTATTCATCTGGAACAATTCACCTGTTTATGTACCTACCTTCTAATAACATATTATTTGCATAAATCAGACTCCAAATGAAAAATCTGAAAAAAATTGATATCATCTTTGTGGTTCGGACAGAAAATAATTGAAAAAAAAATCTTTTGAAATGTGAACTTTGGGGCACGCAAAAACCGAATTTGACAGTTTTCCGGTTTGTGGTGATGATAAAGAATCAACCAAATTGATTGGTGTTATATTCTCTACAGATTCATTTTCCTATGTTTTTTTTCTAGTTTTTCAATTGAGCCCAGAAACTGACTACCGAAGCAACTGTATAATAAATCACTTCGTGTGAAAATCTCTCATTATTACTAGCAGAAAGAGTTATAATTTTCATTAGATTAACGCCATTGTAGATTTTTGTGGAATTTTTTTGTGAAAAAAATGGTCTCATAACCAAATCTCATCGCATCTATAGGAGTGACTATGGAGGCGGACAGGGGTGTTTTATATTGTTTCAAGTTTTTTAATATATTTTCATCTTTTCTTATCCAACGTGATTTATTTTTCTGGACCACATGTTCATTGACATGTATCACATTATAAAAATAAAGATCCTTTAAACCTTTACATATTCCTTTCAATATTTTTCTGATACTGCCTTTTTTAAATTTTATTTTCTTTCCAATACACACTGAACTACGCAATGTTTCCGCTCTTTCTTGGAAGAAACCAAAAGTTCTGAAGTGTTCTGGAACGTCAAGAAAACCACAAATGTAAATAGATAATTTATTGTCTCCAAGAAAGATAACCACTGTGTTGTATGTAACCTTGGGTAGATGAATCAACAACTACACAGCTAGAACATGACATGAATTCAGTTGCATATTAAATATACGTAAATACAATATACGCCATACAATTATATTGAAAATAAGGGTTATGGAAGTGTGTGATGTAGAGAATCTATTGAAGTTTTGGCAATATTGATTTCTAACCCAATATCCACCCAAATAATTTGAAGGGTAAACCAATATGTTCATTTCTTAATTAGAAAGCTCATGATACTTAAAAATCTACTGGAAATACATTGACTATTGAAGTTTTCAAGAAATATTTTCAAGTTCAACACAAATATGTATCCTTAAAAATATATAAAATACCGTTTCATGAAAACAGTTGTTTCGATCGACAAAACAAAAGATAAAACGTTGCATAATATGGAGAGATTCGAATTGAGTTACGATTGGCTTATTTTAATGTTTTGACAGAAAAAAATTTAATAAGAAAGTAAACAGAGAAATCAACCATATTCAGTAGGTGGGCAATAGAATCTGCATTGTTTGTGGCAGCTTATAAGAATATTTTCTTAGATAGAATCACTGGCAAAACGTTTACCCCCATCTGCACAAATATGTCAAGAGTGAATTTCAGTTCAGAATTTTCCTGATCTGTGAGAAAATTTCAAATTTGTGTTATCAAAACTAGGAATCATAAGAAATATTACACTTTGGAGAACCCTTCTTTATGAAATAAGTAATGGAAAGAATGTATACTATACAGGGGATGATCACACATTTAACCTTCAAAATGCAGATAATATTTAATTTAAATGCTTTGGCATTATACATTTTCAATGTATATACTACAAAATTAGGAATAAACAAACTATAAATCTATATAACTTCATACAAAACAAATCTTTATGTCTATTTATACAAGTTAATTAATATATAACATATTGCAATATATTTAAATGACCACAAAAACGATCTACATATAGTAACAAATTGAATGCCCCAACACTGAATATACGAAATACATATAAAATTAAACTAATGCATTTTCGTATCACAAGCGTCTCTAAAATAATTATTTAAAGTTATTATAATTTTTGATGTTATTTCAATAAAATACCACATTGAACAATACATAAAATAATAATAAACATTCGCTACTAACACGCTTTACAGGTATCTTTCAGTGAAAAAGAAAAGAAAGAAGGCTGAAGGGAGTAAATTGCATACGATTAGTGAATGTCGTATCTCACTTATAAAGTAATAGAGAAAGCATTACTCAATCAAAACTTTTACTTGAATAATTTAAAGAGAATTTGTTTAGGAAAAATATCTGAAATAAGTCCCATTCAAACTCCTGCTCTTCAAAAGTTTCACAATTCTCAACAGATTATGTTTCATAACATTCAAAGAGGTTTTCAAATCACTATTAAAAAAATAACTTCAATATTATCAACACTACTTCAATTTATTATCTTTGCGATTAAATGTCCTAGGTATTGAATATTCTACTCAACGGTAATGACCAGTGCATTATGAATTACTCCTTCTTTTTTTTTGAAGGCAAGAGATTCATTTGAGCATGTAGCTGATCAAATTATTGAGTTTTGGCTAATAAACTACAAATTATCGAACAAAACAGAACTTTAAAATCAAATTCGAATTCGTAAAGAATTTTTATCCATCAAAAAAGAGTCCATAATTCGAATAATCAAAAAATATTTCTCATAACATGATCTATCCTCCCTATTAGAGACTAGCACTTCGACAATGTGATCCTTTCTTCAATAAAAATTATGTTCTATTTTCTTCGGAAATCGCACCTTTCGAGAAGCAACTTGTTAAATTTGTAAATTCACTGTTTTCAGATTATTTGTCATAAAATTGTTCTGTATTCTTTAAACTTTCAATATTGAGAGTTCTCTGAGTTACTTTAATATTACCAAACTACCCAATTATTAATTGTAGCAAGAGAATAATTTATTGGTCAATACAGCTACAGTATTTTTCAATTAATGAAATTTTAATATACTTAGGTATATGTTAATAAAATTTATTTTTCTCTAGTTAATGCGAACCTATGTGTTCCAAAATAATTTTAGCTCATCATCAAGCAACAAGAAACAAAATGTTCAATAACTCGAAAGGTTTACTTTTGAAATAATGAGCAAAGAGCCAAGCCTTTTTTCCAGAGTTTTATAAATACAAAAACACTTTCCTGACTCTTAAACAATTTTTTCATAGACAATATGCAATATATCGTTCTTCCATTTCCCCTGGCTCTCATAGTGTTTCACTGTCTCAATCACATTAAATGGAACATGCTTTAGCGATGCCAAAACATAAAAGAAGTTCGAACCATAAAATTAATAAATTAAACATTATAATATTAAAGAATTTCTCGTAGCTATACTTTGAGAATAGTTCAAGAATTTATTTATTCGAGTCACACATTTACTCATCTTAATAAATCTGAGATCTTATCTTTGATTTAATGCCCTCAAACAATATCTAGAACATATCAAGTTATAAATTTATCTCATTTGAATTCTGATTCTAAAAAACTTTTTTGTTTACAAAATGTTAACTCGAATGTTGGGTAAAATATTCAATTTCCAGTCAATTTTATTCGAGAATTATCAATTATTTTATTAAAACAATAATAATAAATACCAGTGTCAAAACTGTTAAGCCAAACAAATTGCTTTGATTTATGTTACCTTTATAATGACGAGCACGCAGAATTTAATTTAACTTAACTCAATAGTTATCACAATTATTTATTGAGATTCTGAAGTTTACACCCAAAAATATCTTTCAAATCTTGAAATAATCAGACACTCAAATCATATCAGAATTAATAATTCGCGTTCGAGTTCAAGTGTCGAGGCATCAAAATATATCGCGCGTATACATGAGAGGACTGGCCCAATTTTCAACACCTATGAACTTTTACTTTCAATTTTCAGCAACTAGATCATAGTACTGATGCTTCTTCTGACGTACGGCTCGTCGGATTATTATTATTGTTGTTCGTCGACATCATCGTCACTTCTCCGGCATGGCTGGAACAATAGAATTGTTTATGTGCTATGAACGTTGTGTAATAGTTGAAATAAATATCGCACGACTTGCAATATCTGCCTCCAGACTTTGCCGTGCCTTGAACAATTTCTTCTTCGGACTCCTCAGTTTTCGAATTCGAGGAAGGTTCTATCGCTTCTTCTTTTATAATATGATCCTCGTCATGCGCTATGATCACTTCCGGTTCCATCGCTTCTTTTTTCACCAATATTTCCTCGTCCTCCTCCAGCAGTGGCATAGATCTGATTCCTTTCTCATCTGAACCATTCACAGCTGAATCATCCGAGTGCGAACTTTCGTGAACAAGTTTTATGTGCCTCAGGACGTTGGCTTTGTATGCTGAGCTGTAGGTGCACTGGGTGCAATGGTGGGGGGATTCTAGGAGACATTCAGCGTTGGGGGATCCTGACTGATCATCCATAGCACCAGCAGGACCGAGGGATGGAACTACATTCACCTCGACGGTGCTGGCAGCTTCGTCTTCAAGAATGTATGTTATGTATTTTTCCTCCTGAAACAAAAATGGACAATTTTAAGAGAGAAACATCATTTTGGAAATATATAGGTACATTGATACAACTTGAGAACAAGAACCGCGTGAAAGTAACATTTGATAAAGCAAGAAAAAGCATTGACTCATGAACCCTAAAGAAAATTGAAGTGAAATGTAATAATTATAACTTCCCAGTGAACATAATAAATTATGTTATGCATAACCATTAACTTTAAAATAAATTTTTCAACTGCATGCAAAAAAATAAAAAATGCTATTGAATTTGACGTTGAATGTAAAAATAATAGGGGTGGATGCAAGAGCACCATTATAAAATCTTTACTTTTCAACTGATTTGAATGATGTTTTCATCAGGTAGACACTCAAGTCTACTAGGACACCAAATTTCATGAACTAATATTGATTTTCAGGATCAACTATTTTTATTATTCAAGATAAAATATTTTTGAAAATTATTAGCGAATTTTTTACAAAAAATCTGACTAGTCCACTGGATTTGTGATGTTTTCAAATGGTTCATTTGAAAATTGCGTTGAAATGCATTCCTTAATAAAAATGTTATAAGTGAATAAAATTTGAAAAATATGCTATTTAATCAACCCACCACTTCAATTTCATAAGTTTCATCAAAGTTCTTACTAATCCACTGGATTTAGGATATCTCGGGATGGTTCAAATTTTATCAAAATAGGTTCATTATTAAAAAAATTATAAGGGAGTAAAATTTGAAAAAAATATATGGCCTAATTGAACTCCACCAAAACTCTGACACACCACTGAATTCGGAATAATAGTTTGCAAAATATAATTCAGATCATTTTATTCATAAAAAAATTATGAGAGTATCAATTTCCGTTTTTATGTCGAACCATATGAATGAATCCGATTAAGATAACAAACTTTAATGTCAATAATTTCAAATCAATCAACAAAAAACACCTGCACTTATTTCTAATTGCTACAAACTAGTGGAAAACAATCTCTTACAATTAATGCAAATAATAGAATCGGAGAAGATACGAAGTTGGAACAAAAATGTGTGAAATTTAAATTTGTGTAGGCACCAAACCTTCATTCAAGACAAAGCATTTTTCCCAATTTTTAAATTTATTAGCTACTTTTCTTTTTGGTGCCATTAAACTATAATATAATCCACACCTCAGATGCGTCAAACATCTTCCGTATTAAATTAATCAATAAAAAATTGGCATGGAAAATTTTGTGTCGCAATTTTCTTCAATAAGGTCAATATTCAGCCCTATGCTGTATCACTTCCGTTAAAAATAACGTCACCGTTAGTCGCCATTTCCGTTATTTTGCTATTGCTAGGTAATAGCAAAATAACGGAAATGGCGACTAACTGTGACGTTATTTTTAACGGAAGTGATCCAGCATAGGGCTGATTATTCACTGTCTGTTTTATTTCGTGAAATAAATCAATAATAAAGTACAACAATTTGGGGTAAACACACAAGTTGCATTTATGCATCATGGGCATAATTACAGAAACTCTTTTTTGGGGGTGCCAGACAAATAAAAAAGTAAACGTGGAATGGGAGCAGTGGTGTAGTATGGAAATGAAAGCTTTTGAAATGAAAAATATTCGTTCGTTTTGATGGTGAAAATGAACAAAATGAGGGGAAATATACTGTTCATTCATTTAATACTTAAAGAATATTTTGTTCTATTTTTATTTTTATCTTCGTACACGCATACATCCCTCCGTCAATCAAAAAGAAAAAATCGTTACTGACTCCCTTTTTTCTAAAGGATGAAGACCATTAAGGGGCTCTAGTAGTGTAATAAAATGTCCTTCAATGTCAGCTGGTATGATTCCAGATTTTTCATTATTTTACAGTGTATTGCATCACATTCCATTAGGATATGGTGGAATATATCAGTTTTTTTTTCCTTAGTGCTGTTTTCCGTAAGAAATCCTATCAAGGACATCAAGGTTCAGTGTTTTAGATGAGGTTCAGTGTGGATGATGGGTTGAAATCAACCCTTCACAAGGATTAAAATCGGCAGATGCCTTCAGAAAAAATCTGCCAACTTGTATCCACAGTAGATGTTTGTATACATGGAATAAACGTCCGTAACAATTTCGTCCACTTGCAGAGGGGCTGAAGGGTTAAAATCAATCTCCCAAAAGAAATAACATGGACAAATGCCTCCAGAAAAACCCTGTCAACTTGAAATTCACAGAACAAGTTTATATTCATGGAATGAACGTTTCAACAATATCATGCACCTGCGAATGAGATGAAAGGTTGAAATCAACCCTTCACAAGAATAAAAATGGTAAATATCTTCAAAAAAAAACCTGCCACGGAATATGCTTGTATACATGAACGTCCCCTAGCAATTTCGTCCACTTGTAAAGGGCATGAAAATTTAAACTCAATCCCCCGGTCAATGGACAAATATCTTCAGGAAAAAACCTGCCACCCTTTAATCACGGGATATGCTTTTATACATAAACGTCCTGTAGCAATTTCGTCCACTTGTAAAGGGGATGAAGATTTAAAATCAATCCCCCGAAAAAAATAAAAGGGGCAAATGCCTTCAGAAAACAACTGCTATCTTGAAATTCACATGACAAATTGATATATAGGAAATGAATGACTACAAATTTTGCCAATAATTGGATATCCAACCAAGGACCCAACCGTTGGCCGGCCAGATCACCGGACCTAACGCCTATGGACTTTTGCCTCTGGAAAATGTTGAAAGACTTTATTTTTCAATTGCCGACCAACTCTAGATACAAAGTTTTGCAAAGTTTTGTTTCTCTCACTCCCTTTGAACTAATTTATTGGGCAAGACATTTTCAGAAAATGTGCCGCCTTGTTTAGGAAAAGCTGAACACCTCCTCTGAAGAAATATTTTGTTTTTTTTGTTCTGTATTATTTATATTACTATTGTTGAAGTTTCATTTATCAGTAAAGTAAATATATTATTAATTGTTTATTTATTTAGCGTTTATAGTGGCATCGATTGCTGTGATTATAAAATGTTATCTGTTTTATTTAAACTGATTTTTTCCCAACATTTTATAGCAACTAGTGAACACTTGCTTTCTGTTTTATCGCGGAGTCGTCGACGCCGTCCAAAACCTACGTGTAATTTGCATTTCAAAGATCACTGTAGCAAAACATCAAGTGTGTTACATTTTTGGAATGATAATTTCAAACTCTATTGAAGTATGCAAGAATAAACAGGTTGTCTAGTTGAAAAAAATAATTTTTCCATTAGATATATGATTTGAAAAAATGAATTACATCCACTATTGGCAGAAAAAAGTAAAAGTTACTTTTGGAAAATTCACATTGTGAAAAATATACTGTAGGTAAACTGAGAAACGATAGATATCGATATACAGTTTTCACCAATAAGTTTTTCATGAAAATTGACCCTCAGACTCAGTCATCAGTTTTCACCTATCTAGTTTGAAAACAGGACTTTCCCAAAAAAGTATCTATTTTGGGCCACCCCGTACACAACAAAATTCAAAATTAAGATATTTTTACATTGATAATTTTAATTGCGCTTTCAATATATTCAGAAAACTCCTGAAAATTGTTAGTAATTGTCGACTCAAGACTTTCCAACTTACTATTCGTTATAATTAATAGCGGAAAAATAATGAATAAATGTATATTTACCTGTAGATCGGGGGATCGTTTGTCGAAATGCATCCTGATATGAGTTCTCATTCCTCGCAGCGTGTTGCCTTTGTATTTGCAAATGGTACATCTGTAAGCTTTGATCCCTGCATGGGAATCCATATGCCTTTGAGCTGCACTTGCCGTTGGACTGATGACGTCGCAACAAGGACATTTCCACCCCGCGAAAGATGGGTTTGTTATGCATTGATGACCCGGTTCGATGACTCCTCTACACTTTCCACACTTCCTCGGATCCATTTCTCCTCGTTTCAGGCAATAGTACGCTTGATGAGCGTTGAGATTATCAAGTGAGGTAAATTTGATACCACATGCTAGGCAGATTAACTGCTGGTACTGTCCAGCAGGACTAGTTGTTCCGGTACTCCTCGGACTGGCAGGAGGACTTCCCGAAGTTTTACAACTATCTTCCTCCTGTGACCTCGCAGAGCAGTAATGCTTCTTGTGTATTACATAATTCTCGAGTTTGCAAAACACGATATTGCAATCTTTACATTTCGATACTCCTTGTTTTACTAAAACCTGGGGCATTACAGGTTGTAGGGCAGGCATTTCAGTCAATCTCATCTGTACGTCAGGGGGAAATAGGGGTAAGGATCCTCGCATCAACAAGGGGTGCAATGAAGAACTATCAAATTGTGATGAATTGTTCAACTCCGGACTCGTTCTTACTTTATCAGACTTAGTTAGAGATTTCAAACGCTTAGGGCTACTACTCCTCGATGTTTCGTCCAGTTTTCTTTTTGGTGAAATACTTAGGCTAGGAGACGAATTGGTATGCGAAACTGGCGTTGTGGGCGGGGAGCAATGAAATGACGGCACACACTCAATTTTTTCTGGCGAAGGGGATCGTTTCCGGTTTTCTTTTTCTTGTTCGTCGCCAAGGTCGATAACCAGATCGTTGATTTCAGGAGATTTTCTTACACTCAAGTCCAAGGGCGCTGATGAAGTTTCCCTGATAACTAGGGGTTCTTTGGATCTGTTCACATTCCTCAGAAGCTCGTGTTGTTGATTGGATTGATTCGCAGTCAAGGCATTCGTCATTGGTTGAAGAGTGCCGTTTGGTAAAAGAAAGCAGGGAGTGTCAGGGTTTGGTAGGCCAGCGGCGGAAGAGAGACCTGGCAAAACACTCGCACTTCTAAACAGTGAATATGGCACAATAATTATGGGATTGGTTGGTAGCGCTAAGAAAGGCTGATTCGGTGGGCCCGAACTGGAAGGGGACGGGGGAGTTTTGCAAGAAGTAGCCTCTGCGGGAGAAGTTGGAGATGAGCCGGATGTATTAGAAGTAGTTTTGGTGGTTGATATCGGAGGTTTGATCATGTGCCTGGAATTGCAGTAATGCATTTTGTGAGCCCGAAATGTTTTTTGTGAACTGAATCTAATGTCGCATTCTGCACAGTAACGATCTTGATTTTCGCTGTTCGATTCACCGTTGGGGATTGGGTTTATCGTACTAGGACTAGGACTTGGAGAGACAGTATGCATCCGCATATGTCGATTCAAGCTGACTTTCTTGTCGGCACTGTATGAACACTGCGTACACGTATACTGTTTTCCGACACGGATGTTTTTTGAAGCCGATTCCGACGCATCTACATCCGACTGGTTTCCACTTGCGTCGGGTCCAGCTGACTTTGATTCGTCATCATTAGCTGATTTATTGATTCTATGAGAACAGTAATAGGTTTGGTGAGCCTCTAACGTGCTCAAAGAAGAGAACCTGATTCCACACGGCGGACATTGAAATAACGGTACGATTGGTTGTTTGGGTTCTAGGGATTCCGTCGACCTTGTTGACACCTCGGTTCCAGCAATAATATTTGGTAGAAAGAATCCTCTCGACAGAGCAGTCTGTAGAGCCGTCGGTAAACTTGCCAAGTATTCGCTAGGAGATTGTTCCTGGTCTGTTTTCAGATTCGAAATTGATATTGTCTGTGAATGCAACGCTGGGTCAGTGGCTAGATTCGCTTTCAATCGAATTCGTGGCGTCTTTTCCTCCGACTCGATTTTTGACGAATGTTGGGATTCATCTTCTTGTATATCGGAAGAAGGTTTCTTTGACGTTGGAGGAGATGATTTCGCTGATGCAGTAGGGTCTGCTGGGTCACTGGACCAATCTCCCACCTCTCCTGCAATAAAAAATGCAAATATAAACAAAAATGCCGGTTTACCAGGAAACATGAGAGCTGATAAGTGTGTGGCGAGTATTCGATAGTGACAGTCGATAACCAATAAAATACTGGCGAGAGTTCGTAAATAATGGGTAGGAGAGAAGAGATGGAAACAGAAACAGGTTAGTACAAATGCATCAGAGATAAGAACGAGCAATACACGGGTCGGGCATGTTGGAGTTCGACTCTAATGAAGCAGTCGATCAGAACGGCCCACGCAGACACTTACGTTCTCTTCCACACCCGTACATCACATCACCACCATGACATAGGGCTATCGCCCGTGACACAATCAATAATCACTACTGAATACTACCTCACGACTTCGACATACTTCTCTTGCTATCGGAAGAATCGGAAAAAATAAATGAATTGGGTTTTGTACCCTATTAACGAGAATTCATATTGATTTCATAGATAATCATAGGTGTGGCTTCTTCAAATTTGAAAAACGAACCGAAGTAGTAAGGGATATCATGTGGTCTCATGTAAACGTTCGATAAATTATTTTTGGGTTGAGTTTGGAAAAATTAATGTTTCAACAGATATTACATATATAAAAAACTCATTTTTTTACAGCATGTTCAGCTAACACTTTCCTAGTCAATATTGAAAAATAGATAGGTTATTGTCCAATCTTCCACAAAAAATCCTATACAATAAGTATTTCCGTTGGCAAATATCCAACAGAAAACAACTACTGCCTCCTACGACCGTTGAATTACATAAGTTTGATATTTGGCAAAATGCTTTACAATATTTTGTTTGTAATATCAAAACTAATATTAGTTTTTGATTCAAATGAGCAATCACCTACAAAGTCAGTTTCTTGGTTCTTTCCAATCATCTTCTGAAGCTTGTTCACCCGATTGAATAAACAAATTCCTTCAGCTTTTCACTATTACTAGTTTGATTCGGATTTAAAGGCCGTCGTAATTTGGAATAGCTTTCTAACGTTTAGTGCGAGTGGCTATAGCTTCCTCAGAGGTCTGTTCATCTTCGTTCTTCTGCGATAACTGAAGTAGGTCTGTTCCTCAAGTTATATTTATGAGTCCTCACTCAAAAGTAATGATTATAAAAAATCTAAGATTTTTTTCGGACTATACAACAATCCGAAATCATGGATATCAGAAAACTATTTTATTTCTTTTCGAATGTGAACCCCACTCATCTATAATAATATAATGTTTATTCAGACGAAAAAAAAATTTTACATATCGTCGGTCCAATGCCAAAGTCACGAATGTGCATATTTGATAATTTGAGAAACATGCGTTTCAAAAATTCAAGACGTTGCTAAAAATAAAGAAACCATTATTTAATGTTTTTCAACAGAAAACCTTCCAATAGTGGTTCAGTAACCCAAAATGATATCTTTATTTTTAGCAACGTCTTGAATTTTTGAAACGCATTTTTCTCAAAACATCAAATATGCACATTCGTGACTTTGGCATTGGACCGACGATATTACATATTACAAAAGTTGTGTACAATATTGTTGTAAAATAAACAAGTTACCCACAAAAATCATAGATTGCGCGTGGTGATATAAGTATAATATTCAGCTCTATGCTGTATCACTTCCGTTAAAAAAAACGTCACCGTTATTCGCCATTTCCGTTATTTTGCTATTACCAAGCAATAGCAAAATAAAGTAAATTTCCGAAAAAGTTTAAAAATGACAACTTACGCAACGATTGAAAAATAATGAACGATCTAGTAGAATCGAACCAATAAACACCGTATACTTACTTTAGATGATAATCATCTGTATTGTTAATCCTCACTATTTGATTATAATAATAGACTCTTCGAGCTTCATTCCATTCTTTAATATCCACATTCTAGTCTTAATAATTCCATTCTAATTTCAATATTTTATATTAAATTTCAAATTTTGAGAAATATCAACAAGCAGCGGGAAAAACGTAATAAGTAACACGGAATGTATCGACTGTTAACATCATCGGCAAGCGACAAGTCTCGGCTTTGCCTCGGCTCGTACTCGCTCACCTCGAATGTTAACACGTCTTTACATTCTTTGTTATCTACTTAAATATCTATTATAATCTGATTAACATTTACATGTATTATCCATTCTGTTAATATCGAAACAAGTGATAGATCACTTATCGATTATTACTTAATTCATTATCTGTTAATTTATTGAACTAATTTTTCATGTTAAATATGTATGTAGGTAGGTATACTTCAATGAATAAAGTTCATAATATGTTAGCAGAACAGATATCCTTAAACATCCACGGAATTTCGGGTGTAATTAACAGACACATAAATATTGAATATTTTTTTCAAAAAACGTAAATCCTGTCAGATACATCAGTTGTATACAAATTTTGCAATTATGATTTTCAAATATGAGGTAGTTGATGATATCTTATTCATGAAAATTATGAAATATGTTGTTCATAATAATATATATATCCACGGATCGTGAGCTCTCGGAGTTGAAACGAAAATACTCTATTCACTATATATATATATATATATAGTGAATTTCATCAGTACTGATGAGATCCCTAAGATCGAAACACGTGTCTACGGTTGCATTTTTACTAGAGGGCTTAGTCCAATAAAATGTTCCTTCTTGTTATTCACAATTTCCCTCGAGAGCATATCCCTGTTTCATTTATATTCCTGGACTCGGATGTCACGCAGGTAGCTATAGCTGCCTCCGTAGCGACGTCGTTTCTTGCCTTGTAAACACGAGGTGTTACGACTGAAGCCACAAATGTGCGGTTGGCTTCCTGTTTGTTGACTCCGTTCATTTGTTGTTTCACCTGCAATCAAGTGTTGCACATCCTTACACTTGCTTTCACCGTACTGATGAGATCCCTAAGATCGAAACACGTGTCTACGGTTGCATTTTTACTAGAGGGCTTAGTCCAATAAAATGTTCCTTCTTGTTATATATATATATATATATATATATATATATATATATATATATATATATATATATATGTGTTCAGATAGGTTTCCGCGGTCAGATATTTGAAAACTAAAAGTTCGGGTTGAACCGCGTCTAGAATTTGTTGAAATTCGACGTTTCGGCTCCGATTTTGGAGCCATTTTCAAGAACTGAAAAAGAAAGAAAATTAATAAATGTAAACGTAATTCTACGCTGAGGTCTCAATCTGCCTACTCCTCAGGTATAATTACGTTAGGTTTTTGTGACTTGACGTCGGGGTCTCAATCTGCCTACTCCCCATGTCTCGTCACTGGTTCTCTCTAAGGTCTCAATCTGCCTACTCCTTCGAGAGAACTGAGGAATTGTGGGTTGAGGAACTGTATTTATAGTGGACGTGGCTGTAATGGCCGTGTGCAATGTATTGGCGCGAGGTGAACTATGTGCGGGAACTGAGTTGGCGCTAGATGAGCTGTGTGCGGGAACTTGGTTGGCGCTAAGTGAGCTGTGTGCGGGAACTGGGTTGGTGGGAAATGAGTTGATGCGTGCAATGAGAGGCTTCCAGGTATTGGGAAGTCTACGTCCGTCGTCGCGAGTGTTGAGGCAATTGGGGCGCTTCTCTATCTCAAGGGCTTCTCGGGTGATCCTGATCTCCCAAGGACACAATACCAAACGATTCTCAAGGTATATATGAAATACCATGTTCAGACTGCCCGAGAAGTTATATTGGCCAGACTAACAGACGAGTAACTTCCAGAGTCTACGAACACGAACTTGCTGTGCGTCAGGCATCTTCCACTTCCGCACTTTATAAACATCGAGAAGACACAGGTCACAAAATAGACTTCAAAAACACAAAAACAATTTCCACCGAGAAAACTCTGCAAACCAGGATCACCCGAGAAGCCCTTGAGATAGAGAAGCGCCCCAATTGCCTCAACACTCGCGACGACGGACGTAGACTTCCCAATACCTGGAAGCCTCTCATTGTACGCATCAACTCATTTCCCACCAACCCAGTTCCCGCACACAGCTCACTTAGCGCCAACCAAGTTCCCGCACACAGCTCATCTAGCGCCAACTCAGTTCCTGCCCATAGTTCACCTCGCGCCAATACATTGCACACGGCCATTACAACCACGTCCACTATAAATACAGTTCCTCAACCCACAATTCCTCAGTTCTCTCGAAGGAGTAGGCAGATTGAGACCTTAGAGAGAACCAGTGACGAGACATGGGGAGTAGGCAGATTGAGACCCCGACGTCAAGTCACAAAAACCTAACGTAAATATACCTGAGGAGTAGGCAGATTGAGACCTCAGCGTAGAATTACGTTTCAACCATTTATTAATTTTCTTTCTTTTTCAGTTCTTGAAAATGGCTCCAAAATCGGAGCCGAAACGTCGAATTTCAACAAATTCTAGACGCGGTTCAACCCGAACTTTTAGTTTTCATATATATATATATATATATATATATATATATATATATATATACCCATATATATATATATATATATATATATATATATAAAGTGAATAGACTGTAGATGTCACAAGTTACTATTCATATATATATATATATATATATATATATATATATATATATATATATATATATATATATATATATCTATATCTATATCTGCCTTGAAACAGCCTAGATATATAGATGAAACGTCTGCGTCACTCTGAACCCAACCAAGTTTGAAAGGTAGGTAATTTCATTCTGAAGAATCGCATGGGTGGCGTAATTTTGGAGCAATTATAATTTTTACGCCATTTCAGTGCGATGCGAGAGTCGCCACTTTTGGCGAGATAAAATCACATCTGAGATCTTCAGTACAGAAAACCGCACACGATATTTAAAACATGTCAATTGGAAAACAATAGTAGTAACATAAAATAATAATGACCTGTGCCGATGGCAAAGCAGATAAAAGATATTAGAAATTAATAAGAACGTAGATGGGACTTCTCGCGACTGATATACATCTTTAATTAGAGTTCGGAATGTAAAGTCGGCAAAGATAAAATCGGCGTGTAGTCGTGTGTATTCTTGCATTGTTCTCGCATGTGTATGAGTAAATTGTAGTTCAAGTTCTTCATCCATTTGGAAAATGCAGAATGTCAGGAACATTGTACGAGTATTTATTGTCAGCTTCAATGTCCGTCATGGTATTAGTCAGGAAAGTGAGTGATTTATGTCAGATAGTCACCTCTTATCCTGCCAGAAAACTTAATAATGAAAAGGGTATTTTGACGATGCCAGAATTTTCATTTTACCATTCGGCGGCAATTTTATCGGTCGAAATGTACGATACCCATACATTTATTTATAGAAAAAAAAACATACCATACTCTTTACTCAAATCATTATGGTGAAATGTGAAGTGGTGGTTTTGATCATAGGGGTCCGTGATGGAATGATGGACAGACACGCTGCCCTCGAATATGAAAATAATACCGGCTTGCCGTAAGACAATATATATCTTAGCCAGACGAATGCAGATCGCTGTCATCCTGGTTCAGGGCACATGATTATCGAACCCAATAAAAAAATAATATATAATAATGTATTTTTTCTACTCATGAATACCCTACATGAAAGTGATAGTTTTTCACTCTAGAGATGAAAACGAAGCAAATGAACATTATCATCCGATTCAAACTCGTAATTTCCGACTCGGAATTTTGTTCTACCGCAAGGGCGGATCTAAGGAGGGCTAATTACCCCCCAGACTAATTCGAAACATAACAGAAAAGTTGTCCAGATCCGCCCTTGTTCTTCCGACCTCAAACTCCGAAATTTCATATTTTCAGCCT
Source organism: Chrysolina americana (assembly GCA_958502065.1). Lineage (NCBI taxonomy): Eukaryota > Metazoa > Arthropoda > Insecta > Coleoptera > Chrysomelidae > Chrysolina > Chrysolina americana. The sequence goes on from OY293413.1 coordinate 75,627,168, forward strand.
GAAGTAAATGAATTTAGCAGATTGGTGATGTTGGAACTATTTGTGATTAATTCTGTCTGAAAAACTTGAAACAATCATATCGCTCTTTGGTACCCCGAAGAGGTAGCAACATCGTTCAGAAATACTTGGGTCAGGCGATGCCGAGACAAATATATACGACTAGTAATTGCAAGGTGCTAGAGTTTTTCGTGACTAATGATGGAAGAAGATGGGTGTTGCCTAAAAATTGTCGAGGCAAACCATGATCATTGGGGACACTTTTCTATAGAAAAATCTTTGAGGCGGGTAAAAGAAAGATATTGATTTCCCAAAATGAAAAGATTAATTACTAAATATATACGTTCATATTCAAATTGCCAATACAATAAGGTCTTTAATGGGAATAAGTCAGAATATTTGTTATCTATTCATGAATATTGCACGTTAAAAGGTAAGACCTCGTTAATCCTCAGCTCGCACAAGTTTCGACTTCTGAGGGCTGTCGTTCGTAGGTGGATGACAGCAATTTTAAACAATTCAATTTTAAACAATATGCTCGTCCTTTTCATATTTTACACCTTGATCATATAAACTATTCAACACTAATTTCGTCGCACCCCAAAATTTTGACCCTATTTAAATCTGAATAACTTTTTTCTGCATAGAACAATTTGAATTCTGTTCACACTGTTCGGTAGCCCAGTCCTTCAGCTATAATCTTGTACTCCTTCAAAACATAAGATTCTTCGCATAAAATCGATACAGGGTATTACCTGAAACTGTGCAAAATTTCTGAATCTTTAAAAGGATTCCAAATTAAGAAATTTTTTTTTTCAAATTTGACTACAGTGGCATGAAGATGAACTTATCACCTCAAGAGATTTTCCGAATTGTCTTATTATCTCTTTTGTTTACAGGGTAATCTCAAAAAATTTACTTTTTGGTTTTGCAGTCATAACTTTTTTCGTTGTCAACCTATTTTCAAAATCTCAGGCTCATTTTGAAGCTGAAACTTTGGATGAGAAGAAATGAAGATCAGAATTGACTCAAGATAAAGATTGAAGATCAAGGGTTTCCTCAAAGGTGACCTAAATCTGAAAAACCCTCAAAGTTCGGTTGGGAGGAGATTTAAATGAAAATCAACTTGTTTTCGAAATGATCATTCATTCTGAATACGTCCAGATCTTTCTTGCTTTCAATTGTTCATAAATGTGCGTGGAAAAAACCAATTTTAACGGCAGAATTTTGAAAAAAAAATAATCAACCGATTGTTCTACCGAAATGCATGGACCATAACCAAGGTAACAAGAAAAATTATTGAGAATATTTGGTTCATCTGTACGAGATATAAGTGATGGCGGTGAAGTATTTACCTCCAAAAAGATTGAAGATTTTTGTAGCGCAAAGGCTATAAGACATCATCAAACAGCAGTGGGGATGCCACATGCAAATGGCCAAGTAGAACGTTACAACAAGATGGTGCTGGATGCCTTGGCAACAATGAACTCTGATATGGATGAAGACGAATGGGACAGCTGTATATCCAAAATCCAAATGGAAATGAATGGTACAGTACATAAAAAAACAAACGTTACGCAAGCCAAAATTTTGTATGAGAATCAAATTAAAATGTATGGGGACGGATAAGTTGATCATGGGAATCAGCTCCGTAAGTCGATGTTACAAAGTTACGGGACAACGTAGCTCGTAAAATTGGGAAAAAGAAAAGAGTAAAAGCGCCAGAGTACCAGATGGGCGATGCGGTAATGGTTAAACTAGTCTGATAAGATGATGAGTAACTAAGAATATTTGAACATTGTCGGAAGTGGTAATCGAAATAAATCAGTTTGTGTGACATCCGTGCATTATTTATACTTCCATTTGAATGTACCTATTTAACACAAAGTACCTAATAGTAACCGAATCTGTTGTGAAATTTAAATCTTAGAAGTTATGATTAGATACCATACTTATATCATTAGTATCATCAGCATACATATGAACGTTCTGCAAATGCTTAGGTCATTACACAAATCGTCAGGATGCGAATAAACTGCATCATCTTTGTTGATAATTTCCTTAATTTATGCAACACATCCTTTGCCAGTGTTTTGAGTTGCAAACGATATTGCAGTTAATGAATATAGAATAAATGTTTTTGGGTAATTGACATATTTGAGAAATAATCAATTTTAACTCAATCATCGATCATTGAATCCGATGAATTTTTCAATCTCAACTAAACATTTTTGTTTAAGAAAGGCTCTCTAGTTTTATTTATAACTTAAGACTCAGAATAATGTCCATACATTTTCAAACAAAACCTTTTATGTGGAAGTAGAGAAATTGTTTCCCTCATAATGGAGGGTCGTACTATATTATTCCCAAAAAATTGATCGATAACACTATTAGGGGGAAGTTTTCAATATAAGTCACTTCCATTGAATACTACAAGGATAAATAATATAGGCAAATAATTTAAATAGCCGTCCTCTTCCCGCACAGGCTATGCCTTTGTGTACACTCTATGAGTGTTTATGAGAGAGAATTATTATTATTATTATTTTCTATCCTTTAAGACTATCCTAGTCAGGCTCTGTCTCCGGAGCCTCGACACCTCCGGAGGGTGTGCTGGATTATTCCCAATAACCACACCCCACGCCGTGGGGTAAGTGACTATTGGGTCCGAGAATCATGTGTTCTGAGCAGGCGAAGTGAACCAAGAACAACAGCCTTCTGCATTCGTCCGGCTGAGATTTCTGCCATATTACGGCAAGCCGGTATGATTTTAAAGTTTGAGAGCAGTGTGTCCATCATTCCACCAAGGACCCCTATTATCAGAACTACCATCTTGACAGAATATTAGATCTCGATATTTAGTCCGTTTTTCCTCCTCCTTTCGAACGATATTCGTTTCGTCAGGAGCTGAAAACTCAATGACGAAAATCGTCCTACTTTGATGGTCGAGGAGGACTACATCAGGCATATTGGCTTGTATTTGCCTGAGAGTGGGGAATGAGTAATTCCAATAGATTCGGCACTTCTCATTCTCCTCAATGGACTCCCCCGGAGCATAAGGCAACAGCGGTGTCTCGTCTAAACCGTACGAGTGTCGTAGATGGTAGTACAACACACGTAGGGCCGCGTTATGCCTGTAGATATAGGATGAGACTGCATAAGCTGGAAATGCTGACAGCAAATGCATTATGGTCTCAGCTGCTCCACGACACGCTCTGCATCTAGTGTCAGGGACCTCTATACCCATTACGCGACTAAGGTAGACGAAGGTGTTGAAGACACCATCTTGGCAGGCCATTATGAATCCCTCGGTTTCCGAATTCAGCCCACTTGACCTGAGAAAAGCAAATGTCAAGTTTCTGGATAAGCCAAGGTCTTCAATGCTCTTGAAGAAGACCCCATGCATTAGATTATCCTTACGTAGCTGTAGGAGTCTCTCACTCTCCGCAGCTTTGATGTGGGCTTTCTGCTGAACGGCTTCCAACCGTTCAGAATCGAATACGAGACCGAGTTCATCGGCTGCACGGGTTGCTGCCTTGAAGAGAAATGCTCCCTCCATTTCCTGCTTTTTTATGATCGCATACTAAGCAGAGAAGGGGATCTGAACTCTTGTTGCCTTTACTCCATCCAGCACCATTCTGTTATGTAGACACTCCAAACTCAAAAGTTCACGGCCTCCCAGTTGTCGGGGGAAGTTTAACCGTGGAACAGACGATTTAAGATGCAAGCTTCTATGAAGATGGATCATTTGGCGAGTTTTTACGTCGAGTTGTCGCAGCTCTTCCTGAGTCCATTTCATCACTCCAAAGGAGTAAAGTAGAATCGGAACGGCAAGCATATTAGTTGCAGCAACTTTGTTCTGATGACCAGATCTGTCGGAGTTTGTGCTAATACTTGCCGCGGAGAAAGTATTTCAACAGTTGTTACCTCTTGGGTATGGTGTTGTTCCACCCCTAGGTAGGTATACGTCTCTCCGGCATCCAGATGATGTAAGATGCTTCCGTCTGCGAGCTGAACGCCCTCTCTATATTCCTCGCATCGTCCTCTTTTGAGATGAACCGTGGCACATTTGACGATCCTAAACTCCATAACGATAGCATGCGTGTACTCTTGCACCACCCTTAAGGACTGATGAAGATCCTTTTCTCCCGAGGCATAAAGTTTAAGGTCATCCATGTAAAACAGATGGGTGACCTTATGCCTCCGGTTTCTGGGGGTGCCGCAGTTGTATCCGCGAGTTTTCCGTTGTGCAACGGATAATGGCAGTAGTGAGATGCAGAAAAGAAGAGGGCTGAAGGAGTCTTCCTGAAATACGCCTCTTCTAAAGATAACCTGCTCTGTTTGGACTCTGACTTGACCAGATTTTATGGTAAAGCGAGTCTTCCAGAGCAGCATCAGATGTTCAATGCATCTCACTATTTGATCGGATACCGCAAGGCATCTCAGCAAATGCATGATGAGCTCATGCGATGTTGCATCAAATGCATGATGAGCTCGTGCGATGTTGCATCAAATGCCTTGCGATAATCGATCCAGGCTATTGAAAGGTTACGCTTATACTGCACGGAGTCCTGCGTGATGCATCTTTCGAACAGCAGGTTTTCCCTGCAGCCAGCGACCCCATTCTTTGACCTTTTTGCTCATATATCCGCTCATACATCGGCTCAACTGCGGAGAATATTCGCATGGAAAAGGTGCGGGTGAACATCGTATAACATGCGTTCAAGCATGTTATCGGTCTGTGGTTCTTTGGATCAGACAAATCTCCGTTTTTGGGGATTAGCACCTCATGCAATTAATTTCCTCAAATTGAATTGAATTGATATTTTTATATATGCCACAATATCATCTCTTTATATAATATATTTAAAATTTTATTCTGTTTTGATATATACATTTTATTGAATTAACATTCCCTTTGTCATCGACTACATCTACAATTTGATTCTAAGGTTTTGAAAGTTAGTATCTTATGATTTTACTATTATGCGTTACAACATATTCTATTCATTTTAAGTATGTGAAAATGTATAAGCTATTTCGTAATGTGCTGTCTTTAATGCGTGGAGAGAAGACAAACGAGCATCTCACGCACAAGGATTAACAAATCCTTTTGTGAGTACTTATTTATTTACCTCCTGCATATTTTTAAGGAGAATAACATGTATTGTGATATTTTGTTATGCTAATGGTAAATAAATCAACCAAAAAAACAAAAATCAATCAAAAAAAGCACGGTTCGCCCCTCGACAAACCAATTCGGAATCTGTTGCTCCCCATCTAACCGTTAAAATCTTTTGCTAGATGGTGGTGGGTAAACGGAATTTTTTTCCACCAATAGTTATTTAGGTCATCAGGGCCTGGAGCAGCAAAGTTCTTCGAGCCTTCGATGGTCGGTTGAACTTCTTCCGGGGTTATCGTATTGCGCAGTTCATTGGTCTCAGGCTGACGAAGCCTCCTGCAGAAAGCTTCGAACTGCGCTAGGGCTAGAGTATTTACGTTGAGTAGTTGCGGAAATTCGTAAATGCTCTTCCAGAAGGTTTCCACCCGATCAGCCGCCGGCGGATTATCCACAACAATCGGAGGTTCTTGGAATAGGCCAGAAGGTTTATCGCGAAACTCCATGTTTTCCGCGATACTTCTCGCCCGCCCCACTAGTGACTTTTTTGCAGCCACCAGCATTCGTATCCTATCAAGACACTGCTGTTTGATGGTGAACAGCACACCTTGATTCACTGCGGGCATGAAGGGCCTGTTGGCCGCCACGTAGTTCGCCACACACTGGACACGAGATGCGTGTTGTCTCGTCGACTTGACCTTAGAGGAGTAGTTTGCCTCCTCTCCGCCTGGGACAGGGTCTGAGCGGCATCATACACGGCAGAGTTGATCTGCCAGGTCAGCCTCTTCTGAAAGAACATCGTGAATCCCTGGATCCACCCGTGCCAGTTGTTGTGGCTTCAGGGACAGTGTGATGAAGCGCCCTGCGGGTTCTGATGCCTTCCGTTGGTGGTATGACGCGGGCGTCCTCTACAGCCAGACCCACAAGTGGCATATCTGCCACTTCGTCAACCAGCTGAGTAGGAGCTCGACCTAGCCTCGACCCCGAAAATGAGATGCATAATCCCTCAGATTTGGGGCGGAAAAAGCGGCATGCTCTGGGTGTATCTCACACCACAGAGCATGCATTCTTGCCATGTATCCTGTCCGGGAGATTATTATTATTATAAAATCTGATGACAGAATAGAATATAATTTATTTATACATGCACAGTGTTTGATGACATAATATTTAAAATGTTTTATTAGTGCAAGAAATAACAAAATCGAACTAGAATATTTTTATTTAAATAGACTAGTTGATAAAAAATCACCTAGCTGAAGCAGCCATGCCTTTCTCATCATCTTCCTCAAAAACACAAAACGAATATCTAGCCAAAACCAAGCCACCTCCCATAAGCTTTGTACGGAGATCTTGGCAGTTGATGAAGATCCACTTCATAATATAAAATAAATTTTCAAATCATCGTAAAAATCGGGAGTTAAATCAACGAGTAAAAAACAGAATACAAACCATCAATAACCCCAATCACTTTCTGGATATAACATGAGGTTGTTAAGGTGTTTAACGATAAACATTATAATTTTCCAAGATTCTTATAATAAGTAGGTAAACGTAGAGACAGTATCGCACAAAATTACATTCTAGGCACAATGCTGAACATATAGCCCGGAGCTAGTCACCCACAAAGCAACAGAGCCGATAATAAACAAACTCATTTTTAACGCTCGCTGGTAGAATGCTATAAGCATACATGATTTATAGTTGTTTATGTTCCCCCTTAGGTTTGACTCGTTTTATGAAACGATTTTGATGTATTGATTGCCACAGTTCCTGGTCATATAATGATAACTGTGGGCTTGGTCTGATAAGGAAAGTCGTGTATTTACTAAACAAGCGCTTATCGGATTCATGCGAAAGATAATATCGTGGAATTTTATCAGTAAATGACACGATTTATTCAACTGTTATGGAGTCGGGCCTTTAGGATGTTCATTTGTTAATTCGTTCATAGTTTTTAAAATAAAAGATGATTGCTCACACTCTGTTCAGTAAAAGAGTACATAATCGTGTTGATCATCAAGAGCCATAAAAACGACCTTTATATTTCTTCACCAATGTGTGGAAATAATTGTGTTCATCATAAAACCTGCACCTCTTTAAACTCAATATGCCAAATCCAAAATTCGACTACATGTATCTCATTCCATACACGAGGAAAACTAAAAAATATGATTCCTAAAATAAAAATTGATTACAAATAAGCAGCCTTTCGCCAATTTTACTATTATAAGATTGTCGGCAAATCATTCTCTGTTTGCCGACAATCCTATAGTATAGGAAATTAACGAAACTGGATACTTTATAATCATTTTTTCATTTTAGGAGTTTTATTCATTGGAGGTATAGTTGTCAAGGACGGTGCAGTTTTTTCGCAAAGGAATTAGGATGGTTTATCGGAGAACACATTTTGACAGATGATGAAAATAATGCTAAAATGTTAAAATACACTAATTGGTGAAGTTTCTTCCTTCAACCTCTGAATACCAGATCAGATCCAAATATTTGAACATGGTATATCAACATGAATGGATATACCGGGTGTCCACGGATGGTGGCTTGCCCCTATAACTTTTTTTTTCAGAGATAATGGAATGAAATAGGGATGATCGGGTTGAGGCATTAAACTGCATTTTTTGACCTAACCTAACTTTATGCAAATTCCGGATACACCTACATAAACTTTGGATTTTTAAATAGAACACTTGGTATATTTTCAGTTTTTTGTTTCGATATGACATATAGAATACAACCATGTATCATTTTTTACTTTTTGTAACCATTTATTTTTATAATTTTTTATTCTAGTGGGCTATGGATACGTTCAAATAACTAATTTCAGTCCTAGAATGTTTGGAAAAACACAACTTTACTATTTTTGTTCAAATGGCAACATGGTTGTTCATCGGGTTGGAAAATTTTATTACAATCAATTTAAAAAAACTGAAAATATAACGTTGGAACTCTTATTAAATAAAGAATCTTATTGCGATTAAAATAAGATTTGAAATCATCGAGTAGCCTGTGACCCATACTACTGAAACAAAATCTACACTTGATGGAGAAATGAAATTTCCAATAACGGTTTGGTTTCAATTGTTGGGTTGGGATTTTAGGGGACATAATTTTAGTCCCTATAAAATTTGACGGTCCCCTGATAGGGATTAGATATCTAAGTTTCCTCTGGCACAAGTCAAGCTGCAGAAAGTGCAGCGGCTAGTTTGCCTGCGAACCACTGGGGCAATATTTACGTGCCCTACTGCAGCTATAGAGGTAATGCTGAACCTTCCGCCATTTTATGTGTAATGAAAGAACAGCAAATAGTGCCTTAAGACTGTACAAGACAAAAAACTTAATAGAAGGAAATCTGATCGGACATCTAAAGATTTTGGAACAAATCTCCCTTGAAGCCATGTCTAAACCGACAGATATCATGCCGATAAGGTACGCCTTCGAAGTGCGGTTTGAAGTGGTCCTAAACAACCACCAGGTTTGCACAGAGACCGGACCTCAAATGGCAACGGATGCCTAAGTGTGGTACACAGATGGACCAAGATGGATGAAGGGGTTGGAGTGGCCGTTTCAGGGCCAACTTTCAGGCTTACGAAACCCCACCATTTTCCAAGCAGAAGTTCATGCTACAGAAATTTGTGCCCAGGAATGCCTTAAAAGGGGCACGCGATGGGCAGAAATCTTTATACTATTAGATAGCCAAGCAGCATTAAAAGCTCTGACCTCACACACTTGTCAGTCTAAGCTGACTTGAGACTGTAAAAAAACCCTGGGACAACTGGCAGTAAACAATCAGGTAACCCTGATGTGAGTGTCAGGTCACAGGGGCATCAAAGGCAACGAGGAAGTAGACTGCCTTACCAAAGAAGGGGCAAACACACCATTTACCGGCACAGAACCCTTCTGTGGACTCTCCAAAGCCTTAAGGAAAGTTCCGACGCTGGGAATCCGACTAAATTGAATATCACTGAAATAAAGTGCCAGGGCAAAGACAAGCGAAAAGGCTAGTGAGCCTATCGCCAAGGAAAGCTAAACTGCTTCTCGAGTTGGATAAAAAAGACTTGAAATTGGTAACGGGACAAGTCAGAGAGTGATAGTTGCCGCTACTGTGAGAACTTCGCGGAAACTACAGAACATCTGCTTTGCGAATGCCCAGCGATCTTCTGCAAGAGGCTTAAATTCCTGGAAGGGGCTTTCTTAACGCCCTCCGATATCAGGAAATTAGCTCCCAGGAAACTGATAAACTTTGCACGAAGTCTTAGAATCTCGGGCCTCGAATAGACAAAGGGTCACGCACAAAAGACCTTATAGGTCGAGGTTGTTGTGAGGCTGCAGAGCCTGCACGACCCCCCTACGATCTACAATCCTCACGAAGGAAATTGAGTATTTCTTGGACGAAGTTACATTAACAAATCGAGTTAGATTATTTTATCAACAAGATAGTGCTTCATCACACAACATGAGGGCAGTTACGGAATACCTGCTACACCAAGACAGTTGAGAAACGTCGTAGGAGCAACAATAAGAAACCTAAAGATATGTAAATAGGTAGTTTCAATATCGTTATTTCATTTTCGTCAAGTACTTCAATTTCGAAAAGTTATAAGGTAATGTAGGAATGTAAGCTTTCACGGCTGGCGTCAATATTTTGGTTAGTTTCCGGGTTTTGCCGTGGTCTTCTTTGTTTTAAATCTCCAAACGTTTCGACTGCAACTGCGGCAGTCATCTTCAGTGGCGTTCTATAATATATGAAAACTGGCGAATGGCTAGATTATTCATAATCAATTTTCATTTCAGGAATTTATTGCCTATCGTCAAGTAGGTACACCCAGTTATTTAAATATTTTTCATGATGAACTAAAAAATATAAATCCAGCTCAGGAGTAAAGAATGTACAATTTCTTTTAAGTCCTGTGATGAAGAAAAACATACTGAATTAGGTATACAGGGTGGGGCACCGAAAACGAAACAGATCGAATATCTTCAATACACATGTGTTGTGAAGAAATTGCAAAAATACGTCGATTTTTAATCCACGGGGGACATCTTCCTATCATAATCTTAACTGTCATACCTCTCCCCCCACCTCTTGATCACTATCACCCAAACAATTTGAATAGGGAAAGTAGTAAGTGTGACACTTCATTAAAAAGGTAATTTCATAAGGAATTCAGTTATGTCAATTTTCGCTACCTAACTTTCTATTTTGGCGCCCTCTTGCGGGAAAAACAACTGATCCGTATTACGATACTCCATTTGCAAGCTAATTTGACATAAATTCGGTGACAATGCATTATGAAAAACAAAATGGTGGCTCCAAAATGGCGGACAAGATTCAAAATTATGGTCCGATATGATTCAAACTTGATAAGTGGTGGTTTTCAGGGTCGGAATCTATGAATTGTTTGTCAGTGCAAAAAACAAGATGGTGGCTCCAAGATGGCTAACGAAATTTGTAATCATGGTTTGTTTCACCCTCGATCTTGTTTTTTGTACCGACAAAAAAATCATAACTCCCGACCCTGAAAATCCCCACATACTAATTTTGATTCGAATCGGACCATAATTACAAATTTCGTCCGCCATCTTGGAGACACCATCTTGTTTTTTTTTGGATTGACAAACAATTTATAATTTCGGACCCTGAAAACTACCACTCATCAAGTTTTGGTGATAGTGACCAAGGGGCGGGGGAGAGGTATGACTGTTGAGGTTATGATAGGAAGATGTCCTCTTTGGATTGAAAATCGACGTGGTTTTGTAATTTCCTCACAACACATGTGTTTTGAATATATTCGATCTGTTTCGATTTCGGTGCCCCACCCTGTACGATATAATCACTGCTACCTATTCTTGAAAACCAACCATCTAGTAGAGAATGTTGTTATATCCGATTTTTGGTTTGTTTGTTTCAAAAAAAAAAATGTTTCAAAATTGTTTTTTCCGTTAACCAGCTGTCACCCCCCTACGAACGACAGCCCTCAGAAGTAGAAACTTGTGCGAGCTAAGGATTAACGAGGTCTTACCTTTTAACGTGCGATTCCTAGCACGAGACCAGTGACTATGCTGGGATTCGAACCCACGTCCCTCTGACTGATAGACTAGCGCTCTACCATCATGACCACTGCGACCCAATCCATCATCCGGCTGTACCCTTACGAGCAACCCTCAGAAGTTTTCAGAAGACTTATGAGAGCTGGGCATGACGGAAGTCTCACCTTTTGAAGTGGGATACCAATAAAGGCTGACAAAACCATATATATTTTATCCATTGCTATCTTAAGCTATACAGTTCATTCTGCTGCACAAAACCTCATTTTTGTGCGGTATGTAACGCGTTTATATAATAATCTAGTCACTCATTTATTAAATACTCGATCCGCTACGCTGCGCTCATCTTGTAACTGAAAGGACGTTTATAACACTTGTTATATTATATCAAGCAGAATATACCATATTTATAACTTTCAAGGGCTAACTGGGTGTCAGGTGGCGTAAACGAACATATTAATTCTTCAACATTTTAAATCTTTGAATCCTGAGATATGAACGAAAAAGAGGAGAGGGTCCAAATTAGAACCATGAGATACCCCAAATTGACAAGGCAAGGTACTCGACGTTTCATCATCAAATTTGTAAAAATGTTATTCTTATAGAAATGGACGTAACTTATGGTGTTGCATGTATTGCTAAAATTCAGAAGAATATTACTTTGAGAATGTTCATATAGAATGAAATTGCAGTAACATCAGTGTTACTTACAAATACAAATGGTACAAAAACATAGGAAGTTTTATTTCTCATTTTTCACTGGGATGACTTCATTCGGTAGGTGAAGGGTTAGTATGATTTCACTCAGCAGGAAAAAGTTTGACGGTTACTGTTGTGATATTTATGATTATGATATAGCTATTCGAAAACAAATTCAATTGAGATTGTTCTAGAAATTTAACTTTCTCTTTCTTTTTTATTTCTGATATAATTCAAACTAACAATGCAAAAAAAATGTTTTATTGGTGTTACGTTTCTGTCCTTCAATAGGTTCCGTAGAAATCTTTCTTTGAAATTGGCTATCGATCACTTACCCGCACGGAACATCAACAGACTGAACTCTGATGAGATCGCATAGCTACCTATTTTCCTAATTATTATTGTGATTTTTGTTAATATCATCTTTGCATTGGTTTCAATCATGTGGGGCCCATTGAACACCTTGTTGATATTTTTACTATTGAAAAGTTAGTGTCTACTGTCCATTATTAGATGTAGGGCATATGGTCTGGGTTTCGTCTTTTTCCTTTGTTGACACTTTCCTGTTACACTCAACAAGAGAAACATTCAGACTCTGTTTATTTTGATCAACGAATCGTCAGTAATATGTATCTATACTCAAATGGTTCAGGATTTCTTGTGAAACACACACAATGTCATGTTCAAACAAAACAAACTCTGGGTATCATATCAGTTGTCTGGGCTCCTCCGAGATAGTGAATCATTAACCGTGGAATAAATGTACCGAGGAATACTGGAAAAACACAATGTAAAAACAATAGATTGTCCTACTACACGCTACTATCAGAAATAATCAAAAATTGCACATGGTTGCATTCATGGAGTTATCTCGATTATGAATCATTGTTGTGGTCATGAATTCGGGTTTTCCCACCCTAAATGCATTGAGGCCATTAAGGTCGAATTCATTCTGCGAATACAGGGTATTCTTGAAATTTTGCATACACTTAATTTGTTGGTTTGAGATTAGGTTCAATTCAGGTCAATCATCCTTCCTTTAGCACTTTTGAAAACAGAGGAAACCATAGTTTTTTGAAAAATTTCTTTGCACTTTCCTGTCTAGGAATTGAAACACACCACAGGCATTTTCGATGGTTACATTTTAAAAACAACATTCATATTACCTCCACAACACTTCTATATTGAATTTTGATGCCCATTATTTATTCATAGAAGAGGACACTAATCAATTGAAGAATGACCTCATTCCGTGAGTTAGGCAGATCGGAATATTTATTGCTACACAACAATGCAAGCTCACAGTTTGTTACATATGAATGAATAATTGACATTATTGGAAGTAATTAGACAAAACTTCAATACAAGAGATATTTAGCTTGGAAGCTGAACAAATAATAAATTTTAAGAAACTTGTAAAATTAGAATAAATTTTCTGACAATCGAATCAGAAATAGGTAATTGAAACTGGCATCCTGCAAACATCAAGTTAATAACTTTTAGTGTGAATAAAATTCAAAAGGTAAATACAATTTGAAAAGTGAGTATTGAATTATTTCAAAGTCAATGAAATTCTATGAAAAAAATCTACCAAATCTCAGCTCATGTTATCTCCTCAAAATGTTGCCTGCTCCTCGTGACAATTAAACAGTCCATTTTGACATTCCTTTCGCAAACTGGGGAATATTTCCGGGGTGAAATAATCAAATCTGCATGCTTTATCACATGAACCCCACTCGCTATTTATTCAAAATTACTTTGGGAGACATTCAATGACCTATGTTTATATGAACTTTTTTTCAATATTTTGCATTAACAATGAGCAACCTATTTCGAAAACCTCCTACATAAAAAACATTCAACGATAATAAATTTATTTCTCATATTAAATTCACTTTTATCTAGCGATGGGTCGCTATTGTGCACAAAACTGCAGATAATAGAAAAAAATACTTCAGCATGCATTAAAATGTTTTCCATTTTGATTTTTGATAAATTATGCATCAATATTTTTTTCCTGATAACAATCGAATCAGAAGATCATTTTTCCAATAGAAAAGTTTAGCACAGGGATTGGCAGTCTCTCATAATTGAGAATACAGTAATATGAAGAAATAAACAAGTACGTATACTGTTCAAAATGAGAGAGCCACAAATACCTACGCCCTTGCTTCAAGTTCGATACTTCGCTTTCCGATCCTTATTTTCGAACGTTGATCGAGATTCATGTTTCCCAGAAGAAATACTTAGGAGGACGAGAGGTATTGGGCGACATATCCACATCAGAATCTACATCATGTTAAGTTAGGTGGAGACCTTGATTCGAAATCCTTGTAGACTGCATTTTACATGTGGGATGTGAATTCCTACAAAATTTGATTGCTGAAGATAATAGACACGTGCGAATCGCATTTCCATGAAGTTACGGGCAAGACGAAAATCACGAATGGATACCGTTTATTATTTATTTTCTCTGCCCTTTCTTCTCCATTCACTGTGTATTAGTCAATACACTTTTTTGTTGTTATTGATTCACACAAAATTGATAAAATGGCAGAATATCATTGTTCAATGAGGCAGATGAAATCATCATTTCAAGTAGGTACCTGTCTTACAAGGAATCATGGTTAGAAATTCTAACATAACCTCAAGTGATAGCATTCACTACAGTACGAGAGTTGATTGCTTGAAGGTATTACTAAGTTTTTTTTAATTTCTCAAAGTATAAAGAGTGGATAATCATTTCTGGGAATTATATTTTGTATACTCAATTATTTTTGTATCGAGGACAAACAATTTAGATATATTTTTTGATGGTACACAAAAGTATTATTCTCGGCCGAGACACCAGGCCAAGGCCAAAAATTCTATCAAATATGACACTGAACACGAATTTTACAAACGAAATAAAAACATTATATTTTTACGACTGTATAAAATCGAAGTAATAACTACTGAAATTATAATATGCCATACACACGTGTGTTAGGAAAATGTAACTAAACACGTGTGTTAGTATTTGTTTTTACGCAGTGTCTTGAGTTTGTATTTCTACTTCCTTAGTAAAAAGTATCTAACGCGTTACAGACCAAATCCAAAATTTTGAAACCTATGTTATAGGGTCTTTACTCTATGTTGAAAACAATATAGACATGGGCAAGTTTTCAAAATTGGTGCCTGTTATTGAGAACTAAAGTGTCAGAAATGCAACAAAATCAAATCTTTCAAGAAAGCTGAATAGAAAAACAAAAAGAAAACAACTGTCGCTATCGTTTTCATTTTCACGGACAAATAGCATGCGCACTCTTTTTCATTCCATGGACTAACTATACACAGCTGCAATGCTGTGTCTTTTTCTATCGCATGGGATGGTTCGCACGTATTTACTCGCAGCAATATTTCACGTTTTAAAATTCGACAACCGAAAATTAGGACTGATTTTTTCGCAGACAACCCTATACCACCGTGTTCGTAATGAAATAATCTTTATTTTAACGTAACTTTACTTCATTTAACCGGACCGGTGCAAGTTACTAGTATCGATATACCAGTTTATACCTGCCTACCCAAGAGTTGTGGCGGATAAAAAATAGTCAACCTAACGTTTGCATATTCTATAGGCTTCATACTTTCGATTGGTATGGAATTTGTCTATTAACCAAAGCAGTGAAATATTTTAAAAAATAATTTTTTTAATTGTTAATTAATCATACTCTGGACTGAAATTTTTTAGTCAACCCATTTGCAATATATTTATTGACATATTTAACTAGATGTAAAATACGTTTCATCCATTATCCAGCTCGGTGAAGGTCGTTTTATACCGAGACCTACTAATAGTCATAGATGTATTGGCCAGAACAGTAGCTAAAGGACTAAATTTTATATCGTATTCAAAAATATACTCAGACTTTTAGATTCTATTGAAAAAATCAATTCGCTTCGTTGGTGATACTTTGCCTAAAAACTAGCTTATTTCTCTGCACAGCGCAAATAAGTTGGCAATTTGCGTTCTAAGGCATGAAGATACTTACATAGGTAGTTCTTCTGAATTATCACCTATCGTTCTACTCTCAACAATTTCATCTAAAATGATCGGACGAGTTCAATCGTCCGTCACACCCATTTATTGTGAGCTTGGGAAATTGACAGAAATCGCTTTGTGTCAAGATTTCTTCTTTCGTCGAACCGCAAGTTTTTCCCGAAGCGTGAAATTTCCAAAAATTTCAAAATATCACCAATTCCTTCATGTTTGCTCTTTGTCCTCACGTTTTTAAAACAACATTACAGAATTGTTTTTGGCTGATCAGTCTTGGTCTTGGTCTCGTAAAATAAATGTAGTCTTGGTCTTGGATCAAAATTTGTAAATGAATTTAAATTATTCAATTCAATCGTCCAACAGTGTTTATGCATATAATAGTTATTTCCTATTTCTCAGTCTTTAACAGTTGTCAATTTGTACGGGTTAAGTAAGCAAAATAAAAATTTCTCATTTCACAATTTTATTTTTAAGAAATCTTAAATAAATATCAAAGTAGACCCACACAGTACCGAGGTCGACGCCCGACAGACCAGAAAAAAGGTTCAAAATGGTTGGAATGTTGATTAGGTTTTCATTGACCATTTTACAATGGATTATTGATTGATGGATTATGAGCAAGTAAGATGCGGTTGCGGTAGAGTGGTGAAATCGCAGTCCCGAGGAAATTGCAATACTTATTAACCACTGCGACCTTACAATACACCTATTTTTTGTAAACTGTATAACTGCAATACAGATTTTGAAAAATGAATTTTTGATTTTGAATGAACAAAATTTAAAAACCTACCATTTGAAAAATAAATAATTGAAATAAAATGCCATAACATTTTCCATCATCAAAATTTTCCAAGACCAATACTCTTGGGGAAGAGTCTTGATCTTGGTCTCGAAAGTCAAGTCTTGGTCTTGGTCTTGGTCTTGTATCAAGACCAAGACTAATCTCTTGGTCATGCGAAGCCCTAACCTTAAAATTTGGGAGTTTCCATTTGAAAAAATATACTTACAATAATTTTTTCAACCGGATCTATATCATTTTCTGGCGAACGCTCTGTATAACTCTAATCGAATTGATATCAAATTTCTGCTGAACTAGGTCCTCTCCTACGAATAAATTGATACACAATCGAAAATAAATGATCATGTCCAGAAATAATAAAAAAATATTTTTTGGTCTGCAAACGCAATTTTCAACTTAAAATTTGAATTATTTTGAAAACCGTTAGACTTGGGTATAGGACATTATACATGAAACATGTTCTGAATCATGCGTAAAATCTAAAACTTTGATAATATATAGGGTGTCCCATTTAAAATAACGAAGTTGGGGTTCACTTCCGGTACAATCGGAAATGCCACAATATTCAAAATATTTTAGCCGGATAGCACTTATCAACAATAGTGAACTCCAAAATTTTCAAATTCGGCCCACCTATGACTTTCTATATATTGATCGATGCAGTTCCCGGAAGGACTCCCTGTATAGACCCGATCTAGATTTATAGCACACACCTAATCCTAAATTGAAGACAAAAGTTTTATATGGTATATTGACAATATTAATTGATTGTCCAGAAAACACTGGTCGTTCATGTGAATGTTGCTTTAACGTCACTACGTATAAGGCATACCTAGTGCCTCCACCAGAAATGTGGGAATGTATTCACAGCTTGTTATTTGAAACCATGTACTTGTATTCATTTCAAGACTGGTCATTGTGCATACGAAAATGGGTCATGATCCGCAGCACAGGTGTTCGGAAATAAAGCAAAAGGCGAAGTGAGAAACGTATTGGCGCTGCATTTAGCAGGATGTAGCGAGAGCCGCAGTGTAAGCGACACTCCAACTCTAATTGTCCTCCTGGCTTTAGCATACAATGGTTGAACCACCGCCATATATCGGCATTGATTTTTTAATGTAGCCTGCACCGGCGAGATTAGCTATCATCATTGCAATCTTTAACCAGTCCCCATTTACAAATAGCTATTGTAGCAATGTTGTATATGTGTTCTCTTCTTTCTAATCTCAGATCGATCGGGCCGGTTTTTCAGGCTGCGTAATCCGTTTAAGGGAAAAGCTAAATAGCTGAACTATCGAATAATATACGGAGAAACTGTTGAAACATTTCAAGGGAAAAGCAACCACATACATAGACAAATAAAAATAATGTTTGTTATTACCAAAAACTATTGTTCTGGTTTGGGGGCGTCCATAAATTACGTGAGGTGTTTTTTTTAATTTTCTGCCCCTCCCTCCCCCCCTGGTGAGATGTCGTGAGATTTTATTCAACCCCCTCCCCCATCTCCCAATCTCACGTGAGATTTTTCAAAATGTGAGTTTCTTACGTAAACGTGTTGGATTGTTATTGTAAAAAGAAAAAAACAAATTTGCTTCGTGCTTTTATTTACGACTAGTTATGACTAGTAATCAATGTTGCTGAGAGTTTAATTATAAGTGTAATAAAAATTTAACAATAGAATACTTAAATCGTAACTACTTAGATTAAAAAAGAGTATCTACTCTAATTCAGTCCATGAAGAATCATGCACGGTCTCAAGAGAGACTATTGGAACCAACATGTCCATATGATTTTCAGTAAAATCATCTGATCCTTCAACTTCGCTCTGATCTAGCCACTCTAAGCCATTGGCACTTGCACAAAGTAATTCATTAGCTCGTCTTGTGACAATCCGTGTGGGTCGCACTTTTCGGAACATACGCGCTTGCTTAGCTGGTGCAATGTGGGCTGATCGTCTGTGCTCTGCAGCTCTTGTGCTAGATGCAAAGTAAATACCGCATAATTTTTTTTTTGTTTCAATCAGAAAAAAAATTGCGTGATATTTGCCGAGACCCCCCCTCTCTCCAACGTAAGATTAGATGAGATTTGACTCGACCCCCTCCCCCCCTTAAACACCTCACGTAATTTATGGACGCCCCCTTTACACACAGATTGTTCAATTATTTCTGGGTGGGTCCCCACTTTGTTTTTTTAAATGGAAACC
Source organism: Chrysolina americana (assembly GCA_958502065.1). Classification (NCBI taxonomy): domain Eukaryota; kingdom Metazoa; phylum Arthropoda; class Insecta; order Coleoptera; family Chrysomelidae; genus Chrysolina; species Chrysolina americana. The sequence goes on from OY293413.1 coordinate 75,646,087, forward strand.
TGTATTTTTTATCCGTTTTTCGGTTTCTACATGAGAAATAAAAGACACTTTATGTTAACCTTTTTTTAGAGAATATTGACGGTTTTTGAAATTTTTAGCAAGACTATTTTGTTCCAAACTTCGTTTATCAAAATATTTGAAATTATAAAGTTGTGCCAAATCCCATAAAAATCGATTTCTTTGTAAAAAATTGTACTTTTATGTTTCTCTCAAATGGCATATCTTTAAACGGCCTGTGATATACAGGGTTCGAAAAACATCTTCCCACACATTGTCAATAAAAAGTGCAAAATTTCAAATGGAACACCCTATATATTATCGATCCATAAGAAGCGCCAACAAAGGCTCTATATATTTCATTAAAGATTCCGTATGATTGAAATAAAAAGTCTTTTTTAAACAGCTTAATTGTAGAGGCTTTCTTGGCGCTTCATATGGATCGATGCAGGGTGTTCCATTTAAAATAAAGAAGATTTTGCACATATTTAATATTTGGCAAGCTGTTTTTCGCACCCTGTATGTCAGAGGTCGATTTTAGATATATCGGTTGAGAGTCAACGTACAATATTTGACCAAAATTAATTTTAATGGGATATTGATTACTACGCAAACAAACCCGTTTTCCTAAAAATTCAAAATTTGATTCGCTTATGAAAGAAGTCTTGTTATATTGGGTCTGACCGAGAATCACAAAAAAAAAGGTTTGTTAAGTAGGAATGTAGGCTTTCATGGCTGGCGTCAATGATTTGGTTGTCTTCCGGGTTTTGCCGTGGTCGTCTTTGGTTTAAATCTCCAAACGTTTTGACTGCAACTGCGGCAGTCATCTTCAAAAGGATTTGTTATTTCAACTTTATTAGGTTACTCTTATTTGCTTGACCTGATTAAATCTAATTAATCTCAAAATTCAACGGGTATCCAACTAATAGCATCATTAAATTGCGGTGACAAAATGGATTTCTCAATGCAATGCTCACATTTCTTTGATATGTATAAATACTACATGAAATTTGTATCAACGCAAGTATAATATGTTAGCTTGAATCGAACAACGGAAATAAATTAATTCAAATATTCACGTACTTATTGAATGAAGCGTTTCCTGATTTATGTCACGTTGTCAATAATAACAAATTAATTAGAATAAATAATGTTTGTTAAATCAATAAAAGAATTTTTTAGATCTGATCATAATTCTCATTTGATTCAACAAGAAAATTACATGCGGTTGACACAATATTTCGGTAGAAATGAGTTATTACAGAAGTTGACTGAATGAGATATTTGATTTATGCAAATCAATTTCTTTCGCTCAATTGAAACTAAATTTGATCTAAACCCAAGATATAATTTTACTCATTTTCATACTATATATTTAGTCGTGTATATACGACACTTTTATTTGTTTAACTCAGTGAAACATTATAATTTATTATATTGATCCGATTATGCGAAATCCTAGTTTATGATAACAAATGTGAGATAACTGATTTCATGATTGTCAACTGTAGTGGATAAGTCGAGCCGTGTCGATCAGAAAGTAGATCAAAAAGTCAATAAATCTTTGGCGCGATTACAGATTGGATGGGCGACTGGCATTTCAGAATGAATTCTCGACCGATCTTGGTCACGGAGTGTACCCAAAGACATAGGTTGTGCGGATACAGGATGGCTTTTATTATTATTTGCCATGGCGCTCTGGTCGATTTTCTTGGCGGCTGTAGAAAAACCTGGAAAAACTACAGCACCATACTCCGGGTGATCGGTGCGTCTCCTATCAATTCCGATAAAATTGAGAAAACTGAGTGTGGGACTCATCAGGGATCTAACTCGGCCCAGCCCTAACAGCCAGTTCCATAATCAACACTATAAAGACTCCTTTATTCAAAGTCGGCTTTACGATAAAGTGGTTTTTAAAGTACACTTTAAACGTTCCAACACCTCCTGTTAGATAAAGTCTCCTTTATAGCGGCATTTGTTATGTTTATACTGGTGACTACACTGAAAAGTAGTATTTTTAGGAATACAGTTGTGGTGATCTTGTTAATTTTCAAGGTGTTTTGTAGTTTTGTGGTTACTGTCGTCTGGTATTATAGGTTATGAGTTTGTGGTTTCATAAATAAACATAATCAATATTTTCTGCAATGTAAGATTTATTATGGCTACAGTAAAATTTCAAAATTAGCAGTTTACGGTAAGTTCAAATAGGAATTCGCGATGGAGTTAGACAAGAAAAAAAAATGTTTTTCTTCTAGCGTGCATGGACGAACAAGTCTTTTAGATTCAATTGCCAGGGTAACTATTTTTTAGGACCAAGCCTGGCAGTGAGTAACCACAACATTTGATACCGTAGCTCTGCATCGCATAGATATGGACCATATGAAGTCAAAATAAATATGAAAACAAAAACAAGGTAGGTGGCAGCTGCACAACTTAATTATATTAAAGGGACTAGTGGTCTCCTCTGTAACTGAAGATTTCGATCCAATAATTATAGGGAGCGTTTTGAAAATCATTGATATCAAAACAGTGCAAGGCACTGGCAACATTGTCGATTTTGACACAGTATGAAAATAAGCTATTGATGAGTATAATTTCATTATTATTTATTTGGTAGGACGTAAACATAGATACAGGAAACAAAGTGGATAATTTTTCGAAAACTGGCTATAAAAAGTCTGTGGAAACGAATTACTGAAGTATCGGTACTTATACTACAGTTATTCATATGTCCTGTCATGCCGAACAACTATGACGAAAACTCTCAAGATCTATATTTGTACTACGAAATTTAAGTGAACAGTTATCCCAAGAAACCAGGAGATTATGATATTTTGCTCTATTTCATTCCCATCTCAGTTACGGTACGTTATATGTGGGATAACTCTTGTCATGCTGACAAAATTTTCCGTTTGCAAAAGCGTGCTGTCAGGATCGTAGTCGGTGCTGGTTTCAGAGACCATTGTAAAGACATTTTCAAAAGTTTAAATATAATGCCCCTACCATCATTATATATTTTTGTTTCACTAATAGAAATCAATAAAATCAAAGCCAACCTAGAGACCAATGCAGATGTCCATACCTATTTGACAAGAAATGCCGATCATTTGAGATTACCTCAGCACCGGCTCACAAAATCTAAAAAAAAACTCTCGGGATTTGAATTTATTCAATCACTTACCCAGAATTATCAAATCAATGAATCATATTGGTAAATTCAAATCTACAATCAAAAGACCTGTTTTAACTCATTTTTTTTTATACAGTTGAAGACTATTTCCACACAGTTTTATTTTTTAATTTGGACACTAAAATTTAGGAAACGGCTATATATCAGCGGTGATTTAATAACCAAAGACAATTTCAAGGTAGCTTACAAAATCTGAAGTATTTAAGATAGTTAGGACGATAATTCAAAAACCAAATATAACTAGAGAACTGTGTCTAATCTAGAAGTTATTGTCGGATATACAGGGTGAACCAAGGAAAATCTACAGGGTCAATTGCATTTTTTTCAAATGAAATGCTATGTACTTTGATCCATTTTTTCAAGCATTTTAGTGGTCTCCATCCACACCTCCAATATCCTTCACTATCTCCCAACCATTTGGGAGTTATAATTTTTTTTGTCAAAATAATGCTATCTGCAGATGCATACCGAAAAAACCACCGTTCTCAAGATTATAGAATGCAGGAGGTCATGATTATAATCCTATACGTCAGACATATGAGTGATATTTCTGAATCATTATCATTCCCAAAAATTAAATTTTCTCGAGTTCTTCAAATGGAACACTCCGTATATTTTTCGACCATGTGATATAGGATTGAGAGGCGAATATTTTTTGTATGTACTTCCCTGGGGATATTCCTAGCCGTTTTCGAGTTCACTCGGACATTTTTTAGTAGTTCATTTTTACTGACACCTCTTATAAGGATGATGGAAACACATCGTTTCAATTATTTTAACGAATCCCAACTTCTTTTATCCTTCAACTTTATTTCGTGTGTTTGATTCCTGATTTGGAATTATTTTCGTATGCTATTGTGTGCTATTAATTGAACAACAGTTATCGTGGGTATTACAACTTAATTATATTAAAGGGACTAGTACGTACATTCTGACAGATAAGGGAAATAATCACTTATAATCTCCCAAGTGCTTGAATTATTGTCGGAAAATTTTCGAGTACATGAATTAAAAAAAAAATGAACTTTCGCAAATTAATTCAAGCACGCGGGGGATTCGGTAAGAAAATTTCACACCAAGAAATGAACATCATTCAACAATTCATAAGAAATAACTGACGATGGTTTCACCTGAACTATTTATATGTATAAAATTTCCGGCAATAATTCAAGCACTTGGGAGATTATAAGTGATTATTTCCCTCATCTGTCAGAATGTATGTACCCACGATAAATGTTGTTCAATTAATAGCACACAATAGCAAACGAAAATAATTCCAAATCAGGAATCAAACACAAGAAATGAAGTTGAAGGATAAAAGAAGTTGAGATTCGTTAAAATAATTGAAACGATGTGTTTCCATAATCCTTATAAGAGGTGTCAGTAAAAATGAGCTACAAAAAATTGTCCGAGTGAATAACTCGAAAACGGCTAGGAATATCCCCAGGGATCTACATACAAAAAATATTCGCCTCTCAATCCTATATCACATGGTCGAAAAATATTCGGAGTGTTCCATTTGAAGAACTCGAGAAAATTTAATTCAAAAACTTCCGAATTGAAAAATCATTTTCAGTCATCCTGTATAATTTCTGGGAATCATAATGATTCAGAAATATCACTCATATGTCTGACGAATAGGATTATAATCATGACCTCTTGCATTCTATAATCTTGAGAACGGTGGTTTTTTCGGTATACATCTGCAGATAGCATTATTTTGACAAAAAAAATTATAACTCCCAAGTGGTTGGGAGATAGTAAAGGATATTGGAGATGTGGATGGAGACCACTAAAATGCTTGAAAAAATGGATTGAAGTACATAGGATTTCATTTGAAAAAAATGCAATTGACCCTGTAGATTTTCCTTGGTTCACCCTGTATATCCGAAACTAATTTCTAGATATAGACACAGTTCTCTAGTTATAATTGTTTTTTGAATGATCGTCCTAACTATCTTAGAACTCAAGCAATCGGACTCTGACGCACTATTGCCCCACCCTGTATATATATTTTAATCTTTGAACGTACATTTATATTATAGCTATATATTTCATGTGTATTTATGTTTCATTTGCCAAAATTGACTTGCCGAAAACAATATTCTTTGTAATTTGGTTAAATAAAGATTCTATTCTATTCTATTCTATGAGGAAAACAAGCCTAGAAGTCACACCGCTGTTAGAATAATTTCACATTTCACTCAAGCTAATGGGCATTACCAACGTGGACTTGGTCAATCAAGTTACTTTACCAGCATCTCTTATAGTACGTAGGTATATTTTTCTCATTTGATTAAACTTTATGCTTTTGCTTCTGTTGTAGAAAACGAAACGTGAATGGTCTCATTATACACCATATAAATTTAAGGCCAACAATTAAGAACCCAGCAATATTAGCAAAAGAAGAATTTATCTTAAAAAGCAGACTAGGGCAATTGAGGAGGAAAATTGAAGACAAGAAGCTCATGTTGAAAAACAAATTTTACCTATTAGATTTAATAATAATAATAATAAATATGCTTTATTGTCAGAAGAAATCCCTTGTTGACAAAGCTACAGGTGTATATAAAACGTAGACAGTGTAAAACAGATTAAAAACATGAACGAATTCACATGACACTATCAGGACAGTAAGAAAAATTCAATAAACAAATAATGTAGACAAAACTAACATCAAAATAATATACAAATATACAGAGTACACAAAATATAAGTCATGAATGGAAGAATTCCTGCAAGGAGTAGTAGGGTCTCTCAGAGAGAAAATTTTGGACAGTTTTTCTAAATTCATTTTCACTCAAGTTTGCCGTTCTAATATCAACTGGTAAGTAATTATACATCTTGCCACCATTATAGAATATAGAGTCTCTTAGTAAGATTTTTAGTTGGTAATGGAAGTTTCAGACTGTAACTACGGTTGCGGGTGACATAATGATTAGTAGTCGATTCAAATTTTGATTTATGTTTATTTACCAAGCAGACTGATTCCAATATTAATAATGCCACAACTGAAAGTATTTTATTACTTGCGAATATATCTCTACAGGACTCGCATGGGGTCTAATTTTATAAATATATCTAATGGCCCTTTTCTGTAAAGTGAACAATTCATTGAGTAGTGTTGTTCTATACATTCCCCAAAAAGTTATTCCATAACGTAGATGGGAATCAATAAGAGCGTAATATGCCATTTTGGCAGTTCCTGGTCCTAATTCATTAGAAATTACTCTCACTGCATAACATCCAGAAGAGATCTTACCTATTGCTTGGTAATAGCAAAACAACGGAAATGGCGAATAACGGTGACGTTATTTTTAACGGAAGTGATACAGCATAGGGCTGAATGTCTATCTCTGTTAACTTTCAACTCCAATTTGAAATTTAAATATGTCAGATGATGTTTACTTCAAAGGCATACTTTTCTCTTGTAAAGAGCCAATATCCGGAGTTTAAAATAAAGGTGGCTTTAAAGCGAAGTTTCGTTTCAAAGTTGGTTTTGATTATGGAACTGGCTGTAACAGAGGTTACAACGGCAGACATCTAATCGCTTCGTTACATACCATAATTATAAAAAATAAAATGAGCCAGTTGAAGTGGTTCTCAGTCAGCCTTCCTGACTGATTTTGTTACACACATGTCAATAATAGCGATATTCAGCCCTATGCTGTATCACTTCCGTCAAAAATAACGTCACCGCTATTCGCCATTTCCGTTGTTTTGCTATTACCAAGCAATGGCAAAATAATTGTTGTAGAAAAAATACATTACTTTTGCGAAAGTGAATTTTCACACTAGTGATATTGTCGCTTTCGGCCTGTGCCTCGTGATCCAATATTATCCACTAATGTATGATATTGTTGTTAGCTTAGGTGTTCTCAAACTATCTGCAAATAAATTGAAATAGATATTGTCAAGGGTGTAACTTGCAATTACTTACTTGAAAACTGCCACTTTCATAAAATCGAAATTTTAACAGGACACTAAATTTTGTTCCAGATAAAGCCTCAGAAATTTGCCGTAGATCGTTTGACAACCTCCAACACTTCTCCAGCGATTCTCCCAATTAAATAAATGAATTGGAAATCGATTTATAATTATTTATAAAGTATCGATTTGATGTTCAAATCTCAAATGATGACGTCACTGTCAAATATTTCAAAAGCAAGACAGATAAACGTCACGATTGAGTGGTTCAATTGCTATACTGGACATCATAACGCAAAGTTGAGCATTTTTATTCTTTACGCACAATTATTGTGCGTAATTCTTTCGAAGGGTTGATTTCAACTCTTCATTCCCTCTGCAAGTGGATGAAATCCATTTGGGACGTGCATTTTGTGAAAACTTCTCATTCTGAATGATTTTTTTCACGGTACCTAATTTAATTTTCATCCGAGTCAGTGAAACTTATATTTTTACCGACGCCACTGGTGGTGCTGGATCTAAATTTACTGTTGAAAAGAGGTGACTGCCACCAACAAAGTAATGGATGTTAATGCATGGATTTTTCTTCAAAAAACACCTAGGAATTTTGCTGACCTAAACATCTGACCTTTGTCTCTATCAGGGCTGAACCGAAGGAAGCAAGACCGAAAGCTCGACTAGTTCACATTAGTATACAGACATGGAAGTTACAGAAATGCCGGTTAGTCTCCTTTTTTCTGTGCACCCCTCGTACAAACCGCTCCAATAACATTTATTGCCATTACGCCCCGCAAACAATTGTGACACACGCCACTGAAACAGTTATGACTAATAAATAATTGGAATCACAAAAAAATCCCCAAATGATTGGTGTCAGGCACGTCTGTAGAGAGGATATCACTAATAAAGCGCTGCGACAGAAGCCGGAGAAATAAGAGCGAAAATGTGATCTATCTGCCATCGAATATAATGACATAATCAAAAATTGAACGCGTTAACCACTCGAAAGCTGGAAATGGTAGATTTGACATGGCGGCTCTTAAACTGTTTATCACCGTCGGTACAGTAACGCAGAGTTTACTGAATGGCTATTAATTCTGATTTGTTCTCTTATAGTCAGGGAAGTTTATCCGGGAGAATTTGGGAAGTTTCCTAAGGGTTGGACATTTTCTATTCTTAGATTGACAGGAAAAGGGTAAAAAACCATCTTTATTAAAAACTCGCTCTGTTACGCTGCACTCGTTACCAAAATAACTTTTTCAACACTTGTTACATAATGTAGGTAAGTTCAATAATCAATTTCCTCATTTCCTGCATCGTTCAGAAAACATCATGAATATCGAGAGAAAGGCGGTGGAAATGGGTATTTTTCTTGAATTTCTGAAATCTGTATGCATCGGAGAATATTTCCTTAGGAAATTAGTTCTGAAGCTTCAGTTGAATACTACTACACAATACAACAGGTATTGTATCCAATACAAAACAAATACTGCTCCCTACAACCGTTGAATCATAACTGTTTGATACTTGTCAAAAGAGCATAGAAAATATTGCCAATAATGCAACAGATATAATTCAACTGTCGTAGGGTGCAGTAGTTGTTTTCTGTTGGATACGAAAATCCCTGTTGTATTAGGTTATTTCCGGAAGACTGGATTATGTAACTTGTAAAAGTTTGCCAAGTATCAGATATACCTAATTCAACGGGCGTAGAGGGTAGAAGTTGTTTTCTGTTGGATACTTGTAGACGTTTTTTGCGTAAAAATGGATTAAGTAATCTATTTTTCATCATCAAACGAACACACGGGATTTAGATGATAATAATGATAATAATAATAATAATACATTTATTATCCACTTCTTTTTTATACATTCATATTTTAACGAAATAATAATGGACAATTGGCTATAATTGGTTCAGTCGTGGACGAATCCACTCCTGTTCTTCCACCAATGCCGATAAGATTAAAATAAAAAGGTAACAATGATGGTGAGCGAAACATTTTTTAAAAATGAAAAGATTTAAGAAATAAAGGTGAAGTGAATATACAGATGTGAATAGAGTAAGAAGGAAGAGATAGAAAATGAAGGAAAAAGAAGAAGGAAATTTGATGAAAACTTTATTGTATGGTTAAAAGGTATGCTTTAAATTTAGTTTTGAATGTTTGTGTGGATAGTTTAAAAAAAGTTGAATCAATTTTGTACAGATTGTTGATACAGACTGTCACGCTGTGGGAAAATGATCGTTTGAAGACTGATTTGGTGTGTCTAGGGACACGAAGTAAAGTTTTTTGACGTATATTTAGATTATGAACATCAGTTCTGTATCTAAGTTTCTGATGTAAATAAGGAGGTGTTTATGTAGAGTATAATTTATGAGCCAAACATGCCATATGTAAGCATCTACTACTATACATATTCAGCCAATTCATTTCTTTGAATTTATGTGAAATATGATGATATTTTCTAATTCCGTGAATAAGCCTTATACATGAGTTCTGAAGTTTCTGAATTCGTCTACTCTCAATACTATCTATACATGGTCCATATACAGTGTGTCCCAGCTAAAACTTGTCACCCCCCTAATATCCGAACTCATGAAAAAAATTGAAAATCGCTCAGACCCGTCGATTTTTATTTCAAGGGGGAACACTTTCACCAAATACACCATCATTGTGTTGTCAACCCCCTCAACCCCAGCACCCCCTACTTCAGAATTTTCAATGGGACTACTATACTTGTGATACATCATTTTGAAGGGAATTCAATCCCAAATACATCGGTGTACTGAAATTGAGGATCGATCAAGTGTTTTTGAAGTTTTCATGAAAACTAATTTTTTCCAGATATTTTTATTTTTCATCACCTAACATGTTATCATCGTAAGAAAGGTTCACTGTGGGTACGCCACTGTATTGAAAAATAATATGCTGTCAGAAATAATAGTTTCGAAGGTGAGACAGACGTTTTTATGAAAAAAAAAAAATTGCCCTCATGTGTTTTTGTATACGCATATCTTTGTTTACGCCTTGGTAATTGATGTATTCGAGTCACTGCATTCAACAATTTGAAAATATTCGAAAATGGTTTATACTGTACAAGAGAGAATATCCATTGTAGCTGCGTATTTTGAAAATGGACGATGTGCTAGAGCTACGGCTCGAAGTTTCAATGAAAGTCATCCAGAAAACACCACATCATATCAGTACGTGCTTCAATTGATGAATAAGTTCTTGGAGTCGGGATCAGTGCTGAATAAAAAACATGAACGAGAGAAGCCTATGAGAAATGAAGGGGTCGCTGTTGCAGTTGTAGGACATGCAGTGATGGACAACATTCAATCGTTAAGACAACTTGAGACTATTTCTGGAGTTTCGAAAAGCAGCGTACATCGAATTCTGAAAGAAGCAAAATTCCATCCTTATAAAATGCAGAAAGTACAAGAATTAAATGAAGATGATCCTGACAGACGAACAGAGTTTTGTGAAATCATGAGTCAATTATTGATTGGTGATAATAATTACCTCTACAATGTGTGCTTTTCTGACGAATCTTCTTTTTATTTAAATGGACATGTGAACAGGCACAACTGCAGATACTGGAGTGACGTAAATCCCCATTGGTACAGGGAAACTCATTCACAAACTACCCAGAAATTGAATGTTTGGGCTGGTATTCTGGGAAACCATATTGTAGGTCCATATTTTATTGATGGTAACCTCAACGGACAAACGTATCTTGAACTTCTTGATACAACTGTGAACCCCAGAATCACTCAGTTACTTGAAGACGATGATAGGTTACTTAACGGTCAGCTCACCTTTCAACAAGATGGAGCTCCTCCACATTTTGTTGCACCTGTACGTCAATTTTTAGATGACAATTTCACAGGGCGATGGATTGGAAGGCGAGGACCAATAGAATGGCCGGCTAGATCTCCTGATTTATCACCATTAGACTTCTTTTTATGGGGTTTTTGAAATCCAAAGTATATATTACCCAGCCAACTTCTCTTGATGATCTACGCAGGAGAATTGTTGTGGAGTGTCGTGCAGTGACTCCAGAAATGTTGAGCAATGTGCGAAGAAATTTCGAAGATCGCTTATACTTCTGTATGGAACTGAATGGTTCACATTTTGAACCTTTCATACGATGATAACATGTTAGGTGATGAAAAATAAAAATATCTGGAAAAAATTAGTTTTCATGAAAACTTCAACAACACTTGATCGATCCTCAATTTCAGTACACCGATGTATTTGGGATTGAATTCCCTTCAAAATGATGTATCACAAGTATAGTAGTCCCATTGAAAATTCTGAAGTAGGGGGTGCTGGGGTTGAGGGGGTTGACAACACAATGATGGTGTATTTGGTGAAAGTGTTCCCCCTTGAAATAAAAATCGACGGGTCTGAGCGATTTTCCATTTTTTTCATGAGTTCGGATATTAGGGGGGGTGACAAGTTTTAGCTGGGACACACTGTATAGTATAACAATGATTTAGGTGTGACAGCACAAGCGAGTCACACAATAATCAGATGATAAGAATTGTCTTTGAGCATAAATCATCTTCAGAGTTGCATAAGCGATGTTCAGTTTAGATGATATATGTTCTTTGAAACGCAATTTGGTATCGATTATGAGAACTAAGTTTTTGCATTGTGTTTTAAAAGCAAAATGTTATTTGTTATATGATTTCGAATATTATCACTACAAAATATTAAAGCTGATGATTTTTTAGGTTTAATTTTCAAAGAATGATTTGTTGAAATATTAAAAATCCCATCAAGATCTGTATTAATAGCATTGATTGCTTCACATATATTGGAATATTGAAAAGAAAAATACAACTGTGTATCATCTGCATATAGATGATAATCACAAACTTTAAGCGAATTTAGAAAATCTGCTGTGTATAGAATAAAGAATAGAGGACCCAATATACTACCTTGTGGTACTCCAGAAATGATTTCCAACGGTGCAGATGTGTCGTACCAATAACTACAGTTTGTGTTCGCTTTTTTAAATATGATGCAATGAGTGAGCATGCACCGAAATCAAAATGGTAAAACTTCAAACATAGCCAGCAAAATATTATGGTTTATCATATCAAACGCCTTTGAGTAATCTAGTAGTATCAATATTGATATTTTGTCAGAATCCATAGCACTAATTATGTCATCAACAACATCGGCAAGAGCTGTAACAGCTGTATCCCCTTCTGAAACCTGATTGCTTCACAGGTAAAACATTTTGATCATTCAAAAATTTTCTCATTTGTATATCCATAATTCTTTCAAAGATTTTTGAGAAAACCGGTAAAATACTGATTAGCCTGAGATCGCCATAGATATTAGGTGAGCTAATTTTGGGTAAAGGTATTGCTTTCGCAATTTTCCATATCGGTGGAAAGTAGTTTTTCAATAAACACTCATTAATAATGTTAGTAATAACAGGAATTATAACGGGACAACATAATTGCACAATAGTTATATTCAGACCATCATTTCCATAAGAATTTGTTTTGATGCTATTGATTATGTTGATTACGGATGCTTCATCAGTTAGTTGAATGCTAAAATAATCTACAATATTATTTTTCACATTATTTCTATAAAAATTCAGAACTTCGTTAACGGCCGCTGAGACAGTTGCTGTTGCATTTATGAAAAAGTTATTAATATTTTCAGCAGACCGAAGATGTGTCGGTATTTCAACTTTTTTCTTCTTGGATATATGGAGTTTCTTCAATTCCACCCATTTTTCTTTAGAATTACAATTTTTTAATTTATGATTAAGATATGCCTTTTTTTCGGCTTTGATTGCAGTTGTGAAATTTCTCAATTGTTTGTAATAAATCCAATCTTCGGGCAGCTGAGTTTTTTTAAATTTTTGTAAGGCTTTGTTTCTAAGAGACTGCATCATATTTATGTTCCTCGTTATCCAAGGCGCGTAACTAGATTGTTTACGTGTCACTGATTTCATGGGTGCATGCAAATCCAGAACATTGATTATATTTTGATACAAGAGTGTTATTTTTTCTTCAATATCATTTGTTAAATATATAACATGCCATGGCTGCGACAGCAGGTCTCTTTGAAAATCGTCATAGATGATTTTATTGAGAGATATATAAGTTATTCGTTTTCTTATTTGGGGAACTGTGAAATTGATACTGAATTTGCAATTAATATGGGCATGATCTGTAATCAATCATTTCACACCACCTCATTACATTCATTTATATCAAAATTAGTAATTATCAAATCCAGTAATGAAAGGCCATGAGTAGGCTCTTTGATTAATTGTATAAAACCAAATGTTTCTAAGATATCATTAAAACGTATTGTTACATTATTCACATATAAATCTCCAAGACATATTATATGGTCAAAATTTGTAAAAACATTTTCAAAAATATTTTCAATTTGGTCTAGAAAATGATAATATAAATTTGGCCGGTGGCCGTTAGATCAGCGGTCTAGGTCTCGGCCGCTGGAACTTCTACGATGCCACAAAAAATCAGTAAGTCGACCAGGAGCGTCACTGCAAATGATATTAATATAGGTAAGTTCTCTTCCCGCACAGGCTAAGCCATTGCATGTTTACGACAGAATACTATTATTATTATTTTAAAAGTTACCAGTTACGCTCAACCATCTTTTATTATCATTTTGAAAGCTACCAGTTGAGCTTAGACATCTTTCTTGTGTCTCCGGCACTTCACGTTTGATTTCAGGTCAAAAAAAGTCCTTCAAAGGTTTATATTTGAAAAGAGAGATACATTATCAGCTACAGTCAAGATTTACCTTCACTGACTAAGTTCATCTCCAATAATGCCTCGACATGTGGAAATTACCTAATATTTCTCTGGTCTTTCTTCGTCATTAGATTATTTATTCATTTCTCTTTCTCTTTCTCTTTCTCTTTCTCTTTCTCTTTCTCTTTCTCTTTCTCTTTCTCTTTCTCTTTCTCTTTCTCTTTCTCTTTCTCTTTCTCTTTCTCTTTCTCTTTCTCTTTCTCTTTCTCTTTCTCTTTCTCTTTCTCTTTCTCTTTCTCTTTCTCTTTCTCTTTCTCTTTCTCTTTCTCTTTCTCTTTCTCTTTCTCTTTCTCTTTCTCTTTCTCTAAAATGATTCATATCATGTCAATAATACTCAACAAACATAGCTGATAAGGAGAAAGTTCAAGTGCATGACAGTCGCTTTCTAGATTAGGGGAACAGGCATTTTTATCGCGATAAAAAAGGCTGCACCTTTTTTATCGCTGCCAAAGTGACTTAACGTCAAAATCAAATGGGTTTCTTTCTACAGGAGTTGATTTAACAGTAAAAAGTTTGTCCCTATGCACACTAACTATAAGATACCCATATTTGAAGAATAATTGTAACAATAATTATTAAACTCAGGTTTCAGACTTTCAGCTCATTTGGAATCAAAGAATTTCTTTTCTTTGTGAGGGGGGCAGTGAAGTAACAGGCTGACTTACGATATCAGTCATTGTTCATATATAATTGACAATATTCCACAGGCTATCGATGATCGTTTTTTTGCTGTCAGGTTGGTAATGAAGTTTGGTTTTTAATATTTGAAACACTGTATTTTGATCCACTGACATCTGTCAGATTCAAGGGATTGGTTATAATAATTTGGCATTTGTCATTGCTGACACATGGCACATGTCAGTGTTTCAAATATTGAAAACCAAAATTCATTACCAACCTGACAGCAAAAAACCGATCACCGATGGCTTGTGGAATATTGTCAATTCCTGGCGAATAAACTTGTGGCAATAATAATAAAAATGCAATTCGCCACATCGCAAAACTGATACTGCCAGCATTGATGAATATAAATAAATAAAGTCGACGGCGGCGGAGGCAGCAGCAGCAGCCTTATCGTAACGGTGCAAGGGGATCGTGGGAGGGGCGGAGGTGACCCCCCAAGAGGATTCCGAGCAGAGAGCTAAGGATATTTAGATATTCTAATAGTGGCGGAGTTGGCTGATAACATGTATGCTAGTGCTGGTCTGGTGCGATAAGCGTCGCGACGGAGAGGTCTGCCACTGATAAAGACGCTCTGCGTCACTGTTCTGTTTCGCCGAGGCGATAACGCTGGATATCGGTCTCGCCGCAGAAATAATAGGCACAGATGAAATGAATTCGAGATCGAGAACAAAGTAGTTGCTGTGTGATATTTCCTCGTTTCTCGCTGGCACGAATGAAACTAATTATTTCGTCAGGTAGCGTCTACGTCTACACGTTGGAGTTCCAATTCCGAACAATGAATGGGACATCGTGTGATGGATCTCTTGTTGAGTAGCATGGAACAAATGTTTTCCGTAATAATATTCATAAAAACCAAAGAAGTGTGGTCGAAGGTGGTTTCAAATTCAATTTCATGTATTACTCATTATTATTCGCCCACATTTTATAAAATAGGATGGTCTATATTCGAAATAAAATATATGAGTGAAATCGTCTAACAAAATACATTGAAAGTCATCAACAGTGTTGATACATAAGAAAGACTCATAGATAGCTGACAAAGAACATAAATCACACCCAACTTTATGCGACTGATATCACCGGTGTTTCGTTCCAATATTGTCTTCCTATATCATATCCTCCTCAAATTCTTCAACGCCTGTTTGAGCAGCATTCAAATCTCCATATTTCCCACTTTGTGAGAATGTTTGGAGACAACAGTGCATTTTGTGAGTCAAAATTACTGGGCGACAAAGCTCAGAAGGCTTCGCCTCTATCAGGCGAAATATTTTTGAGACTTTATGAAGAAAAATTCTTGAATAAATAACATTTTTTCCAAATATATTATCCCGTTTAGAATTGTCTGTAATATGATTTTACCGTTTACGAAAAGTTTGGAATTTTACAATAATAAAATAAATGAAAAGGATACCGCATACTCCATTCGTATTCTCAGAAAGTTCTTTCATTTTATACCTATCCATATTGAGGAAAGCATGAAACACTCAGTCCACCATCTTTATTAGTTCACCATATCGGATTTTTCGAATTATTCTCAGCAAGCCCTTTCATTTCATACCCGAATTGTAGAAGTGCATTAAAAATAACCAGTCCGCCATATTGGATTTAGTGACGTCACTCTATTTTTCGAGTTAATCTTAGCAAGCCCTTTCTCTTGATACCCAGATATTGTAGGAGTGCATTAAAAATAACTAGTCCTCCGTCTTGGATGTTTCGCCATATTAGATTTAGAGTGGAGTCACTTTATTTTTCGAGTTATTCTCAGTTGATACCCATATTGTAGGAGTGCATTAAAAATAACTAGTTCGCCATCTTTGGTGTTCCGCCATGTTGGATTAAGAGTGACGTCAGTTTATTTTTCGAGTTATTCTCAGCCATCCCTTTCTTTTCATACCCATATTGTAGGAATGCGTTTAAAATAACTTGTCCGCCATATTGGGTTTTCCGCCATATTGGATTTAGAGTGACGTCCTCTGTATGTCGAGTTATTCTCAGTAAGCCCTTTCATTTGATAATCATATTGTAGGAGTACATTAAAAACAATTAGTCCGCCATGTTGGATTTAGGATGACGTAAAACCCACACATGCATTGTCATTCGAAGTAAATGTGTATACAAAATTTCAGCTCAATCGGTTGAAAATATCTGTTTCAAAATGAGTTGCAAGATTCCACCCGAACAAACATACATTGCAAGTTGAATAAAAGCTTGTAATGTAAAAAAAAAGAGGAATTGTATTGAAAAAGTTCCAATTTGGAAAATATTCATCGACCTTCCCGTATAATTTTATAAGTCATGAGAATGGATGGAAAATATCACGCATCTGTCTATAAAGTAGGTAGTCTTAAAAATATTTTCGATCAAATTCTATCATTGTGAGGTCACATAATATTACGGTACGAATCTGCTGCTTATAGAATAATTTCGTTAAAACAATCATTATATCCACGAAATTAGGAGACAATCAATAACAGTATGGGGGTGAAAGAAGGTGGCCCAGCTGATCGAAAATAGTTATTTTCAACAAGTTAGCAAAGCGGAGTTCGTATCACTTGTTGCGTGCGAAAAAGGCACTTGGCGCACGTGTTAGGAACAAAATTTTTCCTACGAGTTTCACATCACAATAATTTTAAGGACACTTTTTAACAAAAAGTATTTGGCTGAAATGTTTTTCGTAAATCTGCAAAATAGGCTAGGAACACTTCCTCCTTCAAACTATTTGTCTCTTTGTTGTGGCGCCAGTATTCAAAATGTTTAATACTGTTTTTTATATCAGGAGAGATATATGCGATCGAGAGATATATGATTGTTACACATTTCTCATTTCTCGTAATGAAACACCTTCTAACTTCTTCATTCGAGGCAGAGTTTTTGTCCAACACCTTCGCTCCATGCCTAAATTATCTGTTTAGAAGATAAACAAGTTGTGAATTCGACCACCACTCTGTTATTATTTTTATTCAAATGTTTTGGAATATATATTCAGGACTACAATAACCTTTCAAGGAAAAGCGAATAAACTGAAAATAAACAAGTTTGGTAGGTTTGAAAATCAATTAGATTGGCAGGTTTGAAAATCGATTAGTTTAGCAAGTCAAAATAGTTGCATTGAATTCTTTAGTGAATGTCAGTAAAAGAATTGAAATCTTTAGTGAAGAAGGTTGCTGTATCGAGAAGTTTCGATACAATTTAATTGAAATGGAGATTTCAGAAACTGATTTGATTCTAATATTGGGTGAATCAGAAAGAAATTGTTCGCGGTAAAAAAGGTCGTTCATTGAGATTATGGCGAAGAAATAAGAAGAATTACCAATTTTTCGAAAAAAATTGTTGATTTTAAGCATAAGGAATAAATAGTATCAAAAAATGGTGATATATTTGAATTATCTTGCTTGTTACAATCGATACCTACCCCTGTTACAATTGACACCTTTTGGATGTACATTGTAACATTTGCCAGTGACGTGTCTTTTAATGTTTAGCCAAAAAGCCTTAATTTTTTTTTAACTTCAAAAATACGAGGAAGCATTTATATTTCAAAAATGAGTTAGCTAGGACATACTATAAGGGCAGAAAACCATGAAATGTAATTTTTGTTACAACCGTCACCGATCTCTTAATATATTAGGTATATATTGTTTTGATTAAATGTTGTTACCTTTCTCACATCATTTTATCTAGTATTAATAATTATATTGTCAATACATTCAAAAGTGTTTTTCTCGCCAAATAAATTATTGATTTAAATTATGTGTTTTATATTTT
This sequence comes from Chrysolina americana, assembly GCA_958502065.1. NCBI lineage: Eukaryota > Metazoa > Arthropoda > Insecta > Coleoptera > Chrysomelidae > Chrysolina > Chrysolina americana. The sequence continues at coordinate 75,664,470 of OY293413.1, forward strand.
GAACATATATTTAGTAGGCACGCCATTCGAAAGGTAGTAAGGGGAAGGTGAATAAATGAGAAGTAAGAATTTCTTTAAAGAATGAGAATATCAATTTAACAATAAATAAATATATAAGGGCCTCGCACAACAAGTTGGCCCCAGGCCTCGCGCTCACTGAGGCCGGCTCTGATTTTATGTTTTGTTCGTTAATTTTGTCAACCGACTGCATCCTTGCTCCTCAAAAGTTCTCGAAAGACATGTGCCAGTTAGGGAAGACGAGAGCCTTTCCATTCAAAGTGCGATCCCAAACATAGTATGTTGGACTGTTTTATATACTATCCTTGGAATCGCCTACTTCTTCGATTACAAAACTCCTGATGCCACACTTTGGACTGAAATAGTGAAATATACTTCCACCCTATATTTGCTTAGTGCTCAGTTTCCACTACTCCCCTTGTGTTCATGTCCAATAGCGAATAACAGCATATTCGTCGTCTCTCGGTGGACAAGCAAAAAGAATCGTGTGTTGCGGAGTAACTTGCTGGTGTAGCAAGTTACTCCGAACACAGCGATTGTTCGGCATTAGACATGACTTGAATCTCTAATGATCTATTCGGGTATTGTTCTTTATGTGTGTCGGAACCCAGTGGAAGTGATTCTATGCACGTTTACACATGCAGCCGATAAACTCTATCGATTCTTTTATTGTGTGTGTGTGTGTAATGTTTTCTCTCGGATCCTCTTCGGCGAATAACTAGATACCAGCTACCTCTCCGTCGAAGCGCTATCTTGACATGTTATATGAATAATGCATATATAGAATGGTGGTTCTTCGTCAACGAATTGAAGCTTCTGCAATAATGATCTTTTCATCGGATGCAAGATAACAAGTTACCTTTAATAAATAATAATGATAATAAACGCGTGTTCGACGAAACAAATAGATATAATAGGACGTGTAATTTTTTAACCATAACAACCAATTGAAAAACCGCTGCTATTCATTAGGTACAGGGCGAGCAAAGCGAAAAACTTCACCGTATAACCTCTGTTTTTGACCTACTGAAAATATGAGTTTAGGAAAAAAATAAAACAAAGTCCGGCAATATTGTATCACCCCGCCTGAGAGAAATTCATGATCAGACAGACGCATATCAGTATAGTTTTCTTCGGCAAGCTTGTCCTCGTCGAGAAAATGAATACATATCACTAATCAATCCTGTTTTTCGTTTTTAAGAAGGGAGCAAGCACTGTAACAACCCTGTAACAACCCTGCTCGGGTGATCTTACCTCTGCTTGTTAACGGTACATCCATAACTCATCGTCCTATCCTAATCGAAAATTTACGAGAGCCATCTGAACGAGTCACAATAGAGTCGCGGCTGTTCGAGAACGGTAAGAGAATTCTACTTGCCGGTATATAAGACGCTCAGCAACATAAATGGCAGGCAGAGTCGCAGAGTTTCAGTTGCAGATATAGTTATCGAGAGTTCGCAAATAGACAGAGTAACGACAGTGATTGTGAAATCAATGTTTTGAATAAATTATTGTTTAGAAGAGTTTTAAATAAATTAGTGAAAGTAGTTAAGTGTATTTTCACTACAGTATATAAAAACTCAAATATGTATAACAACTTCTCATGAGGAACCACCATACATAACTGCCAACTAGATGCGATACCAATCCTGTCAGCTCAACTGAAAACCCGTGTGTGTTTATTTATTTTTATTCATTAAGACTTAGGCAAACACAGAAAGAACCAATAAGAAAAGAGAGGAGCACATGCGGATTCCCTCGAGTCTCACACAGTTTTTTCTGCGTTCCACACAAGTCCCGAGAATGATGGGAAAAGTAGAAAAAAGTCCCTAGAGGGAAAAGTGACATTTTCAAAGCATCATTTGAAATGAGAAGATAGCTTATTTTTTCTCTCATCATTTCCCAGAATTCACTCAGAATCACTTCTCACGTTCGAAATCTGAATAGGATCATGATATAAAGAGAAAGTAGATATCTGTCTCTGTCTCATGACAGACTACTTGACACCATCAAAAGATAAAATGAAGACAAGGATCTTTTATCTGAATTTTCATCCGTTTTATTGAATTTCAGTTCAATAGCCAATGGGTGTATAAGATATCTCTATTTTTAGAAATTCTGTTAGCAACAAAATTTACTCCAATTCCGTTTATGAAAAACCAAATATCACCAGGTTGGGAATAATGAGTCAACCTAAAGAGATATAAATAGGGTAGGTTTCTTGGAGGGGTCTGCAATGAGGCAACGTCAGGCCATCATGAATGATGAATTTATTATGCGTAATTATGTGGTGTTAATAAATTTCGACCGTGAAAGCCTTAGCCAATTTATCAAACCTAGTAAATAGCTACTGATATGATTAGGCACTGCAAGTGTGAATACTCATAAGGTACGGATGTGACAACTCTATGCTTCTCCACTGCGGGGAAATTGAGTCAATAGAATAGAGAGTGACAATTCTTGTATTGAATTCACCCGTAAGTGGACTGGTACTGAATATATCAAAATCGAGTACACTACGGACTTTCGATAATTTTTGCAACCAAATCCCTAATCTGTACTCGCGACGTAAAAGCTTGAAGTTTCTAACTTCAACTCAGTTCGGCAAAACAGGTTCATCCTAAGTATTGCCAAGAAGTGAATCAACGATAGCAATAAAAATATCACAGTAGACTCCTGCAGAAATTATAGAAGTATGGCTTCAGGGATGTTTCATTATTGAGATGGTTTCACTCATATTTTTCAAAGCACTCTCAAACAATACTAAATAGCAAGTTATTTAATAACCAAATTATATATTGTGGTCTCCACCAAGGCTCAGTGCTTGACCCACTCTAATTTTATTTTCGTAAACCAGCTGTCGTTCCCCTACGAACGCTAGCCCTCAGAAGTCGAAACTTGTGCAAGCCAAGGATTAACGAGGTCTTACCTTTTAACGTGCGATTCCTAGCACTCTCCTATATACCAATGACCTAGCTTCCATTAACATCAAAGGAATATTCACTCTATTTGCCTTCACTATACAAAATGAAATTATGGGCTTTATCATTGATGGAGGGGTATCCGGACATTTTTAAAATGATAAATTTGTCATGATTCTTGACGTATTGTACACATTACACGGCAACTTCATTTCAAGACCGATCAAATAACACACCCTAGATGAGTAACTTGCCGCACACGCATTAAAATTTGTGTATAAGGGACATCTTCCCCCAACGGCAGTGTCGTGCGTTGTTAACAGAAATAATGGATTTTGAGAACAGACCTTCCCCTCATTGACATGTTTTTTCATAATTCATTCATTTTTCTCTTTTACAATTTGGTTTCTCTTTCTCGATAGTTACGACATTGGTAGCTCACCTATGAAATGACATATTTTGATTTCAGGTTCAAATGGTCTTTTAAACATTTCACAATGCTTCACCATTGCTTAACAATCAAAACTAACGATAGTTTTACACAAATCAACTCAGAACCAACCGCAGTTCTCAGGCTGAAGTTTCACGCATGAAAAAAATATAGAAGTTGTATTAGCTAAGATAATTTTAAAGATTCAATTATTATGTACTTACTGTATATTCAGCACAAAAATTATCAAAGTCTTCGTTATATTTTTTATTCAAAACAGTCACTTTTTTATAACACGTGGTATGATAACATACAAATTCAAGTGACGCACTATTTAAAGTTTTTTCTTTTACGAAAAGCTAACTTTAATACACAGTTTTTAAAAGTGTCATCATTAAAATCAATTACGTCATCATCTGAATCACACAAAAAACACTTTTTTGCCATTATTTTCAACAATAAATAGTAGCACATTTTTTCAATTGTAACTATAGCGACAATCTACTCCAAAATTATGCACAGCATACACGAGTCTAACGCTATCCTTTTCATTCTCAAGAAGAAATAGCATGCGCACTTTCTTTCTTTAAATGGGCGGACTTCAAACAGCTGCTATGCTGTGTCATCTTCTATCGCATGGGATGGTTGGTTGGGACCTCTCAGTCGCACATATTCACTCGCAGCAATATTTCACTTTTCAAAATTCGACAACCGGAATTTGGAACTGATTTTTTGCAGACAACCCTATACCACCGTGTTCATAATGAAATAATCTTTATTTTCATTTAATTTTAATTCAATAATCAGACCGGTGTAAAATGCTAGTATCGATTTACCTGTTTAGACCTGGCTACCCGAGAGTTGTGAATGGAAAAGAATAGGCAACCAAACGTATGCATATTCTATGGGATTCATACTTTCGATTGGTATAGAATTTGTCTAATAATCAAACCGATGAAATGTTCAAAAACATGTTTTCTTTAAATTATTAATTAATCATATCCTGGACTGAAATTTGTTAGACAACCCATATGCAATATATTTATTGACATATGTAATTAAATATAAAATACATTTCATCAAATAATCATCTCGGTGAAGGTCGTTTTATATCGGGATACCCGACATATATCAAAATCTAGCTGACGTGCTTATTGTATCCCTAAAAAATTGCGACATGGCAATAATCAGCCCTATGCTGTATCACTACCGCTAAAAATAACGTCACCGTTATTCGCCATTTCCGTTATTTTAATATTACCAATCAATAGCATAATAACGGAAATGGCGAATAACGGTGACCTTATTTTTAACGGAAGTGATACAGCATAAGGTTGAATGTCATGATTTGAGGGATAACATTATGAAAAGATGTTACATTCAGTTCTATTTGAGAATTACTCATCTAGGTTGTGTTATTTGATCGGAGGTTTTCGTGGTAATACAACAAGTGCATCGGTGATTATCGAAATAGAAATTCTTTCGATTTTGAGAAACAAATTATGTTGCTTGGCAACCACACGAGCGCTTCCGCAAGTGTGGTTGCCTAAAGCAACATAATTTGTTTCGAAAACGAGAAGGAATTTACGATAATCGCCAATAACACGAGTATTTGTTATGATTATTTCATGAATAAAATCGAAACCATTTGAACTACCATGGCCAGTGACTTTAATTATTTGTTGTTCTTCGATTCCGGAACTTGGCAACTGACTGAAAGCTGTAGATCTATATACATATCCAGTAGCCAATCAAGAGCCGAACTACAAAATCGAAAACATGATGTATCAACACAAATATTTCAACCAATCAAAACACGCTATGTTAGCATAAGTGGAATAATCAGATGAATGCTGCATTCATTCATTATTTATGATAACATGATCATATATTGAAGGATTTTTATAGGATATATATAATACATCAAATTTTTTTCTCTAATATATCATGGTCCAGCAGTTATCCGTCATTCCAAATTTCCACCAAGAGGTTCAGATTGTAATGTTGAATTGACGGGAACGCTTGGTGGGACTGGTATACTTAGTTATTTTACTTAGTTAAAACCTGCTTCCTGATACATATTTCTTCATTAGTGTTTTGAATACATAACATTCGATACTTCGACAGATAGTGAATTGATTAATTTTGGGGCAAGGTGAATCAAACTTCCCTGACTAATTAACGACTTTCTCATGAATAGGATTTAAAAGACATGTGTAGAGATTTTCTAACTTATCTGGGTTTTCAAGAATATCAATGAAAATATAAAAATCAGTTTGTCTGCTAATCTAATCATTTCTAGAAATAATTATTAAGATCAGTGGATAAGGGGCTTGTACAAAATGAACTTAAAAAGAAAATTTTTCAAATTCTTTATGGAATGTAGGTGGGTCTTTAGTTTTTCCACCCCACCTAATGATTTCCTAATCGAGATGTGGCGCTACTTAAATATTGTAACGGGAATTTTATAACAAAACATGATATGAGTACTTATCCCATTTCAGATAACTGTCGATATAGACAGCTCAATATTTCACGTAAGTTGTTATTATCTTGAATATGCCTTCATCTTGAACATTGAATCAGTTTTATATGAAATGAATCGTTCAATTCTAGAATTATACTTTGCTATTTTATTTTTTTTCTAATATCAGTTCTCTTAAGTAATTGAATTTCAACTTTTAGCGATTTGTATACCCACTTTTGAACACACACACTAAAAAAAACGTAAAATGAAATGAAATTTTTCAAATAGGTACCTACAAAGTATATCTGAATTTTTATGTTATTTTGCTCTCATTATAGAGTAGGACTACGAATAATAAGAGAGATCTTTTGTCATGAACTTCAATCGAAAATAAATAATAAAAAAATACCTAATGATGCGGATTCGGACGGTGACACTCAACTGGTTGTTCTTCAACTGGATTTGAACAATTTTAATCTTTCAAGTTAAAATTGATTAAATCCTAAAATCTTTCCACAAAGATACTTCGATAATCCTGAATTATAGAATTTCTTTATAAAGGTCTTGTTTAGATGGAAACTAAACTGCGTTTCAAGTTTACCATAAAATTTCTTATCAAACCGTCATGTTTATCCAGGTGTTAACCTAGATAAATAAGTTTATTTGATATTCAGATAGATAAAAGATAAATGATTTCAATCATTGACATACCGATAATAATTTGTGATTCTAATATAAGCATACTTTAACAGGAAATACAAATTCATACTGGCCGTTCATTTGAGGAAATCCCAAAAATTCATCGGTGTGAAGTTAGGGCCTCTTCACACGAACAAGTTCCCCGTCCAGTTTGCATAAGGCTTAATCAAGTTTGCGCATTCATATACCAAACACACGATCAAGTGTACCGTCTATACTCGAGTTCGGAAATTCTACATAATGACTAATATGTTGAACGGTTCACAATGAATGTGTAGCAGGTCAAGAAATAGAACATAAATTAGCTATGCCATGGATTTAAAAATCTATATTATTTTTGTATGCCACTGATCCTAGGTATCACGTACTCTTAAACCCCGTAAAAACCTGACAATATGCAATGAATCTCTATCTATAGTATCCGAGTATAGATGTTCTGTCGTAGTCGCATTGTCGCAATCTTTGAGCGTTGTGGGTTTCTCATTGAAACGATTGGAAGCTTGAACTTGAGAAAGGGAAGAATTAAATTTGCCCCAAATGATTGGCATAATTATTAACCAATGAATGAAGGAGCCTATTTGAAGCTGCACTCAATAGATACTGCCATCGCCAAACAACTTTGACTGACTGACAAACGGTCGTGTGCACCCATTTGTAGGTACGCAAACTTGATCCAGTCGGCAGAATCGAAAATTGATTGTCTTCGAGTACCCTTGTTATGCAAATTGACATCTATATACAATCATGTTTACTTGATTAAGCCTCTTACTTCCTGGCACTGGTGGACGGGTTTTTGAACCTCTGCACGTATAGGCCTCTTCGGTTGAATCATTTGTGCATCCAAGTGTCTGGGTTCAGCTGGGCATGCCAGCTTCCCTGGCGTAATTCAGCATTTCCTTAGCTGAATCTTTTTGACGTCCTCCATCCAAGACCAAGACTATCAAGACCAAGTCCAAGACCAAGACCAAGACCAAGACTACATTTATTTTTCGAGACTGAGACCAAGATTGATCAGTCTTGGTCTTGGTTTCTCGAAGCCCTAGGTTTTTTTGAATGCCCGGGTATGTGGAGGTTCAATTGTCTCATGTCTGGAACGTCCTGCCATGATTTTATTAAGTGTTTTTGTGACAGTTCTTCCATTGCGGTAACAGCTAGGATGTCGGGAATTCCTAGAGTGGGTTCTGGCCCAATCAGTGGTTTGCCTGATCCCTCTTTGGCTAGCCTGCGTGCTTCCTCGTTTCCGTGGACACCCGAGTGTCCTGGGACCCAAATGAGGCTGACTTTTCTTCTTTTTGCCAGGTTTTCCAAGGCATATCTACACTCAGACACCAGCTTGGATGTGATCCTGTGTGATCCCATTGCCAGTATTGCTGCATTTCTGGCCTTACTCTTTCAGCGTACCTGGTCAACACAAAATCGATCCGTACGTTATGGTTGAGCGAATACTTGCCGTATGTATCCAGTGTATGGTATTGGGTATCAGAACGTGGGGTCTGACACGCCTCAAATCTCATGCAAACTGGACGGTACACTTGATTGTATGTAACGGCCACTTTCTAGGGGATAAAATGCTAGATTTCAAAATAATTTAAAATTAAACAATCATGTGGTTCATCAGTTTTTATTTGAATAAGGTTTTTCATTAGTTTAAATGATACTTGAGAAACGTCTTCTTCGAACATCAATCAGTCGATGAAGTGTTCAAAAATAAAATAGTTATTTATGTATCAAGGGAATTATAAGGGCCTTAATTACCGATGGCAAAGTTTGCGTCCCGTACCCCACTGTCTATTTTAGATATTCTGGGTTCTTGTGCAATTATTATTTATCAAACCCAATATTTTATTATAAATGTCAAGTTACTTCTTTTCTTTCTTAATAAAAAATTATGGCACACTAGTGTACTACCTACATATCATATCCACTATGTGTTGTGAACAATGATATTCCTTGTTTCACTTTTAGTGCCAATCACGATTTTGACATGATATTGATAAAAAGTAAGTATCGTTATCAACTAACAAAATTTTAGATTCTATGTGTGATCTACAATATTAAGTACATATTCACTCGATATTTACTTACTCAGAATGCGGATGTCTATCTATAAATAGGTAGAGGAAAAAAGTCGACAATGTGTATATACAGCCATTAAAATCCGCATCGTTTAAGATTTTTCTTTATCATTCAGTTATTACAAATTTAGAACCACTTTGCATCAAGTATAACATTTTTTTTTATATATATATATATTTGTATTTTTTTAAATATTCTATTAGAAACAGTTTTAAAAAGAAAAATCCCTCCAGTAGATCAGTTCATTAATCTCAGCCGGTCTTTTCAGATCTTAACATATTTGAAATGAGTAGCGGAAATATTTCAAGGTTGAGAAAATGCAAAAAATCAAAGTTTTTCAAACTGGTTCAATTTTAGTATAGTTGGGTAGGAAACCGTCATATAATATTTTTCGAAATATCGAGAAGTAACATAAAATTTTGTAATTTTTTTGAAAAAATGAAGAATTTGAAGTATATCATACAATTTTTTTTCCTCTACACCAATTTCATTGGAAAATTGTTGCAATTGTACCATTCATTCGAATGTTTTATCTTATGAAGTTCTGAATGATCGTCGTATTATCAACTGATGGCCTCTTAGTAAAATTTTACTCAAAATACTGTTTGATTTTTTTACGTACTTGTATTAAAAAGTATCACTTTCCATGTCGTAGAAAATATCGTGAACGTCATTTTGCCATATTTTTCAAAGCGAAAACTGTTAATGACAACTGAATTTGCGAAAACTGAATAATAAAAAAAACATATGAAGCGGACTCTAGCGGTGACACTGTATATATCAGACACCCAAAATAAATTTCAATACAATAGGTTTTCAGCATATTCAAATTTTATTTCAACAGATTACCGACATACATGATGATTTGAGTTGCTTCCATGAGCATTGCACGAGATTCGACAAATTGTCGCCTGCGATTAAAAGATTGTTCGTGGCAGATTTGAAATGGTTACAAATGTGAAAACGAATTATTGCACTTAGCACTTGTGAAGGATATGTTAGGCTGTGTATCAAAGACCTTAAAATTTTACATTTCATATGACGTTTACTATTTCTAAATGACGAAAAAACTTAATATCATCAAATGATTAGCTCTTACCGTCAAAATGTAAGCTTTCCTCTGAGCAAGCAAATCTTTGAAAACAAGGAAAGGTATACTTTGTATATATACTTATAACTCAGATAACTAAAAAAACTCAGTGCAAAAAAAAACATTTGGAACCTCAAAACTTGTCAGGAAAATAAATATCATTTGAAATTTCGTTGTGATTCTAAATGAACTACGATACATCACTAGAATTGATAATATCTGAAAACGTAATAAACATTAAGGTTGTTTATAAATTTCATTCAATTCATAACAAGTTTTGGGATAACCAAGGAGGAAAAATTAGTTGAAACATAAGTTGTCTTAGCCCAACCATATGAGAAATATGAATTTGTTTTTAAGCTCTCGTCCAGAAAGACTGATTTTGCATTCCAATACGTCCTCCGTAAAAACTCTTTTGCCTGCCTAGGCAGAAAAGTAACAGCTACAATTCGTTGAATTAGGATTGCCAACGAAACAATTTGAAAAACATTTCTTTTATTCACATTATTTGCGTGGACTAGAATATTTTTTGTATCACATGCCCAGAAACTGTTTTGTATGCTCGTAATTGAATGTCTCGGAATCTGGTCCCTGTTCTCAAAAATTACCCGCACTTGCAAAAATACGATTTTTTGCTTTATGGTTTATAGAGATAACTATTAAAAATCACACAGCATCATAAAGAAAGCCCAGAACGGTCCATTTGTTGCTCAATATACTTTGTTCGGAGAAGGTCACAGGATCACCTAAGATTGTGTGAAATTATTTGGTGTGGAAAAATAGCACGGATTCAGTTAATTTTATATTCAAATAAGGCAACAAACTCACATACGGTTTATTCTATTGCGTGAAGTTGCGCATTTACTAGATCTTAAAATTATTTTCGGAATACTTTGAAATCACAACTACGAAGCGGGAGGATTATTCTATTACACTGGGACGATTTTTAAATATGCAGGAAGTTAGAAAAATATAATCCTAATGAGGAAACTCAAGTAGAAGTTAATTGTCCTTGATGAGATTATTTTTTAAGTGAAATCGAACGACAGTTGTTGCACACACTATTGTTTTGAAGCAACGTCACGTGAGATAACAAGCCTTACATCATTCGTAGGTACAATATTTCATTCTTACCATATCACCGCTCAAGTTCACATATTCAGCATATTATACATACCTGAAAAGAAAAGAAATATTAGAAAGAGTAAAAGCGGTAAAGGGTATGACAGACAATAATGCTTGTTCAATAATCTATATCGGTTTCTAAAGATAAGAATGGGATTAAGGATGCATGATATCAATTACGAATTGAAAATTTCCGATTCTTCAGAAAACAAAATATGCATGTATTGCGTTCAACTGAGGTAAACAGTATATTTGGAAAAAAATAGAGCAATTTAAAATTACTACGATGTGGACGTTCTGTTGCTTTCATAATAGCTCCAGACAGATATTAATTTATATTTTACATAATTATATTCATACATCCGTTGATGAATTTAATAGAAAATGTATAATAAAAATGCTATACCTAATAGAGATTTGAGAAATATAATAGTCTGATATATACCTATACAGGGTGTTATTTAAGTACGTGGCCAAACTTGCAGGAGTGATTCTTTGGAAAGTTCACATAAACATAGGTCCGATAATGCTTCGTTTTGAAGATACAGGGTGTCAAAATTAATAAAAAAATCGTATTTTTCGTAAATAGTTTAATAATCCTTTAACTGATTTTATTGAAATTTGGCAGTGTTATTAAGGGACGTAAAAGGCTAATTTAGCCCTAACTATATCAAAAGTATCATGTCCAATGGCGTCCCGGAAGGCACCGTAACCAATATTTTTGACAGAAAAAATGTGCGTCACTGATTTTTTTGCAATTTTTGTATTTGATTCACATTGAGCCACCGAAATTAGAACTTTTTTATTTCTAGAATTTTTTTCATATCTTGATTTGTTTTTGAGAAAAAATATAAAAATCACTTTTATGTAAGTCCCTGGGACAACACAATATAACAATTGAACTACTAAATCATCAAAAACTGGCGAGTTACTGTTATTTTCTTCCATATAAATAGTCTATTCCAGTCTTAGAATTTTTATCAAAATTAATGCAATAATAATAATACGAAAACGACGATTTCTTTTGAAAATTATGACACTCTGTATCTTGAAAACTAAGCATTACCGGACCTATGTTTATATGAACTATTCGTCTTCTCAGAATCACTCAAAAAATCACCCCTTCAAGTTTGGCCACGTACTTACATAACACCCTGTATTCGCATAAACACATTTCAACACATAAATAATAAATCACGAAATCAACATATAAATAATATGAGACAAAAAACAATAAACACAAAATTCAAGAAATGGAAACTGCACCAAAACAACGTCAATACCACTCAACGCGCGTTTCGCCAACAAAGTTGGCATCCTCAGGAGTTCAAAAATAATATTATCGTTATCTTATTTATACCATGCATCTAAGAGCTAAAATGCACTCATTACCTAACACTATACCTGTCTACATTTTGTACCTGATACAATTATTTACTAAATATTTTTTCTATAGTTAAACTGTTATAATCTATTTCTACCTTTTGTTCTGGATTCAATGAAAACATTCTTGAAAAATTTCAAATGAATAGTTATTTCTTTATTGTACTATGAACTTGAACAAGGAGCTGTATGGTATTTGTAGATTCTGGAATTTCTCGACTACTGAATGCTTCGAGAAGTCTATTGTCATGAACCTGTCCAATTAATTTCAAACTTATGTCATCAAATCGGTGGTCGTGATCCAAAGCATGTTGGGCCACACTCGATTTATCTGGTCTGTAGAAACGGATATGAGCAATGTGCTCCTTGAACCATACTTTTAAGGCCCTTCTAGTTTGACCCACATACTTCTTGTCGTAGTCATTGCAGTTAATTGCCTACATCCCCGAATTTTTTTCTTCTGTCTTATCCTTGGGAGCACCCAGGATCTTCTGTAACTCATACGAGGTTTTATATACCACGTTCATATAGGGACTTGAAAATATTGTCGTACGAGATAACGATATATTTCGGAGGTTTCCCTCTTTTTAAAAAGTCGAAGAGTCACGAAGGGTTTTCTTGAATCTATGCTTCCTAATCAGTTCGTCTACCAAATCTACAAAATAACCGTTCAGTTCAGCTACCTCCGTAATAATAATTTTTCTCAGTGTCCAATCTCTCCTTGTTGAGTGGAAACGACAAGAGTCGATTCACCAAGAAATTTAATCCCGCCATTTTTTGTTGTGTGAAATGGTGAGAGCTTTCAGGGATGTATCTGAGTGTACTCGTGACTTTTCTGTAGTAGACATCGAACTCAAGCTAATTTTGGTCGTTTTTAATTACTAAAACATCTAAAAATGGCATTTGTTCTTTGGTCTGGGTTCTGCTTTCAAAGTGCAGGCATTTCTTGTTGCTATGCAACAACCGGTATCTCGTACAGATCGTACCTGATATTTTTATCAAATAATTGTTTACATAGCCGAAGATAACGTATTTGGTTCAAGAGATAGCATCTCTCATCTCGTATTGTCAAATCATGGCTTCAGCTATAAATAAACAAAAGCATCATTTAATTCCCAAGATATCTGTAGTTTTATCGGATTTAAAGAATATATTAGCATATATGTTCATTTTGGTTAGAATAATCAAATAAGTTTGAGTGCTGATAGGATCACTCTGCAGCAACTTGAATCATAAATTTTCAATATCTTGAAGTTTAGTCGTCCTCTGAAGACACACCGCTGTCACTATCGCGATCAATCTCTTCCATAACATTTTGAATATAAACTCTAAAGTACAGTGGTGTCTCCGAAATCGACAAATGAGTACAATTTTTATATTCAGATAAAACAGTTTGCTGAACTAGTATAAAAAGCGGACATTTTATCAATGTTTGTTCAAATATGAATGCTTCCTTGATTGCTATTCAAATATATTTTCACTTCTATGTTTTGTTTCGAGTTATACATTAATTTATAGAGATGGCGACCACGCTGGCTGATCAGCTTTGAAAATGAAGTTTCATTTGTACGGAACGAAAAAAAAAAATGAAATCGATCATCTAGTTGAAGGTGTACAGAACACACCTTTACTGATTGATATTCATTATTATAATTTTCATTATAGTAACAAACGGCCATACTTATGTGATACCAAATAAAATAAAGCTCAAAACAATGTCCTTTACCCAACACTTTCAATACTTGACGCCATGCAAAGTAGACCCTCAGTTGATTTTTTCAGAAAAAATTAAAAAAAGTTTTATAGTTACATTGTCCGACAGAATTTTTAAAGAATTCTAGTTAACGGACAGTCCCAAAAGTTTGCGGGGTTCTAAAAAATACACCGATGAATAGAATGATATAAACGAAGTCCCAATGGCAGGGTAATAATTTTTTGTCGTTATTGAGCCGCAGAACTGAAAATATATCCGTTAATTGCTGACAAACAACGAAATAAAAGAACTACACAGTGAATTCTCACACGAAGAAAATTTAGGAACCTAGAGAAAATTTTAAGATAAAAGAAACTTAAAGTTAGTAGTCTAAAAGAGAAGATCAAAATACTCACGTCATTTATGGAACTGACGGAAGAGATAGAAAAAAAAAAGAGAAAGTGCTCCAAATAGTCAAAACTTTAGCGACACATACAAGAATAGGCAGATAGAATAAGAATATACTCGACCAGTTATTTGATTATCAACTCATAAAATAATAATAATAAGAGTACTTCATTCAATCATACAAAAATACAACACAACATAAGGGTAGAAAATAGATGATTGAATAGGCAAAGTAGCACTGTAAAACAGAGTTTCTCAACTTGACCTCAAAAACAAAAAAGCAATATATAAAAAATTGCACTAAATAACAATATAACTTTCAATATCTAAACTAACAAGTTGACAAGAATAATAACAATTAATATTACTGACCGCAGTAATATGAAATAATAATATAATAAATCCGATATCACAAACAAGCTCAAGAAATATTAAGAAACATGGCCGTAGATTTGTTTATAATAAGCTACATAGAAGACAGAAGAATAGCTTTCAATTTCTTTTTGAAATTAATAGTAGTTGGGAAATTCTGGAGGGAGCGCATTATAAAGTGTACATGCAATGGAATAGAATTACCAGATGTCTGTTTCTTGTTGGAATATCATTTATATTTTTAAAAACGTTTCAGTTTATTCGTCAAATACATTGGCATTTTGGTAATTAAGTTCTTAGAATGCCTGGGTGATCGGATTGAACTTACGAATACCCAAAGAAAACTTCTTACAAGAACTATGTAACCTTTGCAGACGCATTTGATTTGTTTTCAAAAGTGCATAAATGCAATCACAGTATGAGAGTTTGGATATGGTAAGTGAATCACATAGAAAAGGTTTCAAATTATTGTTCAGAATATTTCTTGGCAGGTATACATTCCTGAGCGTATTGTATGATATTTACTTAGGTGATTTATATGTTTTGTATATCTCATATCGGTGTCTAGCCATAAACCTAAATTTTTACATGCATTCAATACTGGAAGGACATCACCAGCAATATTATTCGTGGAGTCAATTTGGATGCCTTCAATTTCAGGATATGGACAGATGAAATATCGTACAATAGCGCAAGATCTACATTAATCTGTTCCATGACAAGTTTTACATTTTCTCACTGGAAACTAAGATATTGCTGCGTGTAGGTATGCAAATGATAACATGAGCATATCGAAATTCAGAAGATTTTTCAGAAGCATTTTTTGCTAGCAATTTTCAAAGATCTGAGCCGATTCCAAGTCAGTTTTACTGTTGTTTTGGCGTATTAAATTTTCCTTTCATAACCAAAACTTATACAGCACCAATTTTATTTTGGTTCAGAATGCCTAGAAGAATAATACAAAAAACAACAGTGTATGATTATTAACAGGAAAAAATAACTAGATTTCAGTAATGAAATGTTAGTTAAATTATACATAGTTACATTATACGTACGAAGATTTAACAGCTGACATACGCAAGTCCAGAAAGACACTACCAGAAATAGTTCCAGTTTCGAGTGTAAGAAAAGCGAAAAAATATGATGGCATGAATTAACAATTTCGCAATATTTCAAATTAATACCAAATATGGCAGGTCATACTTGGATGACATGACGTAATAACCATTCAAAATGATATGAACTTTACTGATATCTAAATGAAGTTAAACGATAAAATTATCATCATATCAGCCATTTATAGATCGCCCAATTCAAATGTGATTTTATTTCCAAGATATTTTGAGTATTACTTGGACAAATATAAAAGTGAAAATTATAATGATCACCTAGTCATTGGAGCTATCTATCACTTATGATATAAGAAAAGCTTTGGGTATGCTGTCAACCAATGGCTGGAAATAATAAGCGCGTATCGGTATACATATACTCTATACATAATCGACTGTAACTCCCATCCACAAATCAGGAGATAGATGCAATCCTGGGAATTATAGGCCAATCTCTGTGAAAGATAACTTCGCAAAAGTTTTCGAACAAAGTATTAAAAAAAGGTTGGTGTCACCTTGTCTCATATGCTGATGACACAGCCATAGTTTTCACTAAAGATACTTGGTCAGAGGTTTTCAAAACAGCTGAAAACGAAATGAAGGATATAAAACTATGGCTTGATCTGACCCCGATAAAACAAAACTTATGATTATCTTATTACAAAATACTGATCAGCCAGAAAATGAAACACTTAAAGTACACAAGTTTTACTGTAATCAGGATGCATGTTTATGTCCCAGGATTGAAAATAACAACAAAATGAAATATTTAGGAGTCATCTTAGACAAACACATTCGATGGGATGAACATGCCCTTTACATAAGAAAGAGACTGAAATATTATCCAGAAATTTCATTATTTTAGACAAAAATTATATGTTAATTATATACTACTCGTTAGCAGAATCTGTTATCATGTATTGTATTACAGCATGGGTGGAATGTACAATAACAACCTAGGGTGTAAAAATTCGAACGAGTTCGAATATATTGTGCCAGAGAGGTATCAACAATGTGAAATAATACGTGATACCCTTCTCTCTGAGCGTTTCCACCAAGTGGAAAATAAAAGGCAACCATCTGTCAAAAAACAACCACTTCCCTGGCTAATACCACGACGGACATTAAACTACATCTGATATTTGTGGCTGGGAATGACCACCTGCAGACATGCATGTTTCGAGGTTTATTACCTCTCATCAGTGACAGGGTAGGTCGGACAACATTATTATTGTGCTGTCCCTGCCAAATGAATAATAATCGACTGTTTAACTAATATTTCCCCACGGATGACACTACGATCTACAACAGTTGATCGCAGTGCCATCCTCACGGAACAAGACAAAACACTCCCAAGTAGAACAGACTCCGGGAAGAGAAAACTTTAAAAATTCGAACGAGTTCGAATATATTGTGCCAGAGAGGTATTAACAATGTAAAAGAATACGGGGTACCCTTCTCTCTAAGCGTTTCCACCAAGTGGAAAATAAAAGGCAAACATTTGTCAAAAAACAACTACTTCCCTGGCTAATACCACGATGGACATTGAACTACATCTGACAGATATTTGTGCAACGTTCTTCCAAGAAGACCCAATTGCAAGTGCTTGTCCTGTAATTAAACAGAAGATTATCCTTCATTTGGCTGGGAATGACCACCTGCAGACATGCATGTCTCGAGGTTTATTGCCTCTCATCAGTGACAGGGTAGTTTGGACAACATTATAATTGTCTTGTCCCTGCCAAAGAAACTGAATATGTGAAAATAGCGAAGTCTGAATAATTACATCACAAAAAACTTTCCACATCAGATGAGAATTTTTTCAGCAATTTGAAAATAAAGCAAAATTACTTTCACCAATTTTTCCTATCGATCGGCTATACCTGTCAAATTTTACATTTTTTTTTTTAAATTACCAATCAAGATTGAACCAGTTTGAACAACTTTGATTTATTCTATCTGATAAAATCTGAAGAGACCACTTTTGACGTAATGCACTCATATGTGGGAGGAATTTTTTTCTATTCAGAAATGTTTATAATTGGATATTTTCAAAAATATAGAAATTTCTAAAAATATTACGAAATACTTGATGTGAAGTGGCTCTTGTTTCAATATTCCATAGAAAAGTTTTTAAATAGGAAAAATTCCTTCAGCAATGAGTATTATATCAGCCAAAAATAGTAGGGTTCATAAAATGTGAGAAAAAATTTAATTTGTTCAAACTGGTTCAATTTTGTTAGGTGGGAAACCAAAAAGTCACATAGTATCTGTTTCGAAATATTGAGAAATAACCCAACATTTAGTAATGTTAAAATTTGAGAAATGTAGTCGATTGATTGAAAAAAATGGAAGAGGTTATTTTGCATTATTTTCAAAACATCAAAAAATAACTGAATAATAAAAAATTTCTATATGCTGCGGATTTTAACGGTGACACTGAATACAGAAAATGACTCAAGTACATTCAAAATTAAATACGAATGTCTTATAAATAAATACTTTCCATTACACCTTGTAAATATATAATGAATATTGGCCAAATATGTCCCCACAGAAATAAGGAACTTCAGTTCAATCAATCTTCGACCACCATTATCAAACAGTATGATTCGTCGTCTTCAAATGACTGACGCAACTAATTTATTATCTCTACACTGAGAAAATTCCCGATGTATTTTTTATTTTCAGAGCGGAACATCATTTCATATTCATAGGAATATTATTTCTATCGTTGTATTTTAAAACTACTAGAGGTGTCTTTACGCAATTGAAATAATTTCTCATTTGGCGCGTACATTTTTCTTTCATATACTGAAAAAAGATACGCATATATCCTTTATATGGAAGAACTTCCACCTGCAAATGAAATGTACATCCGTCTTGGCGTAAATTCTGTGTTGGTTGCAAAATTACGCAACCACAGGGTAAATAAAGTCAGCTTCTACATGTTCCTGTTCATTCTTGTTTGTGCTGTTGCAGTTCATTGAAGGAATAGCAAGTAATAGTGTATTTTGTGCATTGCATTGTCAAAAAAGGTGAGTGAACTTTATTAAAATTAATATAGTTATTCACGGGATTGCATTCATGTTTCTTCATTATAATATCTAATTGTCTGATGAAGTGTTCTGTGGAAAACACATACCCAAAAACAATTTTATCAGTTTTTCATTTCATTTTATATTTCTTAGGTCATATGGCCGATAAAATCGAACAAAGTTCGAAAAGGAATCAATAAACGAATAGAAATAATACGACCGAAAATACCCTTTCTAGAAAGTATAGAACTGGATCAAATATATTTTATGAAAACCTACCCTATTGGACGAAGACAACACTTCAAGAAAGAATGGAGTGATTAGGTTCCTGAAGAGTTCCTTCAATTTTGTAACAGTTTTCACTTCCTCTCTTCTCTTCTCTATTTACAATTTGTACGTAGACAGTTCTCTACCTCACTGGTCAGCAAATAATAAGTTATCAAAGATAGTATGTAACTTGAATTTTGCCGAATAGAAAGCATTTACCTATCGTAATAAAAAATGGAATAGGATTGTATAACTTGTTTTTTCTTCTTCATCTCTATAATAATTTTATTTGAATTTTACTGGCTTTGTCCTAACTGAATCAAGGATTAACAAGACTATGGGGAGCTATTGGCTTGGTGTAAAATATCATATTTTTTTAGGACAGTCGCACTGAATAAATAAGAAAATATGCTCAAAAATATTTATAGAATAATTAATGTTAGTTTATATGTAATAATGTATCATTCGTAGCTACATATTTTCAGTTTTTTGCATTATTGTAACTGAATAATCATTTTATGATTAGGATTGTACATATTTTCAGTTTTTTGCAATATTGAAATTAAATATTCAGTTATATGATTGAAATTGTGTTTTTATTTCCAATTATCAAAGGAACTATTATAGACCGATGTAATCTGAGATAACAAAGACCAGGACAGGATGGGTTAAATTTATAAATGATACAATTTTAGTATTACTACTGAAAACAACAGATAATTTTTTTGTGCTAGAGCATTCGTCTCTCACCCAGGAAACACGGGTTCAATCCAACTGACTGCCATGCAGATAGACTGGTAAATAAAGGTATAGAAGTGATTGGAAAACTTTTGGAGATTTAGGAAACGTTGGTGTCTTCAAAAATTTTAGCAATATTATCTCTTCTTCATTAAAACACTTTATTGCAAACTCATCAGGATACGATAATCGCTACTGACGATGCTAACTTTAATAGCAAAATATAAGTCGAGTATGTTAATGAAATATTTTGGTGGAGACAATTTCCTCAAATTAATAGATAGATGCATCGACGATGCCGATGTATCAAATAAATACAAAATGTACCTTTATAATGACAATATGTAATATCACATTATGAAATTTCATACCGAATTTACATTTGAGTGTATTTTTCACATTAAAAAACCAAATTGTATTATTACAACGTAAAATTCCATTGTAAACTCGAATAGAATGTGAAAGTACATTGCATATTTCCAGTGCAAATTTTTGTTACTAGGCAATAATACAATGTAAAGTTCCATCGCAAAAATATATCACAACGAAAAAAAACACCGAAAAAGTGCACAGAGTTTTTCAGAGTAAATTTCCAAGGTGATATAACACGTGAAACGCATAATTCCTCTCGAAGGTAAATTCTCGTTAAAACGGGCGGTAATTAAATTGCCGCTAGTGAGAGCGGAAAAAATTCTTCCAGTGTAGAATAGATCTATACACAGGGTGTTTCAAAATGAATACTGATCCCAAAGGGCGATAATCCTTGAATGATTACAAGAAAAAAATCTCCATATATATGTATATATTGATCCAAAACCATTTCATTTCTGGATACAGGCTATTGAAATTTAACAAAAATAATAAGCCATTGTGTTCTGTTTTTCAAATAAATATTACTTTTGTAATTGTCCAATAACATCTCATAAAAATGGTTTCTCGACTTATTCGTCGGCGGATATTTGAAAATTTAAATGCATTCATTGAGACTGAGAAAAAATCGCATTATTACAAGCAAATAAAGGTATTTTATTTTTGAAATCGTAAATCGTCCGCCTTATGGGAAGACAGAGGACAATTATAGAAATAATATTTATTTGACAAAAAACCAGTAGCGTATCAATATTTGGATAAAAAACATTGCTGCGCAAGCTAACAAGGACGCCACTGATGCAAATTAAAAAAAAATCATGCCGAAAAAATTAATTTCAATGCGTACTTCGCATATACCAAAATTTAAAAGAATACAAAGCAGTGTTACAAGTATTGAAGAAAAGATGATTTTTTTTGTTAAATTTCAACACCCTGTATCTCAGAAATGAAGCGGTTAATTCTACCCAATTGAGAGGGTTAATAAAAGTTATAACGGAAAAAATCTGTCATATAGTCATTTCACTTTCTCCCTTTCATATTCCTTAAACATACAGTATAAAATTCTCAATTTCATTGAAGTCGGGATGCCGTCTTGGTCACCCGTATCACGAGATTAGGGTGCAGTGAGATCGACTCCATTAGTTATCGGTTATACCGTAATCAGAATTGCATGAGGAGAGAATGCTCATGGAGACCACAATGATTTATTATTTTTATCTTTTCGTGCAGAAAAACGGGAATAGATTACCTGGGCCTTAATGATCTGCCATTAGGGTTTGCAGAGTCCCGGCGAACATTCAAAAACTCTGGTATTTCGGTTATTCCACATATTCGACGACTTCAAAATTAATGAATGTTATCTGGAAACACGAGAGTTTTTTTCGATTCATGCTAGAATACGGGGTTCGTCTTGATTCATAATCCATATATACTTCCATAGCTTCCTGAGGAAATTGAATATGAGCTGCATTACTGGCGGTAGGGGGTAAATTAGAATAAAATACTCTTGGTTTGTCTGGGCCTCTGATGGCCGGACTCACCTCTACATAAACAGATATTTCCTCAATATTCTTACGAATTTGGAAAGATCATACATTCGAACGATCTGGAATATATTAATTACCAACTTACCAACATCAGAAACACTTGAAAAAAAATTCTTAAAAACAGCTTCATATACATTTTGATCCAAATTTCCCAGAAGCAGAATACATACGCAAAACCAAAATGTATAAACAATTATATATTCTTATTTGTTAATGATGAAAAACCATTTTACTCTCCATCGTGGCAGATATTTATGGGCCTTGGTGATCATGAGGCTAGAGCGGTTGCCTCTCAATCACAGGGGCGTGGGTTCGATTCCCAGCATGGTCAATGGTCTCGTGCATGACATCACATGTTAAAAGGTAGGGGCTACGTCTTCCCTAGGTCGCACAAGTCATTCGAATACTTTTGAGTGTTGTGCTCGTAAATGCGCAGCCGGTTGACGGAAATAACAATTTTACCAACAATAACAGATATTCTTCAAAACAACAACTACTCCTCGGATGATGCCACAACGGACGTTGAATTACATCTGACAGATATCTGTGCAGCGTTCCCATATAGCAACAGGAAACCAATGCAAGTTCCTCATGTCTCAATTAGGCAGCATAGCGCCGTCTGACATAGGCGGGACGTAATGACCATCTGTCGACCAGTTTGGAGGTACTTGCCTCTCACCAATACAGAGTAGACCAGACGACACTTGACATCAATTTAAGTCCGACCATATTTTTATTCACAGCCCCGGCATTCCAATATAATAGTTTGATGTTTTCTTAGCTAAATTATTCATATTATTGTTCGAAGTGAAATTCTGATAATTTGGTGAAAAAAGGAATATAGTTTCCAAATTAGTTCAGAAACATATTCATTCAAATAATAAGACAACAAGGTTTCACATTTAACATATATAACCCAGTTTTAATACAAAAATCACTATCATTAGTACCTACCGTTGCTGTAACTTCAAATTCGATAAAATAAATGTGAAACACTTTATTATTTAAATGCACTATAAACAAGACCATACACTTATGAAGTAAATCAAACTTATCATATTGTCACATTATGAAGTTTTATATGATATAAAAGCTTGCCTGGAGAAGAATTTCTCAGTAAATTAATTTAAAATTGACTGTTTCTCAATTTATTATCGCGAAAAGCTTTTCCTACGCGTTCTCTATCTAGCCTACGCGGTAGGCAGCGGGTAAACTTTTTTTAAACTAAATTATTAGACGTTCAAACATTTTCCACTATTTTACGGATTTTTCTGATAATACCTATTTCCACAAATTTTCGCAATTTTTTTCCAAAACAGGGTCCGAGCCCCCTGGCCGATATTTTGTTTGTCGTAATTTTGGACGCCCGAAACCGTCAAAATTTTGTTCTAGTTTCTAAGCGTTTTTCCAACTTTGTCCGAGAAAGAGGCTGATTCGAGTCCCCCTACCCTAATTTGAATGTACTATTGCTATGTCATCGTAATGTGTATAAAATTTCAGAGCAATTGATTGGGGGGGGGGGAACTAATCCAACATTTAGTTATAAGATTTGAACACATAAATAATAGCACATTATCCCACATAGTAATAAGGCAAGTTAAATAAAAGCCCTTGATTCAATTACTGATTATTTAACGAAAATCGTTTCAAGAATGGCAATCATTTCATTTGATAATGAAGTGAATCTTAATGATAACCTATTTGACTTCATTATTTAAGATTTTTTAATCGAGCGATATTACCTAGACATTCCTTATCGGACAAAATTTCTGTATAAAATTAAGATAACTGATTCCATAGTACACAAAACCTATTAACCCAGCTAGGGGTAATCAGTTAAATCAGTCTTCAAGATTCAGAAGATAGGTGCCTTATCTTTTAACGTGCGATCCCAAGTACGGACAAAAATGAAACTATTATGTCCGTCTGAGTAAATCAGTAACCCATCCAAAAGGTGACAGTAGTCGGCATTATTAGCTATCGACAGTACTCTCACTATACTGTCTTATAATGATTGAAAACGAAATAAGCACTGAATTTTGTTCAATCATATTAGAAAACATCACTGTTGAATACAATTGATGGACAGTCCACTTTTTCGGTCATCCATTATTTTTGATAAATAATTGTTTTTATGAAAAAGTAATACAAATTCATCAAATTGTTCTTGAAACGAGATATAATAATGTTTGATGATTGAAAATTGTTTTCACCTCAATGAAATCGATAATGATTTGTCCGCTACTGATGAAGTTTCTAGGTGTACGTTTTAGCCAAAAAATTTTGCTATTATGTTAAGTAGTACAAAAACAAATTAAATAGAGGTCAGCTACCAGAGTAGGAATAGAGCTTCGACAAAGTGTTATCATATTCATCTAATTATTATTCAAAAACAATGTTTTATATTTAGTTTGAATATTAATCTTCCGCAGGAAAGGTTTGACCGCATTTACGACACTAGTTTTATTCACCCCGTTTAAGAAATTCCCACTTAGTGAATTTATTTAATGCGAAATATGTAATAAATATATTTACAATGTATTTTTGTCTATGAAGCATAAAAAAAACTTGCCCAAATACGGACATATTTAGCATATTCTCAGATGAAATTATAGTTAAAATATTTTGTTTTTCAATAGTACGAACCTTCAATGGTTAAAGTTCCCTTATATGGGTATTACATTAAAATAATTGTGTTGCATCACTCTCAACACTTTATTTGAACGAACAATGACAAATTAGTGGCGATCTGGAACAGTATAATTTTTTTGAACCATTTCAAAAATCAAAACTTTGTAAATCACCTTTTTTATTGAAAATTGATCTTTTTTTTTTCAAACTGAATTCGAAAAAAATAAATATTTTGCTTCCAAAAAACTACACCTTGGGGATATGAAAATGTACATTTTCAACAAATGTCATCAAAATAAAATAATTTTTGAGGAGATACTAATAAAAATCAATATCATGGTTGACGTTTTTCTCAATATTTTTGAAGTTATGTGAAACTAATATACAAATGAAAAATGTAGATCTTTCAATTATCTACCACTTTCTCTCTGAAATTTTTTCGAAAAAAGGTCCATTTTTGCCATAAATCGGGAAAAAATACGTTTCACCATTAAAAACACATCTTTCGATTTTTTATTGCGGTCCTATTGAAATATCTAAGTGAAAAATAAAAATAAAATGAAATATTAATCTAGCCATTTGTGTATTTAGAGCGCAAAGTATTAGATTGCCAATTCGGTAAGAAAATTCCACACCGAATTATGGTGGAAAATCAAATATTTTTAAAATTTATTTTTCGATTCTCAATAATGCAAACTATTTTCTTCATCAAGTCACCAGCGAAACATAAAATGTGTGGTCGACTTGATTGTTGAGTTGCCATGGTAACTAAGTGAGATCCTGACCTCGAAATTATTATTTCACTTTTGAAGCTGTCAAGTGACACGACGTAAAAAATGTTTCGCTTCGGTCAAGAAAGTAGTAAATAAAATATTCGACAGGAGATTGAGCAGTTGATACCCGCGAATACCAGGAAACCGAAGTCAAGCGTAAGGAGGCAATTTACAAACATTTGCTCAGAAAAATCGTATAATTTCGATAGAGCGGATATACCTGTGGAAGAACTGGCGCTTATTCTTGAAGACTATGGGTTCAACATGTCAAAAAAGAACTCCGAAGACTACAAGGAGAGTGTTATCAAAGTTTTATGGAATTCCACAGCCAAGCAGTTGCAGGAATATTTTTTTGAAAAGTATTATCGCAAATTTAACATACAATTTGTGAACGCAAGAGCTGCAAAAAAAATTAAGCGCCGGAAGCTACAAATGGATCTAACCATGAGAAAGGAAAGTTCATCTGCACTATCAACAGACAAGCTGAGAAAACGTATTGAGCTTTTGGACGAAAACACTCCGGAAGGAATGCAGAAAAAGTTTTTCCACGTTGCTGGTCACGAATTGGCCTGGAGAGGAAATGAAGGAGCGGCAGCACAACTCCAATATTTTGTGGAGGAAATTGACAATAGAGGGGAACCAACAGGCCACATTGAGTATAACCCGGTTTTTTTAAGGCGGTTCAAAGAAAATGGCTGACAGTAAGTGGCTAGTACCGAATACACTCAACGAAAAATATGCCCAGTGAGACTGTTCAAAAAACTAACAAGGAAGCGAGGCCCCATCAAAACGAAGCGTTTATTTTTGACGCCAAAACCAAACTGAAAGAATCCCAGTTCCAAAGGCTGGTACAAGAACAGTCCAGTTGGACAGAATACAATATCTTCCTGGTTCAAATCCGCTACATCATTGATTGGAACTGATGTCAAAAAGATCAAAATAACAAATCATTCTGCAAGAGCCACTGCTGTTTCAACTTTAGCCAAAACGGGAATTGGAGAACAGCAATTGATTAAAATGACCGGTCATGGTAGCAGCCACTCAATAAAACCATATCTGCAAATAGACTCGGGCCATCATCAGGAAATAATTGACGCAATGAGGTCTGCTTCAACTTCGGCAAAGACGATTCGAGAATCTCTGAATCAAGAACAAGCAACTACTTCCAATTAACCTGTCATAGTTTATAATAATTGCGTTTTCCATATAAATAATAATTACAATATTCAAAATAATATAAATAGTTAGATTTATTATTATTGTAACCATTCATATAAAATAAATAACTAAAAACTCATCTATTTTTTTATGTTATTTTTGAACTGCTGGAATCCTAGCTAAGCAAATATAACAAATTCACATTGCGTCGAAGTTTCGATACCATCCTCTAGGTATGGGTTACAAGCCTGTGATATTTCTGAAATGTTTACCCATTGTAGTTGCATGAAAATGGCAACTGTTTTGAATTTATACTAAATGTACTTGAACTTTTTCAGTTTTATGAGAAATAATTTGGTAGAAACTTGCAAACTCTTTATTTCTCTTTGACGGATATTTTTCAATCTGACATAAGTTACCATTTTTCACTGACACACTTTTCTAAGGCAACAAAAAAACAAGACAATACAGGAGCTTATAAAATTGGCGTAAACAGCAACCTAAAGCGTAACATAATATATTCTTCTATTTTATATCAACTTTGGATTACTACAAGTGGTAGAAAGTTATAATTTTATCAAATTTAATGTGCTTTGCAATTTCGGTAATAGCCATGTAATGGCTTCTCAGCCTGCCCTTTAAGATATTGTTTTCTACTCATTGAAATTACACGGTAATTCAGTTTAGTAATGAAATAAATTACATTCTTTGATTTTTGCATTTACTTCGGGCTATTACAAGTGGTTGAAAATGAAAAAAAATATTAGTTTTATAGATACATACCTACAGGAACAGATTACATAATAATATTTTGTTTGTCTTCACACCAATGAGCCTATAAACTGTTGATGATTACTACTGATTGTAGAAGCTCAAAAGTGCCATTTAGGGACAAAAAATATAATATTCTTTCATTTTGTAGTTACTTGAGCTAAACACAAGTGGTAGAAAATTATAATTTTAGAGGTTTTTCGGGAAGCTGCATGAACAGATTCATAGCGCGTCATAGCTTTGTCACCAATTATTTAGGCCTTCAAATTGGTAATTTCTACTCTTTGTAGTTGCATGGGAATACCATTTCAAGATAGAAAATACTATATTCTTCAATTTTACATACAAGTGGTGGAAAATTTTTTTTTTTGCGTTTTTATTAACGTGCGTTATGGGCGCTTCATTGGTATGGAATCCATAACCAGCGTCAGCAAGCATCAATCATAGGAGGCTGTGATCATTGTATTTTGACACTTCAAAACATAAAAAAACTCGCGTTTTGTTGCAATAAAGAATATTGCACAGCCAATGAAACCAATAAAATTCTTTGCAAAATATGCGTTAAATTGTCTGATGTAATGATCAATCATCGTACCATGACTTATTTATATTCGCATTAATGGAGGATTGTGGCTCCAATTTGAAGAAAGAAAATTTGTTCCGAATTGTCCATGAATATTTGCATCTAAACAACGCAAAATTGAAAGTAATGAATGGGAAAAAGGTCAATAAATTTAGTGTCCAAATATTATATATATATTTTATTAGACATAAGCACTTAATTGAAAACATTCAAAGTCCTGCATTTTCGCCATTAAGAAGAGAGGAGGTGTCCGAAGAATATAGAAAACATCTTAGCTTTGTAATTATAATGCATCAAAACTAAAAAATATTATGTGAACAAATAAAAAAAATGGTCTGTTATTGTAAACGTCAAAAAATTTCCAGTATAATTTGCTGTTGGGTACCCCACGAGAAAAAAATTTCCACTAAAATACCTCCGTTGCCACGGTGATCTGTCAAAATAACGTATTTTGATTGGTTCTTACAGGTGTGGAATTTTCATTACAACACCCCCTATATTTGAAGTGAGAGACCACATACCATACTCTTGTAACACCCAGTATACCCAAATTGTTACATTTGTATGAACTAATCGAACTGAGATATTCAGAAAGTCATTCCTGATCAATTCATAACAGTATTTTTTTCAGATCGTCAGTCAACGTCGCGCCTCACGTATCATAGTTACTCGGCGTTTGGGGTGAATTAAATTCGGGCACATCACGAATTCAAAGATTTATAGAGTTACGAGATATTTGCAGCATAATATATAAATCAGGCCGTAAAGAAGCGAGTGTAAGAACCGGCAAAGCGTGATTCACATTACCGACCGAGCAGGCGAGATATAGGAAGGAACATCTCTCGTAATCATTTTTGCTCTGCCATTGTGATATGATATATATACCCGTTTTATCTGATTGCGCTTATCATTGCCTGCGAGGTGTTATTAGGATATTTCACACACTCTCTGTCGAAAGAGGCGTGCGCGCGACAAAGACAAAGCGAGTAAGGCACTCTTGATTATAATGTGTACAGCTAATAGTACGGTTTTTTGGCGGGTGATCCCTTCTTCTGCGGGATATTTGTTAAACGGCCATCAATCTTTGTCGCAGATCGTCTAAAAAGGACTCCATTTGGACCGCTCTCCTTCAATTCTTATCAGTAAATCGTTAAGTGTAGTTCAGGCAGAAATGAACCCCAAAAAATGCAGTGTTTGAAATGCTTGGTTGATGGTCATTCGATTTTTTTGATATAAAATAAAAATGTAGAATTACAAGAGAAAAACTGATGGACATTTAGTCGATTTTTTTGTTCCGAGTTTTCCTTAAGTAATTGAATTGTCTGTGAGATTGATTTCCAATGTAATAGATTTATAGATATAGATAATACCTCCATTGTTTAGTGAAGAAGGTCATTTCTGAATACTCTGTGAGAAAAATAAATTATATATATCGTCATGAGAAATAATTCACTTTCAAGAAGGACTTGGTCACGTTCCTGATCAGATCAGAACTCTATCAAGTTGAAACGCACCTACGAAGGTGAAGAAACCTCGCGTTAAAGTTGCGGAGGACTCGATATCCCAATACCTACTTAAAAGGGTCAATACATGACATCTTCGGAAAATAGAATCTTGGATCAACAAAAAAAAGATGTGGGTGTGAATTTTCAAAGCGATGTTAAATTTGATGATCATATCATATCACATGGGCCACATGGTAGAGCGCTAGTTTATCAGTCAGAGGGACGTGGGTTCGATTCACAGCATGGTCACTGGTCTCGTCACTGGAATCGCACGTTAAAAGGTAAGACCTCGTTAATCCTTAGCTCGCACAAGTTTCGACTTCTGAGGGCTGTCGTTCGTACGGGGATGACAGCTGGTTAACGGAAAAAACCATTTTAAAAACAAACAAACAATATTAATGAAATCGGCAATGAATCAATGAAGAAGCAGGGTTTTCTCAAAAGATCTACTTCTGACTTCACCAAATGGAATCACTCAAGTATGAAAAACCTTCACTAATAGTGTCCTAAAAACTATGTGATAGCTCATTGTAGCTAATTCTGGAAAATGACCAAATTAAAAAAAAAGTACAGCGGTCGTGTACGCCCGCCAGAGCGGGGTCGACATGATCATATCCCCTGTGCCAGGCGGTCGTCTTGGCGGTCATTTCTGCATGTCAGAACTTGCACAGTTGGAGTTGCGTAGTATTTAGTTGTATTGTTTCTGTCCAACTGTTCTTTACTGTTGTGATCAGTAGTTATTTATAAGAGTGTCAGAAAGATGGGTAGTCACTACTGCTCACTACTGTTTGGATTGCTTCAATATACATAATAAATAAAAAAATTGTGTATTCCGTTTCATTCTTAGAACGTTTTTTTTTTTAACTTGTATTATGCATTTATTTTTCTGTATTATATGAGGTATTATATAATACATATTTTTGAGATATTTTTTATATTTTCATTTGGCTTTTTCATTGCACAATTTGAATGTTCGTATGACTAAGCATACTTCTAAGCCATGGCGGTCGTACACTGTGCTTGAAACGATGCTAGACACGACCAATGGCACACAGAACCCAAATACATATGAGAGTGTTATAGCGGTCGTATGCGACCGCTCCGGCAAAATGGCAAAAAAGTATGAGCGGTCGTATACGACCGCCGTGGCAGTCAACCTGTTAAATATTTCCCTCCATAGATTCAGAAATGAATTATCTGGTATATCAATCATCATTTAAACATACATTTTAATCAATCCTTTTTCTCTCGCCAAATCCCTGCGATATCTAATATGTTCGTGATTGTACTCAGCCTACAAAATAAAAAATGTCAATTTGATAATTTTCTTTGCAGTTTCTCATAGTTTCTAATTTATCACAATCTATATAATTCTTCTTTTTTATTATTTCCTTTTATATTATTCTTCAATCTATGTTTATCATTCTTCTAATAGTATTTAGTTGAGAAACATCTAATTAGGTTAGTCCTGAATGTTTGCTATAAATGAATA
This sequence comes from Chrysolina americana, assembly GCA_958502065.1. Taxonomy (NCBI): domain Eukaryota; kingdom Metazoa; phylum Arthropoda; class Insecta; order Coleoptera; family Chrysomelidae; genus Chrysolina; species Chrysolina americana. The sequence goes on from OY293413.1 coordinate 75,695,133, forward strand.
CATAAATAAATTACTTACCTCAGTATAGGATGTAGTCATCTCGGCAAACTATAAAAATATTAAACTTCCCTTACCCAAAGTATTTTCTATTTTAAAAAATTAAATTTTTCAAGAACGAATATTCTTCAGTTTAAAGAGCATTAACAGAAAAAAAAAGAAGAGAAAAAAGCATAATTTTTTCATCCACATATAGGTAATTCATAAATATTTGACAAGAGTTAATACACATGTCGTCTGTAAGCATAAGCCTACAAGCTTGACAAGTGACAATAGAATTTCTAACCCTCGTTTCTAACTTGTTGAAATATCCAGCAGGAGCATGTCCGAGAGCAGGATCAACTTTTTGATGCGTTAAACATGTAGATGAAAAATCCTACTTTAGAGTTCGTATTCCTACTATTTTTTGGGAGACAAGGAAGGAGACATGGAACACAACAGACTTTTTGATAAATTTACAAATGCAAAGTATTTGTCCAACCAGTGGAAATTAAGATCATTGGTTTTCTAACGAAAATAATTGCTCAAAAGATTGGATTGCCAAGTTATACTTGATTTGCTGGCTACTGCTTTAAGAAGTCTTCGACTTATTCATATTCTGGGGCCTACCTTTTGAAATTTAAGTAATATGGAGTTTGAAAGTTCAACAGTGTGGCAAAAAGTTATGTGGAAACCTCAACAGAAATCAAAAAAAGATTTCTACTCATATTCTAGGTGGAACAAGTATAGTGTACTCAATATTACGGCGGCGGCTATAATAGGAGTTTACTTAACAAACTGAATTGAAAAAGTGAATCAAAAAACAAAATGTTCTTATAGACTTGCATTATATGTTATTTTTCTTATTAATTATGAAACGAACTTTCCTATCACTAATGATGAAAAGTTGAACGTTTTGATATTTTGAACAGTTTTGAAAAATGTCATTTGTTTAAATCAGAAAAATATATTTTCTTTATAATCACCTCTTGAACGATATGCAATACTACATTTCCGGGCTTCTGCGACATAGCGCATTTTCTCGTAACTATGTGTGCAAGTGCCTCCAAAATCCACACCTACCAACATTTGTACTACTTCCAACAATAATGTCCTTTCAATCATCGATAGCGCGCACAACAATCTTGAATCTTCACACACTTTGAAAAAACCGTATCTTCTCACACACAATAAGCACTTCTGTTCATACAAACGGTTAACTGATCTGGATCAGCTAGCTTCTTTTCCTTTATGTAACTTTCTTATCGTATATTTACACCGAACTCAGCGTGGAGGAGAGATGGTATGAATGATAAGCAATGATGATATGATTACTGAGATAACTCGAATGTGTTTAGTCAACCACATACAAAAAGATAACACTGAAAGTAATACGGAAAAGTTTCCGTAGATAAACAGACACTTGAATAATTCAAGTCAAGTTCCCACTTCGCGGTCTCTGCATGGAATATACATAAGTACAGATTGTGACAACTCTCCACCCACATAAAAAATCACAATAATATACAAAAAAATCACACAACATTACCTTAAAGGCATAATTATTATTATCTGTAAGACCTCCGATCAAGTAACACAACCTATAGATGAGTAATACTCGAATATTACTGAAGGTAACATCTTTTCATAGTGTTATCCCTCAAGTCATGACTTTTTTGCCATGTCGAATTTTTTTTAGGGATACAATAAGCATGTCAGCTATATTTTGATATCTGTATAATAATGTCTTGGATGAAATATATAACAATAAGAACGCAATTGAAACGTCCATTGCAGCTTGTTGGGAGCATGTAAAAACTATAGCATTTTCGTCGTCAAACGGATTCTTCGTTGTCGATATAGACTGGTCAGTACGACAACGCTGCATATGATATTTGGCAGAACAATCATTTGAAGCTACCAGTGTCGTAACTATCGAGAAAGGGAAACCGAATTGGAAAAGAATAAATGAATGAATTATGAAAAAACATGTCATCATCGGCTGTTCTCAAAATCATGTGGAGATTCTTCCATCATAATTTCAGGTTTCCATTCCATATTGGGTTTTCAGTATTTCTATTTTATTGAACCTCAATATTTCTGTAAAAAAGTCTATTGTTATCTTCGTCTATAAGTGAGGGGCGAGTTACTTATCTAGGTTGTGTTATTTGATCCTTCGATCAAATAAAAATAATGTAAGACTTATATAACACATTTCATTATCCCCAGAGACAGTCTCATAAGTTTCAGGAGGAAACGGGTTTGCTGACTCTTTCAACAATTTTTTTTTCTCCCAAATTCTTTATCTAGCAATGGCAGTTGTTCTTTGTTTTCAGTTTCATATGTGAACGAACACACAAAGAACAGCGCCATTTTTGGATGTTTTAGTTATTAGAAACGACCAAAATCAACGTGAGTTCGATGTCTACAGGAAAGGCACGAGTATACACTCAGATACATCCATAAGAGCTCCCACCAGTTCACAAAACAAAAAATGGCGGGATTAAATTTCTTGGTGAATCGACTCTCGTCGTTTCCACTCAAAAAGAAGGGATTCAACAATGAGAAAATGATTATTATGAAGGTAGCTAACTGAAAGGTTATTCCGTAGATTTGGTAGATAAACTGATTAGCTTCAAGAAAACCCTTCGTTATGCCATACGAACCTCGAGTTACGAGAGGATTCGACATTATTCCCAAGTCCCTCAATATACACATTGAAAAGTGGATGGAAAAATACCTGCTGCAATGTAATATATACATACTCCTCTTAGTATTATAACTTGAATGCACAAGTAATTTTAAATTTTAATGGAAATCTGAGTAAATGTCCTCTATTTCTCCTTTGTTTTACAGTAAGCATGTAATTGAATGCTTTATTACATGTAATTTCCGTTGGTTTACATGATGACTATAAATCAAAGTAATAATTAATGATACGATGTATTGTTTCAGCGGAATAACGCCAATTTGCAAAATAATCCAGGTATTTTGAGAATTCTCCATAATTTGAATGTAATTTTCTGACGCGCCTTAGTTCGCCATCATCTCATGTTGGTAGTGTGAACTTCGTTCGGCGTCTAGGACAGGGAGGTCATTGAAAACTACAAACCATATTTTGTGTAAGTGAGTGAGTGCCATATTGTCATCAGGTGAGTAAATAGGCATTTGCAATGATAGCCACTTGTTCTTTCCATAATATTGAAAATTATGAATTACATCAGTATTTTTCTAGGAAAACGAATCGAAACTTTCATTGTCGCATGCATGACACTTTTCTCAAAATTGGTTGGTGCAAGTATCACGATTTATTGTTCACTAGAAGTAGAATAGTATGTTTCGATAAATTATTGTTGTTCCCATATTCAAATTATTTGCAGTAATGTTAGGTTTTTTTATGCATCCTGTATTTTTTGTTTCAAAGTAGGGGTGCAAAAACTAAGTTATATCCATCTGAATGATTTGAAATGACACCAAGTATAAAAAAGAGTAATGTTAGGGAGAAGAACGATGACGAAGTAAGTGATGTTACTCTTTGTGAGTGATTGACCCCCTATTGTTGAATATTACATTAAACTCCAACAGGCTCTGTATCTCGATCACCTATTTGATGACACAAGCTTGAAAATAATTAGACAGGTACATGATAATAGACTACTCAACGTATTCGAGAGTCTAGAAATTTCAAATTCATAGTACAGTAAAGAAATTATTATTCATTCAAAAATTTTTCAAGAATATTTTCATTCATCAGTAAATAATTCCAAGAATGTTGCCATTGAATCGAAAACAAAAGGTAGAAATAGATTATATCAGGTAAACGATAGAAAAGATATTTAGTAAATAATTGTAGCAGGTACAGTATTTGATTTAGTCAGGTCTTGTGTAAGGTAATGAGTGCATTTTAGCTCTTAGATGCATGGTATTAATAAAATTACAAAATAGTATTAGTAGTTAGTACGCTTTTTTGAACTCCTGAGGATGCCAAGTTTGTTGACGAAATGCGCGTCGAGTGATATTGATGTTCTTTTAGTGTTTTTGGGTTATTTCCATTTCTTGAATTATATTCAAATACATTTCAAAATCAGTTCATTGAATAAATGTCCACAAAACAGATGTTTACCATCGCGGACTTTCTTCTAAAATTTTGGGTGTTTAATAATACTTTCATTATTCATCGATTGTATGCCAAATATCCCATTCGTAGGTTTTCGTCTACTTGATTAGAAAATATCCTCTATTTTGCAAAAACCCTGCATTTCTTAGAAATCATATAAAATATTTCTCCATCGAAATTCAATTAGCGTTCAAACAATGGATAATTAGTCCCAACCTGATACATTTCAATTTTCTCTAGTTTCTATGGAAACAGTGCTTTCAAATGAAAGACATTCCATTCACCATGTGTCACCGTTAAAGTCCGCATCATATGGGATTTTTTTTTATTATTCACTTATTGCAAATTTAGAGTTCGTGAACAGTTTGTGCTTTGAAAATAATGCAAAATGACGTTTACGATTGTTTTCGATTTATTGGGTACACCTGTCAAATTTGACATTTTTTCAAAAAAATTCCACAATTTTAGGTTATTTCTCAATAATTCTAAAAATATTACATATAAAAGTTGTTTATTTTTCGGTTTCCTACCCACCTACCAAATTTGAACCCGTTTGAACAACTTTTATTTTTTTCGCGTTTTCTTAACCTTACACTTTTTCGGACAATTTAAATTTGATGAAATCTGGAAAAAAAGAGTTGAGATGTAATACACCCATCTGCTGAAAGAATTTTTTCTGTTTATAAATATTTCTGACTGGATATTTTCAAAAAAAAATACAAATATGCTAAGAAAATAACATCATATTTGATGCAAAGTGGCTCTAGTTTCAATATTCCATAGCAAAATTTGCTTCAATTATTTTTATCACAATACATCAGTGAAGTAGAAAATACTTTAGGTCTATTGCTTTAAAAAAATATTCGATAATTCGAAACTAGAGCCACTTTGCATCAACTATAACACAATTTTTTTAGCATATTTATATTTTTTTGAAAATATCCAAGTAGAAACATTTTTAAACAGAAAAAATCCTTCCAGCAGATGGGATTATTACATGTCAACTGGTTATTTCAGATTTTACCAAATTTAAATTATCCGAAAAAGTGTAAGGTTAAGAAAACTCGAAAAAAATGAAAGTTTTTCAACTGGTTCAGATTTGGTAGGTGGGTAGGAAACCGAAAAATTAACAATTTTTTGATATAATATTTTTCGAAAAATTGAGAAATAACCTAACATTTTGAATTTTTTTTTTGAAAAAATGTCAAATTTGACAGGTGTAGCCAATCGATGGAAAACAATCGTAAACGTCATTTTGCATTATTTTCAAAGCAAAAACTGTTCACGAACTCTAAATTTGCAATAACTGAATAATAAAAAAAAGTCCCATATGATGCGGACTTTAACGGTGACACTGTATGAAGTGATGCATTTTTGGAATAGATACCACATTAATCTATTCCGAATATTTTTCAACAAAAAGAATTTTTCGAAAATAGCCCATCAATAAAATTCATACATTCAAAAGTATATAAAAATTCATGAAAAATAACCAATTCTTTTCCAAAATACAGGTTATTCATTGAAATAAAACGAATTTGTTTTTGTGTAGTGACGTCGAACGACAATTCGATACTTCTCCTTCGACCAATTCGAGGAGAAATTGTAATGCTTTCTCAATATTTAGTACGCTATTCTTTACGCTCTCATTGAACTCTAATACCCAAGATAAATTTTTTCCGTTATTTGACATATTCTCCCCTATCCGAACTAAAAAAACACTCTTTTTAATAAATATAATGTCACTTAAATCAAAATGGAGGGAGTTTATTGAGGCTAAATTGAATATTTAATTCTCATCAGAGAACTCGCACTGATTGGTATAGAATTGATCGGATTGGATTTTTCTTCGTTCACCTTGTAGAGGTAGAGGTCACTGTTATAGAGCCCAAAACAAAAAAGTAAAATGGATATGAGATCAAAGTGAAAGTGAACCATCATTTAGGCATGGTATTCCCAGAATTAATAGTCGTTTTGTCAATTCTCGGAATCGTTAAAAATTCTGAGCAGAAAGCCACTTTTCAATTTTGACACCCTGTACCTCGAAAACTAGCCAATGAAGTCAACATCTATTCAGGGAATTTAACCAAAAGTAATTTTCCATAAGGACGGTGCGGGTCGTTTTCTTAGCAAATCGCAGATTCGGATTTACCACCCCAAAAAACATATGGAATAGAACCAATCAAATCTACTCCACACCATTTCTGTTGAAACACGTTTTGATTGGATTAACAGTTTCTTAGAAACTGGATGCTGAGCGTTAAAAGTTCATTGCTGCACTCTTTACTTAATGTACTGTTATAGGTTTCCATACATTATTTTATTTCATATCCAAATAATGCGTCAACTATACGTTCATTTCCTTAACAAAATTGAACTTTCCGATGCCCACAAAGCATTATTATACATTTACATACCTTTAAGGCGAGACCTTCTCGCACAACTCAAACAAGGGAAATGCTCCCTCGAAAACTGTCATTGACTCCGGATGCATAATCCGGCATCTCCACTGTATTGCGAATTGTTATCTGGCACGTGCATAATATTATATTCGCGGGTGGGCCATCGTCAGAATATTAAATTGTGACACCAGAGTCATTCGTCTCACACTTGAATTCTGGCTGCTTGATGCGAGACAATGATCTGGAACCGGAAGCGTCGTCATTCAAAGACATCGGATCGGCCTGGTGAAACGAGATTTTTTATGAAACCCGATCCGGGGTGTCGGGATGTAAGCCGGAAAGATCAAGTTGAATTTTTATCGACAATTTTTTTGAAGTGTGAGGTGATTGCGCAGCGAACAGATAGATGTATTATCGATATTCGATGTGAACGTAATAAATAGTGACTAAAATCATCCACCAAGACTTCGAAGTGAAATAGCACATAATGATAATACCCAGACGGCGCTTCTATCTTTCTTCTAAATGTGCATAAAAAGTTATTTTCGATTATCAGTTTTCACGTTACCGTCAGTAGTAGGTATCAAGGAATTTTTTGTTTTAACAAAAATTCCTATAAATTTTTCAAATATGATTTTAAAAATTTTCTTCGAAGTCGAAAGGCAAGAGTGTGACTTAAAAAATCAAACTTCTATTGGCTTGGTTTTGTTCTTTGCATCAACAAGTATAAAAAGAGTAATGTTAGGGAGAAGAACGATGACGTGGTAAGTGATGTCACTCTTTGTGAGTGATTGACCCCCTATTGTTGAATATTACATCAAACTCCAACAAGCTCTGGATCTCGATCACCTATTTGATGACACAAGCTTGAAAATAATTAGACAGGTACATGATAATAGACTACTCAACGTATTCGAGAGTCTAGAAATTTCAAGTTCATAGTACAGTAAAGAAATTATTATTCATTCAAAAATTTTTCAAGAATGTTTTTATTTATCAGTAAATAATTCCAATATGATTTTAAAAATTTTCTTCGAAGTCGAAAGGCAAGAGTGTGACTTAAGAAATTATATTGGCGTGGTTTTGTTCTCTGCAATACAGATTCGGAACCAATTCCAAACATAATTTGAGGAATGTTCCTCCACTGGAAACACTTTTAGAAATGATATAGTTTTTTCAATTAATTTTTACGCATCACCCAGGTTTTTGGAGAAACCCCCTCAAAAGCAGAGCTTGTGCGAGCGAGATATATCCGGAACCTACAGCTTACGTATAAGTGGATTTCAAACCACTTCAGCTCAGTGGCAGACGATTGGGATCCAACCCAGGAAGCCTGGGTGAGAGGCAAACCCTCTTACACCACGACCACTTCGCTTCAATTATATTTGATCGAAAAAGGGTACCTATACCTACTATGACAGTAAATCCACTATAAGATTTGCTTATTATTTGTGTTCTTTCAATTTTGATATAGAATATGATTGTGTGATAAAAATTGTGCGGATTTTTCGTTAACACTGCCAATCCCAGTTATGGAAAAACTAAAGTATTGATTGAAAAAAAGTATGTTGAATTACATTGAGAAAAATAAAAATTTACCAATTAACTTGCAAAATGATCCAAGTAGAAACGAAACGTGATGATATTTCAAAGGTAGTTAGTTATGCACTACGTACTTGAGGAGCATCAGATCAGAGCAAACTATTCTTTTCAAAAAGAAAGAAATTTCAATTGATTTGGTGATATAGAGTTATTGTAACCGGAACTCTTCAACAAAAAGTTTTGTTAGAATTACATAATACTCATCTGGGCATAGTTGAGACGAAAGCTTCGGCTAGGTCTTACCTTTGGTGGACCTCCTTGAATGAGGAAATTGAGATGTGTAAAACATGCAGGTCTTGTCTCAGTATAAAATAAAATCTCTCCAAAATCGAATGGAAACTTCTGCGATTCCAGAGAGAGTTTGGCAACGTTTCCACGTAGATTTTTCAAGTCCAATAAATGGAAAAATGTTTTCCCACAAAAACCTAAGGAAATAACGTGTATCACACTGTAGAGTCCCAAGGAAAGTGGCTTATATCACATGTGTATGGATAAGCTGTGAAATGCGTAATTTCTATTTAGATTTACCGCTTCAAGCTATCAAATTTATAATTTGTGAGTACAAAAAACAATTTAATTGAAAAATATAAATTTTCTCGTCTTCAAAATAAAATAAAAAAATGCTGACACCGATGGAATTCGATCCCGCCTTCTACTGATCGCAAAATCAAAAAGTCACGTTGCTTTACTAACTGAGCTAATTGGCCATATATTAGACCTACATAGTATTTATTATGGAATAAAAAATTGTTGAAATTTTTGAATCCTTCAACCGGATACATCCTTACGAGCAACCCAAAGAAGTCAAAGACTTGTGCGAGTTAGGGAAGCCGTAGCCCTTACCTTTCATTTATTTCATATTTGTAATAATTATTAATTTAAAGTGCGTCTCATTATGACTTTGATCTCGTAGGTATTAATGACAAAGAAAATGTTTTGTACTTCAAAATAATTATTAAAAATAGACAAGTTTAGTTGAAATAATTCTGTCAGCCTGTCTATAACATCTTTAGTATTTGGTAAAATTATCGCGTGGTAGTGAGAAAAATAATGTATATTACTTGTGCGAAAGTGATTATTATATTAGTGGGATTGTCGTACTTGGCTTACGTATCCTTCAGCAATATTTTCCATTAGTGTGAAAAATGTCATTTTCCGTAATATACTATTCTGGTCGTTCTAGATACTCTTTCAAAGTGGGAAGAATTTTTTATAATGACCTGTATCTCTATCACATCATCTTGTACAATAATGCAATTACGCAGACTATTTTCTCAATTCGATCTGCCTGATAATATTGATTCGAATCATGTGACATCACCACCCTCTACCCAGCATCAAACGGGGTTGCAGAAGATAGTGTAAAAAACGATAAAACAATTCATTAACAAGGAATTAAGAGGTATTTACGATATTAGATGGAACTTATTCAGAGAAAAAAAATCTGATTGAACAATATTGTTTAAATTGTTTTTAAATTGTTTTTCTCCGTTAACCAGCTGTCGTTCCCCTACGAACGATAGCCTTCTGAAGTCGAAACTTGTGCAAGAGCAAGAATTACAGAGGTATTACCTTTCAACGTGCAATTCCGAACACGAGACCAGTCACTATGCTGATGCTGAGAATCGAACCCACACCCATGTGATTGCGAGGCAAGCGCTCTACCTTCACGACCACTACGGCCAAGCTTTGAATAACTTTATTTTAATACTCATATTGAAATACAGTGCATTTTAGTACAGCCTGTATGATGCTGGGAAGGCCATCAAAAACTAAGCTAGATTTATCGAAGCCAGCAAAACTTAGTGCGCGAAAATAAACCGATGAATGGTCATTATCTAAAAAAACAAATCAAAGTAACTATCATCTACTATGCTTTGCGTCCATTTCCCTACACACACGTGTCAGGACTGCTTGAACAATGGTCAAAAATGCGCACCTAGGTACATTAAATCAATGTATAGTCGAAACCAATTAACGTTTGACAATGAACAACAAATAAAATTTGTTTTTAATGTTGGTCATCCATTGATTCGACAATTCCACAAGATACCAAGTATTGTTACAATAACACGTATAACAGCTTCAAAAATCCAAGAAATAGAAAAACAGTCAAACTAGCCGCAGTCAGAGCCCAGTCATATTGTTTCAATGTCAGTCTATAATCTATAATTTGCCGAAGATCCTCGATAGTACATGGGGTTTCATTATTATAATCAATATTTTTATTCCTTGAAAATTATTTATTATTCGTAAATCTAATTTAAAAAATCCATCTGATGATGACGTCTGAGTCACTTTGTTTACTGTGTTGCTTATTCCTCAACACAGTAATACTGCCGTCCTAAGCAAAGTACCGTATCTGCTATCTGTTATTTTGCTTAGAATTCTGTAGGTCTGACCTTCTTACATAGGAAATTCTTCAACTTTCGTATATACGGCAATATAATTTGTCAACTTTGGCTGTTTTTTCGGTAAAAAGTAAAATTTATAGGTTTTTAAACCTACAGAATCTAATATCACAATATTCTTTTTTTTGTAGATACGGTACTTTTGCTTAGGACGGCAGAATAGCCATGTAAGTGACGTCAAATTTGACTAAGTCATTTAACCAAAGTTCACCTTTTCACTTCAGGTTTACGTTTCAAAGCTTATTAAAATATCATTTGTCAGCTGGCCGAAACCTGTGACCTAACCTGAATGAAAGTTGAAAAAAATCGGATAATTTCAGCAAAGCTGAAAATTTTATATATAATAAATTAGGACATAACAAACGTATAAATAACTGTCAGCTGGTGCAAAACTGTGGCTAAACCTGTTAGCTGGACGTTCAATATGTGAAGAGAAGCACTCAAACGGGCGCAGCGCGCGCTGCCCTTTTAATGACGCAGCTAACATGTTTTACCAAAATTTTTAGTAAGCTGACAATTGATTTTCTATTTTTATATATCAAACATGTTAGGTACCTACTGATTTTCATATTTGCTAATATAACTTTACTAATAAACATATAATTCAAAGAGGTTGCTGTCGTGGATGGTATAGTATATTTTAAATTAAAAGCAACTCTAAATAATTTACTATACAATAATTTTGCCTAAACTACTGTATATTGTATTATAAGGTAATACTGACTGAATTAAATCATTGTGTTATTTGTTTAAAGGGTAAGGAACGCTTAGGCCATACACAAACATTTCTTTAAATAAGTGCAAAAATGTTTTGGTAGTTCGTCAGAGACACAGTTTACTTCTTAAAGATGTTGATTTACCAGAAACAATACAGAACCACGTTTACCACCGCGTGTGGTATCAACGTTTCACAGCTTGCCACCAAAATATAGAGCGTCAGCCGACTTGCCAAGCCATGCAGCTATTACAAAATAATATTCGATTATTTTCACATGCTTTATTGAATTTAACGTAATTTTTGATCGAAAATCGCGCCTGCGGCGTTTTGTTTTCATGTTTCCTGTTATTTAAATCTTTCGCCCCCTCCTGTAACTTCTTTATTTTACATATTACATAAAATGTTGACTACACAAGTTGTAGGGTTTCATTTGACCTCTGTAATGGCCTAAGTTTCATTTATACAGAGTGTCTCAAAAAAGCGCAGTGACTAAACAGTTTATATTTTGAAATAGGACACCCTGTATTTCATTGCATGATCGGCTAGGGATGATCATAAGAAATCCAAGAATACCAAGTTTGATGCTGTTATCTCCAAAGACTACGGAAATATCGCCTATTATTTTATCCATAAGCCCAATGAGTGGAAGAAACTATTTCTGGCTGATCAATAAATTCTCTTTCATACTCATTGAGCTTTGACATGGTGTCCTGTATAAAAAAAAAACTTCCAAGTCGCAGCGCTTTTCTAAGACACTCTGTATAAATGAAACTTAAACCATTTTTTTGTAATATGTAAAATAAAGAACGGGCGACGGATTTTTGGTCCCCACTGTAGAAAAGCCAATTTGTTATTTAAATAACAGAAAACATGAAAACAAAACGCCGCAGGCGCGATTTTCGATCAAAAATTACGTTAAATTCAATAAAGCATGTAAAAATAATCAGATATTAATTCGTAATAACTACATAGATACCTTGGCTTGGCAAGTCGGCTGACGCTCTATATTTTGGTGGCAAGCTATGGAACGTTGATAGCACACACGGTGGTAAACGTGGTTTTGTATTGTTTTTGGTAAATCAACATCTTTAAGAAGTAAACTGTGTCTCTGACGAACTACTAAAACATTTTTGAACTTATTTAAAGAAATGTTTCTGAATGGCGTAAGCGTTCCTGACCTTTTTAAACAAATAACACAATGATTTAATTTAGTCAGTATTACCTTATAATACAATATACAGTAGTTTAGGCAAAATTATTGTATAGTAAATTATTTAGAGTTGCTTTCAATTTAATATATAATATTATACCATTCACGACAGCAACCTATTCGAATTATATGTTTATTAGTAAATTTATATTAGCAATATGAAAATCAGTAGGTACCTAACTAGTTAAATATTAAAAAAATAGAAAATCAATAGTCAGCTGACTAAAACTTGTGGTAAAACATATTAGCTGCGTCATAAAAAGGGCAGCGCGCGCTGCGCTCGTTTGAGTGCTTCTCTTTACATTGAACGTCCAGCTAACAGGTGTAGCCACAGTTTCGCTCCAGCTGACAGTTATTTAAGAATTAAATTTAAAATTATCCGATTTTTTTCAACTTTCATACATGTTTATATGCGCAGATAACAAGTTTTGCCTCCCAATCCAGGCAGCTGACACTTTTTTTTTCATAGAAATATCATAAATGAGGAAAATTCAAATTTTCAGCCTGGCTAAAGTTACCCGAAAAATATTTTAATTTTGCAAGATTCGCAGCCCCTTACTACCCTTTCGTCACAGGGGTGCGCCATCTGACACTAATTTTATTTACCTATTTATTAGGTAAAAAGTACCATGCAGAATGAAGAAAAGTTGTGCTGAAATGATCCATGAAATTTTGACGCCACCTCCCTGGCTATAAACGACCGTCACTTAAATTTCCTTTTAGTCAGCTATAACTGTTGAGTATTGTTGACACAACATGGTTTCGTTTTAGGGATGTTTAGTCTGAATAAATCACAAAAAAACATCATATCATTCGTGTTTTCAATAACTGCTTCTTCAAATTATCTTGTCAATGATGGTAATAATCTTAATTGTAGTGGATTATCTATTGTCGTTGATTTATCTTGCAAAAAAAACACTCGATATTTGCCTTAATTACACTTTGTGGAATTGTGTGGAGAGACAGGTATTTTTCGGTTTAACCAAATATTCGTTTCATTGAATTGCACTCTCCAATATACACACTCGAATTTTGTTCGTTTTATTTGTACTCGAACTTTTCTTTCATTGAATACATTTCTATCAAATAAAAATTGTACTCGAAAAACTGACCTAAAATGATAAAAATTAAATGATGTTCTCTATCATTTGGAAAAACACCTCCAAAATTTGACAGCAATCCGTGACGATTTTTCTTTTCAGCAACATCCGAAGATGCACCACTGACGCAAACACACCATCAAGTTTTTATGATTGTTTGTTGTTTCAATCACTTAATATTACAACTGTGCAAGCAGTTTTTCATTTATAAAAGAGGCATGCCTCACCTGTATATATTGCCAGTCACAGTTATAAAAAATTTGAAAATTCAGGGCCGGGTGCGTTTATACAAAAGGTAAGTTTATTTGATCCAAAGTTCACTGAGTTTTCCGCTTCTTTTGGTGGGTAAAGCACCCTGTATAATTTTCAGTTGTTCGTAGTTTACCATGAATACTGGACATAACTTGAAGGAAGATAAACTTTAATAATATTATAATTAATAATACTCCTTCGGAAACACTCATCTAGTGTATACCCAAAGGCATAGCCTAAGCGGGTAGAGAACGGCTATTATTATTATTTACCGTGGAGCTCCGGGCGAATAGTGATTTTTGGTTACGTATTTAGTTGTCAGCTGTATCAAAACCAGGAAAACTTACAGCACCATCCCGGGTGGTCGATTGGCATCAAGACAATTCACATCACAATTGCTATTTCAAACAAGGCATGTGATCGCCTATCGACTCCAATGAAATTGAGAAAAACATTTCCCATTACCAGGATTCGAACCTGGCCAAGTACTAGCAGAAATTTCAATGGCCGACATCTTACCGCTTCGCTACCGACCACCACTTTTAACAAAAATTGATTATTTCAATTGTATTCATCCCACCTAAATATAACTCAAGATTCTCCTTATTTAGGTGAGATTATATATCAATAGAAGGTGGTTTATAGGTAGATATAAAACTGGACTAGTATTTGTCGTCACATTTTTTATTGAAACCATCAGACAGTCATTTTGATTTATTTTCGGGTCGTTGCAGTGCATTGTGTTATTAGACATTTCGAAATCACTTTCATATCTTCCATGTTTCTGATAAGACGATTGCAGTTATACTGCAACAACCTCGTTCAGACTATTAGTATTTCGAAACTTCTCCCTAAACTTCGAATGTTGATGTGAATGGACCTTACCACTTATCCACCCTCAATAAATTAATAAGTTCCAACTATATATTTTACTTACTATCTCCTCATGCTGGTCAAAAGTGAAAGTTTTGGGGATTTATTTATTCTGTTGAATTAAAAAAGAAGAAAGAAAACTACAACTTTGGTCTGATTTCCACTGACTGTTGGTTTACTTGTAACAGCCGGTTTCGACTTTAACATTATTTTCAAGATCAACTTTAGATCAACTTGATAAGTTGAGGAAAAAGGAATAGCTACAATATTTTTTTTTTTTTTTTCGATTGCAAAACACCATTTCGAATACCATTATCTTCGAGGATCTTTTTTTTACTGAAAATCCGCTGTTTTTTCTCGCTACTGAATTTGATAAAGATTGCTTTATGCTTTTGTCGGGTCCATCTAATTCATCATAATATTCAGGAAAGGAATCGTAAAACATAGAAAAATACTCCATCATTACTATAACCGGTAGATATCGTTATTGAACATAACAGTACAAGATATAAATCGTAACCCATCATAATTATACACCAGCATAACGTACTTTATCAGAAAGTCATGTCATCATAACATCAACGCATCATAACATCAACGCATCATAACGTACTCCAGCATAATCCTATAGTCTATGGGCTTGCGGTAACTTTGTGGGAAGAATGATGGTAGTGAAAGTTACCTGCTCATTGATGAACTAAGAAAAGACCTCCGACATTGGTAAATTACAAATAAATCTTTGACAATTAGATTTATCCATCAATTGTTCCCAAATTTTCATAAATAATTATTTTAATGAAATATTCTTAGAGATCCATTCATATCATAGAGGTTACGCAAATATATACATTGCAGGTATTTCGTATTTTACATTTTGAATATTTATCAGATAACGAATCAAAATATTTTTAAAATTTTTGACAGAATAGGATTTTGTTGTTTTCGATACTTAGGGAAACAATATACGCAAAACGTAAAAGTTCTTATATTTTTTCCGGGTCTGTGTGGGTCTCAATAATATTATTAATTTGAACTGATTCTTTCCAGTTATTATATTTATGTCAACAAACATAAGTGAAACTCTATCTGAGTTTAATTGAAACAATGTTTTTGTTCAGTGTGATAACTCATAGGCTTTTAACCTTATGCTGATGGATATAACGATTCTAGATGAATTATTGCGAATACTTATGTGCCATAAAAATTTCGAAAAAAATCGGTGCCTGCACTGATTAGGAACTAGTCGCTAGTGCACAAATTTTCACGACTTCAGAACTGCATGCACAATATAGGATGAATATATTTACTTATTATTCAAGCATATTCTTCTAAAACCTCTACTAAGAATATAGCTTAATATTATAGAGATATAACTTTATCTGTCTGAACACTGAAACCTACAGATTTCAAATATTTATTCTTCTATTTGTTATCTGAAACATGCTGCTTGTTCCAAAAATTTCCTTTATAACTTTAGTGAATTCCAAAATCTGGGTTTAAATTAAATTATGTAGAAAGAAAAATCTGAGAAACTATATTTAATTCATAGGTTATGAATAACAAACGCCTATGTAAACAAGGGGCGAACAGACAAAACTGCAATATATCTGTTTTTAATCACAGAATAGTGTCAGTCATTAAAATAAAGTTGCCTTCAATACTGGCTGCCGTTATTGCAATATAGTATTCAAGGCCACTTTATTTCATTGGTGACTGGCACTATTCTGAGTATTCTGTGAATAACATGGGAATATTGCAATTTTATCTGTTCGTCCCTTATTTAAGCAGGTGTTAGAAGGCGTTAGTTATTTATAACCTAAATCAAATCGTCTCTCAAATAAACATAAGTGGGACGTAACTCGTGACCTCCCATTTGCCACAGGGACTAGCACCCAGTAGAGCTTCTTACTCCTGAACTGACATTCACCTGACTTTATAAATATCATTTAATTGAAATATGACTTATCGTGGTCTGACAAATTACTTCAGGAGCTCTCCGGAGTTATTCGGAGCCTCCGATCAAGTAACACAACCTAGATGAGTAATACTCAAATGGAACTGTAGGTAACATCTTTTCATAATGTTGTCCCTCAAATCATGGCATTATTGCCATGTCCCAATTTTTTAAGGATACAATAAGCATGTCAGCTAGATTTTGATATCTGTCGGGTAGATTCATAGCAACGAAAACCCAAAAATACTGTCTTACATGAAATATATAACAATAAGAAGGCAATTGAAACATTCATTGCAGCTTGTTGTGAGCATGTAAAAACGATAGTATTTCCATCGCCGATCGGAGATTCTTCGTTGCCGATAGTCTTGTCAGTACGACAACGCTGCATTTGATATTTGACAGAACAATCATTTGAAGCTAAAATTGGAAAAGAGAATAATGAATGAATTATGAAAAAACATGTCAATTAGAGCATCGGCTGTTCTCAAAATCCTGTGGAGATTATTTCATCATAATTTCAGGTTTCCATTCCATATTGGGTTTCCATTATTTCTATTTTATTGAACCTCAATATTTCTATTAACAACGCACGACACTGTTGTTGAGGGAAGATGTTCCTTACACACAAATCTTAATGCGTGTGCTGCGTGTTACTCATCTAGGTAATGTTATTTGATCGGAGTTCGGAGCTACTCCATGAAGCAATTATAAAGTGGCTTGAGGCCGATTTAGATAGATGAGTTTTTCAAGTAATCCCAAAGTATTTTCACTGTATCTTCTTTTTATTACTCCAGCATTGACAAAATGATAACAGAATTAAATAAAATATGTTCTTATGATAGAAATGTGAGTAAAAGGCGTTTAAACAGCCCGAGCTTCAAAAACACTGCATGGGCACGCATGTACTTGTAAAGCGGCTATTATGCATTCGTTAGGTGCGTTCAGTTTTGTGAAAGCGAACGGAGCGATCAAATACTCATTAGTCAGGGGATCATCAAGCTAGTTGAGTGAATACTATTGGAAATTCAACTCAGGAACATAAGGGGTTCTCCCTCTGGAGTTTAGTTTGAGAACAAGTTAAAAGTACATGGTAATTATTGTGTTCGTTGAAATTTCCATGATATTAGTCACTGTTCATGTGAATTTTATTGAATCTGTAGTGAGAATTGATAAGTGATAAAATTCTGGTACAACTATAAGGTGAAAATTATATGATTTAACGAACGCTCCTAGGGCTAGATTTTCTAGCAAGGGAGTATAATAAAAGCCGCTTCCCAGTCGTCATAGGAAGGAGCACCTAGTGGAGCTTGTAACCCCTAAACTGAACTTCACCTGACTTCATAAATAGGAGATAATTAAAACATGTTTTTTCGTAATCTGTCAGATCACTTTAGAAGCTACCCAGAGTTACTCGGAGCTCCCACTGGCTAATTTGTCATGTCAGAAGACAGAGCTAGACAATTTGTTCTGACCTGACCTAGGGCTGGTTTTTCAATGTTCAGTTAAGGGTCTCGGTTAGATGGCTGACGGCTAATAGTACCCGGGCCCATTACCTGAAGGAAGAAAGCGATTAATCAACGTTCGAGACCTAGTATATCTGCTTTCAATATCGACTTGGGCTACTTACTATCGATAATTTTTGCATATAGCGTGTGGTCCAACTTGAATTGAAGAACAGATTAACAAAGTCTCAACGGTTAGAGAATAGAATTTTTTCCTTCAGGTAATGGGCCCGGAGACTATTAGCCGTCAGCCAACTAACCGAGACCCTTAACTGGACATTGAAAAAACCAGCCCCTAGTATCATGTTCCTGGCTTCTGAAACATTCGATTATCCTGGGGTGGGATTCCGTGTACCATAGACTTCTATAGTCGACACTTATGTCTCTTTCTCTCCCATGAAATAAACGATAATAACATCTCACTTATTTGATCGACTATAGAATTCTATGGTACAAGGAATCCCACCCCAGGTTAAATTAGCTAATAATTTATGCATTTTCAACCCAGTTTGCAGCTGCCTTGCCATATAAACTCCCCGCGATTACAAAGACCAATTCAGAGCGCTTTTGTCTTACATTTTGGTGTCATCTATGAATATGGTTTCATTCCGTTTCATGATCATAATTTGGTTCGCTTATGAATAAGGCTGAAACATAGTAGAGGTTTTATGTTTTTGGTTTTAATTTTTATAATTTCAGATTCCGTTTCAACACGAAACTATCACTTACATTATTATTCTGATCACGCCCTACAGACAATCTCATTTGTAGAAATCAAGCTTTTTATTTCAATTCTGTTTAGCATCCTGTTTTATTACTGAAACTGATATCCAATATCGCAAAACTTAAAACTAATTACATTAAACTTCCATTCTGTCTGGGGCTTAAGTCTCATATCAGTTTGTTTTGTATCGTATCGTGTATGTATTAGATTCAAGGACTGCAATTTTTATTTCCTCATTTATAATTTCTCATCGTTTGATTGCTATCACTTCCTAAAATATAGTTTCTACCTGCTTACACTGATCTTTATAATACATTTGAGTCCACCAAATCCATTTAGGAAATTTTTGGAACATGAACTCATGTCGGCATGTTTCACCTGAGAAATGGAATATATTTTTTAAATCTGAAGAAACGGAAACGGTACTTGGCATTGACTTCTTCAAAACTGTACAAGAGTATAATATGTTTTTGGTGAAGTTTCAGAAGAGTATGCTTGAAATAATAATGAATATTTCAAAAAAGTGGTTGTCGAGCAACCAAAAGTTCGTTTAGTTGAAGTAATAAATTGAAATCGAACTTTATAGCGTCAAGGCTTGATACCTAAATCAATAAATGTGTACACTAGTCCCTAATTAATGCAGGCACTGATTTCTTTTCCATATTTATACGTACTACCTGGTCTGTTGACTTTTGGCACCTACTAATTAGCAATCACTCATTTAGAGTTCTATTCATCAATGTGGAAAGCACTAGAATTATCACACTGGACAAATATTGTTTAAAAAAATTCAGGAAAAGTTTGATATAGAAGTGGGGAATTATAATAATTGGAAAATAATCAGATAGAATTAATAATACAATGGAACTGAATATTAAGAACCACAGACTTGGAAAAACTATAAGAATTTACTCTTTGCGTATATTCTTATTTACTAATCTTTGTTGTTTCCCTTGGTTTGGGAACTAACAAAATCCTGATTCAAAAATATTTTGTTATTTGATGAATAATTTAAATGAATCCGAATAAAAATTTCAAATTTTCACACATAAAAAAAAGAAAAACTCAAATCTGCAGAAAGCATACCTACCTGACATTGAAATAATTATTTATAAAAAATTTAGAACAATGGATGAGTAAATGTAATTGTTGAATTATTATTCATGTTTTTTCAATATCGAAGTTCTTTTCTTAGTTCATCAATGAGCAGTTAACTTTCGCTACTGTCATTCTTCCCACAAAGTTACTACAAGCCCCTAGACTATAGAATTATGCTGGAGTACGTTATGATACATAACGAATATGATCGCTTAACGTTCTGATGCGTTGCTGTTATGATGGCGTACTTTCTGATAAAGTACGTTATGCTGGTGTATATTATGATGATTTACGAATTCTATCTTGTACTATTATGATCAATTACGATTTCTACCGGTAAACGTAATGATGGAGTATTTTTCTATGTTTTACGATTTCTTTCATGTACATTATGATGCATTAGGTGTTCCTCTTTTGTCCTATTTTTCCACCCTGAGGCATGATTTATCACCATCCATGTTGAATAATTCTAAAATTCCTTCATTAGTAAGTTAAAACAAAACTTCTCAGGATCAATGTTTTTTCAGTTTGGTCCAATCGATCAAACTTTTTTAGATTCTAATTCCTGATAAATTATTTTCGAATGTTTTTATAAAGGCTTCGGACTTGAACAATTCGAAATCCAACGCGCAATGTCTCTATATTAGGTTCCCAAGTCTGCACTCACAAACATTCACCTGCGGCGAAAATATTGTCACGACCAATAAAAGATTGCCCAAATACCTTCTCGAATCTCGTCTTAAAAAAGAGACAAGACCATGCGATATTTCCGAAAACAAGACCCTCGTGGGCACCATAACAGTAACGATTTTTTAAAGTTTTTAAATTAGATTAGAGTAATAAAAATTATGTTTAACGACGAACAATTATCAGAAATAATGACTGATTACAATAAACCCCCAGGTTACTATCGATGATCTTCAGGATATTGAAGATATTCTGATATTCAAACAATATTTTTTCGGACGATGTTCGTTTCGCGAGGAGCCGAAAACTTATTGATGAAAATCGTCTGTTGGTCGAGGTGGACTACATCAGGCTTCAGTATTGGCTTATTTACCTGAGGGTGGGGAATGAGTAGTTGCAATAGATTCGGCACTTCTCATTCTCCACAACGGCCTCAATATCCCCCGGTGTCTCGTCTATACCGTACGAGTGTCGTAGATGGTAGTACACTCTTAGCGCCACGTTATGTCTGTGGATATAGGCTGAGACCGTACAAGCTATTATTATTACTTTTTATATTCGTTGGTCTTTAAAACTACTACACATATGTTCGACTGTGCATTGCTTACCGTTGTAAGCGCCTGAGCTCTGAAGAAGCGAAGAATGTGTTTGCGAAAACGAACATTCCTAGTTTTTTTTTAGTTAAAGGACAATAATTCTTGTCTACAACATTGAAGGCAACGCTTTCCTTGTCCACAATATGTGCCCCCCCGGTACAACAGTCGAAGCCGAGTCAAATATCAATTAGGTAGGTACTCGCAAATAAAGTTATTTAGAGCGACAGAGACTTCCGATCTTTCCGCTCCTAACAAGTGTTCGATTCATTTTCCATATTCCCAATTAATTATGAAAGTTACGGCACAGAGGGTGGGTTTGTGAAGCGCAGATAACCATCTGGTTAACTGCGACTCGTTCGTTAATGGATAGGTTCTTTGCTACAAAGCTGTTACAATCTGAAAGCGTTCTCATGGTGTGGCGTTCTGTTGATGATGGTAAGACTAAGATGCATTTGTAACGGACCGGACGGCTAGAATGAGAGATCTGTATCGTTCGTGCCACGCCACCAGTACAAATAAAAAGTGATGCTGATGGCATGCTATGAGCTCATCCGCCCATTCAGATCACTTGTTCTCGTTCTGTGTCGAGGGTATATCGGCGATGGAACTTCACGAGAGACTGCTTGCTTGAGTGGAATATTCGATTTCAGTATTAAGGCTCTATTAGCGGATTCATTTCCATACAAGAATGGTTTCCAAGTTGAGATATTTCATGATATATATTTATAGAACTGCACAGATTAATTAACATCCATAACAAGCACACTGAAGCGATGCATCCAATGTTGTATGAAACCAGTACAATACCTTCAACGACAGTGAGGCTTTTACTATTTTTCGCATGCATAAGCATAATTGGAAGTATTTTGATGAGAGTTTGATAGTCTTGTTTGGAAGTTTAGTACATTATTTTTTGAAGTGTCTGTTGATACTTGTGAATTATTTCCAAAAAATGAAAAACAGAAGCGATCATCGATTTGTAAATATAGCACAGTTGGTAATGTCATAGTTTAGTCGTATACAAGACAAATTATCTAACGTACAAAATCGATATACTTATGGTGGACATATTCAATATTTATCACGAATAAATCAACAAAATCATCTAAAAGGTTACAATAAATCCTCTCATCCTCCGATCAAGTAACACAACCTAGATGAGTAATACTCAAATAGACTGAAGGTAACATCTTTTCATAATGTTATCCCTCAAATGATAACATTATTGCCATGTCGCAATTTTTTAAGAATACAATAAGCACGTCAGCTAGATTTTGATATCTGTCGGGTATATTCATGGCAAAGAAAACCCAAAAATACTGTCTTGGATGAAATATATAGCAATAAGAAGGCAATAATTGAAACGTTCATTTCAGCTTGTTGGGAGCATGCAAAAACGATAGTATTTCCATCGCCGAACGGAGATTCTTCTTTGTCGATATAGTCTTGTCAGTACGACAACGCTGCATTTGATATTTGATAGAACTATCATTTGAAGCTACCAGTGTCGTAACTATCGAGAAAGGGAAACCAAATTGGAAAAGAGAAAAATGAATAAATTATGAAAAAACATTTCAATTAGAGCATCGGCTGTTCTCAAAATCCTGTGGAGATTATTTAATCATAATTTCAGGTTTCCATTCCATATTGGGTATCCATTATTTCTATTTTATTGAACCTCAATATTTCTGTTAACACTTGCAAATAGTGTCCTCCTTGAGGAACATTACACAAATGGATGATAGATGTAATTCAATGTCTGTAGGGAAAAGTAGTTGTTTTCTGTCTGATATTTTCCTCATTTATCCACTTTGTGGAAATGTGTGGAGAGAATGGTATTTTCGGCCGTAGTCGGAATTATTTCTTTTGTTCTATCAAAAAGGTTGGTTGGTATTCGAAATTTTATTTTGTGATTTTTACTCATTTGTTGAAATGGATAATAAATTCAAATATATATCTTTACTGAATCATTTTCGAGTTCGTCGGTGTATAAATATAATACGACATGGCCTTGAGCACCCAATCAATGCCACAGTTCATCATGTTTCTGTCAGAAACACAATCTCGTGGTTTTTGTATCATGTTCACAATTTATTTGTAGTTCACATATGGGTACATTTTTATTCACTCAAAGGTTTTCTACAGGCTCTTCCTTCATTAGGACTAAAAAAATTCAATATGATCTGAGTGTCGGGTCGTGGTGCTGTGGTTATGGATCTGACTTATAGAATTATGAATAATGATGGTGGACTAGAGTTTAATTATATTAGCGTATTTATCAGTTTAAATTAAATCAATTAATTATTAAATCATTTGAATATCATTTGAATTACCTGTGCGTAAACAAGGCAACATTGTAATTTTTAAGATTATAATTAAGCAACAAGTACTTACCTTTAAGATAGTATCAAACGGGTATAAACAGAAGAGTTTTGGGTAGTTTCCATTTCTCGAATTTTATTCACATTTTCATTCATTTGACTTTTATGTTATAATAAAATAAAACCACAAAAAGAAGTGAAATAATTCTGTTATTCGCCATTGTTCCCCCGATGTAATTTGTGAATTGAAGTTGCACATGAATATCAGTTCAAGATTCAACACAGATACAGTTTTAATGGGCCGTGGTGGCGGGTGGGTAATGTCTTATAATTTCTTAACCCAATCATGGCATCACACGTTAAAATATAAGGGCTACGTCTTCCCTAGCTCAAAGATTTCTGAGGGTTGCTAGTAAGGATGCAGCTGGTTGACGAAAATAACAATTTTAACATTTTTTTTAAATTTTATATTGCGTCAGGTTTGAGTTACTATAATTGGTTGAAAATTACATTTTTCAATTATTGTTGAACGTTTTATACCCACTCACTATTCCTTTCTACCCCGTACCTACTATAATAATAATGTTTATTTGCCAACAAAAAAATTATGAAATGAGAATTGTACTTCCGAACGAAGTTCAGACAAGCTTAATCAGTAGTCCCTCTGCTTGTTTGCAATGATTTGATGTTATTAAATCTCATAATTTCTCAATAATATAAAATTAATGAAAATACTCTGATGAAATACTGTTAAAAACACTCACAAAATAGTTGATAAGCTTCAAATATATAATCAAGAAATACTTTCATTTCTCAGTAATACTTTTCAATAGTTATATGACTATTTACTTAGTTAAGAATATTCTGATCAACAAAGTCATGAAAAAATAATTTTCCGGTAACTAAAACATTTTTTATTTTCTCCTTGAAATATTTTGTATATCCGAAATTTTTTATTGTTTGAGGTAGAGTTTCAGAAGTCACGGTCCAAGACACGGTGCGTTTTTTTCTTTAATTTCTGTATTGTGGAACTTACTAAGTTGCTGAATATTTTCTGATGGTGTGTTAAAACAGGGGCTCCTTTAAAACACTGTCGCTTGAGTACAATTATCCTTTATTCATAATGGTAATTTTCATTCACACTCCTCCCAAACCTTCTTTTCCTTGTGATATTTTATATTGAACGAGTGTGTTAGATATTTGGCGCCTACAAATTTCTCAGTTACTTGAAAGAGAACATAGTACCTCTTAATTTTCTGACAGTACTTTTCATTTGCAGGTCCCAACGCCAATGCCTACCAACTACAATGCCTGAAAATGTAGTATTCAGACTTATTGTTACTATAATCCTCAATTCTCATAAAATAATTTTCTGTTGAGTATTTAACATTCTTCCACGTAGTATATCAGTAGAGTGTAAGGTCACTAACTATCTCAATTATTTCACTCAAGTCACTTGCCGTGTGTTTTTACCAAATGCAGCACTTTTCCAGTTTTTACCCAAAAGCTTAAAGTGGTTTACCACTTTCGAATGCTTTGGAGAGATTAACGAAAATCCACAACTGAATTGGCAGTCTAGCTCATATGACATCAGGTCAGGTTTTTCCTTGAGTTACCTTCAATCAAAGCCAAAAATGTATTGCGTCTAGAGTTATAAAAATGTATAGCAAGGTTCAATACTTGAATATTTAAAATGCTAAAACTATCTCAAGCCACGGATGCATTGCATTTAGCGGCAAGGGGTTTACTCCTGCCCTGCTGAGCTGTAAGCGGGCGGGCAAAACCAGCTCACACCTGCCCTGGGGTAGGCCCTAAGTTGTTGTGTATGCGGATAAGTGCCCTAGGTGCTAAGTCGTTGTTGACTTCCCCACCTCCTTCAAGTTATGTGGTTGGTATGGTTTGCCTATTCGTAATACATCGATTTATTAGATACATGTATTAGTGGGATTTGAGTGGTCTCTGGAGAAAAACGATGAAAAAACTGGGGCCTTCAACTAATCTCGTTTTGAACAATTGTTCATTCAGAGGAGCATTCCCAGTGAGAAGCCCTTAACTCCGCTCTGACCTAGCAACTGTTGAGTTTATTTCAAACTCAGTCTTCGAATGAGAACTACGCCAAACCAGTGCTAATGACGTCCAAAAAGCCGAAACAGCTGTCTATAGGTCTATTAAACATTGAACCTGTCTTGATAACATCATAAAGAAGGGTGTGTCTATTCTATCATTCCGAACAAATATCCTGGTATTTCAAATCATTCAAAATAAAACCGATGCTTCTTTTTCGATTTGACAATGAATTAGCATAAAGATGAATCAGGAATGATATATCAAAAGATTTAGAGGCTGTCTGAGGTTTATTTTATATTGACCGAAGTTTTAAAAATGTTGATAAACACCCTCCAAAATATTTAGCCA
Organism: Chrysolina americana; assembly: GCA_958502065.1. Taxonomy (NCBI): domain Eukaryota; kingdom Metazoa; phylum Arthropoda; class Insecta; order Coleoptera; family Chrysomelidae; genus Chrysolina; species Chrysolina americana. Next base: position 75,721,094 of record OY293413.1, read on the forward strand.
ACTTGATTTGGGGAGACTGTCTAGTTGGTAGTTTAAAATCATCAACATTTGTAAACATTCGATAAATACCCTCTAAAATATCTTGATTTTTGGAACAGATTCTTCCAAATGGTGATTCCTTTATTTTTTAAACTGCTAACATTTATAAACCAACCCATAAAATCAATTTATCGTCATCACTCATCATAACAAATCAATCATCAGTGTTACGTATAATAATATGGTCTTTTCCATCATCAAAACATTCAATTCAGTTGAATATCCGATCATTGTCATATCTTTCATTTCTTCCGGAGCCACTGGTCGTTTGGCCGCTAGCGAGTCGGTCAGGGAATATTGGAAGTATAATGTACAACGATGGGGGCAAAAATAAGTTTGCTCATCGACCTAAAGAACGTGGGTCCAAATCCTAACATGGTCATCGATCCGGAATCTCCTTTGCTCGTACAAGCTTTCAGGATGTTCTGGGAGAAGTTTCCTATAGAAACTTAGATGATTTGTTACAGAATATTTTTTTTTATTATAAGAAAGGATTTCGTATACTCTCCGTAAAAAATTGCATATTCCTCAGCACTCTCTTGGTTAGCTACCCAGCCAAGTTTAATGACATAGGTACGTTTTTTAACAGAGACAATTTTCCTTTGGTACCCGGTCAATATATGACTACATAGGAAGTGAGTAGTTTGTACCAGCCGTGGACAATTTTGCGCCAGAGCGTAACATGGGCTGGAAAATATAGTTCGTTGGGATCGCCCGTTGAAAAGTAAGCCCCTTCAGCTCGCACCAGTCTTTTGAAGACTTTTCAGGGTTGCCACTGCAGTTGGATGACGGTTTCAACACACGTTAGAACAAATTTTTTGACTGGGCACAGTATTTACCTCTTATGTGGTGTATAACGTTTAATCTGCTCCCGCTGATACAGTTCGTGAAATAAAAATTCATATTCAACATTTCTTGGTCGATTTATTTTGATTTCATTTTATGACACTGAGTGATTTCTTGCAATTAATATGTCATGTAACGTTGATGATTCGGTGATTCTGAACTATTGTTGTCCAAGGAAGGTAAGTTACTCACTCACCTCCCGACCTTCATAATAGTAATTAGCACGTTCCCGATTTAAAAAAAAACGCACGTGCCAGAAAACAATATGACAATAGTTTAATTAACCTATAGTGTGAGCAGAGAATCTGACAGATTCACCGATGCAAGGATCGCCTGAAATCATAATCGAAATAAGTATGAATCTTTGAGTTGAGTTCTTTGCAGATTTTTTTGTGTGCAGCACTGATCGTAGAAAAAATTATGAGATAGTAATCTTGTAGGTACGTTCTTTTTTTTTGGTTTGTAAATGTGAGTCAGATCAATTCCAAACCTGCTGCATGGCCCCGCACTGTACTAGTATGTAATTGGTCGAAACCAAGTCTACAACACTGATAACAACTCCTAATCTAATGCCATTACGTCTATTCTGATATTTACAATTTATAATGGTATCAGTATCAAACTTAACACGAAAAAGCTATTACCGTCCAATTTAATTGATGAATATGATATTTCCCAATCAGCCTCTCCTTCCGCCAACAACAAGTGTTGGTCTGTTCTTGGAGTAGCGCTTCTGTTTCATTTTAACTCTTATCTTATTTTTAAATTTATTTTTGTTATAATAGCCCCCTTGTGTTGATTCATTACCCGTGGAATAGATAATATCTGGCAAATGCCAAATGATCGAAAAAACTTGACCGAAAACAGTGGCTGATGCATTTCAGTTGAAGGCCCGTTGAAACTTAATTTTGAGGTATCATTCATTAGGCGATATGAAAAAATATTAGTAATACTAACTCATATTTTCAGAAACAATCTATTTCGCGTGTTTTCATTATTGGAATATTATTTTTTGTGTGAGAAGTATTTTTCGCGTGCTTTGGTTTGTTACATTCTAGAGATATAAAAAACTCCCATCTATGAAACTGCCTGCATACATGCACGTCTGGTGGGAACTGCATATGTACGAATTCTATTGAAATTGACTGCACGCGTAGACGTGTTATCTTGGAAGAAACAAATGAATGATAGCGATATTATACCTAGTTCTTTTATTAATAAGTTCCATCAACAAAATTGTCAAATGGTTTAATACCAGTTCATGTGATGTTCAATTAATTTGCTAGTTTTGGAAGAAAGAAATATGGTAATTTCAACAACTTGAGCTGAATAAAACATTCAGTTGATAAAGCAATATATCTGTGAAAACAATCAAAATGTTATTACTGTCCCTGTTGATTCATCTCAGGTCGCATATTTTCCTCAAAATAACTCTCGCCGAGGTATGATTTTGGATTGGTTGAATCATACTGAAAAATCTTTTCATCGGGAATGATCTGCAGATTCTTCAGTTGTAGGTTGGAGAAATTTTTGAGGTGTTGGTGGATACAATTTTTGGGGTGTTGATTGATAACTTGATTAGGGTAATTTAATTTCACGTTTCAATTCTTGCTCCAACCGAGTCGTTGGAGGTTGATCAAAACAGCTGCCAAGAATTCTTTCAAAGGTTGGGTAATTGGTTCATAAGTTTTTTGTGATGTGACTGAGATTCTGCTATATCAGATTTCAAAGTCTTTTATTTTATTTTCAAAGCTTTTCTTGCTTTTAATAGTTGTTCATAAAAATTCGTTATTATATATGAATAAAGGCTTCAAAACCTTTCCTTTATCGCACCTCGTTTAAAGAATAATCTTTATCGATAACCAAAAAATCAAATTCATCTTCCCAACAATGAGAGCAGAGTTTTTTGGAATTCTATATAAGGACATATCAATACTGACATGATCATCATATGCTTCAGATTTGTAAGGCCTTGCTGGAAAATTATAAGTAAATTTGCATCATCTCTAACAAGTTGCTTGGAAATGACAGAATAGGTTTGGCATAAATAGAAACAATCCGTGTGTCTGTGACGACCGAAATAAAAATAATTTTGAATAATGTTTTGATCACATGTGCTAACATCATCAAAAATATTAAAATATTTAAAGTTTATATTTTATTTTTAAATTTTTTCTTGAATATATTATTATTGAAAGAAACAGATTTTTTGTGTATTTCATTTCTCACATTTTTTTTATTCGTCAGATTAAGAAAATCCCTCCAAGTAATCGTCAGATTATTGGTCATCACAACTAGGACAACAAGCTGAACCGCCTGTATAATAATCTGACGCGCTCGAGTATTTCAAAATGGCGATTTTTTTGCATATTCAAACAGCCGTCACAAGCTTGCGTCATGTCGGAATCGTCAGCCTTTTGAATGGGAGCTTCTTTCGGACTCACTTAACATCCCTTCTGAAAATCTAACGCGCCCGAATTATTTTTTTTCTCCCGTTTTCAACCCTTCCGTACAGCCACCCGCACTAACCAAACCGGCAGATTAACATACCTCTAATATCAGAGACACGTGGGGCACATACACTATCAATATCTGACGCGCCCGAGTGTTTCAATGTGATTTTTTTTTTACATTTTTGAAAGCCTGTAGACGCTCCCCCCACCGGTGACATGGTGTACATCAAATAACCTTGTTTTCTTTCTAACATATCTAATCGTATCTAATCTTCAAAATCCAATCCCTCGAGTAAATCTCCATTTAGCATCGTGGGCTCTCCAACTATAATGTATCTATTTCAGCTTTCAGCGAATATACTTTATAAGTAATATTGGTTTTAAAGCAATTTCATTCATTTCAGAGGGAAAAAAAATAACAAACTCCAAACTAGTAGTTTGGGCAACTTCGTACATTGTACGATATTACCCGATATTAGGTATTCTGAATGTAACAAAAAATTGTAAGCCAGTTGAATTAAATGTCATTCCATGTTTATTTGATTTTCATCGGCCCTTTTTAGATGCTAACATATTATTTCTTACAGATATTAAAAATGTTTGAAGATGTGATACAAACTTTACTGTGCTCGACAATTGCAATAGGTACGCCTATGAAGGTTTCATTGAAGCAACTGGAGATGAAATGTGAAAAACAAAGAAAGGCAGATATTAAAAAAGAATGAACAAAAACTACAAAAACTGTCGCCAATAAAATCAAGAAAGTAACTAAAAACGAGAACCAGAAAGACATAGAAATATGCGATGACCAAGAAGACTGTGAAGAGAATTGGTAGAATCTAGGCAGGTAGACAAAAGCAAAAGTAAGGAGTTGTGGTACCGATGTGTTCTTTTATTTGTTCAAAATGTTATCAAACGCTTTATGCAGAAAATTAATGATGGGGATTTTGTTCACAACTTTTTGAAAACTTTTTACGTTTTTCTTTTAATGAATAAAATTTGCAATAACTATTTACCTTCATTTGGGAATATAACCTACTTATGAGACAGGTATACGTAACTATTTCTCTAGTATTTCTCTAGCATAGCTATTTACGAAATTAACCGAAGAATGTACGATATTATCTTCAATGTTCGGGTAATACCGTACCTAGATAGTTTGAAAAAACGTCTAAGTATTAATATTTTGTGTGTTTAGGCTATCGTTAATTGTCTTAATAGTAAAACTAGATTACTTAGGCAATACATCGCTCAGTAGAATATGGTTCTGTATATTTCTGATTCAAAATTATAGTTCATGGATGTCAGGTGTATGGTAATACCCGAACTTTTTAAGTTATTTTCTTGCAACAAAACTGTGATTGTCTTCAAGTGGGGAGGTCGACCGAGGGTTGCTGTCAGAAAGAGGTTCATTCAATAATTCAACTTCTCTTCCTTGAGCTTCTTAAGAAATCACTATCGTTTCGGAGAAACCGCATTTCAAAGAAAAGCAGAAATATAGAGTCGGATGGAGTTTGCGCGCTGTGAAATGGACCAATCTTGAAGGAAGCTTTCCAGGTGAGATCTGTTGATATCGATAGCAAAAAATCATATGGAATTCTAGTCTATGGGATCGCGGTTTTTCTCGATTGATTTCCGACGATGTGAACGTCAGTGAGAATTATACCTACCTCGTCGCATCGGTGGCACGAGATTTTGTTATCATTTTTCCACACGACTAGTTGGTCTGTCGCTGCCAAACTCCGATAGCCGGGCAAAACGTGGCCGCCTTGCGTCCCGCTGATAAGATCCGTATGCGCACCGTCGCGCCGCACCGCGCGCTGGGGGAATACGCCGACTTCTATGAAGGTATGGCGGTTTGATACGGGAGTAGCTAGACGACCATTCAAACGTTATTGGTGGCGTGATAATATAGGCAATGTTGTCGAACGAAGAATATAGAACTAATAAAATATAGTTCAGAAAACACGCTTTTATAACACGTTTAACTAAAAAGTAAAAAATAATTGTTTCATAATTGAATGCTAATCCTGAAGGGCGATAATCCTTGGATAATTTTAAGAAAAAATCTTCATATGAACATAGGTCCGTAACAGCTTCATTTCTGAGGTACAGGATGTTGGAATTTAACAAAAAAATTAGTTCTTCCCCAATATCTCTGAAGCTGCTTTGGCTGTTTTTTTCAATATTGGTACATGTCAATTATGCATAAAAATACATTTTTTCCATGATGAAGGATTTGTTAATTTTCATCAATGGCGTCCCTGTTAACATAACCTGTCATATTTTTAATCAAAATACGCCACTGTATTTTTTCCAACTAAACTCTATCTTCTCATAAAAATGGTATCTTGCCTTTTGTTCGTCCAGCGAACGGTTTTTGAGTTAGAAAATAAAATGCATTCATTTGCTTGTCACTAAGCGAAATCAGCCGTTGAAAAGTAGTACGATTCTTGTGGGATAGAAATATCTAGTATGCTAAGAACACATTTCGTTGTTTTCAACATAAACAATTTTGACACTTCTTTAGCTAGATACGTGATATTATTCATATTATAAAAACTTGTTTATTAAAATAAAACATGGCATATTTTACAAATAGGTACCGAATTAGCAGACATGCATTACCTGTATGGGCTTGCTGACGGGAACGCATATGAAGCCAGGCGACTGTATCAAGAGCGCTACCCAAATAGAATGGTTCCTGATGCTCGAACGATTTCAAGCACCCACAGAAAATTATGTGAAACAGGACGTTTTGAGCCAAATCATCACTTGAAAGGAGTACATAGGACTGCAAGAACTCCAGCAATTGAGGTAGCTGTTTTAAATTAGGTCGACGTAATCCTGAAATAAGTAGAAGGCAAGTTGCCAATAATTTGAATATCGCCCATAGTCTAGTATGGAGAATTCTTCATGATTATTTATTATATCCCTATCACATTCAACGGGTTCAGGCTCTACTTCCTCGAGACTTTCCATTGCGAGTGAATTTCTGCCAATGGTTTCTCCAAAAAGTTACTGAAAAACCTTTATTCGACAGAGAAATTTTATCCACGGACGAAGCTAGTTTTACCAAAAACAGGATTGGAAATTTTCATAATAATCCTTTTTGGGCCGAGGAAAATCCGCATGCAATCGTGGAAACTCATCACCAGGAGCAGTTCTCATTAAATGTCTGGGCTAGAATTATTGGAGATTACCTAATTAGACCTTTTGAAGATAATTTGCCAATTCTGTTGAAAGATGTTCATATTTTAATGCGAAATCGCATGTGGTTTATGCACGATGGTGAACCTGCTCATTTTAGTGCTCTGGCATGAGAGTATTTGAACCAAAACTTCCATAATCGCTGGATAGGTCGTGGGGGAACAGAATCATGGCCAGCTAGATCCCCAGACTTAAACAGTCTTGATTATTTTCTTAGGGGACATTTTAAGACTTTGGTGTACAGTCAACCAATTCAAATTGAGGAAGAATTGCGAAACCGCGTAATAGTTTCCTGTGAAGCCATAAGGAATACTCCAGGAATTTTCCAGAGAGTACGCGAGTACATGAGGAGGGCTGAAGCGTGCATACTTGCAGGAGGTGGACATTTTGAACACTTAATTTGATTTTGGTATTTTTTGTTCATAATAGTTATGTTTTTAAAAATAAAAATGTATTTTTATGCGTACTCAATACAAAATCTAAATGATAGTTACCGTAAAATTATAGCTTATTATTATGCTTAGATCCTTTGGTTACCACAATTGTGAAATTAAGAGTAAGAGAAAAAATCGAATAGGGACAATCAGATAAATGTATTTTATTTTCTAAATCGAAAAAAAGACAAGATACCATTTTTATGATAAGATAGAGGATAATTACAAAAATAATATTAATTTGGAAAAAGAAAGTGGCGAATCATTATTTTGATGAAAAATATGACAGGGTATGTTAAGAGGGACGCCACTGATGAAAGTTAAGAAATCCTTGAGCATGGAAAAAGTGTATTTTTATGCATACTTGGTATGTACCAAAAATGAAAAAACAGCCAAAGCGGTTTCAGAGATATTGGGGAAGAACTGATATTTTTGTTAAATTTCAACATCCTGTATCTCAAAAATGAAGCTGTTACGGACCTATGTTCATAAGAGGAATTTTTCTTAAAATCATCCAAGGATAATCGTCCTTCAGGATCAGCATTCAATTATGAAACACCCTGTATAGGCAGAAAATAATATTAAATGAAACATATTAGTATCACTGTGAAAAAAGCGTGGGGCGCTTTGTTTAATATTTTCGTATTCGAGCACCCCACGCTTTCTTTACAGTGATACTAATATTTTTCATTTATTATTATTTTCTGCCTATGTAAACAATTATTTTTGACTCTTTAGTTCAATGTATTATAAAAGCGTGTTTTTTTAGTGTTTTTAAACAATATTTTATTTTCCACCTTTTAGCTCTCAATTTATCATTAAAGAAAAAAATTTCTCCGGAGAGATAGCCTGAAAAAGAAAAATAGACCCTATCCAAGGAAGGCAGCAGGCACAATAATTATCCATCCAAGACGCGGATTTTTTAAATTCTGGCAAATGCTCTCACACGTATATGAGAGGTATATGATTCTGGCGATCCTGATCAGGATAATGAGACAAACTCATCAAATTATCGTATTGTCATCGGTTCTTGAGAAGTGTACAAAGTTTCAATTAAATCTGCCCGTTTAATGTGGGTCAAAGTCGAGTGTAAAGGAGTCGGTTACAATGAAATACATACATGCAGGTCTGGTGAAGCTGAATAAAAGCGTGTAAAAAATAGACATTTTACTATCTGATTTTAGGGACTGAGTAGTCTAAGCAACAAGTGCTTTTTAGGTCAAAATTTTTTCGTCTTCTCCGAAAATGACGATTGAGGTGTCATAAGATTCGGAATGGCATGTAGATAGTTTTTGAGAAAATACCAAGGCCGCTCGCAAAAATTGCAATATTTATAAACAATTAAGTGAAAAAATAAAAGGGGATGTGATTTTTCGTCAATATCTCAAAAACTATTCAAGATAATTCAAATTTGAAAAAAGATTCAAAAAGAGGATGAAATTTCCTATAAAAAAGTCCCAACTCGTAGAACTCTAGGACCAATATTTATCATTTTTCCAGAGGGTTGAAAATACGCTAGAAAACGGGTACTCCGGCTTGCGCAAGCCACCTCCTCTTCGGACCTTTAATGAATAAATATTATTTAAACTTATTAAATATGAAAATAAAAAATTGAAAAAATTCAGGCGCCTGCAGGATAGACCATTGAACAATAATCCGTGGTCAAGAAATTTTTATCGCGATTTTTCAATAAATTATCCTTTAATGAATTAATAATTTTTTGTAGCACGAAGATTACATTGCAAGTGCGATAATTGTCAAACTATTAATCTGAGAATTTTTTCCTTTCTTGGAGCTATTTTTCAAAGGTCTTAGAATAGTTAACTGTTGGAAAAATCAAAAAATTGTTAATTTTCGTTTTGTTATTAACAATTTACTAAGGTGAAAAATTATACAGCTTTATCAAACATTGAAAAAAAATATTTTGTTTTAATATTATTAATGACCCGTTTTCGTATTATCTTGAATAGTTTTTGAGATATTGACGAAAAATCACACCCCCTTTTATTTTTTTACTTAATTGTTCATAACTAGCATTTTCTCAAAAAATATCTACATGCCATTCCAAATCGAATGACACCTCAATCATAATTTTTGGAGAAGGCGAAAAAATTTTGACCTAAAAAGCACTTGTTGCTGAGGCTATGAGGTTCCACTTTGAATACTGGGAGAAGTAAAAATGGTGACTTTTCAATTATTTGTTTATCGGCTACACCACTACAAAAAAAAAAACTAAGGGGTTTTGACGTATGATCCCAAACAAGTCGAGAACTAACCTGACCGTCTGAGTACGTCGGTCACCCTTTCGTGAAGTTGCTTGACTACGGACATCTGGCGTTGTTTTTCAATATCTGGAAGTTATCAACAACATGAATCGTTTTGGAGGAAAATCACTCAAAGAAATTGAAAAACGCCATCAAGGACACCGCACCAAAAAATATGGTGAAAACTCGGGCTCAATCCAATGAGTTTTGCAAAGCAGGAAAATGCAAATGATTGGCGGAGACATCAGCGGAACAAACTGTCAACATTCGGTGGACCAGTGGCTAAGGTATCTGGCAATGGAACTTCTGGATCGCATAAGACAGACGTTCGAAGCTCCGGTACGCGAGAATATTTTTTCTCAAGTAGAAGGGTCTCTTTGGGTGGCCACATGCCTTGTTGTAAATCAAGTGTGATGTGAGTTACCTAGATGCCAATCCCAACGTCTGGCGCTAGCTTAAAGTGCGCACTAACCCTGGGTGGTGCTGAAAGGTTTTTCGGGGTTTCCTACAGCTGACAAGTGAATACAACACCAAAAACATCAGTAAGTCGCCCGGAGCGTTACGGCAAATAATAATATTAGCTGGACTTTTTTTTATTGAGTTTGAGTTTATGAGCTGGAGGGATGTCGAATATGGTTTGTAGATCCATATTTATTCCAGTTTAGCCAAGTCTAGATCGCGAATGGGAAATGAAAAATAGATCTGGGTGTCGTCGGCATGCTGGTGTATGGTGCAAAAGTTCACAAAACAATGGAAGTAGGATATATATAAACTGAACAATATGGGTCCGAGAATAGGTCCCTGCGGTACAACTTTAATTGCAGGTAAGGCCTCTGAAGTGATTCCATCCAGGACTACCAATTGAGTTCGGTTAGATACATAGTTTTTCAATAGCAGTGCTGTATCTCTCGAAAAACCGAAAGCAACGAGTTTCTCACAAAGGGTTTCGTAATCAATGATATCGAAAGCTTCACTATAATGAAGTAATACTAAACAAGAGATATAACCCTCATCAACAGCTTTAAAAATATCATTTGTAATTGAAAAAAGGGCTGTGGTATTACTGTGTTGTGTTCCAAAACCTGACTAAACCGAATTTATGATTTTATGTTCATTAACAAACATTTCCACCAAAGAAAAAGAAGGTAAAAAGGAAATCGCTCTAAGGTCTGTTAACTCAGAGGGTGTGTAACACTTCGGTAGCGGTATGACTAAACCGTTTTTCCACATGTTTGAAAACTGTCCAGAAGTTATTACAGAATTAATGATGTGGGTTATGTGGTTCAGTAAGTAGTTATCAAATAAGTGGATCATCTGGAGAGAAATGTTATCTGAACCCGTTGGTCGCATTACTTTTAAATTTGTTTATATATTTCTTGAGAGAGTGGACAGTTACGGAAGAGAAGAAAAACTAATTCTCGGACTACTAATTCTCGGACTCTTCTTGTTCTTTATAACGGTCTAGTAGGGAAATTTGGCTGCAAAATTGTATTGAAATGTGAATTGATCTTCTTTCAAATCATATGGAATTCCAGGGTTATCTTTCTCTATTACAATTTGAAGACATGTAAGAGTGTTCCATGTTCTTTTACAGTCTTTCTTAGCCAAGATGAAATTGAGATAGGTTTTCTTTTCACGACGATTAGCACCAGTTGTGTAATTCCTTAGTTCTTTTTAGCTGTTCCAATCGACTACAGAAAGTGAAATTTTATATTTTTTGAATGCGTGGTTCCTCAGTGATATCATCTCTTTTATATTGTGCGTTAGCCAGGGAGCTGGAGGCTCACTCATCCTTTTATTTCGATAGGGAGGGATCATGTCTTTCGAATACATTTATGATGATGTCGTTCAGAAATGATATCATGTTATACACAGCATTCATTAAATAAATATCATCCCAATCGATATTTTGCAGATCTGAATTGAAGGAAGTATAAAAGAAGTTACGATAATCACGAAAAGAACCATATTCGACGTTATGCAGCGTTTCAATTTTTTTAATTTTATATGAGATAGTCATGTAATCCGAGATACCCTGAATATCAGAAACTTCGACAGGTGTAACTTTATCTATGTCAGAAACGAATAAAACATCCAAAAGGGTTTGAGAATAAGTTTGTAGGATTATCAATTGAACATTTAATTTTAACAGACGATCATTGTCGTCCACTAATACGTACAGAAATAGAGAAACTGGTTGAACAGAATCGCCTTCTCTTCGCCGACCGACTGGTGCAATAGCCATTCCCATGCTAATCACTCCTACCACTGTCAACTCGAAATTCAGAATAACTGAGGCGGCGCGATATGTCATTCACTCGATCACAGGCGACCAACTTATTGCAGACAAAGGTGTCGAAACGGCGATAGGTGCCACCGACGCCTGATGACACCGATATGACGACGCAAAATGACGTGAATAAATGGAAAAGATGAAGAGTCGTCTGTGCATTGGTTATCATCGATGCCGCGGCCAACTTTTATGGCTTCAATAAGTTCAATAGGATTAGATAGAGCTTGAACACGTTGGCATAGATGGCCATTGGAATGAATGTAGCCGAGTTGATATTTTTGAGGGTGATTTTATGAGTAAATATGATTTCAACAGGCCCCCATCTGACTTATTTTTTTGTTCTTGTTTCTAAAAAAGTTTGACACTGAATACGATTCTGCGAAGTATATCGAAGCACTGCCTAGTATTAAGAAAAAGGTCCAAAAACTGAAAACTATTTCTTCCTCTCAAAATGTATAGGGCTTTTTCTTCTTTAAAATAAAATATTCAAAACCGAATGAAAATAATTATTTGCTGTGCTGGTGAATAAGTAGGTACTTCAATTTTCTTCCAGAAAATTCAAATTTCAAATTATTATAATTAGTTCTCTATGTAGCAAATTTAGTAATTTACAAAATTACAGTATATACATGTATATAAGTATAAAATTGCATTACATGTGAAACACTTATACACTCGAAACAAAAGAAAAGCAATGAATAAAAAAAATCTGTGAATAATGTCTCACACGTCATTGATCACTTCATAATAAAATGAGTAAAATCTGTTCAAACAAGCTGTGTGCGATTATTTATATCGAACACACAATAAAAAAAATTATTTGTAAATTATATTGAACACGTAGGCGTCGTTCACATATCATACAAAATAAATAAAATTACAAATACTACATATAAAATAAATATAAATAATGAATAAGTATATCAACTATTTCGTCTCTTCTTTAATCCTACTTTGAACGAACTGATGACAACGTAGGTTTTCAAAGATTCAGGTAGTGTATTGTAGCAAATTATAACCTTATGAACAATGATTTTCCTGTCCTTTATTATTTTTTTTTCTGGACATATAGATCATTTTGTGAGCGTGTATTATAGATTATAGTTCTGGATGCTGTTGTTAAATATCAGTTGAGACAACAAATACGTAGGAACAAGAGACATTTTCATTTTATGTATAAAAATCGAAGCTCAATACTTTAAATATTGTTCGACTGACTCCAATTTAAATTACACAATATATTTTTGATTGATGTAGGTATCTCTAGGAACTCCCAAAATTATTCGCATTGCTCGATTTTGAAGTTTCTGTCCTCATTTTTATTGGCTATGTATAGTATCGAGGATGCGAATGCTAAATTGACTTATTGACGTTTTTTGAGATTTTATCAGTTACATATGTTGCATGGTCTTTGTGATGGTGATGTTTGTTTATGTAATGAAAGTTCAATTCATAATTTCTCCAATTGTTTTTATCATTTTTTACAATTAATTCAGTAGGATATCCATTTTTTGAATAAGCACATAAACGTCTACCTCGAGCATTTCTATCTCCCCTGTCAGTAATATGATCAAAAATCCATGTCTCACATATCAAAAAAAAACATCGAAATCATTTTGTTGTAGTATATTATTCACATCATGATGTGATGGTATCAAGGATCGTACGTTTGAACAAGCTATACTAAAATAATCCACAAAAATCACATCATCAACTATAGGCCTATTTCTTTAATATCTGTGTTTTCTAAACTATTTGAAATCCTTATTGCCGATGAAATTTATAATCATGTTCGACATTATGATATCCCAATCTCAGCATGGCTTTGTCAAGCACCGTAGTACGACCACTAACTTATGTATAATGACAGAATTTATATCTAGTTCTCTGGATAAGAGAAAGCAAGTTGATGTGGTATACACGGACTTTGGCAAAGCCTTCGATAAAATTCCTCATCGTCGATTAATAGACAAGTTAAAAAACTTCGGTATCTCCTCTAAATTGCAACAATTATTGAAATCGTTCTTAACAGAAAGAGAGTTATTTGTGGAATATGAAGGGGTCAAATCCTTCACATTTGTTTAGACATCGGGAGTTCCGCAAGGTTCAAATCTGGGGCCACTCTTGTTCCTTTTATTTGTCAATGACATTTGTAATACTCTGAACTCAAAAACTCTTCTTTATGCCGATGATTTGAAACTTTACCGTGAGATCAATGATATTCCAGATAGTGAACTTTTACAAAAAGATCTATCATCCCTAAATGATTGGTGTATAGAAAACAACTTACTCCTGAACTGCACTAAGTGCAAGATAATGACGTTTTCCCGCATAAATGCTCCTCTTAGTTTCAATTACTGTATATCAACTCAACAACTAACACGTGTTTCTGAATGCAAAGACTTAGGCATGAGTTTTGACGAAAAGCTCAATTTTGTGAATCATATCAACACCATAATTGGACAGGCCACTCGTAATTTGGGTTTCCTCATGAGGAATTGCAAAGAATTCCATTCCTTCGATGCTTTACGCAATGTCTACTATGCAATGGTCAGAAGCAAGCTGGAATATTTTAGTGTCATATGGAACCCCAACTTTACAAAATATGTTGATGCGCTGGAAGCTGTCCAGAAAAAGTTTTTAAAATTTGCTTTTTTAAGAAATATGGCATTTATCCTGAGAGAGGCTATGATTATAACCTATTGTTATAGGAATTTGATATGTACTCATTAAGAAAACAGATAGAGATCGCAAATCTACACAAACTCATTAATAATGGCATAGATTCTCCGAATCTTCTGTTAATGATCGATTTTAATGTCCCAAGAATTACCTCTAGACAAAATACTACATTTCACCTAGCTGTTTCTAATTCGCGACACCACTATTACTGCCCTCTTTCGAATAAGTGTAGATGCTAAAATAATTTGCAATCTGTCAATGCTGATATATTTTTCTTGTCCTTGCATGCTTTTAAAAAAGAAATTTCTAGGGTTATTCTAAATTGATTATTAGTTCTTAAATGATAATTAGCGTTAAGCTCATCCATGTAAAATACTCCTGTCATTGGGCTATCAGCCTGTTGGATGTATAATGATTAAATAAATAAATAAATATCACTCAACTTCTTGATCTTCATATTGGAATCTTTGTCATTGAACTTAGTAATCATATTATATTTCTATTATTTGACCATACTCGCCCATTTTTCTTAATTTTCCCCTCCACGCTGTAAACAGCTTTAGTGTTTCGGGAGGCAAATCTTCTCCAATCACCACACCAGTTTTTTTCAACAGCTTCTTCTAATGATATATCAACTTTTTAAGAAAAACTGTAGAGAACCGAATGATAATTGATTTAAAATTTTCATGTGAAAACAATTATCAATACTAATCCAGTCAAGTCTTATAATCAGTTTATTATCAATTATTTCCAAAATGGTGTCCATGCAGTTTTCTTTGTCACTTTCTGGAACGCCATAGAATATGACATTTCTAGATCTATCACTCGATCACATGGTTGTTGGTTAGGAACTAGAGTTTTTGTTTGATATTTCTGATTTCGCATAACTTGTGTCAGGTTATTATTTTTCACATCATGTCTATTTCTCTATCACATCAACTTTTTTGTAATCATATCCATAATAGCATTAGATATTAGTGCTATAAACTCGTCAAATGAAACAAGTTTATTTTCGACATGAAAAAATAATTCAACTTCTATCTAGTACGTGCAGTCTATTAGAGTTAAAATGACACCACTAACTTGTAGTTAAACACTTACTTGTATGAACAAGCTTTTGTTTTTTAGCCTTTCTTGTCGAACTACGCTACAGCACGTCTACTCGCTATGAAGCATCGACACACACCCATCTACGCCCTTACCTTTTCGCAATTCCTCTCTGTGATTTCAATCCCAGCTAGGAGAGGAAAAAGAGGAGAGAAAAAGGGGCCTCAAGTGGTAGTAGAAATGAAGTCGCTGGGACGAATACTTAATAAGAAGAAAAGTGCCTAGAATTTTCGTGTTGGCCGGTTGCATAATCCAAGAGTGCATACACCAAGAGTGCAAATTCCATGATTGTATTCTCCAAAAGTGCTCCAGCTATCTCCAATCATTCAAGAAGAAATCACAGTCGGTATCTCTCTCTTTCTATCTCATCTACAGTTTATTCAATTTTATAAGTGGTTTCTATAGCGATCACAGATTCGACTTTAATATCGGGAACTGCAAGCATTATCGAACAATTTCATTCTATACGAGACAATTTCGTACACGCTCCATTAACATGTGGAAGGAAGTGAGGTTTGACACTACCTCCATAACATTCATTGAGCACGTTTTCATTGCACCAGATATGTGTGCTGATCTTCGAAGAGGTTGATTTTCATGGAGAGTTCAGATTAGTTCTTTTACCAGAGTAGATTATTATCCGGGATGAGATAGGCCAAGATATTTGATTCCTGCCAATGACGATCTTGAGACTGAGGCTCTTCTTATGATGACTAATAAGGTCACCTTGATGATGTTAATAAGTTCCACTGATTGGCATCCTCTTTTCGTATAGTTCTATCTGTTCTACATCGTATAGATGATGTTATAGAGCCTCTTGCAATTATGGCTCTTTAATCGGCGTATGCTTGACATGACACGTCGAAGGTTGTTAGAGTCCACACGAGTTCTGGTAGAAAGTAATTGTCACAAACACATAGAAATCGACGTATTGACTCCTCTGCCACCTAATTTTTCTCCTGACAGCCCTGGATCTGATTTCGTGCCTGCATATTTATTTTTCGTTTTTACTTCTGCTTTCTCAAGCTAGAACTCTTATAACTTTCATGTCCATATATCCTCGTCAAATTATCCAGTTGGCAAACCAAAACGACCATTTACTTTCAATGATTTCCTGTTATACAGGGAAACACAACATTACTGGGTAACATTTGAAAGCCAGATAGAGACAAAATTCTAGCATGGCATATATCGTTCTGAAAACTGTTCTTAACTGTCAAATCAAATGACCAATTTTTGGATGCGAGCAAACATAAGTCAGTCAAGACTCTTCAAGGAAGTAAAAGACTACTAGTAGGGGCTATATTGTAGTTTATATTGTATTTATATTGAACTGAAAATAATTCTCGAATTTTTCAGAGTTCATCATCCGTAATAAGCGAGACAATCGGAAACGATCGTTAAACCATTTACCAACCAAGTTCGTACCACTTTTTATCATTTTTGCTACAACTGCCAGATCACTGATGGTTTACATTTATTGCTTTGCCATTGGTCTCTCGAGGGCCACAACTGCTGAAGAGCTGAGAATATTTATATCACTTTAAAACATCTCATCTGACGTGACCCTAATTCTCGTACATACGGAGGGGCATCCGTGAATTTTGTAACATCTGTTTCATTTCACCATTTCATGTAATGTACCAAAAACAAGTTTTCATACACATATCCTCGAGGACTGCCGTGACCCCAAGTGACTCCTTCGGCCGACAGCGTCGTCATCCGATAGCATCTCATTCCATTTTGCGATATCTGAAATGGCACCGCGTTCTTATCGCACTTTTGTCATCTTATCGCACCCGTATCTCCGTCCGAAATTGCCGCCGCCGCGATGTAATGGCGCTGAGGAGCGGCGTTGCCTACTTGTGTCTGTTGGAAAGTGGATTTTATCTTTGAATGCATTGTCCGAATGTTTCTTTTTGTTGTTCTGGAAGAACTCGGTTAGAAGGGAATGTAGGTACATTATTCTACACACTTTGAATTTCAAACAAATTTCAACAATCGCATGTTTGGCCCAAACAATATACTCATTTAAATCGAGAAAATATTTGTTTCTTACAAGTATTTTACGTTCTTGAATTTGTTTTGCCAATACTGAATTCACTTAATCCTGTACTTATTTGATTTGAGAGAACGATACCCTGATCCAATTCTATATTATAATTAATATTATAATTCTATATTATAATAGGAAATATATATATCAAAAGAGAATCACACAATATTTTGGCATTTTATCGGCCATGTCTTTGAACTAAACAATATGTTCGTTTATCAAATAAATATTTTTTTCATTAGGATAACTCAAATTCTCCAATTAAGTAGTTCATATTCTTTAACCAATTCCATTAATTCTGAATTCACACAATTATTTATTTGGTTTCAAAAAGCAATACATTCAATACAATATATATAAAACAACAACAATGTATTGTGGGTCTTGCATCAATCAAACCAGAAGAATTTGTTGAAGAAAATATAACACTCGACTTTGGTCAAGATTTTTTTGTATCAAACAAATATTTCTTTTGGAATTCAAATAAACTCCTGTTTTTGCCATATTGAAACAACAAATTTGTTTTACTGAAATAAAGTTCGTTTCATTCAACACTATTTTTTTTCTGTGTTGCCAGAAACACTAAAGAGTTATGTACTCACTATTCATGCATATGATACTTCATTGGCTGTTTCAGCACAGAATACACAGGAACTCACAATGAATTTTGAATGAAATATTGAGAAAAATTGTTTCTTTGTGTGGTGCTAATGGTTTGATAGTCAGTATAGCTAAAATAGTACGTATTTATTTCAATAATCGTAATCAAGATACAGATAATCTGAAACTGAGTTATGACAACATTTCAATTAATACTAGTCTCACAATCAGATAAGAGGTTGAAGATTCTGTAAAATGGACAGAACATGTAGATATGGTGAACAAAAATCTCAATAATCAATTTTTTGCGATGTTCAAAATCAAATAGGTACTGGAAAAATTAAAAAAATAACAAGAAAATAATTCGCAAAATTTTCAATTGTAAATGGGGTTCACCATGCAAACAAGTATTCATAGACAAAAAAATAGGCCTATATAGTTATCAATTACTACTCAGCATACTAGTTTTATTATGCCTTTCTATACCGGTAGCGACTCTAAACTCTAAAGAATAAGAGATCTTGACAAAGATCAACGAAGTTCCGAAGAGTTGATCATTGGGACATATTCATTTTGTTCAGTTGTGTGAGAGACAAACCTCTAGTATAAGCATTTGCTAACTTTTATGAATACCAACCATGTACTTATGTTCTTTGTGACTGATTTCCACTGCACACCAGCAGCGATGGAACTACCGACATTCGTAGTAGGTTGGTCGGATATGTCTTCTAATTCGTAATCAGAACAACCATTTTACTATAAATATCTATACCTACTTTGTTCCTGAAATAAATCCAGTCATAAAAAATCCAAATTTGTTTTCCGTTACTTTTGACGTAGAACTAAATTTGAAGAATCGATAGAAATACCTAGCAAAAATTTACAGTTCTCAAAAATTATGGAAGTTCCGGGAATTTTTATGACAAGTGAAAAAATTTGTATTTTTCAGAAAAGAATTTTGTCAGGAACGAATGGGACGAGTAGTGAAATCGTTGTTCTTATTGAAAATCTTACGATATTTCGACCTAGTTTGCCTACTATGATTCTTTAGATATACAGGGTGTCCCAAACTCGATGGCCTATTAAACGTTTCTGGAAAAAGGAACGCAGGATTATTCTGAAAATTTGGTTTCTTGGATAATCAGATCTGCTTTATCGATCTAAAATATTTTCAACGCTGCGGCGTTGCCGCTTCTATCGAAAAGTAGCGACAACTTTGATATTTTAAATGGAGTACCCTGTATATTATTGCATTTTTCGTTTTGCTATTGCTTTTCGATTATTTTCATATGATACTTCCCTATACCTATCTCCAGTGGTTTTCGAGAAATTCATTAATTTCCTTATTTTTTGTACGAAACATAGCTTCAATTAAATGTTTATTACTGCATTATTTGACTACGTAGAAAGCTGAGATTTTGAACGTAGTTTGACAATGTCCTGTATTTTAGTTATAATCAAGGGAATTTGGACTTAAATATACAGGGTTGTTGAAAATTTGTGATTTTATCGATACATACTGAAGTGGAGAAAAGTGCATTTTTTCAAATGGAACACCCTGTATATTATCAAATATCCTGAAAGACAATTGAATTTTCTTTCAAATGATGTATCATGTTCCTATACCTAGAGAGTCAGGTTTCCGAAATGAAAGCAAGTTTTCTATAAAAATTGGATTATTTTGCCATATTTTGTATTGGATAAATATGAAATGTCATGAAACATCTCATTACGATAATTCGAAAATTAGTACATTAATAATAAAACATTTGCGCATTAAGTAACGTAAATCTATTAGAAAAAAATCAAAGTGGAAGACAATAATTATTCAAATGAAAATCTGATTAACTTTTATGGAATTTGCCCCATATTCTTAACTGTTCGTTGGATATTGATACTTTTAATTTTTTTCTATAGAGTCTTTGCCAAAACCAAAACTTGGCAAAAACTAATATTGCATGAGCCGAAAAAAACAGAAAGTTGTATTCAGGGTATCTGAAAAACCTGTGTCTGCGTTGAGAAATCATAATTCACCTTAAGTAGAACTCAATTTTTATTACAATCAATAAAGAAATGAAGGTAAAATTAATCGCTTATTCATGTGTTCGAAGTGCTGACCATTTGCACGCAAACATTCGTGAATCGAAGTCATTACATGTGGTTGGTGGTTGCTCTTTGAACCTCTTCTGGTCGAATTTTCTCGAAAGCACGAATTATCCTCTGTTTCAATTCTTCTCTCGAATTCACTGGTGTTTCATATAAAATCTGTTTGTTTCTTCCCCAGAGGTAAAAATCTAGAGGAGTTAGATCCGGGGATCGCGATGGCCAAGGCTGTATACCCAAGCGTCTTATCCACCGATCTTCAAAGGTTGTAGTCAGTTCTCTGCTCACTTCTTGTGTACAGTGAGGGGGTACCGTCCAACTGATACCAACAACTTCGATATTTATGAAGCGGCAAATTGTCCAAAAAGTCACTAACTATTGTTCTCAATATATTCAAATATTTTCTTGAATTCAAGTTTTCTTCATAAATACTAAACGATAATTTATTGTTCATCAGTAATCAAAATACATTTAAACTAAATTTTTCTTGAACTCCACTTTCTTTTATAAAATGAGGATTTTCTGTAGCCCAAAAATGATTGTTTTTGCGATTAAATATTCCCTCTCTTGAAAGTTTAGATTCATCTGTCCATATAATTTTCTCAAGGAAATTTGGGCCTTCATAAGTCCATGTTAAAATCCATTCACAGAAATCAACACGTTTTGGAGGATCACTTCTATGTAGGGCATGAGCTTTTATGAATTTATAATCATGCATTTTATGTTTCTTTAAAATTCTCCATATCGAAGTGCGAATCATACCTAAATCCACAGTAGCTCTTCTTAATGATACATGAGTATGGGCATGGAAATACCCCAAGACATTAATTTGATTTAATTCATCTCCAGTTATCGGCAAGATTTGATTTCTTGGCGCTTCAATATTCCCGTTCAAAATGCATTATAATCCATTTTTTATATTTCTTTCTGACAGAAACATAATTGAATTCACTGTTTATCAAACCAACAGATTGTTTTGCTTTTTTCTGGTCACGGCATACTACAGATTATTTCAAATGGGAAATATCACCTATTTCGAAGCGTTATGCTGGAAATTGAAAATGATAGTATTGTGCCGTGAATAGAATTTACGTTAGTGAACGCGCAAATGTTTTATTATTAATGTACTAATTTTAGAATTATCGTAATGACATGTTCCATGACATTTCATATTTATCCAATACGAAATATGGCAAAATAATCCAATTTTTATAGAAAACTTGCTTTTATTTCGGAAACCTGACTATCTATGTATAGGAACATGATACATCATTTGAAAGAAAATTCAATAGTCTTTCAGGATATTTGATAATATACAGGGTGTTCTATTTGAAAAAATGCTCTTTTCACCACTTTATTATGTATCGATAAGATAACAAATTTTCAACGACCCTGTATAATGAAGACCGAATTCCCTTAGTTATTACTAAAAGACAGGACATTGTCAAACTACATTCAAAATCTCAGCTTTCTACATAGTCAAATAATGCAGTAATAAACATTTTTCTACGCTCATGTCTGTAAACGTCAAAAATCGCAATGTCAACATTCCTTGTAAATGACATTTTACAATAACATGCACGTAATGAGATCTTATAACATACACGTGCGTTTTGAGAAGAAAACTTAAACATCTTGGTTTAATTAAATTACAATCAAATTTTTATTTACGTATGACTTTATTTGGTCTATTTACACAAATTTAGTCAATTAAAAAACATAAAAACTTTCAGCATTAGCTAGATATATTTAGGATTGAAAGAGTGATGCCCCTAAATGTAGGCAACACGATATGCAATTTCTTTGAAAATAGGACACGTTTTCTTAAGTAGCATGCTATGAAAATAAATGTCATGTCATTTATATTGTCAATTTCTTGAACAAAATATAATTGTATCCGAACATTTTCTCAACTTTATCTACCAATATGTCTGATAGTAGTGTAAGTGATGAAATTATGAGCACTCCAAAATTAATGGGCATAGAAAAAGTATAGTAGGTTACACGAGTTGTAAGCCCATTACGCACTCATGAAATTTATGCACTCGCCGCTGCGCGGCTTCGTGCATAAAATTTTTCATTTCGTACGTAATGGGTTACTTACAACTCTTGTTACGTAATATATATTAATTGAAGCCATGTTTCGTACAAAAAATAAGGAAATTAATGAATTTCTCAAAAACCACTAGAGATAGGTATAGGGAAGCATTATATGAAAATAATCGAAAAGCAATAGCAAAGCGAAAAATGCAATAATATACAGGGTATTGCATTTAAAATATCAAAGTTGTTGCTACTTTTTGATAGAAGCGGCAACTCCGCACCGTTGAAAATATTTTAGATCGATAGAGCAGATTGATTATCCAAGAAACCAAAATTTCAAAATAATCCTACTTCCCCTTTTCCAGAAACTTTTAATAGGCCATCGAGTTTGGGACACCCTGTATATGTCAGGGATTTATTTGCTGCTGGCGTGCGGTGTGCACTTGATGATCCCCCTGTATTTATTTTATAAATTTACACAATTCACAATTGTATATCTAACGGAATAAACTGAAAAAAATTCAAAGAATGAGTGAAATGTCATGTCATCGTTTATTGTGATATTGTAGCCATAGGAAAGGTGGGTACGGATTTCAGGGGTAAAAACCGCTACCCAAAAAATGTATCAATACCATTAGATTAATCTTTGACATCTTGAGATGTATTTCGAAATTGGCAAAAACAAAATATAGCACCCCGAAAAAAATATCCTGAGTTCGCCCATGGCAGCTCGTGACCCCTCTGGCTCGAATGCTGGATCCGCCCTTGTAAAGGGTTGTGGTAACACAAAATCAGATGCTTTGAGTAGGTTACCGACAAGAAATACGGAATCTGGGATAAGTGATAACTTCGATTATTTAAGTTTCCTAGAAAATGTGCAAGTTATCGATTCAATGTAAACTATGTAAACTATGTGAAATGTAGTATAAAAATTGTAATATTAATATTCTTACTCACTTTGTCAAATAAATGTACATTTAACTTAAAATTTCTCTGATCGAGCACATGGCAGACAGGCAATCATGCCTAGGCTAGTGTGCTTCGATCTTGAAATTTTACACGTAACAATTAATATGTAAAGAAATATGTACTATAATTTGAGGAAATAAATTTGAATTTGAATTTGAATGAAGTTACGGGCAGATATTAAATTTCTATTCTACCTTTAATATTGAATAATCTGGCATGAGTTCTGAATGCTATACATTCAGAAACATTGTTTATTGTTCTATCTAAATATCCTCATGATAGTCTATGGTTCTTCTTTCATAGAAAAACACATACAAGAACAGACAAGAAATTGAGAAAACTATACTAAATGTTCGAACTGTTTTCCCCAAACTTCCGAACGTTTATCTATGAATTGTTCTAAAAAATCCGGCATGTGTAAAAAACCATTTAATTTACATATAGAGTTGTAAGCATAAGCTCCTCCTATTTTCATCGTAGAATTTAGTAACGCTGAAAAAAAATGGGGTTGTCATTGGAAAAAAAACAGTTAACAACAAACAATTAATATAATTATTGTTAATATAAAATTTATTATACCTTCTGAATCGAATGTATACAATGGCACTCTTTAATTTAAAGACAGAACCAGGTGTAACCGGATCAAAAATTCATTCAATGAGAAATTAAATTGGTGACGAAATACTCGACCTTCTCATCAGGCGTATTCACGTGAATGTGGTAAACAATCATTTACAGTAACATCAGCAGGCAGTATGGGCGAAGCGATGATGAGATTGCGAGATTAACTCATGATCTCCCAACAAGACATAGCTTCAGTCCACTCTGAGAAATGCCCAGTATACGGACAATGAAGAAGCAACAGCAGTATATTGAGAACACGGACATTCTCACGCAAACTCGAAACGAGAGTAAATAATTGTAAATCGTAAATTGAAGAAACGGCAACTTGGGTACGACGCGATGTTTTCCTGGTTCATCCACACGTCATGTTAAACGCGCTTTATGTGAGAGGTCAAATTATTTATTAGTTTGTTTCTACAAGTTATTTTGAATAATTTGATTGTTGAATAGGATATGTAGGTATCCAACAAACGTGGAATTCAATTAATTTTCTTCCTATTCAAATTTTATCTTCTTTTTTGAGCGTCGTCTCGAAGCTTCAGTATCTGGTGGATGCATCATTTCGATCATCCAGACGGCTCTGCTGAGGTGCTATTTTCAAATCGTTCAGTTTTAATTCGCATGTAAATAAGGGAGACGGACATACAGTTCGATTATTTTATCTTTACCCATGTGTCATTAATTTATGATCGAAGAAATCACACACCCTCTATCGAACATCTCTTTCTATCAACGGCTATGAGCGAATCAAAATTCGTTAACATTTGTCTTACAAGCTAAGAATTATGGTATTGTGATGATCGATTAAAACTCAAAACAGTGAAAAGAGATAGCCATAAAACCGACAGTGTTTTACATTTCAACTAAACTTGACAACTATCAATTGCGTCATTGTTTTCTGTCATTGGGGTACTGTTTGTCGCCAGTTTTACTTTGTTTTACAGTTGAATATATTATAAAAACAGTTTTTTTCGAAGCTAAATGTCTATTGGAATCATTACTTCCAAAGTAAGTACAATACAATGTGTTTTATTCACAAATACTCTTCAACATTTTTGACCTTACAATTGACATTTGTAACTATAATCTCGTACTGCCGGGATATTCACACAAGAGTTATTCATAGTGTGAAAATCCTAGTGAGAGAAAAAACATTACCTAAATCTATAAATACAGGTAAAAACATTCACAATATATTTGAACTCTTTTTATTATCCATGTAACTAATTCTCAAGCATGACAATTTGTATTGAAAGGAAAGGAGCGAATGGTGGACCTTTTTTACTACTTTCATCTGTTCAAGAAGTAACAATTTAAACCACAAAAAAGTGTCATAACTTTTCTTTACTGTATTTTAGAGATTTGTAGATGCACTTAAAATATCTCGAAAAACGGTGTACATCAAAATAAACGAAAATAAACCCATTCCATCAACACACACTGAATCATTTATTGAAAAATGGTATGAACAAGAAAAGCTCCTTTGTAATATTGTTACGAGATTGATAAAAATCCCCTAGCTACGCCGCTGGATAAACTTGCACGCATATCGTCGATATGGTTTCCGAGAAAAATGCAGATAACTGCCGGTAATGAATATTCGGGATAACCGAACCGTCGCATCACGAACATTCTGGTTACACTTGAGTACCTATATAAACGCGAGACATTTGAATGGAAGAAGAGTTTTTTTATGAAGAGAATTATTTAAGAAGATTAGAAAGTGATAATAAGCAGAAGTGTTTGGAATATTTAGCTAGTTGTATTGTTGTATAGATCTAAGTGTTTTATTAGTCAGTGAAGTGTTGTATGTTTGTTTATAGTGAAGTTAAAAATTAAACAGTTTAGTAGTGAGCTCGGCCTATTATTTAGCAAAAACGTAACAATATGGTTATTAAACCCATTATTATAAACATTGGTGACAGTTCTGACTCTGAAAGTGATTAAATATAAATTTTGTTCTTCTTTTCATGACTAGACACAGTTCTACATGCTCGCAATACATAAATAAATGTATGAATACATGTTTTGTTAATCATGTGTTGAGTATTTCATTACGAAATATATTTCTACTGGTGTATTTTTACTTCTTAGATATTCATTTATTTATCATTATACAGTGTGTTCTTGCATCCATGCACGAAAAGGTAATTGAAAAAGTTTGAATACCTAAGTCTAGAAGATTCCTTTTCTGAGTTTTAGTCATGTTTGAATGGAAACTCATTTTTTGATATCAAAGAATGCAAAGGTTTTGGAAATATTGCACTCCAACCTAGTTTTCTGAACAACTTTTTTCGTTAACTGTTACATCTTCAGAAATTGCATTAATGTAGATAAAATTTGGATTTGATGGATTTGTGTCAAACGGCTACGGAGGTATGAATAAAACAACTTCCTTATATGAGTGTGACTGAAATTAGAATTCAGTAGGGAGGTCAAAAGTTTCTAGTAAACTCACTGAGCAAATGAGGAAATTCCATAAACATATCTCTGCCTCCATGTTTCATTATCCTATCAAACCTGGTATCACTGGATTCATAATAACTGGAATACACCGTGTGCTAGGAATCGCACGTTAAAAGGTAAGACTTCGTTAATCCTTGGCTCGTACAAGTTTCGACTACTGAGGGCTGCTGTTCGTAAGCGAACGACAGCTGGTTAACGGAAAAAACAATTTTAAACAGATTCATTCCTTTTCGCTTTTGTTTCTCCAGCAATATTTTTGAAATTGGGAACATTGAATATGCTCACTGGACGGCACTTTTTGACATATTCGGAAAATAAAGGAAAAAAGGAAAGGAGAAAAGGAAGGCACCCATGAGTACTCATGAGTGTGTCACACGGTATTCTGTTGGAACTAAAAAAAACTCTCATTGTCTGGTGGTTCACCGTTTCCAAGAATTTGAAAATGTTTATTTAGTCAATTTAGTAATTCATTATCTTATTTTATTACATACACGCTGTAATTTCATCGGGATATTAGCCACGGCATTCTACATTTAGACGTTTGACTTATTTTATATGCATAACATTGATGACGCACGGGTAAAGATAAAATAATCGAACTGTACATATTTCTAGTGTATTAGTATGAGACAGAAACTATTTGAAAATAGGACCCCTGAATTTGTTGGTTTCTTAGTTGTACAGAGGCTATATGACTAGGCAATGAGTTCCGAAGCCTGGCTGGTAGTGGAAAGGAGCCCTAGAAAAAAAGATTCGACCAGTCTTCAAAGTGACGACAAACGGTGTTGAGATAGAACTGATAGGTGAGATAATTGCTCTTTTATTAGGCAAAATCTAAACACTTTGGTTCAATTTTAGTAGTGGCACTTCAACTATGGAAACAGCATTTCAGGATATGCCTATGTCATTAGGGTAAGTGAAATAACACTTGATAATGAACCTCAAATAGTTGGCTCAAGTTCAAGCTCAAGATCAAGCTCAAGAAATGGTAGTTCTGATGGTATTTGGTAACTATGATTTGAAATGTCATCTTTGAGATGTTGTACATATTCCAAACATTTACCTATGAATTGTTATAAAAAATCCGGCTTTTTCATATCGTGCAAAATTTCGAAACTCAGTATATAATTCACTCATGCTCACAAGTGCATGAGTGAGCTTTCACACAATTTCACTTCCAAAATACACATTTTTATGACCATTTCACAAATTTCAAATGTATCACATAATATGACCAATCGCAAACCAATAACAACAGATATCCTTTCAATTCTGATTGGTCTGTGGTCTGTCAACTCGTCAACGGTTAAGCCATAAATTGCAAAGCAGAGTTTGAAAGTTTGACAAAATAACTGAAGATGACTGCCGCAGTTCCAGTCGAAGCGTCCTTGCGATATTTCAACCAAAGAAGCCACTGCAAAACCCGGAACCCAACAAAATATGGTTAATTTTTTCATAATTATTATCATTAAGTTAAGGGTTTGAAATTTCGACCCTTAATATAATTTATGTCGGAACTTTGTATAGGGTTGAAACATTACTCAGAATTCCTTAAATTATTTCTATCATTTTTCCTAAGAACTAAAAATAAAATACAATATAAGGTGTGGTACATACATTGTTTAAATCACAATTTGAATAATAGTAATGCTGAAAAAAATACCCATATTTACCTCTCATAGAATGAGATAATCTATAAAACTCTAAGTTTCTACATTTACTCAAATTTGAAGAAAAATTCACAATAATTCTTAAGGAGTTTAACCTATTACGATTATTTTCTATACGGCAGACTTTTTATAATTGACACCGAGGAATTTCGTGAATTTTTTCGCATGAATACTGTAACGTATTGTAACGATTTCGAGACCAGCCTCGAGACCGGCCCTGATCATCTCTTTACGCATTCACCTCATTGAGTATGCGCACCCCAAGTGTAAACATTCCTGAGCTCGCAAACACATGAGTCACGCGTGGAAGAGACGTGAACTTTCTAAACGAAGTTTCTAGGGACATCTAAGAAGTCGCCGGAGAGACTCGATTGATCGAGAGCTGTAAATGCGAGTATATAAGCCGCTGGATAGCAGATGGCAAGATAGTCAGAGATAGCCACAGAGAGTTACAAATATAGTTCCAAAGTTCGCAGATAGAGACTGACAGTGAAGATAAATTTGTAAAATAGTGACTTTGATATAAATTATTATTTAAAACGAGTTTTAAAATAAATTAACAAAATTAGTTTAGTGCAGTTTTACTACAGTATATAACGAATTATTTTCAAGACATTTTATGAAAACTTTACTATGAATCCTATTTGAGATGAATTACAAATAACAACAGTAACACTGTATTTTTATATCCAACGACAGAAACTGAAGAGTCAGATATTAGCAAATCATAAAAAAAATCCAATTCCACTGATATATATAATATCAAAAATATTATTCTAACAACGCACGGGTGCATTTCTGAACTAAAAATTGAAAAACTATTCCTGTATATAAACATGTGTCCGCAAATGTATCATTTCGGAGATATAGGGTGTTGAAGATGAAATTTTATTTTAAATTATCTTGAAAATATTAATTTTTTGAACCAGATTTGGTGAACGGTGTATTTTTGAGGAGTTGGGTCAAAATTTGGTATTGTTTATTTTCATGTAAATCTTAGATGGCACTGCGTACGCTGTCATCATTTATTTTCATTTGCCGTAACTTTTTTGACAGTGAACTTCTGGGATTGTTTATATCCAAGTCATACTCTAACAAGTTTTCTCAGCAAAAAGGCAAACTTTTTCGAGAAATTTGCAAATTTCTGCAAATATGCAGGTTATGGGATCACTTAGGAGCCAGATGAAGTTGCTCAGACCTTTACAGAAACCGAAAATGTGATGGAGCTCGCTGAAATAAAAAGCTTTTTTACTACAAAGATGTTTCGAGAAAAAATTCAATACACAAGATGTCGAATAACCAATATTTTTTAATAATTAAACACCCTGTATTTTGAATAAAAATAATTTTTCTATGCATCATGACGAGAAAAAAAATATGTATTTCAGCGAGATCTATCACATACTCAGTTTTTGTTGAGTTCTGACCAACTTCATCTGGCGCCTAAGCTGCATTGATGCAGAAATTTGCAAATTTCTCAAAGAGGTTTGCCCCTAGCATTGTAGAGCAAGTATACCTTTTTTTGTTTAGAAAAGGTGCAGGAATGAGATATGAATATAAAAATTATAAAAGTTAAAAAAGTTAGGGTAACTTGAAAGAAATAATGATATAACATGAGCCGCGCCCTCTAAGCTTTACCTGAAAATTAATACCAGATTTTGATTTCTCACCTCAAAAAAACTCCGTTCACAAAATTTGGTGCCAAAGAGCAATTTCTTGCAAAAGTTAGCAGAAGTTATTGAAAATTAAATTTTAACTTCAATACTCTGTATTTCCGAAACGAAACATTCCCAAAAAGTGCGCCACCATGGTATTCTACTCGAAAGATACAAAACCTTATTTTCAAACTCAGATTGACCAGTACAAATCGTAGCCAACTAGGCATGAAA
Source organism: Chrysolina americana (assembly GCA_958502065.1). Lineage (NCBI taxonomy): Eukaryota > Metazoa > Arthropoda > Insecta > Coleoptera > Chrysomelidae > Chrysolina > Chrysolina americana. Next base: position 75,750,842 of record OY293413.1, read on the forward strand.
TTGTATAATAAACTTCCAATACCTTTGAGAGATATAGATAATAAATTCACAAAACATTAAACAAAAATCAGATCAGTGAAATCAAATTCAGAAATTATAACTTCAGATTAGTAATTTGTATTTCAGAATGTGTAATTTTCAGTTCAGATTAGTGAATTGTGAATCAGAAAGTGTGACTTGTAATTCAGAAAGCGAAATTTGTTATTCAGAGAGTATCAGCTGTAATTTCGAAACCAAAAACATATTCTATGCATGATAAATAATTTATTGTTCTCATATTCCCTATTCTTAAATATCAAGTCCTTGACGTTTTCCGAATTACAAGTGATGGTTTCGGAATTACAACTGACGTTTTCTGAATAACAATTCACTAATCTGAAATTTAAGTTACACTTTCTGAAATACAATTTACTAATCTGAATTACATGTTACGGTTTCTGAAATCCAGTTAACACATCTGAATTGCAAATTACATTTTCTGTATTAGAATTACCAATTCTGAGTTACAAGTCATGCTTTCTGAATTACCTTTTACCAATCTGAATTTCAAGTACACTTTCTGAATTACATTTGAAAAAGGTGTAGAGCATCTTCAAATTTCAATATTATTTTTGTCATATAGTTACCGTTGTGATGTGTAATTTGAATTATTTATAGGTGTATACCTATTGTATATTTGTACTGCATTGTCAAAAAATTTTTATTATACTTTTTATACTTCTGACCTATCCAGACACCAAGGTGTATTTTGTGATCAGTATAAATTTTTATTATTAATATACTATAATTACGGCAATAACCTATATTACACAAGCAAACAAATTTCGACCTAAATAATATAAGAATGAATTTAATGTGAAAAACAAATGTGTAGAATAAGTGTGAAAATATAATATAAAACTGAAACTTTCACCTATGAAATTAATGTGTGCAGAATATTCAATTGAGGACAAGATGCTTGACAAGAAATTACAGAAACAAGAACTAATTGCAATTAATTTCAAAAATTATTTACTGACTTATTGCGTTTGATGTTGTAATTTTGCAAATAACGATTAAGCAAAACAATGGAATCAAAGAGTAAATTACTGAATGAATGGGGAACAAATAAAGTTTCAGAGATCCAGCCATGCCTCGAAAAGTCGGTATGCCCCGAAAAGAGTTACCGCCAGATGACGCACTACCTGCACCCTTCGCTATCTCTAAATCGAATACCATTCTATGGTCCATATTTGTTGGGTCGGGATCATCCAGCGTTGGCTAATGTAAATTCTAACCAGAACGGATGTTTAAGGGAACACGATTTCTCATGTTAAAGTGTTAACGGCGAAACGTTAACCCACGCGAACACTGGTAACACGACCAAATGATGTGTAAGAAACTTGACTTGAATTTTAATCAAATCGCTGAGAGATGACCACGTTATCGAGAAGTTGGACGGAAGGCGGAAAGGGGGGATGCAGACGTGACGTGTGTGATATTTCACTGGAACGATTTCATATTTCTATAATTAAAACGGAAGGGCGATGCGACGCGATGATGGAGAACTAGGGGAGGGTTATTTAGATAACGAAACTTTGAGCTAAAATGATAACTAATATGATTAGGATTGAAGTAGTTAAGTCAGGTCTGATACATTTCTACTATTGGAGATATCAAGAAGTGGAGCTGCATCAACTTGATCATCAAAAACTATAATTATTAAATAATGCCATTTTTTCTGTTATACTTAATTCAATATGTTTTGATGCCAAGAATGGAAAAACGCTCTCTGGCTCGTTTGATTTCTTTCAATATTTTTTTTAATACAACCGTAGAAACACAAAATGTTTTTTTTTTTATTGAATACATTTCATTTTTCAACGAAAAAATCTGGTCAATTATTGATTTTACGAGAAAAACTGACATGAAAAAATTTTGAGACCGTAGGTCGAGCAATTTTGTCTCAAGTCAGTTTTTCGAGAAAAATTACTGATGGAAAAATATTGAGTTGGAAGAAATCTATCCAATAAAAGAAAAGTTCGAGTTTTTTTGGCAAGATAAATTCACGACAGTATATAAATATGTACTACAACAATAATTACCTTCATTGAAACAATTATTTAATAGGAACAGTCATTAAAATATTATTAAATTGACATGTTTTTTTGTGATTTGTTGAGATAAAACTTCCCCAATACGACTCATATTGTGTCAGTAACACTCAACAATCATAGCTAACAGGAGGGAGATTATAAATGACAGTCGCTTACTTAATTTGAGGATCGACCTTTTTGAGTTGATTTATCGATGGAACAATAATTTCAACAAAACCGGGAATACCCGCCTCTATACACATTCTCACAAAGTGGAAATAGACTCGACTTGTCTTCACACACCTTTTTCGTCACTTCATAGATTTTCCAATTGTTTCTTCTACAGGGCTCCCTTTTTCAGTAAACGGCAAAGCATTCCTTGAGAAAGTGTTCCCTCAGAAAATTGAAAGTTCAGGATGAAATACAAATTTACGCACCTACTTTCCCGTGGTTCTCGCAACAAAATGTTTTCTAATCATTACAGGATTTTCCTTACTTCCAATTATTTTGTTATAGTCTGCAGTTCAAGAAACGATTTTGGATAAAACTCCACAGTCTTAGAATTATTTGATTTGTTGGACTTCATAACTTTGTTTGTTGTTAACTTTGTTGGATATTCATAATTTTTTATTTATTCATTATTGAAGCTTTGTAGGCCTTTGCTCACTATGGCTGTGTTTTCTTCTCTTGCTCCCATTTCGTTGTGACTTTTTATTCGAATTGTTCTTGTTTCCTCTTGGTCATGAGTCACGACGTTTCGACTATAGCCGTTATCAAATGTGAATAGCGACAATTATCTCGGATACTCTTATATAGTTACTATGTCATACTTACTTACTTACTTACTTCCTGGCACTGGTGGGCGAGTTTTTAAACCGATGCACGTAGGCCTCTTCGCTTGGTTCGCTTGGACCCTCAGTTCTTATTCTTCCTGATGAACCTCTTATGTATGGCAGGCACAGGGTAGACTGTTCCAGTTCATCTGTTTTTTCGGTGTTATCTCTTCTGAGAGTCAAAATCTTTCCTATATGTTTATCCGGGTACCCATTTTGTCCAAGAGCTTCCTTAATGTTATTCAATTCAATTATTATTGGTATTGCAGATGCTGTACGCACGGTTAACCAGTAGTCGTACAATTCCTCTCTTCGTCGATCCATAATGGTTTGAATTGACGTTCAGGTATTGTACGTTGTGAGTCGGTATTCAAAAACTGCAGAGCATTAATTTTTTTTTTCTTCAGATGGAAGTCCAGAACAATTTCACCAGTTGTATAGGTAGATTGTCAGAAGTATTACCATGAGTGATTGAATTTTCGCGATAAGTCTGTCGATTTATTTCTGAACGAAACTGAATTGCTTCGTGAAAACACCACGAGTCCGCAGGACGAGTGGAGTTTTCTCAAAACAATTCAGTTGAGTTCAGAAATGAAAGACAGACTTATGAGATAAATTCAATTACCAGTTGAATTTTATTAGACTATTTCAGGAATAAAATTTCTTCATTAATATAAATACGAACAATGTATAACAGTCATAAACAAATTATTAAAATCGTTAAATGAAACATTATATCGTTTCATAATTTCATTTGAAATTGCACCAAAGCGACTCATTTTCACACAATCGGTACAATTAATATTGAAGCTGATCCTCCAATCAGAATTGAAAGACAGCTGGTGTTGCGAGAATTTTAAGATGAGTGAAATAGTCATAGCAACTCGTCAATGATCAATTATTGTTCCACCATCAGCAGTTTCATAAAAACTCAGAGTTTAGTCTTCACACCCCTTTGTCGACATTTTGTAGATAAGCCGAATCAATATTCTCGCGGCTCATTCATTCAATCATTGGGAGTCCTTATCTAGAGACGAATTTTTCGAGGCAGAAAACCTTTTTTGAGAATAAGCATTAAGGTTTCTTCTTATGCTTATCGCAGAGTCATAGGAAGACGTGGCTGAAATAGGCTCTACATTTTTTTTTCCAAACCCAGCAGTTCTGCGAATTGAACTTCAGAGATTCAAATATAATTTTCAAATTTGCCTAAAGACGAAGAAAGTTGGGAGTGCGGTCTTAGAAAATCCATGTTCTCGTCTCAATTTAAATAATGGATACATCCAAAAACGTTTTCGACTATTTTATTTTAAATTTTGTATAAGGATTTTAAAATACAAGTCAGCTAGACCCTATTTCGTCTAAGTATTTTAATTTGAAATTACCGAATTATTTTTGACACTCATAAATCTATAGTACAGTTAGTTCAATTTTAAATAATTTACAAGGATCAATTATCTGTGTCGTGCCATTGGTAAGTATGTATCATTATTTATATCGACTTTCATCGCTCAAATTTGATGCGGGAACTTAATACTACATTCGACATTCCATCACGCGTGTTGTGTAGAGGATTTTGGGGTTGTGAGTCCTTTCGAAGAATCGAACCCGGTTGTCCACGATTTCATCGCCAACGATGATATACTGATGCCTAGATGGAGGCGACAGCTCTATATAGCAGCTTCTGTTGAATAAACTTCAGAGGATATTCTTCTTGTTCTTTTAGGTATATACATTTGCATTCTCATCATGATGATCTCGAGATAGCGTTATGCATGCACATTGGAGATTTCAGCTGTTGGGTGGTTGTGCTCGATGAAGTTCAGTTTCATTAGAATATAGGCAAGGAAATCAGACCAATAATTATTATGGTCTGGTTGGTATAAGTCACCTTGAACCCCCTTGAACCACATTTTTCGGCTTCAAACTATCGTGTTGTTGACATGAAAGTTATTCTTAGGGGTAAAAACAGTTCCAACCTTTGAATCTAATTCGAAAATGGAGTTCGTAACTAAGACAGCGTATATGTGGACCTTGTTTGTGTCTCTGATCTTCGTATCAGACTATCATGAATTTGCACCAGCACGCGTTGGTGGGAATTAACCGTCAAATTTCTTGAATAACTCTTGCTCAAAAATGTGAATGTTGAGTAAATTTGCTTCTGCAGTATTTTACTCAAAAGAAGACATCATCAACATCATTATTCTTAAATGAAAGAAATATGTGAAGAGAATAAAACATTAATACTTATCCAATCTCTTGTACGAGAAATCTTCTAGCACCTAAATATTTCATTGCTAATTAACTATAACTTATGCAGAATTAAATTGTTCACAATTTCCATAATTTCATCCATATAATACCAAAGTGGTGTCAGAGTTCGACCGGTTTTCAAGACCATGTTTGAAATTCCAATCTGCTGAAAATTTTGGGTGATTAGCGTGAGCTTAAAAGTTGTAAGTGACCTCTTTCAATTTTTGGTAATTGCTGGACGGTCGCGGACGTTACGAGCAACCCTCCGAAGTATTTGGAAGAAATGTGCGAGGTAGGAAAGACGAGGCCTTTTCCTTAAACGTGTGATGCCATCACGGGACCGGTGACCGTGCTGGAATGAAATTACATCCTGCATATAACGTCATATGTCCATGAAGTGGTGAATAACATTGTTTCCAGCTATTCTCAATGAATTCGCTGTAATTGAACGATTTTTAATGGACCGTGCCACCTTCTCGCAATAAAAAAAGCGCCCCGACACTGGCGAGGGGGCGAAGTCTGGAGCCTTTATAGATGGAAACCGTCGAGACCGATAAGCGGTCCCCAGCGTTCAACCAGAGTTTGTTTATCAGTTGCAGGCTGATTGATGAGTCGTGATAAGGCCCGGCCCAGGCCCTTATCACAGGCATGCATCGTTGCCAGTTCCCTCCTGCACCGCGCTCGCTATCGAACGTTATCGCGCCAGGAATCGGTTATTTGGCCTCTATGCTCTATGGATGAGATGTTATCGTATTAACTAGCTTGGGCGGCCCAAATAACGATTGTATCGCATATTTACGGTATTTTCGGTTATTATGTTTTTAGCCAATGAATAATCTTACTAATCTGAATGTCGTCTGCGAATATGATGAAGTGATTTTGGTGAATACTTTCCGGAAACAGAATCATTCCATCTATTTCACACTTGAGGATATGGACGTTTAGAAAATATTGCATGGAAATTCGAAGGAATAATAATTATTTCTTATGGACGCCTCATTGTCTGGATTTACATTCGAATTTGGCATTACAGTCGCCAGTTCTATCATACAGCAGAAAATCGGCTGCCGATCAGAGGGGTTAGGGCTTACCCGGGAGACAATACAAAAAAGTATTAAAAATGCATCATTAATTGTATTCTTTCAGGTGAAATACGTAGAATACTTTTGCTTCTATCAATAGTCTCAATACGTAATATCATTGATCAATATCTGTTCTGTCTCCATTTACTTTTTTATTGGGACCTATAATATTAAACACGCAGTCGATAATTCACAAGAAGTTTTTGTTTAAACGTTTTCTAGATTGCCCTGATAGTTTTCTAAGCAGAAATTAATTTTCGCCAACTACCAGTTCTAATTGAATTTAGTATTATTGGGTACTTAAATGCTATTAAATTGCCTTCAAAATTGAGTGACTATGGCAAAATGAAAATTATTTAGACATCAGCTCAGGTGTAGGAAGAAGGAGCGGAAATTCCAAACTATGACAATTTCAGTTTTTGGTCATGAAAACGTTGAAAGTGGAAGAAATATAAAATATTCATACTCATTGTACACAAAACTTGATGCTCTTGAACTTTCATTCATTAAGTTGTTATTTGGAACAACCGTTTCATTCAGGAAAGGTTGAAATGTCGTTAAGTGGAAACTTCACCAAAAATTAAACATTTTCTATAGGCAATTGCAACTACACTTCTTACTCAAATCCACATTTGAGGTAGTCATTCAACGGAGAATGTATCATTCTTTTCTTCATTTTCTTGCTAATTAGTTGGTCTAGGTATAAATCAACTGGCCTCAGTTACCACTGACAGTAATCGATCACCTACCTCATCCTGTTCATTCTAGAAATGAAATTATTTCGATAACTTTGGTCTTTTGGGAACAAAATTGTTCGATTCCATGAACTCAGGGTACGAAGTTTTTATTAAAATAAATAATAATAAAAAGGCTAAAATATTTGATATCAAGAAAAATTAGGAAAAAAATCTCTACCTCTGACTAACTGAATCTGAAGCGGTACCTACGATAAGTAGTAGACAAATGTCATGATCGTAATTGTTGATAATCTGAGCTACTCAATATCCGTTCAGCTTATGATTTATGTCATACAGTTCCAACTTTTCCCATCTATGGATTCCAGTACCTAAACATTTAAACTTTCAGATTCCACGCAAAACAGAGCCATTCATCCCAACGGTGATATTTCGCTCACAAACTTAATTACTTTTCTAGAATATCGTGAAAATGTTAGCGAATTGCACATCCTTCATAAATACTTCCATTACAGATGCTCTTCTGGAGCGCCACGGCAAATAATAATAATAGCCGTCCTCTACCCGCACAGGCTATGCCTTTGGGTACACTCAACGAGAGGAGTATTATTATTATTATTATCATCCACCATTTCTCCCCGAGTAGTAAAAATTAGCAAACGAGTTCAATTCAATACTTGCAGAATATTTCTTACTCAGAACAACGACAACGACAAAGCTTTGAATCTTTTTGAGGTATTAGTCGAGGATTACAGCTTTTATAAAGTCAAAAATAATACGATTCCTGCCTATCTCCTTTAACTTGGTCTTGGTTTTTACGATGTTTTTCGAAAAAATCAGTATTTTCCTTATTGTGTCTATCTGAAGATAAGTATACTTGCAAAGAAATTATCCTTTTTTCTTCATTTTATATCTGGTCACATGAATGATTATTCTTGAGTTTTGAAATTTGTGAATAGTATTTTAAATTGCTGACATATCGGAACTGTCTTTTATCATTATCATAAATTCAGTTACGAAATTACAGTTGAAGAATTATTAGGTATTTTTAATTACATTTAAAATGAGATAATAATAATAATACTCCATTATAAACGCTCCGGAGCGACTTACTGATGTTTGGTGTTATATTCACTTTTCGGCTGTGGAAAAATCCCAAATACCTACAGCTCCATCCCGGGTGGTCGGTGGCCTTTCCAAGGTAGCACCAGACGTCGGGATTGGCATCCAGGCAATTCACATCACAATTGCCTTTCAACAAGGCATGTGGCCGCCTAAAGAAACTTATGCATTTGAGAAAAAATATCCTTGTTTAACGAGGTCTTGAACCTCTGTCCGATGCGAGCTAGAAGCTGCACAGCTAGAGACCTTGGCTATTAGTCTACCGGCCAGAGGCTAACTGATTTGGTATCTATTGTTATTAAAGTAGTAGGTATGTATGAAATAAAAAAGCAATCAACCATGGAAACTGAGGTGTAGATGATTTCATGTGGAATAATTTTTATTTAATTGGAAAAAGTAATTAAGTGAATGATTGAAAAGAAGTAAACAAACGGAATGGTCAAAAATTAATTTGAAATTTCAACGGAACCTAGGGAGTTGACTGCAACATTTCTTACATATAAAAACTCAAATCAACATCTGTATTTCAACCCTTTTTGAAATAAAAATAAGAAGTGCGCAAGTGAATTTAAATTCGTAATCATTTATCTTGCTCTACGGATCTGATATATTTCTGTTAATATTTCCCATTCACTAGTTTTATTGTTTTTCTTTCGAGAAGAGATGACAACAAATACATAAATGCTCGAACATATATCACTGAAATTTTCGAAAGTTCTTAGAATTAGGATTCGATATTTCAGTTATTTTTCACCATTATACGTAAAAGTATTCAACAAAATAAGAAAGGAAGAAGAAAAAAACAAGCTGAGTTTCCAAGACTCTCATTCTTCAATTATGGCGAATTTTCCTATATAATGGTGCAGGTTTCCTTGTATCATCAGGTGTCCGTGACTAACGATAAAGTATGTTACTTGTTCCGTGCTTATCTGACAACTTCTTTGTGTTCCGTTGATTATTGATAGTTCATTATCAATGCATTTTAACCACATGTTTTTTGTGTGTAAATTATGCATAAATGAAAAATACCAGATATTATTGCTGATTCATATTCGTGTGTTTACTGTATGATATTTTTTTGATGTTGCATAAATCAATTGTGAACAGCTTGATATTGATTTGTTCCAAAAATACAACAGGTGTCAACGTCAAAAGATCCCTCCCTCAATTTATTTCAACCCGAAATGATGGAATTTTGAAGTCTTGGTATAGGTATATATGAAATATAATTAGATATAAATCGTTTTCGGTAACCACAAAGGCAGTTATTTTCTATTATTCATATCGTGAATCCACCGGATATCTTAATGAAATTGTATTTTGTGTAACTCACCAGATTTTTCTGCAAGCACGGCCATGCTTTGCCCAGCACACGCAATTGCACGAAAAACTGTCCACTTTCACACCAAATAAACGCATTCACTTCACACAGAGAGGACACAAGCAAAGCTAAACTGGGACTGAGGCAGAGGCACTGTCAAAAAGACGACCCTAAATACCCGATCGCCCCTCGCTAGCAAATAGTAAAACGGGAGAGGAAGCCGAAGTGTAGATAGAGTTCAGTAGGGTTTATGTAATATGGTGTGAAAACCGCCTGTTGATTCGTTTGGGTCGCCTCATTCAGAGCGCTAATTAATTTCATCTTTTTGGCTGTGTTTCTTGGAATTCGTACTATTCGTAGTCGGACCACACGCGGGGTTAGAAATTTATAGAAGACTGCATTCTCTGATTACATTTTTATAGCTTCAGCAGCAGTGTTGTAACAATGACTACGTCGAAAGGGTTTAAACTGACAAACATTTAACACTGCCAAACTGCGGGTAATTATCCAAATTGCGGATAATTTTGGTTTGGTTGTGATAATAATTGGATATCGTTGTCAAGCAGATATATTCAAGAGAAAAATATTGTTTGTTGACGTTATATGGCGAAGTAAAAAAAACTTTTTTGAAAAGAAACCTATAAAAGCTTGACGCGAGATTTAATTACTCGTATTTAATTGAATTTTGAAAATTTTTAAAATCAAAATTAATCGTATCAAGTTATTTAGTTTACTATCAGGTAAATCTCGCGACAAACTATTATATCAAATAAGTTGTGTAATAAGTTGATAGTAAAAGTTTTAAAGGATACGTTTATTTTATTCTTTTCAGCGCATTTAAATAAAATAATGTTTAAAAAAAATCACTTTTAATTTGTTTTTCACTTTTTAGTTATCGCTGGACAGGTTTCTTATCATGTTCTGTTTAAAAAAATTGTTTTTTAAAATTGTTTTGTTTTTAAAATTGTTTTTTCCGTTAACCAGCTGTCGTCCCCCTACGAACGACAGCCCTCAGAAGTCGAAACTTGTGCGAGCTAAGGATTAACGAGGTCTTACTTTTAACGTACGATTCCCAGCTCATTCAACCCATTAATGTTACAAGTTTGTTTGCCGGTTAATTTCGAACAGTCTAGCTCTTCATTAAGGAGATCTTCTAAAGATTTTACCCAAACTTAGGGTATGCTTGACCAGCAGCGAAGAGCTTCGAGCCTAAGTGCTCTTTCATTCACGTATGGTTGTGTGGTTTGCAGTCGAAGGAGAAAACATCTAGTGTCTCCTAAATCCATTCAATTATAGGTATGTAAGATTCTTTGCAAAATTTCTACAAGAACTATACAATGTCCCTTAAATCTCAAAATGCTGAATTCCACCCTATTTCTTCTGTTATACAAGAATTATGATGAAATGTAGTTGCTATTATAATTCCTACTTGAAATCACCATCTTTAGATAACCCCCACCCCTGCTTGCCCACCAGGTGTCAAGTCGTTCCTCCCAAGGACAAGAGAGTGTCGGGCCGAGGGGAGTGTGTGATCAGCTACAGCAGTAAATAGCTGGAAAACAATAGATATTAGAACACTGCTCCTGTGGAACTGCGGAATGCAAACGATGAGCCAATATTCAACATAGAAGGCTGAAATTTGTCTATTCTACCTGCGTTACCTAGACCTATTTGTTTTCGATTTTTGAGGTCATATTAGATCACTTTTCATTTTATTCTTTCAACATGACTGTGTTATTCATTAATTCCAAGAAGAAATCGAAAAATAGTAATTATAGAAGGGTATAAGTACCTCAGGTGGAATAGTCAAATTAGGTAATAAGAAAATTAAAATTAGCGATTGGTAAAAATGGGACAGATATTGTTTAACTGCTCAGAGAATATATAAGATTAAGTTAGATAAGTAACATTAAAAACCTTCAGCTCTTGAAGTGAATAACTTTGTTAGCGAAAGGAGCATCGAGTGTTAGTGACAGTTTTGGTTTTTGGGTAATTTTCTGAGATGGCGTGTACATCTCGTGGATCAGACTTGTGTTGTATTTGTAAAGAAGGAGTTGAAGCAGGTGAACTAACTGTAGTGAAAGCCAGAGGAGTTGCCAGACTGTTGGAGTCCAGTGTAAACAGGAAACTTTCGGCAGATGAACAGTTTCTGCGTGAGTTGAGTGAAGTAAGCGTGCACAGTGCTTGCCAAACAAGGTACAACAATGAGAAATTAATTGCTGCATTTACACGTCGTGGATGTGACACATCCAAAGCTCCTTCTCCTGCACCTACCCGACGGTCACAAGTTGCGAAATTCGACTTCACCAATGCGTGTTTTCTTTGTGAGGAAGCTATCACTGATGATTTCAGAGCTAAACAGGCAAAGTTGCCCTTGGAAAGGCGCAATGCTACAGTCAAAGTGACTCTTCCCAAAATTTCTAATAGAATCATCGAAAAGGCGAGGATGCGTGGAGACGACTGGGGGAAGAAAATAGAAGAGCGCATTAGCCAGTTGCAGAATTTGCACACTGATTTAGTCGCCGTCAATGCTGAGTATCATCAAAAGTGCCTCGCAAGCTTTTACCATCCACCTAAGTCATCGCATAAAAGAGGATTCCGCCCATCGCCGAGTGTTGACGAAACCATGCAGGTGATATTTTCATACATCGACGAGAATAGTGACGAATGCCAGTTTTCCATTCAGCAGCTGATTGAGCTGATTGAGGAAGACCGTCGACCACACAGCAAAACTGTCAAAAATCGTCTTCAGATGAAATATGGGGACCAAATCATTATTTCAAAATCAAGGAGAGGGCCTATTGTCAGTCTGAAGAGGGTTGGTGACAAAATTCTGTACGATAACTGGTACTCCACCGAAAGGAAAGTAGACGCACAGGAAGAAAGACGTCGAATTGTGGAAGCAGCTGGAAAAATAATTTTGGAAGACATCCGCTCCAGAGTATTCAACACAGTTGAGTATCCCCCGATTGATAACTTCTTGGATAGTGCGCGAACTGCGGTTCCGGAGACACTGCTTCTTCTACTCCATGTCTTGATTTTGACCAACAAACGACTCTTGGAAAAATAAATGCCTCGCTCTGGCTCATGCAATCATGATTTTTTTTATGAAAGGACTACGTCTTTCATTCTTCCTGTCCTGGAATAATTATGTAGGGGAACGGGGGGATATCGATCCGAAACGTAACTGATATCAATACCAAAATTATGTGAATAAGGATGGTTGGCTTTCATCAGAAAGTTAGCTTTTGAGAATTGGGGTAGGGTGGGGGAAGGAGGAGTGGGGTGTCCAAAGTTGGTGACTTCAACTAAGAACCATGATTACTACAACATTTCATCATAATTCGGGTATAACAGATGAAATAAGCTGTAATTTTGCATTTTTTGTCATTTCTTAGCAAATTTTGAAACATGACCTTTTTTTTGACGTGCCATATCTCGGTAGCGAATTCACATACAAAAATGTATAGATATGTTTTTTCCGTAGGACGTAAGAGAAAAAAAAATTTGCAGTTTCCCCCCCCTCTACTTTTTTCGCACAGGGTCCTCGAGGTCCAAAACTTGAGAAAATGTTGATTAACCATCCCAGAAGAACCTCCTGAAGTTTCATTAACTTCCGATCTTTTTCCACCTAACCCCACTTTTTTCAACCTGTCGACTGAACTACTACTCGTGACTTCATTCGTGAAAAATGCCATTAATCTCAAAACGTATCTGCACATTGTCATATCCAGCTAAATGAAGGATGATGAGTACCTATTGTTTCACTACACTAAATCCTCGCAATAGTAATGAAAGTAGCACAAATATCTGTATGTATAGATGTAGTTATTTCAATGTCCACAATGTGTGGAGGGAAAATTCGTTTTATTTATATCATTTATAATTGAATAGATTTCTCGGTATCATTATAATCACGTGGTTATATATCGACGGTTTCAACGAAGACTGTATAGTAATTCAATGTTTATCACCTTTGAGATTATCATCGATATTGAAAAAAAAAATTACGTTAAGTGTATTATGCAATGTACAATTTAATACTTGAAATAGTGTATTTACATGCACCTCAACAAATCAAATCAAATTCATGTAACTTTTATTGGCAATAATAAAATACGAGAAAACTTTAGGTCAATTTTTCTCAGTTCCTTAAAAATTAAGTTACTACAGTCTTCGTTGGGACCGTCGATATGTATCATTCAGTGGTTTGGTTATTTACAGGGTCCAACAAAAAGTGTGCGCCTACTTTTTTGAATTTGAAGCAAAAATGCTCGGACTCGTGGATTTTGTAGACATTGTAGACATATTTGTCAACCTGTGCCTTTCCAACAATAATTGATAATATTTCTTGTTACCTAGTATAACTATTGAATAAATCACAATACAATAATTGCAATTTATCTAGTTGATTTCTGACATGTGTGAGCATTCGTACTCAATTAAATCAAAAACTAATTTCAGTTTTAATACCTAAAAAGTAGTTCTTGTAGAAAACTTTTCCTAGTATTAAACAGATATAATTCAACGGTCGTAGGAGGCAGTAGTTGATTTCTGTTGGATACTTGCCGACAACAATACCTACTGTGTAGGTTTCATGCGGAAGATTGGATTACGTAATCCACCATTTTTCATAATTCTATTTTTCTATTAGGTAATTGTAGAGTTTGCGAAAGTTAAACAACTTACCGCAATAATAAACGTTGCTAAAAAAAAGAGATTAGGTTTGTGGTTATAAGAAGGTTAAATGTTTGTGAAATATGGTTGTTTTTGGTGCTAGTAATTGTGGAACTAGGTAGATGAGAATCTGAAAAAAGAAGGAGGCATATTGTGTGAAATTCATGTTTGAAGTACCTAGCCGATTATGAAAAATCAGTTTTTTTTATTTCAGGACGGAAAACGATAAACTTACCTTCACCTAAGCCATGTTTCCAGAAAAAACATCAGATCTTATTTGCGCAAGAAGTATCGGTAATGCCGACCACATAGTTTTGGTGAGAAATCAACGCTCTACCATGATGACCAACATGGCCCATATATTCGATCTAGCATTGCGTAATTCTATACAAAAATAGATCTTAACAGATACATATTTCATATCTAACCTTGCTATTTCTTCTTTGGGTTTATACTAACACTACATAAGAATTCAGAAATGTTTAAAGGCGGTGAACAATTTTTCTATCCACATAAATCATAAACCATTAATTCAAAAACTCGCAATATTTTCTCGAAAGTATTCAGCGTGCTGGTATTTCTCAGATATCATCGACATAATTCAACTCGAATCATATGGTATACACAATGATAAACATTGTCGAAGCATTCCATAAAACGTTGGCGGCAGCGGTTATTAGCAGTTATAAATCGAAAACAGCCCTGGTGACACGCGTTCGTGAAAATATCGGTGATCAATTCCTTATCTACGAGTCCAGTAACATATCAAGCATTATAACGTCCATCAGGTTTATGTTTCAATGCAATCATTAATCTCATCTCCTCATGTTGTAGTTGCTTGAGCGCAGAAACATGCCAGCACAGTATAGCGCTATTAGAGAGGGTCGCTAATAAATGGTATCAACAAGAAACACGTATCACATTAAAGGGTTTGATTGACATTGATCCCAGTATACAGACACGCGGTAGAAGACGGTTGAATGGTCATTTTCGCATATGGATGGGTGTATTCTTCGTATAATGAAATACAGGGTTACTCACTATGAGACGTATTTAGCTTCACTGAAATTTATTGGCAATATACCTATATTTATATCCTCTCCAAACATCCTTACAGAGTGGTGAATATGAGTCGAATATCTGACAACAATTTCTCAGGTTAATCCAAGATGGATAGTAAACTACATCTGACAGATATTTTTGCCATGTTCGTCGAGTACTAATTGTACTGAATCAAAATACATAACTCAGGATGTGTCAGTAGGAAGCAAAGACTATTGCTACCTACTTGAGAACAAAGTAGAAGACACTATGCGTTCACTAATCAGGATTGATAACAGCCTAACAGTAATTTTGAATAGTCATTTACATTTCGCGTATCGCTTAATTATATTTATTTATATTTTTATGTAAACAACATTCAGTATTTTAATATTAATTTTCACGTTTGGTTCCCTCTTTGAAATTGAGTTGAACAGGTGAAATATAGGTATTGATAATAACAAAAATATGTGGAATTTCATATATGATTATGAAAATTTCAGCAAAACTTGTTAGATACGATCTGATGTGTTCCTAAAATACCCATATGTGCCTTCCTTCATATAAAGTAACAAGATTTCAGTACCATTTCATTTTGTATGCATAGAAATTTGATACCCACTGTGACGCCATTGAAGAATATGAATGTCAATCTAATATTTGTAAACAATCGATGTACTTACTTATCAAAGCAGAGATTCTGGTTGTTAGAACAATTGGATTGCTTGCAAACCCAACAGTAAAGCACCATTATTAGTCTCTATCTATTTTTCTTTCACTATTTTAATTCAAACGCAACAATACACCAATATTTTCACAAATTCCGTATATGACAGACAATGTCAACATAAAGTGGTGAAATTTGTAAATAACCAAGAAATGATGAGAAACAAAGCGTACTTCATACAGCGTTGCCGCACGTGTAGCATTTCAACGGACAGTACAGAATTTTTTTGTAAGTTCGCACCGATTTTTCAAATTAATTTCACTTGTTTTAATTCTGGAATGTATAATACCGAGTTTAATTTCATAAACGGATCGGAATGTTCAGTTACTGACTGGAATTCGCTGGCAATTGTGTTGATGGTTGATGAAGAATTATCACAGACTCGATTTGGCAACGCCCAACTCAACAGCAGGACCTTAGGATGGTGCCTTTCAGCGACTTCACTTGGATATGTAAATAACTGGGTCCATTATTCATTTATACGTCCATGGTCCAACCACGGACATGGAATGGATATCCTGTGTTTACTGAGCGATCCGTACAGCCTCTGATGATGAAAATAAAAATTGTTACATCACTGTCAGAAACAAAAGTGGGAAAATCATCGACAATTGTATTTGAACAAAAAACGCCCAAAAATAACAAAGAGGTTAGAGAAGCAAACTCCTATTGCAATAATACCAAAAAGAAAATGCTTTGAAGTACAACAGTGTCTATGTGATGACTCCATGCCGAACTTGATCATTTAATAATAATAATAATGATAATAATAATAATTCTTTTTATATAAAGTAAATATAATAACACATTTTAAAACGATCTTACATACTAATCACAAATAAATATTGGGACACCCAGAAAACCCTAGGGTTAAGCATGGGCACACTTCATTATTTATTAATAGTAGTGAATAAAGTGTTAGGTAATTGTAATACAATACAACTCACTCCAAATAAACATTGATACATATAATATAAAACTATCTTGATAAATTCCTTAAAATTACAATAATACATTCATAGTTTTAATAATTTTCCACGATATTTTTCACATATTTTCTATCTATATTTTTTATATAATTTTTGAATATTTTTTTCACCATAGTACCTGAGTTTATAGTCATTAAATACATTTTATAGCTTTCACCAAGTATATAATAAATTCGACCTACAAGGAAGTTAAAACAACGCTGACCAATGGTTTTCCTTGAATTGTTGACTTGTACGAATGATTTAGTTTTGTTTCTGGTGGAGTATGAGTGATTCAGCTTTGTAATACAATATTTGTTTTTGTATATGTACATAATTATGCTATACATATACAGTTGCCTTAAATCTAGTACTAATAGTTTGTTCGATGAGTAATATAATTTTTTGTTGAACATTATTTTTAGTATATTTTTCTGTAATATATCCAACTTTTTCAGATGACTGTAAGCTACACCCCCCAACTAAGTGTTCCATATTGAAGGCGAGACTCTACCAGTGCAAAGTAAATGATTTTCAGATATTTTTCATGGAGTATTGTTCTTAGATATTTGAATGTATACAATATATATTGTATCCTGTTATTTCTGATATGGAGTTCTGTGTACTCTGGTAAACTGTTTTTGTAAAAAGTAAGAAAAAGGGTTTTTCGAAATTTATGGTAAGTAGTTTGTGATTGAACCAGTTGATTATATTTTCCATGTCATTTTCCATTTTTAATTTCAGGTCTTCCCAATTTTCAGTGGTATACAAAATCACTGTATCGTCGGCGAAACTTAGGATTTGGCCATCAGTTTGGTGAGTGGTGAGTAAATTGTTAATGTTTAGCGAGAACAGTAGTGGTCCCAAGAGTATGCCCTGAGGTACTCCAAATTTAATATTTTTTTCGGTACTTAAAATATCTCTTATTCTCACTACTTGCTTTCTATCACTGAAATAATTAGTCATCAGTTTGTGCGGTATTCCTCGAACACCTGAATCACCCAAGGCATCTAACAACTGCTCACAGTGTCGAATGCATCAGCTAGATCTAACATGCCGCTGGTTTACTGTCATCCACCGATTTATATATTTCACCTATCAATTTTGAGATTGCATCATTAGTAGACAAATTTTCTCTAAAACCAAATTGTTTTTCGGAAATTATATTAAATTTTTTGAGTTAAGTCTGGTTTTTAACACTTTTTCAAATATTTTACAAATAGTCGTTATTAAAAAAATCGGTCGATAGTTACAAGTTTTGTTTTTTTTTCCTTTTTTGAAAACTGGTGTGATCAGTGACATCTTGAATTGAGATTTACATACTCCTGTTTCAAATATCTGATTCAGTAAATGTACCAGTGGTTGTGATATTTCGCCTACCACCACTTTTAAGTGTTTCTGCTTTGATATTATCAATACCCGGAGATTTTCTTGATTTCAGAGATTGGATTATTGTTTCTACCTCACTTTTATCAATGGGATTCAGATAAAAGGACTGAATCGCAAGGTTACTTATTGGATGAGGAGTTTTTTTATTTTTTCTGCATAAAAGTGGCCAACATTTGAAAAATAGTTATTGAATTAATTCGATAACGATTTTTCATCATTTAATAACATATTTTCCTCGGTAAGTATTTCTTTAATAGGGGATTTATCATTATCTTTATTATTCACTATTTTCCATAGATATTTGGAACTGTTGTTATTTATATTTATTTGTCTCATGTAATAATTACTTTTAGTAGTTCTCATAAGTCTATTGAGATTATTCCGATATTTGATATATGCATTCTTTTATTGGGATAAGTAGGGTCTTTCTTATATTCACGATGAAGCTCATTTTTTTATCAATTGATTTTACAAGTCCAGCATTTGAATTATTTCCTTCTCATTCTAGATATTCGAGTGTTTTTTGTGATATAATATTTCAAGTGGTCCATTAGATAGGTGGCGATTTGTTCGACATTTAATAACTCATAATATTTTGTCCAGTCATGAGTTCTGAGGTCATTTTTCAAATTTTCTTATTTCATGAATTTTTGTGTGTTGTTTTTTTTTATTTTCAATATGGTCAATTTTTAGAGGAATGCCAGTAAAAGTTGCCTTATGGTCAGTAATCTTAGTATCGAACACTCCAGAAGTACAATCAGACTTCATATTTTCGTGTTCGGATTTTATAAAAATATGATCTATGCAATTATTGGTATCTCCTTCGATTCGAGTGCCTTTATTTACCATTGATATGAAATTATACTCTCCCATTATATCCAAATAGTTAGAAATTATATCGCTGTTCAACTTCAAATTCATATCTCCTATTATAATATGATAATCTACTTTTTTTTATTACACTATTCTAGGTAAGGCTTCAATTGATTAACGAATTCTTCAGAATCGGTTGAAGGCGGTCGGTAGATGGAAGTGATTAATACATTTTTTTGTTCATTGTGATTTTTGTCTCAATAAATTTCCAGTCACCGGCTTGATAATGACCTATATCAGTCAGCATATAATGAGTATACAACCCAAATTCACTAGACCTAGAGAAGCCAGTACTACAGACCTTATTGAAAAAGGCATTAGTGCTACTTTACTCGGCTAAACAGCATGAACGTTTCGAATGAGTTTAGAGGCGCTGTGTTATGCTAAATGCGCTTCATGTTCCAGTTATGATGCATGAGGTACAATAATTAACAGACCACGTACAATGACCGGTTTACTATCCAGCCACTACGACCCAAGAAAACATCTGCGCCCAATAGCAATAAACAGAAAATCGTGGTGTACAACAAGCGTGGTAGTATGTTCGGACAGGCATGAATTCGAAACACCTAGTAAATAGACTAATGAACCGGGTAAAAGATAAAACCACATGCGTTGGAACAAAATTATATACCCTAGCTGTTGGAAAATACATCATCAGAGAGAAGATACCACGTGACCTACAGCACGCGTACCAGAGTGGCAAGGGAACGGAGAATGTGACAAGCATTACTTAATTCTATATATAAAGAAACAATGCTGTGCCAAGGACTAGCTAAAGTAACTCCAGCAAAGCCATACCAACGAGGGATTGCCACAATGAGGACTCTTGCTCCCTTGCTTTGGTGCTTAAAGATGGATGACCTCCTGGTATAATTAAAAGACCGACAAGACCTCAGGCCTACGCGGGCGACACTGTCATCCTAGTGGATGACCATGGATCCGGCCTCGTGGGTTGCACAATACAAATAGCCCTCAACGGGGTGGATGAATGGTGCCATTCAGTAGGGCTAAGGGTGAACCCTGAAAAGACGGAGCTGGTTTTCTTCACCGGGA
This sequence comes from Chrysolina americana, assembly GCA_958502065.1. Classification (NCBI taxonomy): domain Eukaryota; kingdom Metazoa; phylum Arthropoda; class Insecta; order Coleoptera; family Chrysomelidae; genus Chrysolina; species Chrysolina americana. Next base: position 75,770,951 of record OY293413.1, read on the forward strand.
AAGGCAAACCAGGGAACTACAAGCTAAACTGAAACGAGCATATCGAACATAAAGTTCGGAAAGCCCCAGCTGCTTTCTGGGCATGCAAAAGGGCATTTGTGGCATAAGCCACCCTACCCTGCCCCATACTGATTTTCGTCAAACAACGTCATGTAGTTCGTTATTTGCAAATATTGGTCAAGATGATATTTACGGAGTTCAAATACCTCTGGAGTATGAATCACGATTCCTGATACCAGCTGAAAGTCTAATAGAAATAATAAATTGTACAGATCGTATTTAATAATGATTGATGTGCCCGCCGAATTCCATTAATTTGAAATGGTTGGTAAAAAGTTGAAGTAACATAGCACTTTGAAAAGATAAAAACTGTTACACACACAAATAACGCCTTCTGCAGAATTACATACAATAGGAATATAATGGGAGTATTATCTAACAAAAAACAAATTCAATACTCTATGATCGCTGAGTTACATCTTTCAGTTACTCTCCAGATTATAAAGTGTTAAAAATGGCTTCCAAATAAAAGGAACACACATATTGTGACATTCCTTGGCGACACCAAATAGTAAAATGAAATGACACCAACTTCCGGAGGAACTCTAAGAAACAAAGTTTTCCTATATTCATATCCATTAGATACCTTCCAGAAGTACCTATGACTTAATTATAATCTATCTTATATTGAAATTACAATTTGTACAAACTATACAGAAAACGTTTTCCGTGTAGTTTGTACAATTACTGTGAAACTTCAAGTAACGACCGAGTTAATCAGAAAGAAAATTACAATGTTGCCATATTTACAAACATTTATTGGATACGCATATTACATAATGTGGTATCAAGTAACAAGTAAATTATTTTTATAAACTATGAAGTAAACTTACATGTGGAAATTGTAACAAACATATTGGAAACTGAACAAATAAAACAATCTATACGTCTTTGCTTACGTTTCGCGAATATAAGGTTCCATTCATCAGAGTTTTGGCGTAATCAATTGTACAAGGTACCTACTTTGTCAAATAAACGATAAAGTGCAAAATTAAAATTGGTGATACTCTCAAAGGTCAACAAATAATCCCTGGTAATGAACCAGCTGTGAACTATTCGACGTGGACTGTCGAATAGGACAATATAGGTCAAAAGTTATAATTACTCAGCTTCCGTATAATCTTTTAAAAAGGATCTATTTGAAGATATGTTGCTTAATATCGTTTAGTTTAACTATACGAGGATTATTGAAAAATTCGTATCTTACTATAGAAGCGAACCAAATTCGAAAGTAAAAATATTTTATTATTCAACATACTCTCCTCAATTTAATACATTCAACAAATCTGCAACACCTCTAGACCTTTCAAAAACAATGTTTATCTTGCTTTGTAAACCAGGCCTCTACAGCTTTTGAAACCTCTTCTTTGGAAGAAAATTTATGACCTTAATTTTTTTTTTGCTCAGCTGAGGAAAGAGATGATAGTCAGACAGAGCCAGATCTTTTTTCCTTAATTTTTTTGTATATAGAGTGATCAGTAACGTCGAATAGTAATTTTCAATAATTTTTCCACCCTTTTATACAGATAATCAAGCATGATTACTCCATGACAATACCAAAAAAACCGAAGCAAGAACTCCAGTAGATTTTTTAACACGAAACTTAGGAAAACAGAGTGTCTCAATTCCATCGATTGCTGTTTTGTTTCTGGGTCGTAGAAATGTATCCAAGTTTTATAATAACAACACCGCTTGAGAAGTAAGCATCTTGTTCAAACCGATCACAGATCGAACTCGATGCTACTACGTTTTCACGCTTCAGGTCCGCATTCAGACAATTGGGGATCCATTTTACGGAAATTTTTCTAATTTTGAAATCAACGTGAGCTATATAACGTTTTTTTATGAAATATTTAGTGCCTCAGATACTGTTTTGCCCAATTCGACTGTCTGATAAAATTAGGTCATGAACTGCATCGATCTTTTCGAGAACGGACACAGAAACTATTCTTCCCGATCACTTTTCATCTTCAATGGAAAATTTACCTCTTTTGAAGCTTGCTATTCAATTTTTCAAGGTTGCATACTAAGGGCAGTGATTACCAAGGGTACTCAACATATCTTCATAAATCTGTTAATCTGTTAACCCCTTCAAATGCAGCTAGGTACGTGATGATGGCTCGATACTCCAAATTTTCCATTTCCATAATTTCGGTCTACATCCTTCCTTTTTTTTCAGTTTTATTGTGAAAATCTGGTTTGAGTTGTTGACATAAAACTTCAACACTTCTAATAAGTTATTGATCGTTGCTAAGTTTTTTTTTTTATCGATACCAGTACAGGCTATATAAGTAGATATCAATTCATTATCGTATACGTATTGCAACAATGCGTCGCTGAACTAATATCAATGGATCGAAAATATTAAAAGGTCTAATATTGTTCATAATTTAATTGTTTACCTATCTCAAAGATTTCATAGGCAACTGCTTGCTGTTATTATCAACTTTCCTGACTAATCTAATGAACTAACAAATGTTTAAATAAATTTTGTCACTTGTCAGTTTTTTTTTTTTTTAAACGGATAGAAAATGGAGGAAACCGATGAAGATTATGTTCCTGAGGATATCTTTACGGAAGCAGAAGAGTCTTGAAATGAATCCACGGAAGATGAAAGGTATCGATAAAAATGTTCAATTGGCTTATTTTTTACACTTGCAAAAAAATTTGCCCCATCGTCGCTATGGACCATAAATACTCGATGCTGAAATAGAGAAGTTCTTGAACGAAGCTCCTGACGACGAGTACTTGTTGATGAAAAATATTCAAGACAAAGGGAAATATTTCCAGGTAGTTTTGCCAGACACTAAATCCAAGAAATCGAGAAGTTTCACCATACTTGAAGACGGATTTCCAGTCAACCTGATCAATTTTGAGACCAAAAAATACTAATTCTACCCGCTTTTTTGATTTTTATAAAAATGGGAGGTGTACCAGCCAGTGTGTGGGAATAAATACGTTGTCGAAGATATATACCTTCAAGAATTGCAATGTTTTTGAAATTGGAGGAACCAGCGCTCTACACGGTCTCTGCCTGAGAAGATCTTCGACGACTCTTTTGGCCAATGCAGGGGCTAACATGACTAGATACTTTGAAGCGTCACGGACGATGGAAGTTCTCGATAATAGCAGAAGGATACCTAGTAGAATCGGTGCATAACAAAATACAAATTGCAGCACTATCAACAGCTGTACCGATATGGGAGCGCCTGGTTCCAATGAATCAACGAATTTTACAATACTTCAAATTCGAATAAACCGTTAGCGTTTTCCTTTAATTTCAATATAAATGTGAATTCTGCTTGTAATAGAAATAAATAAAATACTACTTTAAATATGAACATGGGTGTGTTATTTGATAGTTTACTTGTCTAAAATGATATTAATAATGACAGTCATAACTGTCATTTGTTGGACAAAATTATAAATAATTATAGTGGGCCAGTACCTAACAGTTTACCTTATAGTTTATTGAAGAATCCAACTGTTATTTGTAATTATCCAATTAAGTTAGTAATTTCAGAAAGGAGTGGCTGTGCATATTAGTTGAGTACTGTCCTCGTGGTGGTATTCACTTTGGTTGTCTTCATCTGAATTACTTTCTTCGTTCTCATCTTTTGACATAGCCCTATCGAAAGGCAAAATGTGTAAGCTACGATAATTTTGATGCATTTCACCAGAGAATGTGCTGCATCTGATGATATCCACTTTGCAGTTCCATTCATTCCATAGTCTATAAGCGTTTTTGAATTTTTGATACATCTAGGGGCATTGCAGGTTTGTTGTAATTGACATTATTAGGCTGAAGGTGATCGTTTTTTTACTGTCAGGTTGGTAATTAATTTTGCTTTTTATTATTTGAAACACTGTATTTTGATACACTGACATGTGCCATGTGTCAGCAAAGACAAATATCAAATTATTATTGGCTGGGGATTGGTTATACCAAAATACAGTGTTTCAAATGATAAAAACCAAAATTCATTACCAACCTGACAGCAAAAAAACGATCACCGATAGCCTATGGAATATTGTCAATTGATGTACTAAATTAAGAGGAGAGTAGGTTGAATAATAAAACATTTTAATTTTGAATTTTTTTTCGCTATATAGTAGCCTACGCATTTTCAATTCACCCTCGTATCTTTGAATTAATTGACGTACCTTTTACGATTACGCCTAAGCTCTGAAGAAGCGTACGATATATCACGAATCGTACGCAAAGGCGAATATTCTTTGATTTGTCCAACAATCTGATATTTCCACATATAAGATTACTTTAGTTTGTTAAAATAATCTATTTATTATTTGATACCATACATTATGAATTAGCATATCCAATCAATGAAATTACCTGTTAGTAAATAAGGCAACATTGAAATTTAATTTCTGATTGACTTGGCCGTTAAATACTTGATGAAGTAATTGAACCAACTACACGAAAATCGAAAAAGTTTTGATTCAAGATAGATTATAGTTTATTAAAACACAGGTACCTCTTAGGGTATCTAGTGGGTATAAATAGGAAAACTTTGTTTTTTATAGAGTTCCCTCGGGAACTAGTATCAAACCATTCTACTGTATGGTGTCGCCAAGGAAATGTCACAATATGTTTGTTCCATTCATTTGGAAAACAGTATTTACTTTTTAGAAAAATGGCGAAGGTACTATTACTGAAAGATGTTGGAAGTTGTTTTTTGTTAGATACTGTCAATTATATTCCTATTGTATGTAATTCTGCAGAAGGCGTTATTTATGTAAGTAATATTATTTATTTTTTCAAGGTGCTATGTTATTTTAACTTTTTACCAATCATTTCGTTCGTATAACATTTATCACAGGCTTCTATTTTCAATTTCTATGGCAAAAGGATGCTAAACTTTCTTTTTCATACACACACACTTCATTTGTTAAAATTATCGATCATTGTACTTTTTCAATTGTTTCTTCGTTCAGCACGGTGTGACTGATCGTAAGAATGTATATGTGCGAGGTTGCAAATGACTTGGGGTGAACTCAACGGCACGTTATTCTGCTTTTATCCCATCCGTAGTCACGTCAAACCTTCCTCTCATCTGCCCATATTACGTACGTATCGGAAACAGTTATTCATGCACAATTTCAGAAGTGAGGAAACTATATTAATTCACATAAAAGAGCGAAATGATACGAAAGAAATTGATTTTCTCGAAGCACTCAAAGAGTCGTGGGGATAGGTTAAAGCGAATCATGCGAGAAAAATTGGGTGGTTTTGTCGTAGAAACACTGCTTAAAGAATATTTTGTGAAAAGCAGCACTTTCCAAATCAATCTAATTTCCTGTGATAATAAACAAGTGTAACCAATTTTAAATTTTGATTTGAATATCGCTTTCGAAATTTGTTTCCAATAAATGGTCTGCAAAATTAGATTGGTTTTCTCGACAATATTTAGCGGTGGTCAAATGGTCACAGAACCTTGTATTTATTGATATTTTCGTGATCATAGTAACATTTTTTGACATAATTTTGACAGCTGATTTCGTAACAAACATTTGAAGGCTCTTTTTACTGCTATGTACAAGCTGGAGACCAAGTATCTCGGAAAATAGCGTAGACTGTATAATATCTGACAGAGTTTTTCTTTCCTTCTGGGAATCTCTTCGTTGAGTTCAAAGTTCAAGGCCCTGTGAAAAGTGGATTGAAACTTGCCATTTTGTTCCGAATGTGGTGAAATTATCTCCAAAGTTTCCGTGTTTCTTGTCTTCATATATCTTCTCTGTTTCAGTTTATCTAAATACATTCTAGCACATTCCACAGAATCATAATAGGTTTTGTTGTAAATATGAAATCAAATTCCAAGAGAAACATTTTATTAAGAAAAAGTTTACACTTGCTCAGAAACATTACATTTCTTTCATCCTCGTTTTTTTTTCGAAATCGTACCATACTTCCTTCCACTTGAAAATATTACGTTCTAGAATTGTTATATCCGTCAACCGGCTGCACCCCTACGTGCAACCCTCAGAAGTCAGAGACTTGTGCGAGCTAGGGAAAGACATAGCCCATACCTTTTAATACGTGTGATGCCATGCACGAGACCGGTGGTAATGCTGAGATTCGAACTCATACACCTACAGATGTTGGGCGAGCACTTAGCCCTCATGCCACTACGGCCCATCATTTGGTAATTGTTACAGGAAGTATTGTAAAGAATATTTTAGTAGAAAAACTTTGCTCTTTTCGATGTTTGCCAACACCCTTTTGTATAGGGAATACGCAAAAGGCTCGATCATTTTTAATTAATTTTCATTTTGTGAATTTATTGCCTTTCGTCAAGAGCACACAATATTTTTCATGATGAAATAGGAATGCCCATTAATTTTTTATTGCAATATTCAGTTGTTCTCAAGTTATAGAATCTTCTTCAACTCGTACGTTTTTTCAATCTTGACCTATTTATATGATTTCAGATTTCTATTCAATTGACAATTTTTTCATTTCATTCTTTGTTACTGTTCTTTATGAAGTAGCTAAATTTTTTTAGTAATGAGTGATAGAAGTCGTAGGTTCCCTAGTTGCATATCGTGAAATGATAAAAACCAGCGTTTTTTTGACTGAAATTTAACGACTTTATTAGTGGTTCTACCTGTAATTGTCGCTACCATCAACGCCACTAACTAGTTTTAAAACGTTATCAGAACACGACTGCTAGCTGCTTATCAGCGCAGATTTCTTATCAGAACGAACATAACAATGCCATTGTACTGATATCCCCATTGCCTTGAAGTCCCAGTGGTGCTCAATGTTTTTTTCATTATTATATTACGTTTAGGTAACATATAATTTCATTTGAATACAAACAATCACTATGTTTTTGTAACTAATTATACAGGTACATTGAGTATTTATACGTATAGAAGGGGAGATAAACTTAAAAATATGAAGGCGTTTTGAAACATCAATTGAGGCAATCATCAGTCTTATTTTTAATAAAAGCGGTTAATGAGAAAACAGACCTAATACAAATTGGCCCGTACGAATATTGCCGAAATCGAATGTAAATAATGTAATGTTCTGTGATTAAATATTGTGTAAATAATTCCTTTATATCTAGCGAATTCGAAAATGATGTTAAATTAAACAACGGACGCGATCTATCACATATGGAGGTGGGATACAACTGGGTAGGTAAAAAACTTTCAGTAAACTCCACCAAAAATCAATCTTTAATAGTTTCAAAATATATTCGGAAGACAGTTTGTAGTAGAAAAATATCTTAAAAAATTAAAATGTTAAAAAGGGGGGGTTAATATTTTAAGATGTTTTTCTACTACAAACCGATCTCGACTAAACCAACCTTTATTCCTAATGATGAAGGATTAATCCTTAGATACATGTCTGAGCAGATGTAAGACTTCTGACTATATCTTAAAACTATATTAAAGATTGATGAACGATGGAGTTGACTGAAAGTTTTCTACCTACCCAGTTGATGTTAAATTACCTGAAAATAGAGTTCTAGTTACCTCTGAAGTTGTGAGCTTATCTCACGGTCATCAGTAACAAGTTTAGTAATGAATGACTTTTCAAAGACTGAACAACTGAAACTCCAAGTTCATAATGGCATCAGTAAAAAACACGAATACCTATCTAACAATTCAAGTTCCATAAAAACTATCATTCGACACGGTGAACGAACCACCACCCTATAATAAATTTTAATGAGAGAAATCAATAATCAAAATCACCATTCTCAAAACTGATATCCATAGTCTATCAAACGAGTACTTTGGTATTTCATTTCGAGTATGATAACCACTTGACTCAAGTGGAAAAGTCGAGAACTACATAAGTGATCAAGATCTTAATTGATAGTTTGATTTTGTTGAGCAAACTCATTTCTTGAGATTTTTTCCACAGCCTGACAGTGAAAATATGTATAAAATTCAGGAAATCTATACAAGTGTTGAAGAATGAATTGATAAATTACAAATACAAATAATTTAATGCGTTCACAAAACTTACCTTGAGAGCTTCGATTAAATTTGTCGTATTCTGAATTTCATCTATCTGCACTTGTATAGATTTCCACGGTTTTAATTTTGTTTTCATATTCAGACTGCAAAAGACTAAAATTCCAAAAAAATATAAATAAATAACTGAAAATAACCATGGAGATATTGTAATAAAAATGCACTCAACTTCAATCTGCCTATACCTATGTATCTGCAAAAAGTATTTCATGTCTGTCACAGCAGGCCATCTGATGTTGAGCGTCTTATATGCCGACCAGCAGATTTTTTACCATTCTAGAACTGCCGAGAGTATACGGCGACTCGTTCATTCTCGATGAGGAAATAACGATGATGACTTCATGCTTTTAGTGCAAACAAATCGAGGTCGAATGATCCTGTAAATTCCACAGGACAATTTTGAGATTGCCAGATCAACAAGATTGGTAGATGTTTCTCTGGCCCTTCTTCAATTGCAGCACTTCTCCAATTTATGGGTTCCGGATAGTTCCAGTAGTCGATCGAACTTCTTGGAAAATACAGCAATGCCTCTGGACATTTGGAGATCTTTTGCCACATAGTGAGCTAACGCGTAATCGGCAGGCGATACCAAGACATCTTCGACACCAGACAAGGGAAAGGAGGTTCAATAAAGGTCATTCAGCACAAGATAGACACTGGGAATGCCCGACTGACCCGGCAATCAGCTAGAAGACTTCCTCTCGCCAAGATGGAAGAGGCTGACAACACAGACATAGAGAGAAATAAATGTATGTTTTCTACAAAATTGTGAATAATTTCGGCACAATTTTTTTCTAAAAAGTTGACAGCACCAATTTGTTCATTATTCTTCTATAATATTGTATTGGTATTGGTATTGGTGAGTATGGATGGTGATTGATGCGCTGCGACCTGATTAGATCTATTGTGCCCCATCTTCTTCTGCTGTCACAAGATGTTCTTGTTTACAGCAGCCCTTCAAGTCCCAATTCCTTCAGGAATTTTAGGATTTTGAGGGGGTCTGCTCGTGGTATTTCTCCCACGGTCAGCTGGTGTGATCCCAGTATATTCAATCTTTTGCGATGTACAGCGTAACACTCCATCTATAATATTGTATTAGAGTTATTGTGTACAAACGATACACTTCATGAATAATTCAGAATAGTTTTGTTAAATATTATCAACCAATACTATGTACTGACCAGATACAAAAAATTAATAAAAACTTAATGTTTTGTTTTAAAAACAAACACAACTTCTATTGCTGCACCGCCTTGTGCATTTTTACTTGTGGTATACACAAAATATATAAAACTAATCAGTATGTTGTTCGACGAATGTCAACAACTTGTGTACTGTTTTTGCATGAATTGTATAAGAATGATAAACATGAGATGTGGGAAATGGCAACAATTTGTGCATTTGGCTAATACAAATTGTGCAAGTATTGTAAATATACGGTGCAAAAAATTTCACAAATGTGTGTAAAATGTCACACATGAATTGTGTAAGTACATTGTACATATTTGTGTACAAAGCATGTACAAATTTTATAGGTACTATTCATTATTTCAACAAAGAATGATACAATGAAGGCATATAACTTCCGAAAGGAATAATATAAAAATTAATATTTTCAACCTGCTGGCTTCTTTTTATCTCATTCTGTTCAGAAATTATAAACTTGTGTGGTGTGTCATTTCCTGCATTCTGAGATACCTATACCCTTCATTTTCCAGAAAGTTGAAATAAAATGAAATATCATTCAAATAAATTTCATTTCATCAAACACAACAAATAACTGAATTATAAAATCTAGGTATGAATACAAGAAATATAGTATCATTTCAAAAAACATAAACACTCTTCCACATTATGTTACAGCAACATTTTATTGAGGCATACTTGGTTAAACTTTATTTTGTAACAAATAATCCACTTCTAGTCTATGGCCATCATAATAGGCCACCCTGTATTACACATTACCAATGATATTTTCAATCTTGTATAATTTGTTATTTCCAGTCTCAAATTATTCAACTTCAAAAGCAAAGTGATATGTACAAAATTTTTGTTCACCGTGTACCTACAAACAAACCAAATGAATTATTACTGAATGCAGTATCGAAAAACCTTCAAGATGAAATAAGACCTATATGTCAATTTAAAAAAATCACACATGACCTCATCACGTCAAAACTGGTGACATATCCTTATAAATATTGCATTAAAGATTTGGCGCGTAAAACACAATGAAGCATCGATTTAAGGCGATTCCCAGACGAAGAATTGAATGTAGCACCAGACTTTTTTCCACAAGTAGATGCTAAGGTGCCTAAATAGTTTATTTTTACAGAAAAATATACCCGTTTATTAAAATAAAGTGAGAGTAATCTTCGTATCAAACTATACTCATGCAAGTAGGATGTAGGTGAGACGATACCCTTATCAAACGTGTACAAATGACAAACTATAAGTACATAATTTTGTAGGTTTCATGTTATAACAAGAAATGGTGGGACTTACCTTCAAATACTGGTATTAAATCGGGAAGTTCCCAACCTCCGTAAGGCTTCCATTTCATCAATAGATTCGTGAATTGGTAATTGCACCAAACCCCATACACAAAAGCAAAAAATACTGAATGATAAGAAGGTATTTTTGACTCTAATCTCACTTCGCCGGTTTCACCATACGATCAGCATAAAAAAATGGTGGACATTGCAGAATATTCAAGATTCAACAAGTGCATGTGCCGCGGGCATGCTCATTTAGTAGGGTGAAATGACGCCTACAATTGTGTTAAAATAGTATACAATTTGTGCAAATGAACTGGAGAGTGCACAATAGGTGTAAGTTGAGTTCAATGCGTCGTAATGTTTTTCATACAAGTTGTGTAATGGTAGGTGTGCATATTTTTGTGTATTTTTCGGCAACGTAGAAGTGCATAAATACCATACAAATTGCCTTGCACAAATATTTATTGAATTTCAAAAACGCGCATGATGAAAGATTGGACAATTGTATTAAATATCTGCACAACTGTGTCTTACACAAAGTTGTGTATAAACCTGCTAAAGCATTTTCTTTGAAAAGCTCCGAACTGAAATTGAGCTCCAAGAAATTATATATTCCAAAGAGAAGTTCGATATCTCTGTCAGGTAGTTTCTAGCGAAGAAGTTGCAGTAGATAAACAGAAGATCAAAGCTGTAAAAGAATGACCAATTCCAAAAGACATACACAATCCCACTTCTGACACCAATGTAATAACAAATGTACTCAAATTTAATCTGCTAATTTATTTACACAAATTTCATTTATACTTCACACTATGATTATCTATTTGCAGATATCAACTGGTTGCAGACAGTATTTCATGTGAACTCTGTTGCCACGAAAAGGAATTTTCCTACGACTACCTAGGAAAGTAACGTATATCGTACTGTACAGTTCCACAGAAAGAGGCTCATTTACACACGCGTGCGGAAAGTTACTTTCCGCTCATGTGCGGAAAGAAAATCGCACGCGTGTGGATAAGCTGTCAAATGCGTAATTTCTGTTTAGATTTACCGCTTCAAGCTATCAAATTTATAATTTCTGAGCAAAAAAAACAATCTATTTGAAATGTATGATTATTTTAATTTTCAAAATAACCGATTGTAAGTTCAAAAAGTCACATGCTATACCAACTGGACTAATGGTCACAAATACGCAAAAGCTTTAATCTACGTCTTATGATTGAAGTTTTTATATTTGTAATAATTATTATCAATTGCGAAGTGCGTCTACTTATGATTTTAATTTCAAGATAATTATTTAAAACTGATGAGGTCAGTTAAAATGGTTCTAAGTCAGCCTTTTTGTGCTACAATATTTCCCACTCGTGTGAAAAATGGCACTTTCCGCAGTCGTAATGTAATATACTATTTCCTTTTCGTGAGAACAGTGGATTTTTCTTAACAACAAATATTGTCAACAATTACCAATTCTTTGTTATTTTCACTATAGAATTTTTGTAGAGAATTGAGAAACATACAAATCAGTTCTTCTTGTGATCGGATAGGTGCATTTATCACTGAGAAATTCCGGAAAACCCTATAAAAATAATCTTGGCGGAAATGATAGATAATACATAGTGAAGTACGCCCGGTACTTCAGAAGTATTGAAGTTTTCTATCAATAGAAGAATATCATTCCAGTATGTGGTCGGTGGATCAGCGGTCTAAGGCACAGGCCGTTCGAACCTCCAGCATAGCGATAGTCGGTTCGAGTTCGATGTAGGCATGAGAATTTTTCTCTCAACTACTTTGTCGGATCGATAGGCAACAGCATGCCTTGTTGAAAAAGCAAGTATATGGTGAGTTGTCTAGATGCCAATCTCGTCTAGTGTTAGCTTGGAGTGCACACCGACAAACCGGGGTGGTGCTGTAGTTTTTCCTACAGCTGAGAAGTGAATATATCACCTGAAACATCAGTAAGTCGCCCCGGAGCGCCACGACAAATAATAATAATAGCCGTCCTCTACCCGCACAGGCTATGCCTTTGGGTACACTCAACGAGTGTTTATGAGGGAGTATTATTATTATTATTATTATTATATTATTTCTGTAACGACGAACCTCATTTTGTAACAATATTTAAACTGGTCGCTCGTCTCTCTTTGTCTAAATATGCGTCGAGTGAAATTTCCTATTGTCTTGAATTGATTCACAGCAAAAGTTTTGATATAAACAACTCAGTCTTGTATTTCGACTGGAATAACGTAACGATTATCAAAAGCCTCTGTCTCTGCTTCTATAATAAACATTATACATGACACATTTAACAAATTTATATTGAAATTTCCCTAAGAATGTCGAGTATTTGAAAAATCAATTTGGTAAAGTGGAATAGTATATTGTGCAACAAGTAGGGAAAGTTCAACTTTTCTCACAAGTGTGGAAGTTTGTGGCACGAGCCTGAAGGGCGAGTGCCGCAAACACACGAGTGAGAAAAAGTACTTTCCCCACATGTTTCACACTATACTTTTCCTACAACTGTAAAAAAAATACAACTAATATACCTCAATATTTATTTTTTCCAACAACTGCACAACTACAATAACATTAAAGTATCCTACCTCTTGACAGATAAATAATTCATTCAAAATTATAGTTAATACGGAGTGTAATCTTTTTCTGTTGTATTAATTGTTGAAGTTGAGGGTTGATCATTCATATACGGTGCATTTTCTGTCTCCATTTCAGTAAAGACCTCGAGTGGTTGTTCAATAGATTTGACAATTTTATTATCAACGTTAATTTTATTTTTAATAGACTCCTAGACTAGTTTTTGTCGATTTTTGTGGATTGTGGGCACGCAAGTGCCGTGAGAAAAAATATTTCTGACAGTATGAGCAATACATCGTTTTCAAATTAAGTAAGCTATAAGAAATACGCTATTTTTCATAGCAGTTGTAGGAAAAAGCCTTTTTTCAAATTAATATAGAATCCAAATGTTCCAAAACCCCTAACGTAAATGAAAGTTCAGAGCTTTCGGAGAAGAAACATCAATGGTAACTGCTGCAATAAACCATTCTGAAACAACCGCCACCCTCAAATGGTAAAATATTTTGAAATGAGAAGTCTTTCAAGTATAAAAATTACGTACATTCGAATATTTAGCTCAATAAGTTGTTTTTTGCACGATAGCATAACAAACTTGCATAGGAATGTAATGAATACTATTAGAAATATATCTATCTCAATACAAAAATTATTAATAGTTAGATAAAATTACATAAAACTGGGAAAAGGTTTGTATTCAGGTCAGTTTGCTGAAAACCGTACCATAGTAACGTATGCGATGTGTTCATTACTTTTTGAACGACAAGTAGGTATAGTTTATCAGCAGTGTTTCGAACAACCTCGATAATTTTTTAAATTCTTGTTCTCACGAAAAGGAGAATACTGTTTTGTTCATAAAACATTGTAAGAACCAGCAGGTAGGAGTCACTGTAAAAAGTATTTTTTTTTTGAAAGAAGACAGTGAACATTTTTGAAAATAATATCTTTGGTGAAGAGTATTACTTCTTCAAATCTACAATATCATGTTCAACTGGAGGGATCCAATTGCTTACATCAAGAAACGGCACTTCTTGATTATTCATTGAAACCAGACACTTGCACAACTTGTCTGAAATCAACAAAATTTGGAACAAGAGAGTGATATCCATTTCGAAACTGGCTACGTCTAAGAAGTAAGATATATTATATTTCTTAGTGAGAATATGACGAGGTTGGTCTGATTATTCACATTTCATTTCAACTCAATGTTTTTTGTCACTTGAGAGATATGACGCGTTTGTAACCAGAAATCCATAATTCTTGAAATAAGTACCTATCATTTACTCTGCTAAAATTTTTAACAGAATTAACATCAAGGTTTTGCAGATGACTCATTATTTGAATCGCTTTGAGACAAATAGTCTCATTTCAGTGTCCTTGAGAGTTGTTTCGTAGATCTCGATTTTATTATTACAAGAAACTGAAATCTGATAGAGGGAAAATTGTCTTGTTTGTATAAAATTGGTTTTTCATTAATGGAAAATTTGCAAATTTGCTCATGAATTAATATATCCCCAGGTAGAACAATTGAAAACTAGAAAAATTGTTACCCTAACGTACTAGTGAAAAAGAACAGAGAATATTGCAAGAGTTTTCTGGAAAAATAATGTAAAGTAGCATTCAGACCGCATATTAGTTTATCCAATTTCATTTTTAATGCCAAAGATAGAGTAGATAAAATGCAAAAATCTGGAGTTTACAAGCTTAAGTGTCCAGAGTGTAACAGTGTTTATGTAGGACAATGTGGACGTAGTTTTTCAAAAAGATACGTTGAACACTGGAAAAAAGTGATTCAACATTTTTAAATCATTCCTTAGAATGCAATCACAAGTTCCCGAATCCAACCAATACGGAAATTTTGCATTATGCAAGCAAAGGGTTAAAACTGAATTTTTTAGGAATCTTCAGAAATATATAAGCATGAAAACTGTAGACGTAACCTACTGAATGACCAATAAGATTTAGTATTTTCGTCAGATTTTAACTCATGTCGTCCTCATTGTCAGACATAAAAACAAAATACAGGTAGTAATTTAATTTTGTTGTGAAATTTAAGTAATTATTTTAGGATAACTAATGTTTATTAATTATTTCAGGTAATATTTTTGGGTATGGGGGTACTGCAAAATTAGGTTTTATAAATAGTTGTTTAAGAATGTTCATATAGGACGAAACTGCAGTAACAAAGTGTTACAAGTTAAAGTAGTATAAAAACTTTCTTCTCTCATTTTTTATGATGATATCTTACCACGTAGTAACGGCTACATCTATCAATTTATAAGTTATATACTTTCATGAAATCAATATATCCCTTTATTTGAAATCAATAACGTATTTATTTTCTTATTGTTTTTCAGTGTCGGAAAATAGGTAGATATTATAAGATATAGCACGAAATTTTTTGGAAATTCGTTAGGTTTTATTCAAGAATGTCAGTATCTTGTTTCGTAATTTCATTTTCTCGATAGAAGGAAACATTTTTATAATCAAATCTCATAATGGAACTGATTGATTTCTTGAAATAGGTAGATAGGTATATAGGTTCATGAGTGTTTTACGTAATTGAAAATTGATCTTAATTATTAAAAAATTTATTTCCTGTCTCAAAGTTTTATTTTACCTATACTTACATTACTTGCAATCCAACTACCTATATAAAAACCCGTAAAAATTATGGAAACTGTCTTATCAATAAAAGCCTTAATTATTATTATTATTATCTATATATCATAGGTAATGCAACAATTATTTAAAGGGTAGGTGGAGAACCAGATCATTTGAAATAATTCAATACTGTACGGACATACGATGTTCCATGTTTTTTGAATACTTTCAAATGGGTAGTTATATAAAAAATATTCAGTAAGATTTATAAAATATAGTAAGTATTGAAAAAGAAGTTTTCATTTAATTTGTCTCTACAATATCATTATAAGTTCATCTACCCATTTCTATAGCCATTCTTATTATTAACTAGAAGGGGCTTATTTATTATCTTACCCGCGACTATTTTCTAATCATTTACTACGGGAGGTACTATTTTGATGAGTAAACTAGAAATCTTAATGATATTTAATTTTCAGTGTAGATCCCAGTTCAGTCCTCTTCAACTTTCTATAGATAACATAATGAGGCCCCTCCCCTATAGTATCCAATCTAATTTAATATGTGTTGAATTCAAAATGTACTTATAGTCGTGTACTGGTTCTCTGATTGAAACTCAATTATTTTGTGATATTTTCTTATTTTGGAATGTTAGCCCTTTTTGTTATAAACATATGCCGATCAAAATATTCCATTTGATTCAGTTTATAGAAAACTTTCAGAAGCTATTTTGACAGAAGAGCTTCTTAAAAGTTTATGATAAGTAGTTCTCACCACTCTCGATTACTTGACGGCAAATTCAATTTGATTTTGAATATATGAAAAGCAAGAATCATTCCTAGTTCACATCAAATTTCTATAGTGTGTCAGGGCAGTGAGTGAAGGTGGGGTACTGTCAGAATAATTTTGACATAATCTCATGTTGCATATTTAGTTTCTTAAAAAATTGTTACCTACGTTGATGAAATAGTATATAATGATTTATATTGTGATGAAACATATTGCTCTGCTTTATTACTTCATTTGGAAAATAAACTATTAAGTAAATTGATTTTTTTTTCAGACAATCTTTGAATACCTATTCCGCCCTTCACAAGACTCTATTAGAAGAGATTCAGATCAAAAGAGCTTCTCACGTTTCTTACAGAGAGGATCAGAAGTTACCACACTTCGTCTTTTTCATAGATTTTTAGTGGCTTCAAAACAAGTGTTCATGTATTACGTGCAATAAACGGACCGAAAATTTACGTTTTCCAATTAAATGTATTTTTTATTTTTAAATGACCAAAATTTGAAGAAAACTGATTTATCTCATCAGAACTGGTACGTCTTCAAGCAATGGTATGGCACTTCTTCATCTGAAAAAATCAATAACATTGATATGAGAGACTTGGTTTTCAAACAAGAGTCTCAGTTTATCACCAGTAGAATTGTTCGAAAGCTTCAATCGAATAGTTTCCAGTCCTCTTCAAATAAGATTTGCGTCTAATTCAACAAAAATCCATCAAATGTTTGTGCAAAGAGCGTTGTTTATCTTTTTAAATGTTCAGAAATATCCACTTAAAATTATGATATTCTTTAAGAAAAGAAAAAAACTAATTTCAAGTAATCGTATCTGGTATCGCTGTCTGAAGAACTAGAAGTGTTCCTTCTGAAGACACCCATAAGTTTGATCGGAAATTATATTTAATTCCATTAAAGAAAGAGTTGAGTTTTAAATTGAGAAAATATATTTGTCAGTGTGAGAAAATATTTCTTTATGAATATAGGAGACAGAGATTTTTTTGATCAGAGATATTATTCTCCATTTCGAGATTTTTATTTTTACTGTGAATTCTTATTTCAATTGATGAAAAGTTGAAGACTATTAAAGAGTTTTGTTTCGAAAACTCACCCTCCAGTAAATGTTTTTTACGGTTGGCACATGAAACATTTTTCGCAACGGAAAACTTCCTGCTACCTGTTACTTACCCATTGAAAGTGCCACTGTACCATGTAGAAGTATATTTTCAGTGCAACTCGAAGAAACAATTGTTTTACTGATTAATTTCTCCTCGACTAAAAAGGAAAAGTGGAAATCAAATGGCCAATGAAGCGAAAGTTGTCTGGTTATCTTTCTGCAAGAGCAGACATTCCTGAATATGTCCAAGTCGAAATTCTAACAGATATCGATAGAGATAGATGACAAAATCCCCCATCGAGTGTTGACCGGAGGAGTGAAAATACGACTGTCGAGCAAATGGCTTGATCATAGACGTAAATCATTCGAGTAAATCTAGTTTATGCGAAATGATTTCTGGCTATATCGTCGATAACAAACTTGCATGTGGCTTGAAAGTGGAAATATATTTATGAATCAATTATCGAAAATCTGCTTAATAACATCTAAAAGTGATACTCTTGATTCTCGAATACTTCTAGTTAGAGATATTCTGAACCTGCATGCATGGAAGAATTCAGATTTAATTATCGTTCATCAAAAACATCTTATTCAAAAGTTTATACTAATACTAATATATACAGTGTGTCCAAGATGAGGATGGGATAGCATTAGGATCTCGGAAACGGTTGGAATTAAAATGTTGGTTGAATTAGAGAAAAGTTGCACAATCCAAAGACCTTCTATATGGAGTTTGCAGAAGTGGATTTCGGGATATTTTGAATTAAATAATTTTCTAAATTTGTTTTTATTTATTTCTGACGTTAGTTTAGAAGATATCAAAAAAGTAAATATACATTTTCATTGACACTTTTTGAGCTCAACAGATTTTTACTACGACGTTTCGTTTCCGAGCAACTTTAATCAACTTTTTTTCAAATACAGCCCTGTTATTGTCACTACAAAATTTTCATTCTGAAATAAGTCATATATCATTCATAGTTATTTAAATATGTTATTAGCTTATTTCGGATATTATTTAAAATCATTCAGGAAAAACCTCCGATTACGGCTCTGAATGCTTGAAAAAAATTTATTCGAAAATTTTATAATTAAAATACCGTCCCCCTCATCACGTAGGGGCGTATCTGATTTCTGAATATTTTACAGGAGAGATAAAAAACGAAAATGGGTGACAAGTTAGGCGACCAATATAGTTCTCCACATATTATAATATTTCAAAGTAATATTCTACCAATACAACAGAAACAATATGTATTTTACGCTGATGTTACATGAAAAATGTACAAAATCATTAAATCGGCATATATCAATTTTGCACTTTTCTGTTAGTTACGCACATACGTGATAAGGGGGGCGATACGTAGTCTATTAATTTGTTTGAAAATGGAGTCAAATTATACTTTTGAGGAAAAGTTCGACATGTTAACGAGTCAACAGTCTATGTCATTCCAATACTCGAGAAGCCGAGCAAATGTATTTACATAATTTTCCGGAAAGATTAAAGCCAAATCAAAAGATATTCGGAAGAATGGTTGTAAATTTACTAGAGTATGGCTCATTTAAAATAAACAGTTGTTAATAGAAACAAACCATGCAAAGAGGAAACTCAAAATAACGTGCTACTGGCTGTACCGGAAAACACTATACAAGATCGGTAAGAAACATTGAAAGAGTTACTGGAACGCCAAAATTTACAGCAAATTTTATTTTGCGTAAAAATAAAAATCATCTGTTCTTATTTTGGTTCTGCTATGGACTGAGGCCGGGAGACGACATGAGGCGAAGGAAATTTTGTGTGTGGTACACCAGAAAATGTCAAGAAAATGAAAATTTTGTTAATGAAATATTATAGTCTAATGAATGCATGGTAACCAAAAACGGAATCTGCAACAGGCGAAATACGCATTTTTGGTATAAAGAGAATCCGCGCTTGTACAAAATGTCTAGGCACCAACACCGTTTTAGAATTTTGAGATCGAGGATAATTAGGCCATTTTTTTACCATGGATCACTTACCTCCGAGCGGTATCGAAATATTCTTCAGGGCGATTTGAAAGAATGGATACTCTTACAACAAATGCATTGTTTGACCAGTTGGAATTGTTGTTGTTGTTGAAGTTGTTATATCCTGCGTCAACCGGCTGCAGCCTTTCGAGCACAACCCTCAGAAGTCTTCGAAAGACTAGCTTTCCACTATTGCTGAATTTCTAAAATTACCAGATCCGCAGCAGTTCACCGGCCATTGCTTTCGAAGATCTTCAGCATCTCTTTTAACGAATTCAGGAGCAAGTTCAACTACAATAAAACGAGATGATGGATGGAAGTCCTCAACTATAGCTAAGGGTTACATCGAGGATTCCATTGAAAATAATAAAATAAAATTGGTGAAAAAATGTTTCTTGGTATAAGTTCTAGTTCTGCACCAGCATTATTTGATCATCCCATTTAAATATCATTAGTTAGCGATGAAGGACCTTCTACACTTGTACTGAATACTTCGTTAGTAACTTCACAGGAAATTAATATACCCAAATTGCACAAACTGCCAAATATATGTAAACGTTTATAAATAATCCCTTCTAAGTAAGTGTTCTGATTATTGAGTATCCAGCATCTAATCTGTCATTTTACTTTTGACGCTAGTGTTGAAAGTCAGTTTTTAATTCATTTGCATATGAATTTAATCCGTCATTTTCAAAAAATCCTTTTTGTTATTCTAATTTTATTCATGATGATGGTGTTGCGTATTACGTATATCTTCAAAACAATTTGGAAGCGATGTTTCACTGATAGTATATCTGATACCGATAACATTTGATCTTGCCTTTATCCGATCACAATTTCTATCTCATTTAATATTTGTTTGCATCAGCCCAAAACGTTCAGTAAAAACCATATATTTCTAAAAATTATTTAAACTACTCATAATTTCCGTTGTTCAGGAACCATTATGTTCAAAAACTATCGAGGTAATTAATAACAAATTTTAAACAAAATTTTTGATTTGTTTGAAAATGATAAAAATAATGCATCACCTCTAAATAAAAAGAAATAGTTTAATTTCCTATTGAAGTTCAAGAAAGTATTTCGAATAATATGGGAAGACCCATCGTAGATCAAACTTTTGTACCAATTTTTCACCCAAAAATATATTTTCATTAAAGCTCCTGAACCGCAATAGTAAAAGAAAAACAAAAAGATTCTGAATGAAACAACATTGTTTATCTCTCTTTCACAATCTCTCAGTGGCGACGACAAAAAAATTCTGAAGGGTTGAGCAAGACTTGAATCTGGAAAAAGGAAGATTGTACATGCTCAATTCGAACTAATTATCGTCGAAAATGTTAACTCAAAAAAATGTTGAAAAAATGTATTTTTGTCTCCCTGTACCTCGAAACCAGACCGTTTGGAACAGACATATGAACTTTTCGTCTTGAAATCTTACAAAGAATCACCTCTCGAAGTTTGTCAACGTACTGAATTAACACCCTGTATACTATCTTAATTTAGTCAATACTTTTGCATATATACCTAATCGGGTTAAGAAATCTTAATATTCTTACCCTAATTCCCGACTGCACTGACCTGCCCATCCTAAATTACTTAGTCTGAATGTAGTTGTCTGAATTGAGAATTAATGATTGAATTTGAATGAGTACCTTCTTTGACTGTGGATTTAAGAATTCATTCAAGAAAGTCCTACTCAGAAATGCCTACATTTAATAATTCTCTGTCGATGCAACTGTAACATGCATTTGAATAACGCACTGAATGGAGTAGACATCCTGCTATTTTGATATTTCCAGACTCTCGAATTCTGTGGTCTTGTGTTGGGTTAATGTATATGTTGTCTTTCCAAATTGACGGTTTTTCTTTAAACCATGTTAAGTTTCACTCGATTTGTCAGTTATGAACAGTGTTTCAATTATTCTGTTGTTTGACCAACATACTTTTTATCCCAATCCCCATCACTATTACCATAAATCTCTGATTTTTCATTTTATCGTCGGAACTACCATAGATCTGTCATAAGAAGTTTTGAATACAACTTCCATAACCCAAATGTATAAATTAATGTATAACTTTCAAGGTATAGGAGAGTGTAACACGAAAATTTGATTCATTTACTAAAAAATACAAGAGTATTCTATTTTCCGATAAAATATTGATTTCGTATTGAAAATTAAACTATTATATTTAAAAACGATATTGAATTAAGTATAGTTCACTGATCTATACTTAATTATTCTAGAACATTTAGAAATAGGGAATACAATTGCTAAAGAAATTTTACTTGCCAATATTCTAAACACAAACATGCATTTGCGATAACACTATCGAATAAAAAAATACTTTTTCATACGGTCTTGATAGCAAAATGCAAAACAGCTGAAGTCCATTATGTAAAGATAATTCAAATTCTTATCAAATCACATAATTATCGAAAAGTCTGTTTCGATTCATTCGACCTATTTGAAAAAATTTAACCTGATAGGTTAATCAGAAATCTACACGAAAATGTTGTCTGTGTTGTGACATTGGGGAATCTTGATTCGTATTAATCTAATGATTGATCGACTTGTTTGGGAAACCAAGAATTTCGATGTGGAATTGATAACATCATATCAAGATATACAAAACCTCTGGTACGCCAACACATACCTGAAGAGAAGGTAGTCAAAAACGCGCGATGTTTCAGGAACGTGAAGAAACCCAGGACCGGTTCACTGAAAGTTGGCACCGAACCTAAATGTAATAATGGTAATATATGTCTTATTGATAGAATTTTAATTGAAAACTGCTAGTTCAAAAGGGTAAAAATCTGATTTGCCGCCTCGTGCTTTTCATTTATCGATTAATTTTTATTTCATATTTTATTTGTTTCATAGAATTGCTAATAATGTGACACAGAGATTACAAAAAGACATCAGATACGAAATTCTAATAGCGCCAAAAGACATTCTCCAGTGTTCATATTATAATTCAACTGATTATCTCTTTTATACCGGGTGGCCCAAATAGTGACGACCAAAAGAAAAATTTGAATTCCTCACACTTAGGGGTATTCGAAAATACCCCATATATGTTCAGCGATTTTTTATAGTTTTCAAGTTATAATTTTTTTTATACTTTGTTAGGGTGTTCTGCCGGTGGAGATTCAAATATTCATATCTGTTTTTGTATTGGATATTTCAATTTTTCTGCGTCTTGAATGTCACTTTCATACGTGAAATAATAAACTCCCTAAGAATCCTGCAAGTTTCTCAAAAAAGTATCGAAATCAAGAATTTAAGTTTTTAGTGGAATGGACTCAAATTATTAACGTAAATTTCAAAATACGAAAAGGAGTATCCAGGTTATCCAAAACATAAACAAAATGGTACTCAACTGGCTATTATTCGCTGAATGTGGTGAGAAGAAAAATTCTTGAATCATAAGTTATGATTTCATAATTGTTTTCCCTGCTGCATGACCCCCATTCCTCATAACCCTTCATCCCTTCTTTGTACTACTTTTGCTATGTTAACTGGACTGTTATGTGCATCACGATATTCTGTGCTTGTTTTGGACTCGGATTTGCCTTACCAACATTGTCTTAATGCGGTACTATGAGTTATTCAATGGGCCAATACACGGAAGTGAATTATTATTATAGCGTTGCCCACGTCAATGGCCGTTTAGCTACAAGGATTTATCAAAAGACACTAGAGAGGCGAGGAGAAGTACTGAAGCATCATCCGGACTACGGGGTTTTTATTAACACTCTGATGGCTGGACGTGTCCCCGGCCGAAATGAATTTTGCGAACCAGTATTCCCCGGAATCTGGAGCAAGTTGAATTTGAATGGACTGGAAGTTTCATATAATTTTACAAATGTTCGGAGCTCCTTTCTCACTTCACGAAACAAGTAAGACAAGATTTGAACATGAATTTTCAACAAAGATGGATTGCCGTGCAGGGCCGATCGACTGGCCTGCACGTTCGCCAGACCTCTATTCTATCGTCTTTTTTATTTGGGGATTTTACAAGAACGTTGTGTACGCGCGAGAAAGTGACAAGGAAATAGAATTACGAGAAAAACTAGTTAAAGCGCAAGAACAATTATAGAAGATTATTGATGCCAATTCAGACGATTGAAATATTACTTTTCAAGACGTATTCGACTACTTATCCAAGCTGAAGGACTTCATTTTGAAAATTAACTTCAATAAAGAAGCATGTTACATTAATTTGGGTCTAATTTTATTGTTATGATAAAAAATAAGCCCAAATGACTGTAAAATTAAACGACAACTTATTTCTTGAAATGTTCAAACATGTTCATCTTAATTGTCATCTCAATCAGTCAATTGTTCATTTGAATGTCTTTTTTTCACTTAAGTTTGCCACAGGAGTGACAAAAATAGTCAAAATAGTTTTTTAGGCTTGAAGGATTTTTAGCCTATTACAGCGATTGATAGCTAGATAAGTACAAATTTTTTTATGGTTCGGATAGCTAAGGAACCTGTGAAGTTTTTGAAGTTAGGTAGAACCTATAGACCCCTTTTCATATTTTTATACTTATTACGTTAAAATTTTTAATTAATTCCACTAAAAACTTAAAATTCTCAAATTCGATATTTTTTTGAGTATCTTGCAGGATTGTAAGAATGTTCATTATTTTTCGTATAAAAGTAACATTGAAGACAAACATGTCGCAAAAAAAATTGAAAAATACCCACTACAGAATCAGATATAAATGTTTAAAGCCTTACTGGCAGAACACCCTTATAAATTACAAAAAAATTATAACTCAAAAACTACAGAATATCGCTTAATATACAGTGTCACCGTTAAAGTCCGCATCATATGGGATTTTTTTTTATTAGTCAGTTATTGCAAATTTAGAGTTCGTGAACAGTTTGTGCTTTGAAAATTATGCAAAATGACTTTTACGATGTCTTCCTATTCATCGGCTACACCTGTCAAATATGACATTTTTTCAAAAAAATTACTAAATGTCAGGTAATTTCTCAATATTTCGATAAATATTATATGAAAAAGTTGTTTATTTTTAGATTTCCTACCCACCTACCAAATTTGAACCAGTTTAAACAACTTTGATTTTTTTCTCGTTTTTTTTCTTAACCTTACAATTTTATCAGCTAATTTAAATTTAGTCAAATCTGAAAAACCAGTTGAGATGTAATACACCCATCTGCTGAAAGGATTTTTTTCTGATTAAAATGTTTCTAATTGGATATTTTCAAATAAATACAAATATGCTGAAAAAATTATGTCTAATACTTGATGCAAAGTGGCTCTAGTTCTGAATTTTCGAATCCATTTCCAAATCAATAGACCTAAAGTTGCTAAGTCAATCTTCAAAAGTTATTCTCCGAAGTAATACTTACAAATGAATCAAGTTGCTCTGGCATGCTCTGAAAAGAATTGTAGTAATAGAAAAATGAACAATTATTTCACAATAAACATTTATTAATTATTATAAGGCGATTCAAATGATAAGAATGTACAACGTGGGTTGGATATCAATTATAACATTTCGGTATGTCTTCCATCACGCTCAATGCAAATAATGGTTCGCCTGGAAACTTCGTAAACAGCGTTTGTTAAAAACTGAGGAGACATAGTTAATACACAATCTCGAATTACTGTCTCCTGGTGGTTGACATCTCGAAATGGTCTGCGCTTGTAGACTTTTTGCTTCAAATACCCCCAAAGGAAAAAATATAGTGGGGTAAGGTCTGGCGACCTAGGTGGCCAGGGTTGTTCCATATTCCACCCTATTGTATTCCCTTGAAATACTTCCAAGATATATCTTTTAACTCCTGCCGAATTATGAATTGGCGCTCCGTCACATTGAAACCATAGGTTATGTCTTTCATTAAGGGGCATTTCATCTAAAACTTGACGTATTTCATCATTTAAAAACTGCAAGTATCTCTCTGAATTTAAATTTTCCCGGAAGAAATATGGGCCAATGACTCTGTTATTTAACACACTGCACCACACATTTGTCTTGAAAGAATATTGATCTCGGCATTCTATCACAAACTTTGGGTTTTCTGTTGACCACCACCCACAGTTTTGTGAACCCCATTCGAGGTAAAAGTCGCCTCGTCTGTCCATAAAATTTTACAAGGAAAATTTTAATTTTCTTCTTGTTGTCCTTGGAACCAAAAAGAGAAATCCAACCGTACGTCAAAATCTCGCTCTTTTAACGTGTTTATAAATTTTGGTTTGAACGGCTTGAACTTATTATTGTGTAATATTTTTCTCATGGCCTCCCTTTTAGCACCGGTCCTATTACAAATATCTGTTATACTAGTTTGCCCATGCTCTACCACATCTAGGCATACACTTAATTGAGCTTCTTCATCATAAACTCTTGGATTATGAGGTCTGTTGAAAGTATTTTGTACTGAACCCGTCGATTCGAACTTTGAGATAATCCTGCTCACAGTAGACTGGTTAATATTTCTTTCAGGATGCCCTCCATTGAAAATATTCGCAACTTGTCTATGACTTGAATTTTCACCGCAAATGCGTACAATTTCAATTTTTTCCTGCAAAGTCAGCATTTTGAATGTACTACTTGATAAAAATTACTGTTTCAGAACCTTGAAACTGTCAAACACTTCATATCAATTTCCATAACATTCACTTCTATTGTTTCCATAGCATACTTCCCATTTCAACAGCACCTTGATTGATGATTAATTTTTGAGTATAAGTTCAGAGAATAATTGTATGAAATAGATTTAGCAAGAATTTGAACGGCAAATTGATTTGATATTTCTAGAGTTATAGCACTTATCTGAAATGTCTTCATGTGATAAAAATTATTAAAGTGAATTTTGCTATGTTGAAACTAGAGCCACTTTGCATCAAGTATTGGACATAATTCTTTCAGCATATTTATATTCATTTGAAAATATCCAATTAAAAACATTTTAATCAGAAAAAAATTCTTTCAGCAGATGGGTGTATTACATCTCAACTGGTTTTTCAGATTTGACTAAATTTAAATTAGCTGAAAAATTGTAAGGTTAAGAAAACGAGAAAAAAATCAAAGTTGTTCAAACTGGTTCAAATTTGATAGGTGGGTAGGAAATATAAAAATAAACAACTTTTTCATATAATTTTTCTCGAAATATTGAGAAATTACCTGACATTTAGTAATTTTTTAGAAAAAATGTCATATTTGACAGGTGTAGCCGATGAATAGGAAGACATCGTAAAAGTCATTTTACATAATTTTCAAAGCACAAACTGTTCACGAACTCTAAATTTGCAATAACTGACTAATAAAAAAAATCCCATATGATGCGGACTTTAACGGTGACACTGTATATGAGGTATTTTCAATTGCTCCTGGGTGTGAGGAATTCAGATATTTCTTTTGGATGTCACCATTTGGACCACCCTATAAAAGCAGAATAATATCCTATCCAAATAAAGAATACTTATTTTCGAAGAATTTCTTGTCATCCGCCGCAGCCGAAGCTTCTCTCATGAGTAAAGGAAGAACTACTTCTCGGAAGCAAAGACGCCAGAACGAGTAATGCGAAGGATTCAGACAATGTGGATAAATAATGTCGATATTGTCAAAATTATTTTTTTCATTCATTTAATTCGATACAGGGTTTCTCCTCAGATGCTGGCGCTGTGACTATTCGCCAATTCCGTTTTGCAGAGTTTGTCTAAATTTATAACTGCCGTTATGATGAGATCAAACGTCTTGTTACCATCAGTTGCAATTATAGGCCAATCAGTAAAGGATTTGTTCGTTACAAAAATACTAGTAGGAAACCGAATGTTCCATCACATGAAAGACAGTTCTCAGTTATATTCTGTTATGTTTTGGACTCGCAACTGTCATTTATTAATTTCGTGTAATGATCCGGTTTCCTACTAGGAAAGCGATTTTGCTGAAAAATCACTAACGGAATACTCTATTGATTGGTGTATTAGTAAACAACGATTTTGAGGAAGATATTCGAAGGTTAGTGGTTCCAAATTTACGGTCAATTTTGAAAATGATAACTTCTAGAATTATTTTCATTGTGATGAACGCTGATTAATAATGCAGCAACTGAATAACTGATGTAAATGACCTCATTTTATACGTATAAGGGCGGATTGTAAAATACAAGTTCACCAGTAGTTTAGATGAACCAAGCTCAGTTGCTAGGGATTAGCCAATGAAGTTTCTAGTTCCTTGGCTTGAACCGTTGGTGAACTAGTATTGTAAAACTCAGCCTAAACAACCGCCACTCCTTTATTTCAATTCGCAAAAATCATATTTCCAATGATAATAAACATGAAAGTCTTATCAAGAAATCAACTTTGTATTTGTATTCCCAACAATATGCATAAGTTGATATCCTTTAAGTTTTATGAAGGCATTTTTCCAGTGACTCTCATATAAAATTAGAAAAGTGAGCAACTGTGTATACTGATTTTGATTGTTGACAATCCTTCAAATATATTGTTATGTCTTTATGTATGGTACTTCTAATGATTCATGAACAAAAAGAAAATATTTTTCATAATTTATCCAGTTCAGTTTATGAATATCAATAACACAAAATTACTTCAGTATCATCATAATCCAGTCAGGAATGAATTTGGTCGTAAATTTATCTCATTGTCACCCGGTGTACATATATCCCTGCAGATGATAATGAAATATGTGAACTATCACATACACTACGTCCCCTATCATATGCCGGACTCTTGTCTTAACTTATCTCAATCGAACAGAGCCAGTAAAGAGTGGAATATTAGATAGTGGTGATAAAGCTTCTACTATCCCGATGCTGGTACCTCTACGACCTTTTAATGTTATACGGTTCTCTCTTTTGTCCTAGATTTGATTAATATTTCATCAGAACGGAAGGCATTAACAAATACATTATAGCCACTTATGTAATAATTTTTTTCATTTAAAATGTATCAATATCCCAAAAAGTTTCAAAAAATAATTTATAGCAGATATCGTTGATATAAACGAAGTATCACATATAAATATTGCATTTCTCGTTACCAAGG
Organism: Chrysolina americana; assembly: GCA_958502065.1. Classification (NCBI taxonomy): domain Eukaryota; kingdom Metazoa; phylum Arthropoda; class Insecta; order Coleoptera; family Chrysomelidae; genus Chrysolina; species Chrysolina americana. Next base: position 75,799,670 of record OY293413.1, read on the forward strand.
ATTTAAAGATTTTCATACCAGAACTTTTTCCTGTACCCCCTTCTAGTCCATATAGTTCAGTTAGAAGTCTAGTTTGTAGGACTTCGGATTCGTTTTCTCTTTTGAGTGAATGTGTTTTAACTAATTCGACACCGTGCCTTCACACATTCATCCGATGAAAGTTGTCTACAAATAGTTCCATTTCGTATAAATGTTATTTCAGAGGACCACGACCAATAAAAAAACATGTAATTATCCTACACGTTTCTGCTTAGAACTAGCAACTGTGTCCAATTTTATTCCATGTTTTGAAAACCCCTTCACATTTCAGATTTATTTCCGATGTTCTTTTCGTTTCACAACAAAAACTTTCGATTTATTGACTATACTACATTTTTTCAAATTTTACGAGATAACTCACCTAAACTGGAACATTAAAAAGTCACAAGATTGGAAGCAGAACTGTCTTTATGACTGTTGGGACTGTAATAGGTTGTGCTGGTATATTAATAGTGGAATAGTAGTTTTCTGTCAGTTGGTTAGATGTTTCAAAACCGAAAAAGTTTAAAAATATATTATTTCGGTCACCTGGTTTGCACCATATAAATTCTAAACGAAATTTGGTATGCCATCCATCTTATTGTGCGCGGTATTGAGTAGAAATTGATTTTTAAAATAGACATGTTGCTGAAGTTTTCAAAATATGGCGAAGGAGCCAATGTTTGTGGAACAATAATAATTTTTTTCTCGAAATCAATGACAGTTCAAGTACAAAATAAAATCACTGAAAAATTACCATGGGGATAGCTTACACCTGGTTCGACATTGCGATATAGAAAAGTTTTCTTTTTCTTCGAATGACAGTAGTCAATCGCTTCGTACATTCAAAATAGTATGACAATAGATGGAATATTATAGGAGTTACCCTAAAAAGTCTTCTCCGACGGAGAACATTAAAATTCTTTTGAATTCACACAACATGTGTCTCAGCATTTGTGGAACTTCCTGTATACATTGACGTTCCATTTGATAAGCATGTGAATACACCATCAATATTTACACTGCACTTTACAGTTAAAATAATTACCACCAGCTCACACCAGCCGGTGTCCTGATTATTTTAGTGTAAATTAGCATTGGTTTTTTCTTCACTATCGCAGGGTGTCGTATGTCTTTACATTGTATTGACTGAATCCAACCCAGTCGACCACTAATAATTTGAGCACAATGAACACTTCATTGATGCATTCTTGTGTGTTATTCGAATATAAAACTGAAAATAACCATCATCATTATTAACTTTTCGGAAGCAAACATCCAATTTTTATTATTTTGGCAGTGACATTGACCAAAATTATTTCAGTCAACCGCAATACATTTCACCAATGGAATAAATATTAGCTTGTCAGGGTGCATAGAAATACAATGGATGTAAATTTCATAGAATGGGTGTAATTTCTGATTTAACTGTTATGAATGCCCTATTGGTGGTATAACTTTTCAACCACTTCATAACGATTCATATGAGTAAACTCTATCATTCCAGGTTCACTCAATTCCGATACGTATGTACTAAAAATTCATTTCAAATATATTATTTTTTCGTAAGCTATATATATAAGTGATCTATATGAATTTTACTATCATTTTGGTTGTATCTTCGTCATTTGAAATCTGTCATATGGTACTATTTCTGTAGAACTGAACCAAGTTGGCCAACCTGGTAAGTTGGCAACATGATAACTAATCTCCTTGGACGTGGGTTGTGATGTACTGTGGTAAGCTTGGTGAGGTTTTTATATATTTGTTGAGTTTTTTTTGTTTGTATTTTCTCTCAGATTCGAGAAATTATACGTTATTTATCATGCACTCACCATGGATAATAAAAAAACAATAAATAAAATAAGATTTCTACCTTGGGAGAGAGTGAGATGTTGCATGTTTATAAGAACTCTGGAAATAAAATTATAATACAGATTTTCATGAAAACAAGAAATCAAACTATCAAAATTCAGAAGATGCTATCAAAAATATTTGAGAATAGTTGGATAGGAGGATGCATATGATAACAATAATAATTATTATTATGCATATCTTGACTGAAAGTTTTACAACCTTGAGTTATTATATGCAAACGTTTTCGACAGCAGTCGGTGCTGTCATTTTCACGGCTAACGTAAACTGTAAGCATACGTATATGGAGTCAAATATCAAATTGCAAGTTCATATTTGTGAACTAATTTATTGTCTTTCAAAATACTAGAAAAATCACTGTGAATAAAATAAACTGGATATTATTCATATATGAACAGTTCGAAAAAAATGTTGGCTTCAGGAATATTATTATTATTATTATTATGAGATTGATGATCTCCTACCACATAGTAACGTCTACATCCATCAATTAATTGAAAGGATTATTTGTACAATTTACTTTGTACACTGGTTTGACATTACCGGCCATCCAATCGATGTCCATGCATTGAAAAGGTGCAATGCACATCTTTTGGATAGATTTGTGTTATCAGGGTAGTTACCGTGTCTACCATCATTATTCATAATTTTATTTATTATGTTTATTTCTCGGCTCTCATAGGTTGTTGTTGATTTGTTGAACTAATTTTAATGAACCTTATAAAAGCCTAGATATAAGTTTACATAATGAAATTATGAATAATAAAGGTGCCTAATAGTTCACTTCATAGTTTTTCAAAATGATCCACCAGTTAATTTATACCACAGTAGGTAATTAGTAAATATCTTATCAATTTAAACATAGTAAAGATATACCCAACTAGTAAATGATACAATATTGTGAAGGTAATTATAATTACAACAGAGGTACTTGCCTGATACCAGACGAGTATAAATTGAGGCAACAGTTTAATCTTCCTCCGGAAGATGATTACTGGGTGACTAAAAAGCGTGTACAGTAAAAAAAGTGGTTTAGTGCGGATAAAACTTCAGTGTATTCATTCATATACTTTTCAAAGAATTATGTCATAATTGAAATCAATACAACAACCCTACTCCATTTCACAATTGTTCCATACATCATCACTTCACCGTTTTTAATAAAATGCAGTTGAACCGGCTCTTGGCTAGAACACCTTATATATTCATTCCGGTAACCCGATCGGTATAAACGGCCGGGTAATATTATTCCTTTATCGTCAGTCTGCTCATATATTTGTTCACCTTTCGCAACGGCTCCGGCATAAACAGTAAAGACTTTTATCATTCGTTATCAATCTCAAAAGCCACAACTTAGGTAATATCCATACAATGTCACGCATACTCTCCCATTGCTATTGCTTATTAATGAGATATCCTGAGAGAATAAGACGAGATTGCCGTGAAAATGCGTTTACCAGGTATGTAACGAGTTCCACTTGCATCATACGAATTCGATCCCTATCTTTGGATCTCGTTGTCGGCGGCAAATTTGTTTTTGTTCGCATGAAATGTGTGAGAATCGAGAGTTACTCTTCATATTTCGTAAATGAGAACGCAACGTGAATTTACAGAGTGTGGCATGTTTCAATTTTATAGTTATCAACACTACCTGAGATATAGGACATGTTGCTTGTAGCAGGGGATCCCAAGCAGGGATTTCGGGATTTACTGAAGTGCGGCAGATTAATATATAGGGGGATCCTTGTATCCGGTTAAATACCTCCACCAAATATGAACCTCATGAATAAGGCCGCCGCGCGTCCAGGATAAAGGATCAGATTAGTAAAAAAAATTTGATCATCAGAAATTCTCGAGCGCGTCAGATTAAGGTAGGGTGAGTTGATTACATGCTAAAAAGTGTATATTCTACTAATCTGACAATATGAGAGTGACGTAAAGAAAGGGGAGGGCTACAAAGTTGTAAAACAAAATCGACATTCTCGAGCGTGGCTAATTTTTTATTTGCTTTGAAGGCAATAATTCAAGGATAATGAAAAATTATAATCTGACGATTTCCACAAGCCGAAATAACAAAAATTCTTCGATAAAGTCTAATGCGTGCAGCTGCGTAATGACTATATTCCCCTCTCCGCGTTACTATTTCTCTCTCACTCTTTCTCTATCTATTTGGCTTGGCCAAACTTAGATTTTGAATATAATTTGAACTGATTCGTACTGGTAGATTTTGAGAAATCTCAAAAAAACTACGATTTTTTTTTCAAATGTTTTTTTTTTGGAATCACTTTCAAACGGCTTTATCGATTGATTTCAAAAACTTATCAGCTCTTGATATCAAAAACCACGTCGATCGCCGCCAGTCCGGTCAGAATCGGTTGATTCTGATCGGTTATCGTTGTCGAAAGAAAACCGAAAAAAGTGTTTTTTTGGAATCGCTCTGAAATTTCTAGTTCGAACAATTCAAAGTTGAAGATTCTTCATAAAGCTTGAAAAACTGCGTCGAATGCTGCCAACCGCGTGAAAATCGGTTCATTTATTCGAAAGTTATTGCGGTTTGAAAATTCAAAAAATTGTATAAACTTCAGACTCTTGAGCTCGGAGAGCTCATAATGAAACAAAAATTATATAAGAGCTCAAAAACAAAATAAGTGATATGTTGAGCGCTTAGGTATGGAGTTAGCGGGAAGTTGAAGGGATGGGCCTTTAGGGTCAACCGTTTTCCTATTTTTTTTGTCATATAAGGCGGATCCCTCTAGATAATCGTCAGATTAGGAGACAGCACCTCTAGGATATAAAGATGAACTATATATATCTTAATCTGACGCACTTGAGTATTTCAAAATGGCGATTTTTTTTATATTATAATAATGGCCGCGAGTTTGTGTCACATCGACATCGTCAGATTATTGCATGGGAGCTTTTTTTAGGTTTACTCAACACCCCCTAAAAAAATCTGACACGCTCGATACATTTTTTTTTCATTTTCAACCTTTACATACGTATATTATTAAAAATATGTCGGACATTGATGCTATCAATATCTGATGCAGTCGAGAATGTATATGAAACAGGTTTTTTTACAAATTTGAAAATTTATAGCCGCTTCCCCCACCGATGAAAAGGTATACATTACATAACATTTTTCTTCTTATCATCTAAGCATTGCAACCCACTAGGTCTCTATGACGCTCGAGTAAATCCACATTCAGCATTGTGGGCTCCCCTACTATTGAAAAAGCCTTTCTCTTTTAATGTGAAAGAATTGAATTAATTTTCGCGAAAAATAAAGAAAAGCACTATGCATTTAATCACTTTTATATTAGTTTTTCGAAACCTTCCTTCACGGCTACCAATTATTCTGCCAGTATCTATTCAAACGAACTTTTTAGAACATACTCAGGAATCAATTAATTCTATAACTTCCTTCAAAACAGGGAAGAGGGGTGACACTACTTGACGAAAGACCATTAAACTAATCATGAATATTGGCGGAAAATTCGGATAACATAATCCAGCAATTTTCATGATTCAGTTTATATTTTGTTGGTTAGGTTAACACTTAAATATGGCTGTAGTAATTTTCCCGATTAGCTTCACCTTATAACTGCGGGTTACTCAAATATTGAAGGAGATATGTGAAGGAAAATCAGAAGGAGTCAAAAAGGCGACCAGGTCAGGATTTGTGAATTATCGACAAAAATTTTGAGTTCGTCAGTACATTCGAGTCCGAAGAAAATGACCTCATATTAACTTATACGACAGAGAAGGCCTACCTCAGGGTTCCATATCGGGGCGTGGTCTTTCCAATACTCTGATAATAAACTGTTTCCTATATATCACCTACATACTTTATGACGGGCACTGCATATACAGAAATCTTAGAAAAGAATCAACTTTGCCGAAGTAAAATCCAGACCTCGTTATGGCTTGTGGGGACAACTCCACAAAAGACATAAAAACGTATTTATTGTACAAAAATTTATTATATACTACATGCTGCATGCTTAAATTACTCCTCACTAAAACAGCGTTTATGATACTTGTTACATAATATAACAAATTTTGTTTATTACCATACACAGCTTTCTATCTTGAATTTGTTTTACTTGATTTTATATTTGTATTTAAAGATAGATCCACTGTCATCTTTAATAATCCCAAGTTTCTGAATCCTGTTCAGAATTTGTACATTAGACTGCTTTATATTTAAATCTGTATGCAACGATTTATTTTCAATTCATACAACATACATGTAAACCTAGATATCAGTGCGACTTTAAATAGCCCCCCCACTGTTAACTCTTGAACAGTTTGGCGAACAAACTTGAAAAAAAACTGTTTGGGTATCATCAATACTACGTTTGGAACTAAAACACATTGTAATTGCTTCAAAAATGGCGGAGGAGGCACACCAACTTGAAAATTTTAAACAGCATGAGGGGTCAAGTGTAACGAAATTTGTAAAAATTTCAATGGTTGGAAAGATAATTGAATTAATTGCCTTTTACAATAATGTGACAGTTGACCCGCCATGCCATTTAAAATTTTTAAGTTGATGTGCCTCCCTCGCTATCATCTTTCGAGCAATCACAATGTGGTTCATTTAAAAATTTAGTATCCGTAAAACCCTCCCAACGATTTTTTTCATGTTTGAACGTCAACCCGTTCAGAAGTTAACAGGGGGAGGGACTATTAAAAGCCACACTGATGTATCTTGTAGGTATGTATACATTCATATACATATATTGTATCCTGACATGACTTCCTTAGTGCATTCAATTTGATCATGTGTGTCAATAATAGTATATTGTGTATCTAGTAATGAAAGCAATACATTCCCGGACGACAATGTAGATTGTTGGCCGAGGCGATAAGCCGAGGTCAACAAGCATTGAAGTCTGGGAATGTGCTACGAGGTACACATACTATTTATTCTGGCATCGCAATCAGCATTATCATAAATTAAGGAATTATACCTATTGTTTGCGTACATTCATTTCCTGTCTAAAATGTATACAAGCCGTCAAAAATTTTCCCGGATCGTTTACGATACGGGAAAGAATTTTTCGTGCAACCGGACGCAAAACAAGCATTTTGCAGCCGCAACAGAGGCCGCAAAATGATATTTTGCGGCCGTTACCCAGAGTGACGGCCGGCAAAAAATTTTACGGCCGTTCCCATAGTGACTGCCGGCAAACTGAACGCCACTACAGCATTTGACATTTCTGAAATATGATATTAACAATGTATTTTGCACCAACAAATATTTCCAAATTCACAACAGAAACATACTTTATTTTTGATATATATATTAACATTGATTGTACTGTTTATATTATTACTGATATTCATTCCTGAAGATGAAGCAACTAAATCTATTGTTCCTGAATAATCATTATTTACATTAGACAAAAACGTATTAATTTCTCTGGACATTAACATTTCGCGATTGACTACATTTGAACTAGATGCTACAGTGCCAGAAATTGCATCGGAAATTTTGTTCTTATTATGGATGGAATCCTCGACATATCGACTTCCATCCACCGTGGCGTTTAAAAACTGATATATCAGCACCTGTATTGGCAAGCAAGGTGGCAGAACTTCTTCTGAAACTGTGGCCTGTGTATGCCTCACTATTTGGTAAGCCGAGATACTTTGCTATCATACTAGGTATTTTTCCAATCGTATGCACTCCAACAACCTGTGCCGAGCACTTTCCATTTTCATATTTCAGAAATAGACGACGAATAGCAGTATGTTTTGGTCGAAGAGTTACATATTTATTGTATATTCTCATATAATCTCGATTAGTTATGGTAAAAACACGCTTTTGATCAGTTTCAGTATCAGGAGCAGTTACTATCAATACAGTTTTGTCTTCCTGAATATCTTCGAGGGTCATTCTCACTAATTCATCTCGTCGCAATGCTCCTGATATTCCCATTATCAAAACTACCTATAATACTTCACTTTTTTTCCATATTTATATACCTTCCATAGTAGATGATTTGCATCACTAGCTTCTTTGAGGAATTAATCAATTTGTTCATGCGTAAAAACTTTTGATTTCTTTGCTCGATATCCAACTGACTTTTTCTTGAGGAATGGTACCAATTTTAAAAACTTCTTTACGTCAATTCCATCTCGGACGTTAAGCATAGTCTTTAACATGAAATAAATGCTCCATAAACTCTTCACAACTTTTGATCGCTGCATCAAATATCCTAATAATATGTTTTCTGACACCGTCTTGACATTTTGGTTGACACACAAATCTTTGAAGTTGCTGTAACATTTTTCATATTTCCGTTTAGATTTTTCGGGTATCAAATCCGAAAGTGCTGAGTCTATGAGATCTCTCAGCTCAGGAGGAGTGCAAGTAACTGAAATATCACTATCGCTATCGGACATCTTCACGACTTCTCGAGAAATGTCAAATTGGTTTGTATTGCTAAATAATTCATTTCCATAGAAACATTGTGATATTGAGGTGTAATTTTCTCTATTCGCGTTGAAACGCTGTCTTTTTAAAACGACATAATGTTTATTGAAATTATGTAATTTTCACGGTTCCACGAAAAATATTGTGTATACTATGGCCGCGAAATGTTTTCGCGACCTCGAGATTATCTTGCCTTGGCCGGAGCGGTCTCGGCGATAATCTCTCTCTCGGAACGCGAAAAAGCATTTTGCGGCCTTAGTATACAAATAACTATTCCCGTACAGATTAGTGCCGAAAACGGTCCGGGACAGTTCGTTGCTTAGCAACGGACTAAAATACTAGATTAGCGTATTTTGAGGCCTGAAGTTGCTCCGAGAAAGTGGGCATTCTTGAACGATTTCAGAAAAATTATAATTATTTTATGTCTACATCAGTTGACAGGGTTACCATTTTTGAGAACCTACATCAAGCAAAGAAGACATGAGATAACAGAAGACTGTTAATTGATGAACATAGTCTGATTTCAGTGAGTTGGCATGTTTTCTTATACAAAAATAAAAACAAGTAAATTATTTCATACAAGGATGGATTTATTGTTTTATGCATGTACGCTTACATGGTTCAAGTGAGGATTAGAGCAATTCAATCATTTAACTGTAGTTCAAGTACCTAATAGGACTTTAAGATTTCATTATATTTCAATTAAATTTAATTGTTGGTTGAAATCAAGTAATTCAAGTGGTGTAAGTAAATCGAAAGAAAATGTTTCAATTGACTACGCCGTCATTATACAACTACACATACCTTCGAGTCATTTTTGACTACTCCTCATGAAATGATTTCTACGATCACTAACCTTTTTCTGTTTCGGAAGTATCCAATGGCGTTTCGTGAGATTCACCTGAAACAATATTGAAGGATATCAGAATCAATTTAATTTAATTCCGAAAAAACACGATACACGTAACCTAATTATCCATGACTCTATTAGTAAAAATGAAAATACACTATCGATATGTTATTTTTCTTACATTCACCGTGAAAATATTGACTAATATTTTACAGGAATACTAACTAGTTTTTAAAGTTATAGTGTGATTGAGAATGAAAACGACACATTCCTATAGCTGATTCTTTAAAGAAATAATACAAGACGAGTATTCAAACACAACCCCCAAATTACATCCCAACTAAGATAAGTACAGGGAGATGATATCACGAAAAAATAGGTTAATGTGCTACTTGACATGGTCAATGAGATAAAAATCATAAAAATACAAAATTATCCACCATATCTTTTTATTCAGGACACTTACAATTCTGAAAAAGAAAATAACTTATTTCGCATATAAGTAACTTGCGTTGCATGTGTAGGAGATTCATCTAAAAATGGATGCTATATCTGAAACTAAAATGTAGCGAATGCTATATCTGAAACTAAAATGTAGCGAACCTGGAAATCCGGAATTCAGCAAGAACAATCTGCAAATAATCTGGAAACATTATCGAATATTTCAAAAGCATCTTACCCCAGAATTGGTCTTCATTGGATATGTTTTGAAGACTAGACTAGACTGAACTTTTTAAAACACTATAAAAGTAATACATCAAACATTTAGTGAACTGTAGAGTGTTGACCAGTACAAAGAAGAGTAAGTGTAAGAAACCAAAAACGTAACATTAATATAATTCACCTATGAAACAACACTGATAAGACTGCATATCTGTGAGGTTAGTAAATTTTCTTAAGAGCTATTACTCATACCATCGCAGAGAACAAATTTATGTTTCGGCAGTCGTCTACTGAACGATATAGGCTAAGCTAGTATAGTGGAGTAGTTGAGTCAATGTTTTCGGTTTCCATTTCAATAATTTTGTGAGTTGTTGCCTGTAAGCGACGCCGACGCGCAGATATATTCAAGGTCATAGCTCTTAAGAATATCCATTACCCTAAAAAGTAAATCTCATATTTTGAATTTTTCTTTATCCCAAGTTTCAAATAATTCAGATGCGTAGTTTTGAAGGAATTTTTTGAAAATATTAATGTTTTCCATTATCATAACAGTCTATCTCCTAGTAAGAACTCCTTTTTTTTGAAAATATGCTTTGTTCATTTAGGTCGATGGCATTTTGTTGTTGATTTTGACTGGAATCAGAGAAGAATTCAATAGTTCTCTAGACATCCCGTGGCTGCAATTTTGAATTTTCAAATTCGATCAGTTCCCGGATGTGGAGTTTTGGTTGAATTGAATCCATCCATCACCTGAGCCATCCATCACTTTCAATTTATAAATTTCGTCCAAGGGTTGATAGTCCACAAAAAAGCACCAAATGAAGAGAGTGATGTAATTTTATGAATTTGTAATTACAATGATGAAAACTTATTGAAATCAATATACGGATGAAAATCTAGAGAGAAGAAATGACAAATGGATCATTCTGGAAGATTATCACGTCATTTCTATGGGTTGACTTCAAGCTGATTTATTCAAGAAACGAGGCGTGGAGAGCTAGAAAATTATTTTTAGCGACTGCCTGATATAGTGAGATTCAAAATGTTTCTTGACTTCGCAACAATACAACAGATTAATTAGTTGAGTATAGAATATGTCAATGACGGTAATCCTATAACCGAATACTACTGAACTTGCAAATTTGGTGCTCTGGAACTCACGCATGTATCCTATAGCATTATACGGTGTCTAGGATACTCGTGTCATCAAATGCATATAAAGTAGCCGACTTCGATGTTTCATGAAAACGTTATGAATGCAAATCATAAATACAATTAGAGTGCATTACAAGAATTTTATATCATAAAGTTCTTTCTTTGATTTGTTAGTTATTTACTCACAGAATTAATATTTTGTTATAACACAACCATTGTTTGCAAAGTACCAATGACATTGGATGGATATTCAGCGCGCCAATGGGTTATGGAATACATTAATTCTTTCTGAATATGAAGAAATTTTTAATAAATCCTCGAATAAGATTCATTTCTAAGTGCTTAGTTTTTCAACCGTTTCTAAATATATAGGCAGTGATATTCGCATTTGAGTGAAAATGACTTTGACGATATTTTTGAATGGTACACGTAGTATATTTGGTTAGGGATCATCATCATGAATCCAGTGATACCGGACTTGCTGGAATTATGTCAAACGGCAGCGATGATATGGGACTGAAACTTTTCTTATGTCCAATGAGTACGATAGAGACCTAAACCTTTATCGCGTATAGGTTCAGTCATGGCCATTAGACATAGACGTTGGCGATTTTTGACCATATTTCCGCGGCCGTTTGACATAAAACCTATCAAACCTGGTGTCACTGAATTCGTAATGACGATCCGTAACCAAACATAAATAAGTTAGAACGGAAAATATCCTGGATGTCCATTGAAAAATATCATCAATATCAATTTTAGGTAGGATCAAACTCTGATCCCTCCAAAATACTTTCATCACGCAGAAAAAAAATTGTTTGAATCAACAAAAAATGCACGAATTTAACAAAATCTGAGGGTCATATATCCACGACAAAATATTTTGTTATAACTACAATTTATTTTTGTTATTTTTCAAGTAAATATTTTGTGTATGAAAAAAACTATTATGTCAACCTTGACATAGATATTAGTTAAAAGAATAAAATATATTTTGTTGTAATAATACAATATCTGCTCAATAAACTCCAGTTTCTTTGTTGAAATGACTTAGTTAAGAATTGAAGGGAGATATAATTTGTATCTGGTGACAAAAATTTCAGTTATAAATTTAGTTCAAGCATTTGGATGGAATATGATAAAATATCTGTTTAATATAATTGATTAGAGTATTCGATCAATAGAATATTATTTCGATTCGACAACATTTTTAGTTTCATAAACAAATCAATATTGTCGAATTGATTAAATTGTTATGTGATTTCGACAAATAACTTGTTTGTTTCAATATATCGAAAAATAAACAATTTATTCTTATCTCAAGTGATAATTCACATGTTATCAAGCGATAGTTTGTGAAGTTTAATCCAATGAACTGCTAATTAGCCATAGGACGGAATGCTAGCCTGCTAATATTATTGAAACGTGAAATAGCAACAGAACTTCTAGAGCGGTCGCTACATTGTGAAATTGACGATTCTAGGCTTTGTGAGGGCCACAGGAGTTCTCGCTGCTTCCAGCGGAATATTCAACGAGCTGACAGACAAGTACGAGTTGAAGTTGATTCAAAAAGAGAGAGACTAAAATATTGAAGTTTTAGTAGTCAGATCTAGTATCAAGGAGAGAGTATATTTGAGTTGTGTTATTGAATTATTGGAATTTATTATCGATTTTGGAGTTGTAAATAAACGAGTCAATACTGTCCAGTATTTTCTGTAGCCATGAACCCCAATATCGTAACAGTTGGCATCAGAGGTAGGAATATAGGAATAGAGATGATTCGTGTCAGAAGCAACAGTCAGCAGATACAGGTAATTTCCAAAGGGATGTTGTGACGAACCACGGAAGTTCATAACATTTGACAGAATTGGCTGTAACTTAAGAACTGAAAGTGGGGACTATTACAGTGGGATAGCTGAGTTTCTGCAGAAGTTTTCGGCCAGATGGATACAATTGGAAGAACGAGCTGAAGAAAAGAAAGAAAAAAGTAATTTGGAGAAAGAAATAAGGGGAACAAAAGAAAATATGGGAAAAAGCTAAGAAATGAACAAAAGAAACAGAAAGGTAATGGAACAGGTAGCTAGGGAAAGACAAATAATTGAGAAGGCAACAAGCATTGGATGAATAATGGGAAAAACATAGACAATTTCGTGAAGCACTGTGCGGAAAGTTTTTCAAGAAAATACGAACGAAAGATATAGTAAGTAAAAAACAAGAAGAGCAGGACCAAGTACAGCGAGTTTCACAGGAACAGGAAAACGAATGGGTTGAAGAAAATCAAGAGTTATAGTCAAAGAGTGGACAGAACAAGAGACAACACATGACATTTTTGAATGTAGTAAAATCGTTTCGAAATTCTTGAAAACACTGTCCTTTTGATTTCATTCATGAGCCAGAATACCAGGTCATGTGACTTCGACGTCAGAGTCACAGAAAAGAAGAAAAAGAGATTAGAGGTTACATAAACATAACCGCTACAATTTGACAGTATTTACTTGAAATTAGGAAACTAATAAGTCAATGTTTATTGATATGATATTATAATGATTGTAACTATATTAAAGGTGTTATACATTAATTTCAGTTATAATACTATTAATTTTTATGTGATGGCCACTGCAATCATGTAGTTTTTGTTTACTCTTCGAATATCACCATTTAAATTTTTGTTCATTTATATCATAGCTATGTAGAGAGGAATTATTTCAAAAACTTGATTGTGCATATAAGTACCCTGCGAAAATCATGAGGTGACATGACCTAGAGCAAGTATGAAATAAGCGCGTGATAATTTCAACAAGAAAGATGTACAAAATATTTTTTGTAGTAGTTGAACTATGAATTGAAGTTTGCCTAAAACTGAAGACTTTGGTAATGTGCCAACTTCTGGAAAGTCTGCAAGCAAGATCAGAAAGATGAAGAACGTGATTAAAAACCAGAATAGCAGAACCGGTTGCCGAAAATCTTGCAGAAGTATGAAACTCACATTGCTGATGGTACACAGGAGGAAGAGGGACGGCTTCTGGAATTTCCGAAAGAGCAAATACACGAAATAGATGAAGACAGGCGAAGATAACAGTTTCCGGCTGCTGGAATTTTGGAGCAGCTGAAAGCCAAGAGATAAGCTAACTTCCTCACGTTCTTACAAGAATAAGCAAACATATATTAGCCTCAGTTGAATGATTCACGATATTTTCGCAACTACCTAGAAAGTGGGAAAGTGGGAACGAGTACAGAGGTGATCCAGAGAGGTGTTGTGGATGAAGACCCATAGTTATTCAAAAAATTTGCAAATACAAGCGGTTTGCTTTCCAGTTTCAACGTGGTGAGTGAAAATATAACGATATATTAATCTTTTTCTCTGAACATAGTCCTGCATTGTTGTATGTAATACAACACCAGTTAGATGTAATTTTTATAAGCTACATCTAAGAAGGGATGAATTAATTTCCAAGAATGATTATTCTCAAATTAAAGCACAATAATCAAATCAATGAATTAAACAGATATAATCACACTTTTGACTCCCTGTAGCTCGAAAACTGATCATAAGATCAACCTGTAAACACATAACGAAATTCCAAAAAAAAAGTCGAAAGCCATTTTACATAGAAAATGTGCGAGGGGTCCTTTACTGTTATGTAAGTCATTTCAATAAAACTCAGTAATTCTTGATAGAGAAAAAGTACTAACATTTATCAACATTAACTTATGGACTTGGTGAGACACAATGTAAATGTACTGTGTCAGTGGAAAGCGGATACCTTGAAACGAATATGTCTTGGCTATCTTTATTCCTGATCAAATATACAACACGGATATCAATGTTCAGTTTGATAATATCTTCTCGCTAACTTATGGGCTAATGAGAGAAAAATGTTTCATGAAGAAATGTTCGATGATTAATTCTCTACATAAATGAAAAGTTTGTAAGAGTTCATGAAATCATCAATGAGAAAGGCCCCATTTTGCTTTCAGTCATTCGATGGTATTTCGCTGGTTCACAAGAAAATTCCTTCAAACAATACAATCTTAGAACTGTCAATCATCAAAACGTCTCAAAATTAACGCCTAAATTGATTGTTGGCTAAATGAACTATTTTGATGAAAAAACTCGAGACCAATCGAATTTTATTTTGAATTTAATTTATTTCACGGAACAATTAAATATAAAGAATGAAACATGTGATGATGTCGTCAAATTTCATTTTAATGGAATGCTATATTGTTTAGACTGCACTAGCTGACTTCTCTCAGAAATGTAACATGTTGCCTCAAATTGATACCCAGTCGACAAACGAACACAATATAGAAGACTGATTTGAATATTCTATGTACCATATCACCACATAATACATTTTTCTAGAATGCCCGTAACATGCTTAAATGTTTATTTATCACAGAAATTACCAGTCAGCACTACCATAAATTGATACAAAAAATTGACCTGCATCTGAATTTATAACCTTTGATTTGGCCAAAAATGAGTGTATACCTACAGTGTGTTTCACTTCTTCGTATCTTCTGTAATTTTTGACAAAAAATCATGAAATTTTCAGGATTGATAGATCACTAGAGATGAACTGTCTGCACTGAATGGGTCATCCTAAGTGATATACACTGCACACCGGCAGCGATGAAACCACCCATTTTTTCATAAATTTATATCAGGGAGCAAAATTGGCCCGAAATTCCTTCGGATTCGTATTCAGGATACCCAAATTACTACTAATCCATCTATCTCCTGAAAAATTTGTTTCCCAAGGAAATGACCCCGTGTATATCACCCATTTTGTGCAGTTAGTTCAATTCTAGTGTATTTATGTATCCTGAAAATTTCATGGTTCTACGTCGAAAATTACGGAAGATATGGGGAAGTTTCACTGAGATAGTTTTATGGCGGTCCTGGGGGGTTACAGCAAAAATTATAATAATTTATATCCTGGCGAAGGGACAGTCTGGCAAACGTCGGCCAACACGAAAGTGTGGTTGGTCTGTTTGTCGGGATTGGCAGAGAGTGGCCCAAGTTTTCCGGTTTTCGCTTGGTTGTCGGTAAATGATGACAATTCAAAAGGGAGTTGGAAGAGTTTTTTCATGCAATTTTGTACCGTACACACATTGATGCTTGTTCGTCGCACTCAGTTGACTCCTTTTCCCAGTGGCAGTGATGTTTGATGCCGGAAATACACATATGGCGAAGTCTGGCAAACGTCGGCCAACACGAAAGTGTGGTTGGTCTGTTTGTCGGGATTGGCAGAGAGTGGCCCAAGTTTGCCGGTATTCGCTTGGTTGTTGGTAAATGATGACAAATCAAAAGGGATTCGGTAGAGATTTTTCACGCAATTTTGTACCACACACACATTGGTGCTTTTTAGTCGCACTCAGTTGATTTCTCTTCCCAGTGGCAGTGTTGTTCAAGGTCAAGGCCATTGTACGTTTGATATATTTAATTTTTTTTTTGTTGTTATTTTCGTCAACCAGCTGCACACCCTGAGTACAACCCTTAAAAGTCTTCGAAAGACTTGTCCGAGCTAGTGAAGACGCAGCCCTTACCTTTTAACGTATGATGCCATGCACGAGACCGATGACCATGCTGGAAATCGAACCCACGACCCTTAGCTTAAGAGACAAGCGATCTACCATCATGACCATCACGGCCTAAATGATTAAAAACAATAAGCGACGCCGTTGCTACTAAAATAACTTCTACGTCCGCCATGTCTGCCAGTACATTCGTCTGTGTTCGACGAAAACTATTTTGCCGCAAATATTTGGCCGATATGGCCATTGTGGGGGTGGCATAATTGTATACAAATATTTGGACAAATCTTTTGACAACTGTTTTGGCGAATATATTGGCCAATGTGTATGCCAGGCTTGAAGGTCAAGTACATTGTGCGTTTGATATATTTAAATGATTAAAAATAATTAGCGACGCCGTAGCTGTTGCTGCTGAAATAACTTCTACGTCCGACATGTCTGCCAGTACATTCGTCTGTGTTCGACGAAATCTACTTTGCCGCAAATATTTGGCCGATATGGCCATTGTGTGGGTGGCATAGTTGTATAAAAATATTTGGACAAATCTTTTGACAATTGTTTTGGCGAATATATTGGGCAATGTGTATGCTAGGCTTAATAAAGAAGGACATTTGGTTGAATAGCTTGAACAACATGAGGTTCATGATATATGAATATGGAATCTTTGGTGTGAATACAATTCAAAAACATCTGAATCTATTCAAACACCGAAACTACGTCAATTTAAATCGACGTGCAAATCGCCAACAAAGTTTGAATTATGAGGAGCTAGAAGCTTTATAGTTTTTATATTGGGACTCACCAATGACATTATACTTCTATATTTATGGATGTATTTTGCTGACTTGTGGGTATATGCGACATATAAATTAAATATTTTTTATTGAGGGATTCGGCATGGCCAAGTTCCACCAGGTTTTCCAGTAGTTTACGGCCTGTACGTAATTACTCATTAACGAATTAGGAAACAAATAATAATTTAAAAAAAGAAAGAAGTCTTAACTGCCGATTAAAATGACAACTTATTTTGGGAAAAGTAGTTTTTCTACGAAAATTAAAGTTTTTAATCTAAAATAATCTCTAAATGATCTATTACACGTGGACTGTCGATCAGCATTGGATAGTTTTTATCAACAGTATCTTATGATTCGCTGAGAAGTCATAAAATTTTATTTGAAGTATTTTCTCGGCGACCAACAGAAATCGCGGAAGGTTGGTTATCAGCGTCACATCGATGTTTAGTGCAGCATTGATCGCGAATTGAGTGTTGTAAATGGTACTATTGAAATTGTAAAGGTGCCAAGTTATGATCACTAAGCTCGTGTACTTTTTTTTAAAGGGAAACTAAAAATCAGTTGATAAAGATCGAAAGATAGATATTTATTGGTCCATTTAAAAGAACTTTCACATATTATGGGACGTTAGGGAAAAACTGATACAAATAAAAATATTAAAACCTTGTCAATTTCACAATTCAAAACATAATATATCATAAATAATACACATGTACTTACTTAAACTAATATTTTAATATTAACACGATTTCACAAAAGGATTTAAAGCTTTAATAACTTTATCATATCAACCATATCAACTACACGTCTTATCTTTTTTAATTTTCTCAATATCGCACAGTTTCACCCGAACCCACCAATACCTTTTTTAGGTTATGACGATTAGAGAAGATTACCCTTCATCTTGATTCATATTTAGTTTTAGTTGACATACTCTGTACAATATTCTCTCCATATAATCTGTTTGGTCCTCATGATGTTACCTGTTGAGCTTCCTATGGTTTCCCCTCCCATGTTTTCGTACCTTGATTCCCGGAACCAACATATTTCGAGAAACCAAAAATGAAAAAAAAAATAATAAATTAAACAATTTCAATGTTGTGGGAGTATTTGTTAAAGATCTCACCATGAAAATAGGGTTTAATCATTTCTGGGTCAGTTATGTTTCCTCATTAGGAGCTTCCGAAAGGCGACGCTGAAAATGATTATAATACTTTAAGAAACGTAATTACTTCTCTCATTTCTTTTTCTTTTTTAACGGTATATACCTGGAAGCGAATAATATTTTATGCTTATCACAATGATATAGAGCAGTGTAATTTTTAAATAAAATTTTCCGCCACACTTTTCCATTAATCTGAGGTCTTTATCTTAATGATTCTTAGTTCAAAGTTGGCGGTGTATCGAAAAATAGATGGTATCACAATTTATCTACTTCAGTCATGTTTATAGTACGCGATTTCTTTCGCTAGTGCATCAGCAATTTTAAAATCAGTTCAGAGGAGGAAAAAGAATTTGTGAACCATATTATGGCGCATTTTTTATCGAGGTATATTCCCACAGAAAATTAAATAATTTTGACTATGTGAAAATACCGTTCTCCACAATAATCTCACAAGGTAGGATTCAAGGCAAAAATCTGACAGGAAGCAATTACTTTCCTGGTTGATACCACCCCGTACATTCAATAATATCTCAATGATGTGAAATATTCTGCAAGAACGCTATTGCAAAGGATTTTTGTTATGGAACCAAATAAACACTAAGCTATAACAGTTATGGGTGAACAATTTCCATATCATTACCGGTTTAACTGTTCTATTGGGACTAATATTTTTTTGAAACATTTTGGTTACTGCTTTGAAGCTTAAAGGCAATCTACTTGTGTAATACGTTTTTTATAGAAAAATTGTTGATAAGAATTATCCATTTTTGTCTAGGAAAATTGAAATGAACATTTGAAATTATGATCCAAAGTAGGTACACGTCTTGCTCTCTGACAAGTGGAAAAAAAGTTGAATTCGGTTGGTAACTTCAAAATTTTCAGTAGTGTTTCCGGTCTAAATGGATCATTAACCCTCTAGAAATAAGTGTATAAAAAAGTTTCAGAACCTTTGAAATTGTGTTGAGACTTGCCCCAGATGCAGCTCAACAAAACAAAATTGCTTTCAAATGTGACCAGTACATAAACTCAAGAAGAAGAAGTTTGCACACAGATGTCACTATTGACACGATGTGAATTGAAATGCAAGTAAAGAAATGTATCATTACAAATTAAATTAATGTTAAGTTATCGTTTTCCATACCTTTTCATTTTCAATTGCTTTCAAAGACTAAAAAAGTTTAAAATAAATTTTTGAAGTCTTATGAAAAAATACATGTTAAATGTTAAAAATTGTCAAAGAAATCGCCTGTTATTTTTATTTCATACTTGATAAGATAATACAACAGATCAGAATCAGGATCGTTCTAACTGAATTTTCTCCTGAGCAGGGTCAAGAAGAACCCCATAAAACGACTAGACATGAGGCTGTTCCCAGCAAATTGTTTATGAAATAGGAATAATGTTGAAGCCCAAATGAATCCCTGTAAGACTCCAGTATTAATAGGCGAGTATCAAAATAAATTCCACAAACCACCACATGGAGAGATCTGAGAGAAAGCTTGAGATAGCGAAACACTGAAAACTGAGGGGCAAGCCAAAAGACGAACGCTGGGCCATGATCAGAGCTTCACCATATTCCTCATTTATACACAGTGAGCCATTGGAAAACGGGCATGGTACCATTGTATTTGTTATCCGGTTTGAACGATTTATTTCAAATGATAAAGGCTTGATGTACTGCGAAAACCTTGAGATAAAATCTAAAATTTGAAGTTCTACACCAACGCACAACTTTCCAAAAATGTGTATTTTAGAGTCTCAATTTGATGAAACAAATAAGTTTGATAAAACCGTAAATTCATATCACTCCAAACATTCCCAAAGAGTGGAAAATATTAGGTAAACATTTGAAAGAAAACAACTACCTTTCCCTGACGAACACTGAATTACATCTGAGTCTGTGCAACGTTCATTACGGACCCAATTGCATGTGTTAATTGTAAAATTCGCTTTACAGTTCGCAATTTTCATTGCATCCAATTAATTGCGGGAGTTTTCAACCAATGATATGCAATTTGACAGCTGAGTAGCCTTATCCATTGGTAGAAAACTCGTGCAATTAATTGCATTCAATGAAAATTGTGCGAACTGTAAAGCAGCTTTAACAAATCAATTGAATTGTTTGCATCAACATTAGAGTCGTTTTGTTCCATAAAACGAACCACACTGATGCATTCCTGATGGTTGTGTATAGCCATTTCAAACGGCATTTCGAAGTCGTACCTAACTGGCATATCGGTATCGGTTAAGGCATGGCTTCTAAAGAAATGTGTTCCAAAATCTTGAAAGATAATTGTTTTTTTACTTTTTGTGAGAGTAACTGAAAACTGGGTTATATGATTTGATACATACTTACCTACTAGTGCGAAGTCAACGTGAAGCGTGTCCAAAAAGAATCGAAGTGTGTTTTGATTATCATTTCAAATGCGTCTAGGGCGAACCCATTACTTTTTCATCCCCATAGGTATAATAATTTATCAAGATTTGTGTCGAAATATTCTATAATGGTCCTCTCGATCTCTTGCTACATAGTTTTATTTTCATTCAAACCCGCTCAATTTCAATAGATACCATCATCTTTATTGATAATATCTGTTATGAAGAATTGGAGGTGGTTGGAACACATATAATTGATTGCATCGAGACATATTTCAACCTCCCAACACACGAAATGTTTTGCCAGTCACGATCCGAAGTGGCCGACACTTGTCGATGAACAATGGCCGAACAATACGATCGCGCTATGTATCACTATCGAAAGTAAAGAACAAAAGTATGGCGACGCAGCGGGTGTGAATAAAAATTGTTTTCAATTTCAGTTTATACCAAACAAAAAGACAACCGCTGTGATTCAATCATGATCACCTCTTACCAATTACCAGCATCCATTTCGAAAGATATATCGCGTTTAAGACGTATCCGCCATCTGTTTCCTCCCATAGAAACGTATTTATATGCCTTATTCGATAACGAGGATAGATATTATCTGACACCGTATAATAAGCGATATTATGACAAAGTTACGGTTATCGTTGAGATAATTGTTCGTTTCTACTGTTTGGAACATTAAGTACATAGAATGAAAAAAGTATGTTTGCAAATAACCAGTTGCGACTGGCATCATTTCGTTGAAAAACTATTTTTCTGTACAACTGTCAAAAAAACTTGACATTTCTGCATCTCTATTGATGTGTAAATGTTTACTTTCTTCACTACCCAAATAATTCACAAAATCAACATGGAATATTACTTTTTGAAGGATTTATTTTTAACAAAGTCAATTATTAATTATTCATCATAAAACAATTTCATTTATTCGAATAATAATTGATAGTAAAGCTTGAACAATTACTACCAACATAAACTCCCGAAGATGTTCTATGTTGCTGCTTATCAGAAACGTTAGATATTTCTTGAAGAGTTGAATCCACAATCTTATCAGATATTTTAGTTTGTTTGGACGAAGATGGACAATTCAATATTTTGTTAGAAATCTCAATTTTGTTATTAAAACTATCTTCTATACAGGCCGTTTCTTTTATCATGTGGTAACATTGCTATATTCTAAACCGTAATAGATATAAAGACGATTAAATGGGAAAAAAATTTACTATTGTGGTGAGCAGTACATTGGTCAGAAAAAACCTACGGGGACTCTCGCCCTTCCCGACTTACACAGGGAAAACTAAATATGCTGTTTTCGGTTTTTTACGAATAGAATGGTTATTTCAGAAAATATAAAATAATGAAAAAGGAAAGTTTTATTGTATTCAAAATGTACTAGAACTACGTAATGATAAATTTTTAATTGAACGTTTCGTGTCAACACGGCCTCCATCAACTATTTTTTTCAAATACGGACCTGTCTATTTCATCACAAATATTGATAAAGCAATGAAATCACAATTCAGTGGTATATCACACTTGACATTTTTATAGCATTTCATATAAAATAACTGGCATCATCAGTGACAACTATTTTTGATTACGTTACTTCTTTTGTAAATTGTTTTGATTTCTTCAAAACTCATTCAACTATTAGGATACTTCAGTCATTACCCAATACTTTCGATAGGAAGTTACCCCAACACAACGAACATTCGTATTTTTCCTTTTTAGGGATTTTTGTATTACAGTAATCCTTGACTCAAGGCTGATTTCTCCTGTATCAATTTTTACACGGATTATTTTCATAATTCTCAATCCTGGAAGGAATGAAAAATCAGTTTTTGATCAAAATACAAGTGTTGTCTGATTTGGTACAATTAAATAGCATCTCGCTTCTTTTACCATATTTAAACACGTAGGCTTTGCTTGATTTCTATGGCAGGAAAAATAAATGAGTTGTTGATATCTGTTAAGAACTGTCAGACATTTAAGCACTCGGTTACATATTAAAGATGTATTCGAATGACGAAAGGACTGATATACTATTTACTTTATGCAAAATCAAATAGAAATCCTCTTTTGGCAAGAAATATGTATGGTGAGCTATACCCGAATCGTCGCATTCCAAACATTCAAATGTTTAGACGATTAGAAAGAAATTTGAGAGACTGTGGCGCATTTGACAGAAATAAAAATAGAAAATGTGTTGTTACTGGAAGTATAAGGAATCAAATAAATGTTTTGGGTAAGCAAATATTACCTTATAAAGACTAAAAAGTGAAAAATATCGTCTTTTTTTAAATCTAGGATTGGTCAGTTACAAAAATATTTCTAATCAAGATTGTTCTTTACGAGAAATTGCCCACGAACTTGGGATATCTGTAAAATCTACTAGAAATATTTTGAAAAAGAACAAATACAAATGCTAGTGGATACGCAAAGTTCATCATCTTAATGAAAGGGATTACGGAAGGAGAGTACGATTTGCGAAATGGTTAAGACGTAGAAATAGGGAAGTTCGAAATATTTGTAAAAAAATAATATGGACGGACAAATCAAAATTCACCAACAATGGTTGATTTAACAGAATCATCCATTATAGGTGGAATAATACGAATGAACATTTACATGGAGAACCCAATTTCCAGGAGAGGTTCGGAATAAATGTTTGGTTGGGAATTTTGGGAACAAACATACTAGGTCCTTTCTTTTACGATGAGCATTTGAATGGTGAAATGTATTTAAATTTTTTATTCAATGAGTTATCCATTAAGCACCCGCCGTGAAGTACAATATTTTCAACAAGACGGTGCCCCTCCCCATAATGCAGCAATAGTAATGGAACATTTGGATGCAATATTCCCAACAAAGTGGATTGGAAACAATGGACCAATTGCCTGGCCAGCTCGATCCCCAGACCTTAATCCTTTGGATTTTTTGTCTGGAGATACATGAAGGATACAGTTTTTTCGACACCTAGTACCGATATCGACCATCTCAAACAGAAAATAAGAGAAGCATGTAATAGCATTACCACCATCATGCTAGAAAATTGCCACAGAAATTGTATGGACAGACAACTTATGTGCATTCATCAAAGTGGTCGTGAATCCGAGCATTTAAAGTAGAATTCTTTTTCTGTATTGGTTTTATTTTCTTCCACAAATTCATTATGAAATAAATTGTTTTTCTGTTTGTTTGATTTGTTCTCCTCTTAAGTAAGTTTATTTCTGGGGTAAATTGCTATCGTTCGTCTCTGAAACTGCAGAAATCTTTTATGAATTTTTATAGTATAAATACAATTTTCATAGAAACATTCATTCAAAACGTCACTGATAATTTTTATATCGAAGCGTTACATTCTGTGGAATTCATAAACAAACTAACGACAGGACCGTAATTAAAAATTTTTGTCAATGATGATGCTAGTTATTTCATATGAAACGTTATAAAAATGTCGAGTGTGAAATACCACTGTATTGTGATTTTATCGCTTTATCAATATTTGTGATGAAATAGACAGGTCCGTATTTGAAAAAAAATTGTTGAT
The DNA here is from genome assembly GCA_958502065.1 of Chrysolina americana. Lineage (NCBI taxonomy): Eukaryota > Metazoa > Arthropoda > Insecta > Coleoptera > Chrysomelidae > Chrysolina > Chrysolina americana. Next base: position 75,824,114 of record OY293413.1, read on the forward strand.
GATGGCGGTGTTGACACGAACTGTTTGATTAAAAATTTATCGTTACGTAGTTCTAGTACATTTTGAATACAATAAAACTTTCTTTTTTAATTTTTTTTATATTTTCTGAAATAACAATTCTATTCGTAAAAAACCGAAAACAGCATCTTCACTTTTCCCTATATAAGTTGGGAAGGGCGAGAATCCCCGTGAATTTTCTATGAACAATTTACTGCTCACCACAATAGTTAGGTACCTTTTTTCCCATTTAATCCTCTTTGTATCTATTACGGTTTAGAATAAAGCAATGTTACCACATGATAAAAGAAACGGCCTGTATATGCTTCTGCTACGAAGGCAGATTTTCAGCCACCGTGACGATTCATGGCTATATTGGCTATGTTGCCCCTGCATTAGCCAGAACAGTTATAGAGCTTCTCCTGAAACAGTTACCTGTGTAGCTCTTATACATGTCTTTTCCAAGCCATTTTGCAATCAAGCTGGGAATTTCTCCTATTTTATTTATACCCACATGTTGGTTTATATATATTCCTCTCGAATATTTAAAAAATAATCTGTTACTTTTTGTATGAGGCGGCCGTAGTGCTCTGATATACTTGCGGTATGTATCAATATAATCAGAAATTGAAACAGTAAACGTTCTTGCGCAATAGGTCTTCGTATCAGGTATTTTAACAATCAATATAGATCGAGTATGTTCAATGGCATCAATATTTATATGTAATATTTCTTCACGGCGGCAAGCACCGCTGATATCCAAAATAAGGACATCCTACAAATAAAAAATATTGAAATTACTACTAATTTTACAAAATTATGATTATATCTGTACCTTCTAAGTAAATTTGTTTCGATATCATCATCTTAAATAAATTTATTTATATCATCCCTTGATAAAACTTTTCTTTCCTTGGTATCCGACTCTTTTGTTCTTAATGAGCGGAACCAATTTTGAAAACTTCCTTATATCAATATTTTCCTTGACATTCAACATTGAGTAGCCACTCCATAACGTAGGACGTTTTATAATATTTGATTTTTCCTCAAAATAGGTTATAAGCACATTTTCAGCAACCTTTTTTGCATGTTTTTTGTTGCACCATTCACGAATTGGTCATATGTTTTCTCATACACTAACTTGGATTAGGCCGATAACATTTTAGATACTATTGCATTTGCTTTCTCAGATATATCTGATGGGGTATCACTACCGCTATCATAATTAACATCCATCTTCTTGAAAATAACTTGAAATTGAAGCAACTACGAGAAAACACAGTCAAACATGCGGCATGCCAACAAACCGTTTCTATAGTTACGACACAGAAAGACCACTGGATGCTGTGAAATTGTATTGGAAGTATTGATAACATTAAGGATAACATGTATGGAAGAGAGAAGTATCATTTTGTTATTTTGAACTTATTTTTTCAGACAGGAAACATTTTTGAATACGATTTTACTGAAAACATTGAATAATATTTTCACTTATAATATCCCAAGGCTATTGATAATTTCGAAATAATTTGTCGTTTACTTTCGAACGCGAGTTGCTTGAGAAAAGTTAAGACAAATTTTGAGAATTTATCAATAGCCGAGGGATATCCAGTAATACAATTTTTTCATAGAATTGTCACTTGATCGACTCATTTCGGATATTTGAAAATTTAATTGAGTAGACGTCAAACTATGTCATATCCATGGTGACTCGATTGTTCAGTAGTGACTATTTCACTCATCTCAAAATTCTCACATAATCTGACCAATCGCAAAGCAAAGACAACTCGTGTTATCGCGATAACACCAGCTGTCTTTCAATTCTGAGGATCAGCTTCGGTATTTTCAACGACGTAACCATGGCAACACAAAGTTTGGCAGTTCTATGAATATTAATTGTACTTGATTGTGTCAAAATGAGTCGCGTCGATGCAAATTCAAATGAAATTATGAAACGAAACATTATAATATTGACGATTTTAATAATTTGTTTATGACTGTTATACATTGTTCGTATTTATATTAAGTAATGAAGAAACTTTATTCGTGAAATAGTCTAATAAAATTCAACTCGTGATTGAGTTTATCTCATACGTCTGTTTCTGAACTGAACTCTTTTGAGAAAACACCACTCGTCCTGCGGACTAGTGGTGTTTTCACGAAGCAATTCAGTTTCGTTCAGAAATAAATCGACAGACTTATCACGAAAATTCAATCACTCGTGGTATTACTCCTGATAATTCACCGGGGCACTTATCAGTTAAATGTTTGTCTAATTGGCTATTTCTGGTCACTTGGTCACTAATACGTAGATATGACAGATTCAAATTACATGGAAAAAAAATTTCAAGACAAATATCTGGACAAAAAATCACGTCAAGATATACTGGAAGTATTTATTTTTAATATATTTCAGACGATGTAAATTCACATTTATAGTTGTACACAAAATGTTTGTATTTCTTGTATAAAATTCGTGTTTTCATGGCACATTCGAGAGAAAAATTAACACTCTCATGTTCCATAAAAAAAAACACTCATTTTACGCACTTAATACAAAAATAACTATTTTCTACAAACGTCAAAAGATGACATATTGTCCGCGGTGATGACAATATGCGAAGTGACCTTTTTTTATTTTCCTACGTTACCACGACACCGTGCGCAAAATAGTGGACGATATACATATTTCGCGCACTTCGTGTAAACTAGATGAGATTTTTATATTTTAACCCTTCATGGTCCTCAATCAAGAAAAAATCTAAGAAACATTTTATTGCTAAATGTTTCACTTCAATAAGGTTTTTTAACACTTTTCGAATTGTGACAAAATTTCAAACTATCTAATTTTATTTATTATTTACAATGTTAACATTAATGGTGCAGCCAGTACAAAAACCAATATATTCATTTCTAAACCAGATAATTTAGATTCAGCTCGTAATATCGTAGTTTTGGGGATTGAAAAACTATCCATTTTTGACTTGAGTGCAACTGCCGCAGAGGTGATAGCATTTGATCCTGAAATTTTAGTCTTAAATTTTAATTCATACTTATTGGAATTTTATTACAGCCAGAATCTTCCACGTATGCTTCGGCCACGGTCAAATATTTCCATCCTCCATGTCACTTCAAAATACATATATCGGCCCCCGGATTGTCAAGGAATGTAGCTGAAGTTCTCCGAAAACAATGACCAGTGTAGGCATCATAATTCGGTAATTTTAGGTGTTTTGCTATCAAGCTAAGCATCTTTCCAATACAATTCATTCCAACAACTTGGTTAAAACATATCTTATACTTCGGCGACTGATAGCATAACTTGGACGAAGAGCCGCATATTTTCGGTAGATAGGTATCTATACAATCTAAATTTGAAACTTTGAAATTCGTTGTATATTCATTTTTGTATCGGCTACTTCAATCAAAATGGAATTTTTATCTATGTTATCGACCGTCATTTTAGTGAGTTCCTCCTGGCGGCAAGCACCCGAAATACCTAGTATTGAAACGACTCGAAAGGAAATCAATGAAGATATTTAGTAATTTAAAAAATAAATGAAACAATAATTCAAAATCTACCTTAACCATCAAATAGGTTTCATCATCTGCCTCTCTTATAAATTAACTTCCTCTCGAGTTAATATACCTTAGATATATTGGTGAACTTGGTGAATTTCTTGAAATCCAGGTTTTCTTTAACATTAAGTGTTGCTTCCAACATAGAATATTGCCCATAAAGTAGAATACTTCACCTTCTTAGACTTCTCTGCAAAATATGCTAACAGCACATTTTTGGACATTTTTCTTGCTCTATTTGCCTCACACCACTCTTTGAATTACTGATATGCATTTTCATACTGGCGCTTCGATTTTTCCGGTATTTTTTTTTTTGAAAAATGGGGGCTGTTTGTAGTTTTATTTTTCAACTTTGATTTTTCAACTTATTTCATTGCCAAACTGATTGAATAATGCAAAATTTTTATTTTGTTTAGATGTATTACTCTCAAATACATGATGTTATCTTTGAACAATTGTAATCTTCTTTTCCGACTCTTACATTAGGGCAAGTATTTAATCGCACGTTAAAAGGTAAGACCTCGTTAATTCTTAGCTCGCACATGTTTCGACTTCTGAGGGCTGTCGTTCGTAGGGGGATGACAGCTGGTTAACGGAAAAAACAATTTTAAAACAACAATTTTAAAACAATTCCTTATTGCACTGAAAAAATTAGATTATGCATGACGAGATTTCGATACTTTCACGAGACTCTCGTACGAGAAGCGAGACGAGACGAGAGTGGACGCTGCAAGACGAGACTCCATACGAGACTTATCATTTCATCGGCGTGACGAGACAAGACTTTATGGAAATCTCGTCTCGTTGGTATCGTGCGAACCACTAAATATAATTACAACTGAAATGAAAAAAAAAAAACAAGCTTTCTCACGATACTAAACATGACATAACTCCATTGAAAAAATATGTGAATGAACAAAAAGATGCAGAGTGAAATACAGCCTAACTTTCATACGAGCAATTTTTCAAAAACTATCATATTATACCTGAAAAATAAATTGGCGGGTCCATACATTTGACTCTATATATATATATATTTCATCCAGCATCGAATTACGTGCCATTTTTAGTGATGCTTTAGATGCGGTCTCAACATTTATTATCTTTACTCCAGGAACCTGGTATTAGTTCACATTTCCGCTTCGCGTGTGCCGACGAGAGAATATAATTGTTATGCCGTGTTCTACTTTTCATACAGGATGTTTCATAATCGAATGATGATCCTGTGGTGATTAACAAAAAAATATTGATTTGCTACTGTCTCAGGTCAAATAAATATTATTTTTATAATTTTCCTATATCTTATAATAACGGTCTCTTGACTTTTTTCGTTCGACGGACGGTTTCAGATTTAAAAAATGAAATGCCTTCATTTGCTCGCACCTATGCGATTTTTCCTTCTCAATGAATGAATGCATTTTATTTATTTTTAATCAAAAACTGCCTGCCGGACGAAAAAATGCCAAGAAACCATTTGTAGGAGAGACCAGTATATACTAGTGCGCTTATTTCAGCTCCTGAAGACGCCAACTTTGTTGGTGAAACGCGCGTCGAGTGAAATTGACGTTGTTTTGGTTTCTTGAACAGTTTTTATTTCTTGAATTCAATTCACACCAAGGTTTCAAATATTTGATTATTTGAAAATGAATTGAGAAATGATATTCAAAAAGTCTCATCACAAATCAATACCAAATGTCTGATTTACTGTCGATATTTTCATAGGAATAGGTATAAATGACACTTTTTACATTCCGTTGCAAGGGTAAATTAGTAAACGAATGGTCATTTACTGGTCATTTACATGTTTTTTATGTGAGCATGTATGGGCTATTCACATTTTCAACAGCGAGAGATATAATTATAAGAGATCCTTCTCTGTGAATTTGAAAATCAGAAGAAATATTTTTTTAATGTCAGGCTTGTAAGAAGAGTTTCAAAAGCTTGTTAAGAAATATTACTCAACGTTTCCAAATACTGGCTAGAGGAGATATGCAAATTAGGATTAGCTGGTGGATTTTATTTCAAACTTGCGTGAACGTGTGTATGGCAAAAGGACGTTTTTTATCAATCCAGATAGGTGTTGGAATTCTCGTAAACTTTCCACATTGTCGTTTTCTTCCATCAGGCCCGCAATTCTAGATAATTCCAGTTCTAGAACTCTTAGGTTTCTCCCTCTTTTATATATTTTTTATCACATTAATTTATTTTCAGGAAGAGGAAGTAACATTTTTTTTACAATCATTCAAAATTATTTCCTAGTGATTTGATAAGGATCTGTTGATTTTTTGGGATGGCGATAATTATTGGCTTCTACTGTTAAAAAATATGTGAAAAGTACACAAAATGCGGTAAACGTATTTAATATAAATTCGCAGAAGTTTGAATAAAATTCGTTGAGAAATACCAAACACAAAAAAAAAATTAAATTTTGGTAATAGTAAAAAAAAAAATGGGAACCATCTGGAAAAACACATACCTTTTGAATCTGCAGACATTTATCTCGCGAAAGAAAATATTGAACGAATGAAAAAAGGCGAAGAAGAAAGAAAGGAAAAAGTTGCCAAAGACTCTCATTTCACAATGTATTCTAATCGCTATGTCTGTCTAAATCGTTAGATTCAATTCCGATTCTACAATGTCGCGGTGTTAACGTCACATTTCCAATTGAATATCATCTATCTTCGTAGCCGCTGAGCCATCATACCTTGCTATGGTACCGTTTTGAAGTGTTGTTATCGTGCAACTACAGTGTTTGTTGGATGTTCAACACCGAAGGTGGTCAATACTGGATCGTGACAGAACTTTCAAGAGCACGAAGTAACTTACAAGATCGCATTGCTGAGTCTGCTCTGTGAAGCTATTTCAGAACCGACAGAAATACAGGGCTGGTAACAGGAGCAAATATTTCTGCAATGTTATTTTTACAAAACACCTAACAAGAACAAGGAAGACATAAATAAATATTTTTTGGAGTTCCCTATAAGTAATATATAGTATAAAAAGTATAAAAAGTAGTATAAAAACGTACGTTCGTTGAGAAATGCATCCAAACAAGAATAGGGTCTATCTGAAAGTAGTGCCTTGACTTCTTTTCTAAATATAATTCCAAATACCAGTCCTTTTATATTATCTGGCAAGTGGTTGAATATCTTGCATCCATTATATATTATCGAATATTTCACTAGAGAAGATGAAGGGATTAGTAATTTCAACTGATTATTTTTTCGGGAAGAATAAGTGTTTGTTCTTTGAAATTTGGATTTGTTTATGTATATTAGACATGCTGTTTCCATTGTTGTTTATATATCGATATGACAATAAGTATTTTGTGAAGTTTGAAGTGTATTCTACATGAGTCTTGAAGTTTTAGTTTATGTACGCTTCTCAGGGCTCGTTTTTGTTGATAATTTCACTCGCTATATGAAACTCGCATCTCCTGCGATATGAAAAGCAATAAAAACGGTTCTTCACTGATAGTACACAGTTTCTTCCTTTTGAGCCGGTATTACCACGTCGTCATGGGCAACCACGCATGCAAACAACAATGATGGATATATCTTGCTAGCAAGGATGACATTATAAATGTCAGTCTGACAGCTTTTATTCATTGAACTAAAATGAACAAGAATATACTGCCGTCCTAAGCAAAACAGCCGTATCTACAAATAATGTGAATATGGAGATATTCGTTTCTGTAGTCTTGAAACACTATAAATTTAACTTTTTCCAAAAAACAAAATTACGTAAACTAGTTTTATATAGCCAAAGTTAATTAATCATTTTGCCTTCAGTACACAAGTTTAAGACTTTTCGCAATTAAGATGGTCGAAACTACAGATTCTCAGCTTCCAGATACGGCTTTTTTGCTTAGGACGGCAGTATACGTTTTCCTATTTCTTTGTTGGCTCCTAGCGGACTCGTGGTGTTACCAAGCAATTTGATCCTGTTGATTTCCGACAGAATTACTATCGATAGTATTGCGAGCACTCGTGGTATTACCCCCGAGAGGAACTATCATATGCTTCCCAGAATGGTATACGTACTTCAGTTGCGAGTGCAAAAAAACGGCTTTCGCAGCTAAAAATCCCAACTCGTTTGAGCCATTATGACCGCATAGCAGCTTTCATTGAGGTTCATTATGTTTTCATTGAATTGCAGACCACAGTCTATATAGCCACAAAAAAGTTTGTTTTGTTTGTTTTTTACCATTTTATAATCCAGGGATACATCTTAGATTGTTCGTCGACAATTATTGGGGTTGATGTATTGAATAAGAGCAGATTTAAGTCACACAACTTTTTCACTTCTCTGCTGACGTTCTGTTTTATCGTTGCTATTCCAGAGAATAGTAGTGTCATCAGCAAAGAGACTGAATTTTCAGGTCCATTATACAAAGCAAAAACAAAACGGGGCCAAGGGGAAACTTCTGTAATGAGCGCGTGAAAACCGGCCGTTTTTTTCTAATTATCCTTTTTCTGGTATATATCAGCACCAATCACGGTCGGCAGATCAACAAATACTGCGTCTTCTCTCGGATTTCGAGCCAAGTGCCACTTGAGATGACATTCCATAATATTTTGCCACCGAGAAAATGGGTAAAAATTTACTTATACTAACTTATTGATTGCACATGCAATAATAATAATAATAATAATAATTTATTGCTTTTCCACAGGCATAACGCGGCCTTACGAGTGTTGTACTACCATCTACGACACTCATACGGTGTAGACGAGACACCGGTGTTGCCGAATATATGGGAACTACTCATTCCCCACCCTCAGGCAAATACAAGCCAATATGCCTGATGTAGTCCTCCTCAACCATCAAAGTAGGACGATTTTCGTCATTGAGTTTTCAGCTCCTGGCGAAACGAACATCATCCGAAAAGAGGGGGAAAAACGGACCAAATATCGAGATCTACTCTTTGAACTCCGCAGGCTTTACCCAAACCATTCTGTCAAGATGTCAAGATGGTGGTTCTGATAATAGGGGTCCTTGGTGGAATGATGGACAAACTGCTCTCAAACTTGAAAATCATACCGGCTTGCCATGATGCGGCAGAAAACTTGGCCGGAAGAATGCAGAAGGCCGTAATTCTTGGTTCACTCCGTCTTCTCAGGGTACATGACTCTCGGACCCAGTAATCACTCACCCCACGGACGTGTGGAGTGTTTACTGGGGTTAATTACACACCAGCGCGCCCTCCGGTCACAATCGGAGCTTCGGAGACAGGGCCTGACTGGTACATTCATTGTGGAAAAAAAATGTTGCTTCTAAAACAAGTTTACAGCAAGAAGTGTATGGGGTTAACAAATAAACGGAAGGTGATAATAATATGTGAGTTTTACCAATAATAAAAAGTCAGAGAGACCAAAATGTTATAGTTTAAAAACAGTATAATAACAGTGATATTAACTTATAGTCACTCGCTTAAGATAAATGATCGTAATCTAAGAATATTCCAAATGTATTCTGATATTTGCTTGGTATCAGTTACTGATATATTTTGTAAAGCAGCAATAAATGTTTCCAAACTCCGTAGGCAAGAAGTATTATGTTTCATTACTGTATAGATAGAACAGTCAAAAATAATATGAAAAAGTGTTTCCCTTTCGTTCATATTGCAAACTGGGCAAGTTAGTTCAGGATCAATAGAGTAGGAGATTCCATAAAGAGTGAATTTGATTTTGAAGTGATTGGCCATACGTAGCTGAGCGAGGGAGCGCGTGACCTGGATGGGTAGTTTTAGCAGGAGGTAGGCGCTTGTATTGATAGCCATATTTAATAGATTGTAAACAAGCATTTGCAAGATCACTCATGCAAAAATTTGTAATATTTGGCCAGTAAGGGTTTTCTAAGCTTGGTCAAATCGTTGAAGTTCAGATCATTCCATAATGGCAATGAATCGGCATCGGAGAAAAATCGCTGTATTTGCAATGGCCAGTTATATTAAGGATCTGCATTATTCATCAGGCGCATTTGTTGATCAAAACAGAGCCGGGGGTATCGGTGATTTTCCATTAGAAAAATCTTGCATAACCAGTTGAGGGTGTTATAAGCGAAATTAACTCCACATGCAAAAAAACATATAACACATATTACAAGGATGAATAACACTCTACTTAGTAATAATGTGCTAATCACGGAGCAGACGGAGCTTCACCAGTGGTTGTTGTAATGTACCCTGATTGGGTAAATTGCTCACGGCATAGCCCATTAAAGGAAGCAGAAGAAGAAGAATGTACCCTCGTCATCACCATGGTGTTACTTAATTTTTCTAGCTATAGTTTAATTCACAGGTGATGGTAGGTTATCATCCTTGATCAGCATAAGAGTTCTTATTTGGGGACGCCTACTAGAATCAGGTCACTTGTGGTGCTGTCAGTATGCAACTATTCTAGCTGCAAATGACGCCAGAAGTATGTGTGTAAACGTTGGGATAATTGCCATCGCGATAAACGAATAATCGGAACATCGGTATCGCGAAAAGTGATTTCAATAAAAGAAAATGTCCGGGTGTCAGCACATCAAAGCTTTCAATAGAGTAAATTCAATTAATGTTAAAATAGTAATGAATTCCATCATGAAAAATATTTAAATATTTATCATGTGGAACTGGGAGTACTTGACGAAAGGCAATACATTATTTCAAAATGAAATTTTATAACAATAATCGAGCCTCTCATTTATTCCCTATACAATAGAGTGTTGTCAGACGTCGAACAGAAATAATTCAACAGCCCCATACGACCGCCGAATCACGTCTACCCAACGCATGGCAAAGTTTTTCTACAAGAATATACTTTGCAATACTTACTTTAACAACCACCAATTGGCAATCGGACAACAAGTAACTATCTACATACTAGTTTCACGGTTCAACCGCTCATCAGTGCAGACCCGGCCACAATATACAATAGATTTCCAATCGATTTTGTCTTCTGGCACTACGATAACTCCGGCTCCCACTTAGAAAGTGTGCTCACTTCCTTGGTCAAAATAAGACTTCTTTTCCATACAAACATGTGTCCTAAAATTCACCCCACTCCAAGATACAGACATCGCAAGTTGCCAGAAAAAAATCTTGAATTTTAATTTTTGGCTACAATTAGACATCAAATGTTCGGAAAATTTACAGGTCCTTGGTTTTTAGAAGCTCTATTCATTTCTTGCTTCAAAAATAAGGTAACTTTAATTCAAAGAAGTGAAATTTACTTACGGGATCTTTTACATCTTCTAGAAGAATATATGTGTTTTAACATCTTATAGTATGAATAATACAATTGAAGTTTATATACATTTTTGTGTATTATTAAAACCTTCGAATTTCATTCGAATTCGAGTAATATATTTACATGAATTACGTATTTTTTCATAAATGGCAGTTTAGTTAGTTAGTTACAGACTGAGTTCAACAGAAAGAAAATAGACAGAGTTTGCTTAAGGGTAGTGACATAATTTACTATAATAAATTTTTACTTCTATAACTACATCAAACATTTTCATATTTTTTTTAGATATGTGATATGATAAAAGAATATGCCAGTGTGAAAGATACTCGAATTGACACTACGTTTTAACGTTCTCTATTCTACTAATACCGAAGACTCCTATTGTAGTGCAAAAAAGGCAATGACATTAAAAATATAAAGTCAAATCGATTTCCCAGGACTTATTCCACCGTTTATTCATATCTTTTATATATTCTGCACTATTCTCTTGCCTTGTTACGACACCGAAACAGAACAGAAAACAAAAAAATAGCATGCCATATCTGAAAACGATGTATCGCTCACGTTCAATGTTCAAATTACGAGGCGAACATTAATCCATACTTCGTAAAAGGACACACAAGTCTGCGTATAACGACCGACTGAACTAAACGACGGACGACGTAACAGATAAGTCTCGTTAACGCTTTGTTTTCTATTTTCGAGTCCGGATTCGTTTCCTGATCAAACGCCGTTACCGAAGACGCGCCCGCCTCTCAGGAAATGAATTTCAGAACGGCATTCAAAGCCGTACATGGTGTTGCATCGTCCACGTTGCATTATGGAATACCATTCAGCATTCGCATGCTTCAAACCAAAGTGGGACTGTTTACCGATATATGCTGCAGAGATGGTTAATTGTCGCAAAAACCTACGATATTACAGTCTAATAACAGTATTCGCTCATGATGTGCTCGTCAAAAATAGTAATTTTTCTACTCATGTATATGAAAATGACAATTTTTCAACAGGATACCCTACATCGCTCGTCGACAAACTCTCACCTCACGAAAAAAACAGTATTTTCATCTCTTGTTGAAGAATATACTATTTCATTGTAAGTGCCTACATACTGATTTCACTAACGAAATACCTACTTGCCCGGCTGCGAAAATATTTTCTCCACGATCATCACAGAGTTTGCTAATTCTGAAATGAAATTTGATTACAGAATGCTGGAATTCTCTCTCTTGAGATTGAAGAAATATTCTACAACACCTCTGCCCCCATGCAATTCAAATCTCTTGTTCAAGAGTAATATTCTCACACTGGTTAGCAATAATAAAATTAGCCTTGACGCAGTCGATTGTCACCATAGTGGCAAATTTCACTAGTGTCAAAATTATTGCTGTCACGTTTTCATTCCAAAATATAGAAAGTATCATGAATTTATACAGTGATTCAAAATCAAAGTGTGGAAATACACAATCTGAAATTAAAAATAGTACAAATATATAATATACTGGAAAGTTTACTACCAAAACACTTGAATAATTGAGACTCGTAGTATCAATATAATATGTATCAAACATCTTTTAATGAGAGGCAGGATGGCTCAGATGGTATAGCATTAGACGAGATCTGGATGCGCTGCGCGCCCTCGCTGGCGTCGACTCCATCCCGACACATGTTAGAAGCCTGTCGGAGAAATTCTACAGGTTTCACCTTCCCAAAAGTACGATAACGAGAGACCTTACCAGGCTCAGACTACATGATAATCAGCCCCGCAAACACGGTGGGCTGATCTATCAATCTTTGGCCATCTTCCAGGAAAGATAGGAAGAACCGGTTCCCTAGGGAACCAAGCCGCATCTAGGTAATGCGCGAAGTACTGTGACCCGGTTTTTTGCAACAGCCTTTTCCGGGACATCATCGAAACAACCACCTCTGACCAAACCTTAGACAAAGCATTTTCTGCATAGAAGGCAAACTGAACGACATGCATAAGCTTTGCAAGAGGCATGGATTATTCGAACCACACCCGCAATCATCTGGAATATTCGAACCACCGCCACCATCAGCGGGGGAGGTTGCAAGCGTCCCTTCGCCGGGATCCTATGCACCCCTTGGCACAAGCGCTCCCTCATCCTTCGTCCAGAAATGGTCGGGGGATGAGGGAGGCGGCTTTCAGTGCGTCCTCCCGAACCTCTTCCTCTCCTGAACCCTTTTGGGCGACGGCAAGATGAGTCTCCGGAGTAATGATTATATCAGATGTTGTGTAGAAGTCAATTTTAACTTTGTAGAATAAACCTTTATTTATTTATTTATTTATTTTATTAGACGAAAGGTCGTGGGTTCAAGCCACCGACATTGCATTTTTTTTTAATTCAATAGTTTAATTTGCGATTAAAAAATTAGTTCTGGTTAGTCCAGGATTAGTCCTTTCTGATAAACAGTATTTTTAAATAATAGTTATTATTTCGTGTGGAAATTATCTTTTGTTCGTTTCCATTTGAAAATATTTTAAATTGTTTGATCGTGGAGAAAGTATAGTCTGCTACTCGGTTAGAATGAAAATTCGTGATGCTCGTGGTTCCTCCCGCACGCCTTCGGCTCGCGCTCGGAACTTTCCACTGGCATCGAATTTTCATTCTAACCTTGTTACAGAATATACTAATTCTCAACTGTAGTAAGTATCTAATGAAATTATGATACCGGCCAACATAAATAGTATATTATATCTTTCCTACGGGATTCAAGTGCCCCTCAAGGAACTGTGATCATTTTATATTTTATATATAAACTTTAACCACAACAAGCCATACCAGGTGTCCACGGAGGAGTCCATGAAGTTGAGTCACTTATCAAAAATGCAGTTTTGTGGCATTTTTTTTTTATGTGGCGTCGATTGCTAAGATCATTAGCCACTATGTCTTCTGGGTAGACTGTGTTACTAACTCCATACGCCACCTTATGAACAGCATTTTTTTATGTGGCATCGATTGCTAAGAACATCAGCCACTATGTCTTCTGGGTAGACTGTGTTACTAACTCCATACGCCACCTTAGGAGCAGCACTATAATTTGAACGCAGCAGTGAATATTACAGGACACACCCCAGTCAAGCCAGGAGATAAAACAATTTAAGTCTAGTTCATACCCTCGCGAACTTCGCAATTTTCCTGCGAATAAAATTGCCAAGTTCACGAGGGTATGAACAAGACTTTATTCGGTGAAATTAAATTGACAGTATCCCAGCTCCGACTGCGGCTCGAACCCGGTACCTTTAGCCCCGAACCCGGACGCCATACCACTTGCGCCACGCCCAGACGTCCTATAGTCTAGTTCCTAAATTGTAGATAGTGACTCATCGGTTGTACTGTTCATAATTCATATAAAGCAGGTCAAAAAATACAACAGAAATAAGCTAGGTCTTTGGCTTCAAATCAAGTTTTACTTTGCCACTTTCGTACAGCCCCTCCGCACTTTCAAATCCCGTAAAAACCTGAAAATATAAGATGAGTCACTATCTACAATTTATGAACTAGACTATAAATTCTATTATTTTATATTTTATGTATCTTACTTTAAGGCAAGCTCCGTCATCGTAATTAACAATATGTGACAATGAAGTTATTATTAGTGCAACCTGCATATTTCAAAGTATATTATATAAACTGTCTGAAACGTTGTCTCAATATAACAATATAACATACACAGCCTTGTAATATTAGGTTGATGATTGATCATCAAATATTTTTCATCGCAAGCTTTCGTCAAAAATTCTTCCAAATGTGCTCTTTCCAATACAGGAACTTTATTCTCCTTGTATCCTCTCGACTCATTCTTCAGATAGGCAGTGAACCTACTATATTTTCCAATGTCGTTGTTTTTCCATATTTATAGCGGCCTTGTGCATCAAGTACTTCGACCACATCGATGAAATTGCATACTCCTTCAAATTCAAGAAATACGATAGCAGGACTTCCTCATTAATTGTCATTTACCCTCCGTTTTTCTTTTCTTTCATTGAATTCAGTAAATATTTTTTCATAATGTTCCCTGAACTTGGCAGGCAATAATTGACGTAATGCTTCTTCGGCTTTCTTAAGGATTATATCAGAAACAATAATTTTCTTGCATTTTTCACCAACTTCACAAATCTTCACAAATGGAGTCGATAAACAATCGAAAATAAATCGAGAATAAATAGCAACCATTCAACACCTCCCGTTATTTTTGTAAGAAATTTTTTCAAGGAGGTGACAGCTGCTGTTATAGCAAAATGTCAAATGATTTTTTTTATGAAAAATTTAGACGATTCTGATTTAAATACCTGGGGGTAGTCTTGGACTGCAAACTTTCATGGACGCCGCACGTAAACAAAAGTCGGTAGCAATCCGATGGCAACTGAGGAGAATTGTAGGAAGTAACTGGGGTACTAACCCGGAGATTATGCGCTGGCTGTACACGGTTGTCGTTAGACCAAAGATCCAATATGGGCCAGCTGTGTAGTGGACAGGCGCACAGGGTAGCACACTAAGCCGAAGACTTAGTAAGGTGCAGAGGTTGGCCTGTTTGGTAATAACAGGCGCAATGAGAACGACTCCAACTGCAGAGTTGGAGGTACTGCTGAGACTACCGCCGCTTCCGGTCTGGATCAAGGAGGCAATGACAGCTCACTTGAGGATGCGGGACTCGGGAGCCTGGGTAAACGAAAAGCGATGATAGGTCATGCGAAGATTGCGAAGTGGGCGGAGCAGGAGATCCCTATTTCCGCTCTCAGAGTGAGAAGCGCACAAGATAGACTGCGATGGAATAGGAAGTTCCCTCTCACTATTCCGAGCAGAGAACAATGGGAAGATAACACAGTGGAGTTTTGCAAGGGAAGCCTAATATGTTATACGGACGGTTCGCGTCTGACTGACAAACAGGCTTCGGGAGCAGGCATCTATCTGGAAGGAAGAGACGTACGAAAAAGCTATGCTCTGGGTAGGCATACAACAATTTTCCAAGTTCACCATCCTAACCGCAGCTATGAGACAAGAGGTGAAAGAAGGGCCCGAACAGAGAATTTACATCTGTTCGGATAGTCAGGCAGCACTAAGAGCCATCTGTCATCCTAAACCAAGCTCAGCACTTGTACAAGAATGCGGAGATGCTCTCGAGAAACTAGGCAAAACGAAGGAAGTTCAGCTCGTATGGGGTCACAGAGGGGTACGTGGAAACGAGGTGGCAGACGAACTTGCCAGAACCGGCTCCGCAACGCCGTTCTGTGGGCCGGAGCCCGTACTAGGTATCGCAAGAGGCCAAACTTCTTCAGCCCTTAACGAATGGGCGGAAGAAGAGCTGAACAAACTTTGGAGGGATAACAGCGGCTGAAGGCAGTCGAAAGACTTCGTGGTCGGTTCCAGCAAGTCAAGGACGGCATGGCTTCTAGGCAGAAACCGCCAAGCACTACGCCTCCTCATAGGAATACTAACAGGACATAACAAGTTAGGCAGGCACCTATCACTAATAGGTATAGAGGACAACCACACTTGCCACAAATTCGAAGAGGACGAAGAAACTTCGTTTCACTTCCTCGGCGAGTGCGAGGCGTACGGGAGGCTGAGATTTGAAATCTTCGGAGTTGAAAAACTCCAACAAAAGGAACTCATCAACCTGAAATGGACGGACATACTGACCTTCACCAGGAGGTCACGAAGGTTCGAAAAGGGAGCCTAGGAGAAAGATGTAGATTTGTGGAAAACCGGGGATGGCAAAAAGGGTCCATGTGGGCCTACTTGCCTGGCTGCGAAAGCGGCCTCCCCCAAATTACTACTACTACTACTACTACCACCTATAATGTGATTGTGGATTATTAAAATTGATTTATAATGAATAATTATTAACCATGTTTGGAAGTTTTCCAAAATACATTTTTTTATTTGTACTTTTTTCAAAAAAAAAATCACTCAACAGTTGAACCGCTGGCGAAATTAATAGTTTCATGTCATGACGTGAATAAATTTCTCAGCAATATTTCATTTACCAATACAACAAATACTTAATACCCAATTCAATCATAGTTCTGGTTTTGAAAGTGGAGAAATGCAGCTGATGAATTATTTCGATAATGCTCTGCAAGGATATACCAAGAAATGTTTCAAGGTTCTGATGAGGAGGAATAATCAATATTGAATATCTCTCAATATAGTTCGACTACGCAGTTAAATAAAGATTCCATTGCAAAGAATTACGTATCATGGTAATTTTTGTTGAAATTACCAATTAATCCATATTATTACACTAATTGTTCATTGTGTTGCATGGGATATGAATAATCTACTGATTGCATTGGAAATTATGGTAATTTTGCCCTCATCGGCGGAACTATTATCGATAATTTCTAAAATGCACTTGTGCTATATCTGCATATTATAACGGCTGTTTCATACTTGTGTGAAAAATTTAAAACACGGAAGTTTTTAAGATTCTAGATCAACAGATAAGATATTCTTCATACAGAAATTAAAAGAGAGTGGTATAAAAGGTTATCAGGTGTGATTCTTTAAGTAGACACAGAGGGGGGTTGCTTTATAGAAACTTATTTTAGTCGATAAAGTTTATTGCCTTATCGTCATAGTATTGAAATTTTAAACAAAAAATTATTGAGCCTATGTCTCCTATCGTTCCCCTATCTCAAATTTTCATAATTTTATTGATCATTTTCTAGAGTGGACAAAAAATTAAATTCCTACAACCGAGCGAACAGTACCATGTTTGCGCTTTAAAAAGAAAGCGCAAAGTTGTACTTTTCCGAAGAGTGAGCGTTTTTTTACTTTGCCGCTCGCCGAAACTATAAAAGAAAAACATCAAACAAACAACAACAATTTGAAATCCATTACACTTTGGTCCATATACTCAATGCTGATGAGATCTACGATATCATTAAAACATTATATGAACATCAGCGAATACAAAAATATAATGGCCTATTTGATACGTATCAACTGAAACTGAAACGTCAAGAATATATTATGGTTTCACTGATAGGATACAACAAGCTGGTTCAATAATTATTTATCGCATAGGTTGCAGCGCACCAAAGTAGATAACATTATATCAAAATTGTCATCAAAATAGGTGTCCCCCAAGGAAGTGTGCTAGGGCCTATTCTGTTTCTTTATCTACAAGATATCAGAAACATCAAATTTTATGAGTTAATTAATTTGTTTGCTGGAAACTCTGATATCTGTACGTGATATAAGTTTACCAACAGCAATCTCAAAGATCAATGTCACTCTTATTGAATTATCGAACTTCCTCAATATCAATAAGCTTAAGCTAAATATCAGCAAGACCAAAGCAATGATAATATCAACACAGTTCAATTAATATACACAGTAAATATTGAAAAACACGCATCCTATATATATATATATTAGACTCATTATACTTGATACTACATTGAATCAAAAAACACCATCGGTACCATCAGTATATATGTATTGAAATAGCAAAAACACAATTTGTTTTTAACACAAGGGGACTTTTAGATTTCCAAACATACCTCAAAGCTTTGAACCAATAGAAGAGTTTCATCGTCAATATCATTCTGATTGAGGTGACGGTGCATTGATCTGATTGGAGATTTGACGGACGGAAGCAATTCTTCATATCCTAGAAACACTTTTGGGGAACTTTTCATTTCCGTCATAGACCGTTTTAACTTTTTGAATTGTCTCTTTCCCCCCTTCCTCTTTTACATATTTGGTATTACCAATATAACATCGAAATTACTTGGTAACCAGGGAGGCAGACAATGCAGAGACTGCATTCCATGAACGACGGAAAATGAAAAATTGCTCACAAGTGTTTCTATACCGGGTGTAACAGGATCATGGTACACCCCCGTTAGTTTTGAAGGATTGAAACTTGGGATATCCCATATACATAATAAGCGGCACTTTTTGACATAAAAATGATTTTTTTTCAATTCCGGTTTTGCCGGAATTTTGTTGGTATATCGGTGTTTTTATTGTGTATTGGAAAATTCTTTACATTTGTTGTTATTTCTGTTAAAAATGCCGCACATGTAAACAAGGGATGAAAAAGTGGACATGTTAATTATTTATAGTGAATGTAGAAAAAACGCCGTTGCGGTTAGAAACCTTTATGCCGACCGATATCCTGATAGACAATGTCCAGCGAGAAATTATTTTAATCGTCTTGAAAATCAATTCTGAAGAGAGCCTAACCACGATCCCGAAGAAAACGTTATCATTGACGAAGGAATGGAAATTAATGGTTTAGCTCGAAGTTGATAAGACTGTTTCATTACGAAATTGGGTTTGAATTGAAAATGAGTTACCAAACGGTAAGCCGAACATAATTATAAATCTTTCAAATATCAATAGCACGAAAATGATTATGAACGTAGGATGGAATATTGCAATTGGATCTTGCAGAATAATGTGAAGCCAAATAATGTTTTTTTGGGAATGATTTCATTTTAGGTTTACGAAAATGGGATTATTTAACCGACAAAATACAAGGTATTGGGAGGAAAACTTTCAAGAGCGGTTCGTTTTCAATGTATGGCTGAATACTCGGTCTTAGGATAATTGGTCCAATAATATTTGAAGAACCCTTTAGTGGATCTAGATACTAAGGATTTCTGCAAAATGAAATTGAGGAGAGGTTAATTGAACTACCTGTCCATTTACGATCGGGAATGTATTTCCAACAAGATAGAACACCACCCCATAATTCATTAGAAGAAAACGTAATTTCTATGAATGATCCTGTGTGATGGCCTCCAAGGTTACCTGATTTGACACCTCTTTATTTCTTTGTTCAGGGCCATTTGAAAAACAATGTCTATACAACCGCCGTTACAACCCGCAAAGACCTGGAGTTGCGAGTGAGACAGGCAATTAATAGTATAACAACCCAGCAATTAGCGAACATTCTTCAAGAAACAGACAGCTATGCGAGTTCAGAAGTGCATTGACGTTAATGGACAGCATTTCGAACAATTGCTGTAGAGTTTTGTGATCATTATTTTGTATTTCAAAGTCACCTTATTAACTTCTGAGCATTCAATTAGAACAAAATAATAGTATTTTCTTATTTTGATCGTATTTATCGCACATTTCATTACCAGGTATGAATAAATTCCTTATTGATAGTACTAATAAATGGTACCACGGTACCAATATGGTTCCATTTGAAAAAATTGAGGTTTACCACATTTTGATTTTTCTAGCATTAGACGGACAAAGTGGAATTAATCGGAACCAACATGGCATAATTAAATAGAAAATTAAAATTTAATTATAAAAATTTTTTACGTTTGAAATGTCACTTATGTGGTATCATTGGATTCAGAAAATTATGCACATTTCTGAAATGTAATTATATACTGGGTGTTCCATTTAAAAATCGAAAGTTGTTATCACTTCCGGCGTAACCGAAAGTGAAAAAAAAACTCATGTCAAAAATTGCCGCTTATTATGTATTTAAGATAAACCAAATTTTAATCGATTACCTTCAAAACTAACGGAGATACTGGGGATGTACCATGATCCTGTTACACCCGGTATATGAAGAATAGCTCCCGCACGTCAACACCCTCATTAGCCCCAAGCACAGTCACCTCAACCATATTGATTTTGATGATTCTCATTCACTGGTCCACCATGTTTGATATACAATTAATACCAGGAGAGGATATTATTCAAGCTATTTATTGAGGTATCACAAGTAGAGGTTTTCTATTGAGTGAGAGCGATGATACTAAACTAAAGCTGAGTTTTCATGCATCCTAATTTTCGGTTTTTCGAAGGAAATTTTAAAGAAATGTCACTTCTTCGTACGAATGATATTTTGAGCGGTTTTCATTTGTGCGAAATGCCTTTTTAATTTTTTCTTTAATTCAAATTATCAATACGTCAACAAAATCGGTAAAATATAAAATATTACGTTCATATTATTAATTATGATATGGCTGTACATATTTAACATTAACATTTTTAATATGCCTGGAAATAAACATACATAACCGCACTGATCATTGTTTTAAAATTTCGAACGAGTTGACTTTATTTCAACTTCTTAAATCTATTCGTACCATCAGTTAAAATTTGGCGCCACGAAATATATTTGAACAGTTTTTGACCGATTTCGTACGAAAAACGAATAATTCGTATACATTATAACTTAGCTTAAGAAAGTTGATTTTAGTCAGGACCCCATAGCTACATTGATTCGTATAAAAATAACAGTTATATCAGATCTTCACTTCGATTGTGGTAACAGCAAAAAAACATCGTTTTTCCTGATTTAAACCAATTTTTGGTTGCACGTGTAACGGCAGACTCCACAAACAATAATATAATTTGTCGATGCACAAGCTAAATACGGCATCTTTGTGGTTAGGAAATTTTCTCAACTTTTCTGCATTTAAACCCGTACCAGGTAGATATATTCCCACATATTTGTAAGCTAAGCCCTTGACGTCACGTGTACGGTAAGAATGATGAATATCCAATGGTTTAATTTTCCCAATATCTGTAGTGATTCAAGGAATAATATAACAATCTGATTCATCAACCTCAATCATGTCTCACAAATATCAGTAACATGATAAGATCTCTAGTGTTGTCTAACATTAAAATTCTGTTTCTGTTTCTTTGTATTCGAAGTTTCTGGAATCGATTTGTGTTCGATAATGATTGAACCTGAAGAAACTACCAGAAAGTCCAGAAAGAACTTCAACAAAACTCTGTGATGTCAAGGTTTCCAAAACAGGAAAGTTTTCCATGAAGCCGCCTCAGTTCGATGGAAAAATCCTTGGGCAAATTAGCGTAGACAATTTGAAGCTGCGGTTAAATCAATCGGATGGAATGCAGGAAAAAAGGCTGCAGAATTGACACGGGCATTGCGTGACGAAGCAACAAATATTTTGCTCAGGACTATGAACAACTGATGAAACATATGAAACTACGGTATGAACACGTATATCGTTCGCATCCTTGATGAATGTTAATTATTACCAGATGACTTTGAAGAGAAGAACAATTTTGGGACACCGCTCATTGATTCCCTCTGTGATTAGGAGTGTACGCGATACTGTCGAGTCAACTTGCCAGCGCAATTAGAAAATCTGTTTGTCACCTCTTCCAATAGCATAGATAAAGCTCAACAGTCCAGACTCAGAGAATTAGTCAGGAAGTACCAAGATATATTCGATGCCGAATAAGAAAAAGAGGGTGAAACGAAGGTGGTTCAGCATGAGATCGACACCGTAATGTCCGACCAATTCGGCAATCAGTTAGAAGACTCGCTAAGAAGGAAGAGACTGACAAAATAGTCAGCGACATGGAGAAAAAGGTAGTTATTAAATCATCTGATAGTTTCTGGCCTTCTCCAGTTGTGCTGGTGAAGAAGAAAAATGGACCAATGCGCTTTTGCGTAGATTATCGTCAACTGAACAACGTGATGAAGGCGGCTGGCTGGTTCTACGATTTTCTCAACTCTAGACTTGAAGAGTGGCTCAGGAAAATCGAGAAAATACAGCTTTCACCATTGGCTCAGGTTTTTGGCAGTTCACAGTCATGCCATTCGGGCTCTGCAACGCTCCAGCCACATTTGACAGACGTTTCTGATGGGACCCACATGGAAGATGTGTCTGGTGGATCTCGGCGACATAATTGTGGTTGGTAGATCGTTCAACAACCATGTGAAAAATCTGGAAAATATTTTTCAGCGACTAAGAAACTCCGGATTGAAACTGATCACAAAGAAATGCCATTTGTTTCTGGGTAACAATTATCAGTGGAAGAGCAGAAGATCAAAGCTGTTAAGAAATTGCCCTTTCCAAAAGGCATACACTAGCTTTGAAGTTTTCTTGGCTTATGCACTTACTATTACCGATATATGCTGGGGTTTGCCAACATCACTAAACCATTGCCCAAGCTTATGGAATAGCAAACAAAGTTCCAGTGGTATGAAGAATGCCAAGATTCGTTCAGGAAGCTGAAAGAAGCATTGATCAACCCACCAATTCTGAGCTATGCCCTTGATATAGAGATTCTTGCAGGTACCGACACACTACAAGGATGACATTTTGGGACGAAACGTCCTTCAAGAAGGGGGCAATGTATCAATCCTGGAGCCGAACCCAACCGCGTCTGTTTCAGCTCGCACGCATGACATCATTTCGGCTCGTTAACGATTCATGCGTGACTCTCACATCCAATAAATAACGAGAATCATGTTCGAAAGATCTAGACGAGTCGCCGAGCAACTCTGGAATGTTCCAACAGAAGCCTTTCCGATATAAATAAAGGAATTTCGAGCGGTTTAAGTTAGTGGCAGATATAGTCAGTTCGAGAGTTTGCAAATATATATAGATGTATGAAATGAATTTAAAGTTATAATTTACGAGTTAGGTTAGCAAATTACAGTTTAGAGTATTTTTATTACATCAAAAATTCGGTCACGACAGTTGGGGTGGAACTTTCTGGAAATTGAAGCTTCTGGAAGGTGCTGAAAATTAAAAAAAATACTGTGTTGAACCATAACAGAGGTTCAGGAAAACACATTTACGTGATCGTGTATTCACATAGTTGATATTCCCTATTTATGAAGATTTACTCATTTTATTCCTCGTGTAATTACATTGCATTCTAGAAACCTATTAATTCAAAGTATTATTCAAGTGACTGAAGATAAATGAGAGTCCTTTTCGTAACGAAACGCGAAATACCTACACCTAGGGTCGAAAGATATCTATCATTCAAAGGGAGAATCCAATCAACCAACGGAATTAAAATAGTAGTCACTACTCGCCCCATACCTCTTATCGTGTTGTGCATGGATTGGCTGATGCGCTGATATATTTCCTCAGATTTATTAAAATAAATTGAAAGCAGCAGCGGCCCGGTTGTATTCTATGCAGATAAGTAAAACCGATCGCGTCCAGCGTCTCATTTCCTGCGGAGGGTTCGTCGCTCCTGAGTCCCTACAACTGAATCTGGTTAGCCTAGCATACAGCCGATATCTACTTCTGTACGTCGGCGAAGCATTACTCAACGATATTGACGATATATTCGCATTATATCAAGCCCGAACATGGCAAGGAGAGAGTTTCGTAAGTTATAACGTTGCTTCTTTAACAGATATCGAATTTGGAGAATTTATAGGTATGTAAATTGACCACTGGTGTCTCCTAACTTCTGACTATGTTTACTGATGGAATCAGCTTTTGCTTTTCGTACATTTGTAAAAAAAGCAAAAATGCAAACATAAGGTAGTCGATGACCAGGAGCGCTAACGAGTATGCATTTTGATTGTCAGTAGGCATCAGTTAGAAGAAGCCGAGTTTTTGATTTGCGGTTTTAATAATATCGGGTATGATGAGGGCTCGCAAATCACGTTCAAAATGTGTGTAATGTATGGGTTACTTGGATGCCAATCCTTGCAAGAGTGCTTAAGAGTGCTTGCTTGGAATTCACCCACTACTGGGATGGTGCTGTAGATTTCTCTGGGTTTGCCCAAAAGTGAATAACAAATGATACTCCATCAGTTATCGGTAAGTGGTCCGGGAGCACCACAGCAAATAATATTATCGTCGTCATCTTCAGCCTGTACATACTTTTTTCCCATTCCGGTACCGGGCGTCAAAAAGGAAACGAATAGCAGATAAATGACTGGATTAACTGTCAGTTATGCCATTTTTACACGCTTCTATTTAGCTTCATCCATGTATGTATGTATGTATGTATGTGCTAGGAATCGCACGTTAAAAGGTAAAACCTCGTTAATCCTTAGCTCGCACAAGTTTCGACTTCTGAGGGTTATCGTTCGTAGAGGGATGACAGCTGGTTAACGGAGAAAACAATTTTGAAACAAAACAAACAAACAAACAAACAATGTTCGTTAGCGACTCCTTTACACTCGATTTCGACCCACTTTAAACCAAGAGATATATTTGAATTTTTGTACACTTATCAAGAACCGGTGACAATACGACAATTTGATGAGTTTGTCTCATTATTCTAATCAGGATCGCCAGAATTGAATAATTTGCCTCTCATATGAGAGCCTTCGCCAGAATGTTAAAACTCCGCGTCGTGGATATTAATCAATGCGCCTCTGCTGCCTTCCTTGGATAGTGTTGCTACTTTTTTTTTCAGGCTCTCTCTCCGGGATTTTTTTTTTATATTAAATTGAAAACTGAAAAGTGAAAAATTAAATATAGTTTAATATAACTAAATAACACGCTTTTATATCACATTGAACTGAAAAGTAAAAAATAATTGTTTAAGTAGACAAAAATATTAATAAATGAAAAATATTAGTATCACTGTGAAAAAAGCATGGGACATTTCTTATATCGAGCACCCCAAGCTTTTGTCACAGTAATAGATACTATCATTTTTCATTTATTATTATTTTCTGCCTATATAAACAATTATTTTTTACTTAGTAGTTCAATGTGTTATAAAAGCATGTTTTTTAGTTTTTTTAACTTTTTTTTATTGTCGTTTTATTTGTACGTCATATTTCCTCCTCCGGACGATAAGATAATTCGCCCACACTGAACCAAAGAGTGCGAGGATATTTTTAAATAGGTATATTATAAGGATATAACCTCAGTTATTAACCAATATAACCTGACGTGAATATTCTAACGTAGACAGAATATGTTAGGTTGGTTAGATTAGGTTAATCAGATTGGCTACTTATTTAGGTTATGTCCTTGTAATATTTTTAAAATATCGCGGCTCTCTTGTTTACAATCTGGCAACGTTGATTCAGTGTGGGGGAATTAACTTCTTGTCTCCACCGGTATCGGATGGACCAACTAAGACGCAACATGTTTGGGGTAGGTACCCTCACATAAATTTAAATGCAGAGTATTATTATAATCACGATATTAACGCCACTATTGCAGTACGCCGGATGATCAGAAGGATCGTAAACAAGTTCAACATCAAAAGCTTTCAATCCGGTAGTACCTTACTAAGCTTCCTCACCAAGACGAAACCGGAAAAAACTGCATTTTCGAGGTCCCATGTGAATGTGGAGATTCCTACATCGGAGAGACCAAAAGACCCTTATCCGTAAGAATAATCGAACACAAAAAGTGGACTCAACGGGGGGAGGCATCTTGATCGGGAATTGCTGACAATGCTTGGACTGCATAAGCACCATCGAATTCTATGGGACGAGGCTAGTGTTCTTCATAGAGAGGAACATTTGTTCGAACAAAAATTCATACAAACCGCTTATATCGAAGCCAATGGCGCTTCCAGTCAACCGAGCGTACAAATTAAAATCATATGGAGTCCGCTCATACATAGACCGCTTTGGGGGGAAGTAAAATCGCGAAATTACACGCTCCACAACACCGCGATAATTACACCATTTCAACAGACCTATACAAGACCTCGTATCATCTGAACTTGTCAGTATTCACCTGAAGACGATTTCGGATACAAGCAATTGAAACGTTGTGGAAAGTGAAAGAAGTCAAACATCTTTCAACCCATTTAGACGATGGACGACGTCCGAAACCTGAGTACTGATGTACCAGTCTTAATACCTGTGAAACTTATATTGGTGGCGATTTATGTAATTTTTTTTGTTCTTTAATCTCCTTAGATGCGCTACGAAATTAAATGTCAATATTTTTACTCTGCCTACGACTTCCACATCAATTTTTATGATTCCACGCTCTCTACAGTAGTTCATGCGGTCTGTAATGTTTAGTGTATTACGGTGTATACGAAGAAAATATTTCGACGAATTTTCGTCGTTCAGATGGCATTGATATCTATGGCTCAAGTGAACTTGTAATCGAAAGAACAATGTGTGATACCGCCTTTTGAATTTAGCAGTACGGGTATTCGAATTCCCATTGCATCAATTAGTCTGGTTCACAAGCTCCATTTCGTCAAAAACTTAGGCCGGACCACCAAAAATGATGATTTTGGTCATCTAAACAAAAATGAGAAGGAAAACTGCTGCCGACATAGACAACTAAAATTAAGAAAAAATATTGTGAAACAGTAGACAATTTCCTAAAAGAGTCTACAAACTGTACCGACAATCTTTTTAATTTAAATACAGAGGTGAAAATTGAGGTAAAAACGGGTAGCGGCTCAGCTGGCTCGTCGACCGGATCAGAAGCTTGATCAAAAATAATTATTGTAAACGATAAAATATAAATATTAAGGAATAAAAAAAATGTTGGTACTATCTAAGGCCCGATTTCATAATGAACTTAAAGTGTCATTTAGTTGAATAAATCTTAGACTGTGAAAAGCAGTCATGCAACTCAATTATGGTATTCACAGTCTAACATAGCTATTTTAACTAAATACCACTTCAAGCTCATTATGAAATCGGCCTTAATTAAATACTGCTATGAGTTCATTATGGAATCGGACCTTAACACACAAATAAACAATAATTTGTCAATAAAAAATTTGTATCCCAATTTTTTTGATAACAAAGCTTTTGTTAATTAGTAAATTTTTATCATTTGAAAGTTAACAAAAAACCCTGATTATTTCAGAACTAAAAACCTAGAGTATTTTTTTACTTTTTGTAGCTACTCCTTAAAGTGTTCAAAAACGATCTTTGTTGAAAATATTTTTCATAAACAATGAAGTTTTGTGCAATATTTAGGTTTAAATACAAAAAAATATTATGGAAACAACTATACGTATTTTGAGTGTATGTTGAAAATTATAAAAAAAAATGTTCACATAAAAAATACATTTTTTAGTAATTAAAAAATTATTGCGCAAAAATTCATTTGTTTGTAAGAAATTGCTTGTTGAATAAACAAATAAAAATTTAATAAATTTTCTCTTTTCAGAAAATGAAAAAAAGTCATAAATAATGATTAAAAGAAAATGGTTCCTTATTTTAAATTAATATTTAGTGCAACTGCGGCTGTCATCTTCAGTGGCATGGTCAAAGTAGGTACTCCTCTGGACGTATCAACAGAAACAAGTTCTTAGCTCAATTTTTACTTCTAAATTAAAATTATAAATATTGTGGGTACAGTTCGGGGACTTTTTTTTGAAAATATTTTGCTCTTTCAGGATCTTTTTTAAAATTTTGGTTGAGTATTTCAGTTTATGAAATATTTCAATTGGCGATTAGGGTGGGTTGAGCAGAAGACATGTCATGTCGCAATGACTAGTTCTTATTCGAACAATGTACAAGTGTTTTTCTAATAGTTCACTATCGTTAATATTGCAAAAAAAAATTCGTTGCGATGTTTTCATCAATGCCTTTTATAATCAAAGAATTCATTGGTATCCTGAGAGTGGTGGTCGGTACTGAGTTTAATTTTTTATCAACTTTTCACATCCTCGATGATATCGCGCCACTGTTATTTATATATAATACAATACTTACTATGTATCGGTGTTTGTTCAGAGAAATAACATTCCAGCTAATCATCATATATGAGAAATCTTTATCACAATTATTATTAGATATTCAATAATACGAATAAGATTGCATTAAAGTCCACCCATTTGCGGGCTTCATCATTATCGCAGCAGATAACTGTCGAAGTAGGTGTGTGGAGATACTTACTTTGCCTTTTGCGATACCCGGAGCAGAAATAGGTGTCAGGGCGTGACTAACTTTCACATGTGAGCTAAAACAAACATGCATCCTGAACGTTTGTCTCTATATCTTAAACATAAATTCTTTGAATAATACATGGTCTCACGAGTAGAAAAGGCCTCGACGACAGCGATAATAAAACGGACCTGGTACTTCATTCAATTAATCGCTCTGAAATTAAAACACAAATAATTATTTCTAGTTTTGAACGAACAGTCAGTAGGAGTTCATGTTTGAAGTATTGGGAGTAAGCAGAAAAAGGCCAATAAGAAAAATAACAAGAAATTATATACCTCTATGTCTCACACAGCAACTAAAAATTTTTTAAATGGCATGGGGGTCATGTGCTAAATCGTTGAAAAGATAATTAAATTCTCTTTTCAACCATCTAAATTTTTTCGAAATTCGTTTCATTCAAAAATTTTCTGTCGCGTTATTTCACATCAAACCATTGAAAACTTATCGCCGTGGTCATCAGGTAGGTAGAAGGTATACGGGATTCAGATTCAAATGCAAAAAAAAGTAAAAACGAAATTCTAAAAGTTTTGATGGTTGAAGAGAGAACTGAATTACATTGTCAAAGATGTGACACATGACCCCCATGCCATTTCAAATTTGTTAGTTGATATGCCCCCCGCGCCATTTATCGAGTAATCACAATGGGTTTTATTTCAAAAAGAACTATCGGTGATACCATCCAAACAGTTTTTTTATGTTTGACCGTCAAACCGTTTGAAAGTGAACAGGGGGGGGATTACTAGAAGCCGCACTGTATATTTCGAATAAATTTTGCCTTGTGGCCCTAACACTTTATTATGTCCATAAATCATGATTGTAAAGGATATTTCTGTATAACAAGTTTTCCCCAGTACCACAAGACGTCATTGATACAAAAAAATATGATTTCAATTATGACAGTTTGGTAGTCCCATGAAAAATGTTTATCGTATTATTTTTATTACTTATTCATTGTTTCGAAGAAACCAATTAATTTTTATTTGTACCACTTATTTGGGACGGTTAATTTGTAGGTCCTCTCAAAAAACTCTGTACCATCATCAGATTATGGAAGGGAGAGCATTTCCCACCGAAAAAAGACCTGCAAGTTATAAATAATAATAATAATAATAATAATAATACTCCCTCATAAACACTCGTTGAGTGTACCCAAAGGCATAGCCTGTGCGGGTAGAGGACGGCTATTATTATTATATGCCGTGGCGCTCCAATAACCAAAGAATATCAAAATATTGTTAAATTTTTGAGATAAAAAAAATTGATAAACTTCGAAAAGCAGTTTTTTGGAAACTACCTACTGGGTCTATAGAAATTATTGTACAACTGGTCGTTTGCAGGGTTAAAATCGTCAAAAACTAAAAAAAAAACTATAAAATTTCTTGGTCTTGAATTTATGACAGTGTTGCGTTCATTGCTCGAGGTCGAAAACTTGTATTATTAAAGACGCAAGATAGCTCTACTTTAAGGATATTCGTGCGAGGAGGTTACTGGACTACTGTAGTTAGTTACTACTGTAGTATTGACACTGTATTCACAAGGCCCAATCTTTTCCTATATTGTTACAGATTTTTGAATCGCTCTGTTTAACTACGTGAACTGACGCGAATTCTCTATTCCAGTTCACTTGTATAGTCACTGGTTTTAATGAGAAAATAATTCTTTTTTTTTCTAGGAAATGAAGTTCTTGGAAAACTCAATATAAAAGTGTCAATAATATTGCTTCACGGTCAAGATAGCTCTACTTTAAGGACATTCGTGCGAGGAGGTTACTGGACTACTGTAGTTAGTTACTACTGTAGTATTGACACTGTATTCACAAGGCCCAATCTTTTCCTATATTGTTACAGATTTTTGAATCGCTCTGTTTAACTACGTGAACTGACGCGAATTCTCTATTCCAGTTCACTTGTATAGTCACTGGTTTTAATGAGAAAATAATTATCTTTTTTTTTCTAGGAAATGAAGTTCTTGGAAAACTCAATATAAAAGTGTCAATAATATTGCTTCACGGTCAAGTGAGATATCGATGATGTCGTTTGGCGTTAAATATGAATACGCTAGTAGGGTACATACTATGTTTAACTGATGTAAGGAATATACGAGTTTTTCAATTTTGTTAAATTGAACTTTTATACAGGGCCCCTTGTAAGGAAGAGGGCCGTAGTATAGTTTTCGATATACAGTATATTTTATGATTCTTGTCGAAACATTCTTCAAAATTATTTTTCAAGCTTCAGCCCATCAGACTCCGGGCAATGTGAAAGGTTGAGAGTATAATGCATGTTTTGTGAAGAGAAAAGTACAGAAGCATCCCAACGTTTGTTATCATTGCGACTTTGAAGTCGATTTTCTTGTTGAAAAAGTAGGGATTACTCAAAACGGTACACTGTCTTGAGGGTGTCCAATATGTAATACGTTCGGTAGAGATTATTGGACAAAAAAAACAGCAGGAAACCTGTGCATCTGTAGTTCTTTATTGGACATCACTCTTCATAACCTTCATTTTTTCGTTAGCCTAGAGACTTTCCAAGCGTTTCTTTATCTGTACTCTTTCTGTCAATAAACGCCAAATCTTTCGACCCATTGTTCCGAAACTAAAAACCTTCAAAACACTGAAGCATACCAATTCCCTTAATGGACAGCTTCACAAAATAGTCAAATTTTCGGATTGATGGTTTACAGTTGAAATCTCAAAAATTGATTCTCTTGTGTTGATTTACTGCCATAACAATAGATAATCATCAATCTTATTCGTTTCCTTTTGCTGTTTCTAGAAAAACACTAACTGGTGTCCTTCGAGTGTGAATCACTGCTTCCGATATTTTCTCAAGATTCCCGGTTTTTGAAATCAACTGGGACTATTCTGATTTTCAATAGGCTCATGCATCAATTTCAAGATTTGAGAGACAACAACATTGGTGAATCGCAGATTCATTATTGATAGCATTTCTCGATTGGTGTGACTCTTTCACTGCCAACATACAAATCGTACAATCGTACAAACTATCTCATTATAAATCACCGCCGGATATTTGCTACTTCAGAATTCGATAAGTTTTCAGTGATAAGGACATCCTCTCTAGATGAAGATAAAAACGTTTACTTCGAAGTTCCATCTACGCCAGCACATCATTTTTGAAACATTCACTTGCCCAGGTATATTAATATAGATTAGGAGGTTTCGAATGCGTGATGCTATCGGAATGCATCGGCCTGTGTCATTATGACCCATTGTTTATCATGCCAGTTTATCACTAAAAGTGAGAGATAACTACTGAATGTAAGGTTTGACTGGTAGCTTTGTTCGAAAAACAACCATGGAACGTCGCGTCGCTTGAATTCATGGCCGGCGAAAAGGAAATAGTATTTGACGATTTTCAATAACTCCTTTTATATGAAAAATGTCAAAAAATATGAAATTTTCTCAGAAATGCCCTCAGTTAAGAATGGAACTAATAATGAATAGATGAATTTTAAAAAACAACTACACTCATTTTTCCAGTGACTCTCCCTTCCTCAAAGTACACTTTCTGAATCTCGGCAAAATGAGCATCTACAGATATCCATTATTGCTCAATTATGTTCAAGAAACAAAGAACATTGTTGAGTAAAGTTGATCATCCTATATACAGGTTTCTTTTATCATGTGGTAACATTGCTATATTCTAAACCGTAATAGATACAAAGACGATTAAATGGGAAAAAAGGTATCTATTGTGGTGAGCAGTAAATTGGTCATAGAAAATTTACGGGGATTCTCGCCCTTCCCAACTTATACAGGAAAAACTAAAAATGCTGTTTTCGGTTTTTTACGAATGCAAATGTTATTTCAGAAAATGAAAAAGGAAAGTTTTATTGTATTCAAAATGTACTAGAACTACGTAACGATAAATTTTTAATCAAACGTTTCGTGTCAACACCGCCATCATCAACTATTTTTTTCAAATACGGACCTGTCTATTTCATCACAAATATTGATAGAGCGATAAAATCACAATTCAGTGGTATATCACACTCGACATTTTTATATGAAATAACTAGCATCATCAGTGACAACAATTTTTAATTACGGTCCTGTCGTTAGTTTGCTTATGAATTCCACAGAATCTAACGCTTCGATATAAAAATTATCAGTGACGTTTTGAATGAATGTATCTATGAAAATTGTATTTATACTATAAAAATTCATAAAAGATTTCTGCAGTTTCAGAGACGAACGATAGCAATTTACCCCAGAAATAAACTTACTTAAGAGGAGAAGAAATCAAACAAACAGAAAAACAATTTATTTCATAATGAATTTGTGGAAGAAAATAAAACCAATACAGAAAAATTATTCTACATTAAATGCTCGAATTGACGACCTCTTTGTTGAATGCACATAAGTTGTCTGTCCATACAATTTCTGTGGAAATTTTCTAGCATGATGGTTGTAATGCTATTACATGCATCTCTTATTTTCTGTTTGAGATGGTCGATATCGGTACTAGGTGTCGAAAAAACTTTATCCTATATGTATCCCCAGACCAAAAAATCCAAAGAAGTAAGGTCTGGGGATCGAGCTGGCCAGGCAATTGGTCCATTGTTTCCAATCCACTTTGTTGGGAATATTGCATCTGAATGTTCCCTTACTAATGCTGCATTATGGGGAGGGGCACCGTCTTGTTGAAAATATTGTATTTCACGGCGGGTGCTTAATGGCAATTCATCTAAGTAGCCATCAAACTCATTGGATAAAAAATTTAAATACATTTCACCATTCAAATGCTCATCGTAAAAGAAAGGACCTAGTATGTTTGTTCCCAAAATTCCCAACCAAACATTTATTCCGAACCTCTCCTGGAAATTGGGTTCTCTATGTAAATGTTCATTCGTATTATTCCACCTATAATGGATGTTTCTATTAAACCAACCATTGTTGGTGAATTTTGATTCATCCGTCCATATTATTTTTTTACAAATATTTCGAACTTCCCTATTTCTACGTCTTAAGCATTTCGCAAATCGTACTCTCCTTCCGTAATCCCTTTCATTAAGGTGATGAACTTTGCGTATCCTGTAACATTTGTATTTGTTCTTTTTCAAAATATTTCTGGTTGATTTTATAGATATCCCAAGTTCGTGGGCAATTTCTCGTAAAGAACAATCTTGATTAGAAATATTTTTGTAACTGACCAATCCTAGATTTAAAAAAAAGACGTTATTTTTCACTTTTTAGTCTTTATAAGGTAATATTTGCTTACCCAAAACATTTATTTGGTTCCTTATACTTCCAGTAACAACACATTTTTTATTTCTGTCAAATGCGCCACAGTCTCTCAAATTTCTTTCTAATCGTCTAAACATTTGAATGTTTGGAATGCGACGATTCGGGTATAGCTCACCATACATATTTCTTGCCAAAAGAGGATTTCTATTTGATTTTGCATAAAGTAAATAGTATATCAGTCCTTTCGTCATTCGAATACATCTTTAATATGTAAACGAGTGCTTAAATGTCTGACAGTCCTTAACAGATATCAACATCTCATTTATTTTTCCTGCCATAGAAATTAAGCAAAGCCTACGTGCTTAAATATGGTAAAAGAAGTGAGATGCTATTTAATTGTACCAAATTAGACAACAGTTGTATTTTGATCAAAAACTGATAATTTCATTACTTCCAGGATTGAGAATTATGAAAATAATCCGTGTAAAAATTGATACAAGAGAAATCAGCCTTGAATCAAGGATTACTGTAATACAAAAATCCCCAAAAAGGAAATATACGAATGTTCGTTGTGTTGGGGTATCTTCCTATCGAAAGTATTGGGTAATGACTGAAGTATCCTAGTAGTTGAATGAGTTTTGAAGAAATCAAAACAATTTACAAAAGAACTAACGACAGGACCGTAATTAAAAATTGTTGTCACTGATAATGCCAGTTATTTTATATGAAACGCTATGTACCACTGAATTGTGATTTTATCGCTTTATCAATATTTGTGATGAAATAGACAGGTCCGTATTTGAAAAAAATAGTTGATGGTGGCCGTGTTGACACGAAACGTTTAATTAAAAATTTATCATTACGTAGTTCTAGTACATTTTGAATACAATAAAACTTTCCTATTTCATTTTTTATATTTTCGGAAATAACCATTCTATTCGTAAAAAACCGAAAACAGCATTTTTAGTTTTCCCTGTATAAGTCGGGAAGGGCGAGAGTCCCCGTAGATTTTCTCTGACCAATGTACTGCTCACCACAATAGTTACAATTTTTCCCATTTAATCGTCTTTGCTATTACGGATTAGAATATAGCAATGTTACCACATGATGAAAGAAACGGCCTGTCTGTATACATTAAAAAATATGTTTCCGTTGTTATGAACATTTTTGTAAACAGATTTTGTACTTTTTCTGAAGTTGTCAAAATATAATTTCAAAGTCAGTAATTTGCCCTTATTTCTACTAAAAAGGCCTTTCTTGAGTCAATATTATCACATATCCAATATCAGTATCCTATTTACAACAAACATGGAGAATTTGGAGGATTCGTTAGTGTCGTTCGTTAAGAGGTTCTCTGATTGCTGAACTTGCTTGAGGTTGATTGAAGTAACAATTAGATGTTCGTTGACATTGGTAGATAAAGTAATCTGATATTATTAATTTTGCAAATCAATCACATCATACTCTGAGTGATCTATGAATTGGAAGGAGCAGAAAGTATATAGAGAAGAGTAAGATTAATTGTTTAGTAAGAGTGAATTTTATGCTATATTATTATAGAACCCATCGTAAATTGCCAGTTCGATAATTTTCCTTCAACTCCTTCAAGTCATAAATATTTAATTTCAAAAGAATGACTGACCTAACTGTAAGCTTGTTGGATATGACGGAATAGATGACTACAAATTTCTTGAACTGCATTCAACCGAATACGAATGGGAAACAAGAAAATGAAGAAAGATTAGTGGCAATTCAGCCTGAATAGCGAAAAGTGAACATCTGATTAGATCTTATGGTTCATATTCATAATATCTTAGTCGACGTTGCTGGGTGAAGAATGGAATTTTCAAATACTTAGTGAATAAGTAACTTACCTTCACTTCTGTCCTTTGTCGCGAATTGATGTTCTTTGATCACATAGATCAGGGGTGGTATTTTTGACCGTTCGCAATTATAACGTGTACTTGTATCGTCACATACCAATGTAATCTGCATGTTGTTGATATGCTAACTGTAACTCAGAATGTATCAATACCTGTACTCGTTATCGTTAATACTGCGAACGATCAAAAATAGCCCCCTTGAGCAGCAAGAGTAACTTGCTCGTGCTAGATTAAGATTTAATGAATCTGATGACGTCATTCAAGAGATCTCGAGCAGCTAAAGCAGTCTTCTGCTACTCTGTTATGAACTGCAATTGACCATTGCCACATATGAAATAAACTCTTTTCATCCTATAGAAATTTTGTAGCAAATGAAATATATTGAGTTAATCGTTAATTAGTTGAAGACTCAGAAGTGAAATCACGAGTAGGATCACTGGTACAGGCAGTTTACAAGGAATATATGGGAGGATCCAAAGAGATTTGAGAGGAGTGGTGATGGAGTAGTGACACAGCTTGATTAGGCTGTGGTAGTGATCTGAAAAATCATTAGACGTTCCATCGTTGGCAGTGTTATTCTATCATTAAGATTGACCCGTCCAGTTCAGTCTTCACAACTATTTTTTGTCACTTTAGAGACTTTTCAAACATATATTTCCATCACGGTCTCGTTCTAGGCTAAACAGATGTTTCCATGCAGAGGCATACAGCCAGAAATTCAAGAAAAATACTTATTCCACCTTCTTTCCCTTGATTCTCATGATATTCATGATACAGGCAGTTTTTTGTATCACATCTATTACTATCAAGGATCATCATGATCAGGTGAATCAAAGTAGTAGTAGGTGAAAATAGAAGATACCAATACTTAATTATAGGGGCATCAATATAGAAGTATGCAATTGAACAGGGATGTGCTCTCGAGGGAAATTGTGAATAACAAGCAAGACATTTATTGGACTAAGCCCTCTGGTAAAAATGCAACCGTAGACACGTGTTTCGATCTTAGGGATCTCATCAGTACGGTGAAAGCAATATTAGAATAAAGGTTTGCACTCTATGGGTTACAACGAAATCACTAATACTCCTACTTCAAGATATCAAAATGAAAGAAGACATAGTTTAACGGAAACCGTGCGTCTTTATATCTTAGAAAAAAGAATCATAATAATGATAAAGACAATAAAAATGCAACTGAAAACTCGGATGACATGGGTTCTTTTTGATTTGCTAAGCCTGCCCAAAACAGAGACTGCTCCGAATATCTAACATAATCAAATTGTCAAAATTCTTCGTTCTGCAGTGCTGTGATTATATTTTGCTGTAAATTGCACAGTCTTGGGTTGATTGAGATGAACACCGTTTTTACCGAAGTCTATACGGACGGATGGTATATCAGTACCATACATTTATACTCTCCGGAAACAGTGCTATATGATTTCTGTAATATGTCCAATGGCACCATTCACCAGACCATTGGACACATCTACATTGTAACGCAACATCACCTTGGCCCCAACGAAGAAATATTCGTTGGTGTAGCCACTCCAAAAACCACAGTGTACCCAAAGTTCAGACGGATTGGAGCAACGGAGTTATGATCACCATCTTATTTTTTTTCAACTTGCGTTCGTATTCTCAGCAAGTTCTTTCATGTGATACCCATATTGTAGAAAATCATAAAAAACTCGTTAAGTCATCTTTAGAAGTTTGCCATATTGGATTTGGAGTGATGTGAGTAATTTGATACCTATTTGTATATACAAAATTTCAGCACAATCGGTTGAAGATATCTGCTTTAAAATTGAGTTGCAAGATTCCACCCGAGCAAACATAGTTACATGCTGTTACGAGATGATGAAAATCCCCTAGTTACGCCTCTGTCGAGTGCCGAATCATGAAACGTAACTCATTTGCATAACAAATGAGCCGACGCCGCAAGCATTTCCTTGTTTAGTTCCCGGAATAGTTTATTTGGATGGTTTTCTGTACTGAATAATCTAGAGAACGGTAACATCCCGATAGGTCTCGTCTGGACCAATTGAGTATATAAGGCCACACATTTCACTCGTAGAAAATGTTTTTAGGAAGCTATAAGAAAGTTAACAAGTTTTTGAAGAAGTTCATAAGTGTTTGGAATATTTAGCTAATTGAAGCAGATCTAAGCGTTTTACCAGTGTAGTAGTTGTATGTTATACTAAATATTTTAGTAGTGTGCTCAGCGTATTATACAGTAAATATCGTAACAATACTTTGCAAGTTAAATAAAAACTTGTAATAAAATGAAAAATTGCTATCGGTTCCAATTATCGGTTGTGAGTCCGACAAAATCGTCAACTACGTCAAAAGCAGCATTTGCATGACGTCTGTTTCAACATTGTCAAGTTCAATTGTGATATCTTGAAAAGCAGAGGACATAGGAGGGCTGCTAGTGGTTTTGTTTTCACTCGGTATACCACATCGACTGGGTTGCAATGCTTAATACCTTTAAATTTTTTTCATTTTGAAATTTTCTTCATCAACTCAAGTTTGGTTCTATATAAATTACCGCCCTCGTAACGAAAAATAACTTTGTGTAGTTGAACTTCATCGAATATTTTTTGAATTCGTGTAGTGTAAGTCTGAAAATGCCAATGTTTTCATACGTGTGATTAAATAGGTCATTATCAAAGGGACATGACCCTTCCAATCGAGCCAGAATTCACGCCTGAGAGTAGTAGGTACCCCTATATACAAAAGGCCCGTTCCGATAAGGAGTGAACAACCTGTACCTGTATGGGTGTTATCAAGAGATGTGATTATAAAATGAGTTTTACCTATTTACTTATCAAAATGAATAATTTATACCATTAAAGTAAAAGATTAAATACCCGACTGTCCTTGCCACTATCGAATCATATCTCGAAAGCCAGACTCGTCGACCATTTTGCTTCTACGTGAAAAAAGTTACCTAAAGATATTTGGATTGCACTACACTTATATGGCCTTTTATCACATATCGCTTATCAAATTTATGTTAATACGCGGAGTAGACACGCAACTTTTCATTTTTTAAATCTATACGAGGAATGTACCTCTTACAGTTATTCAAATACGGATAATTGTTAGGTGAAATATTTCATGCTTCATACGGCTCTAGTGTGCCAGTTACACTTGATTTACCTCATTCATATTTTCATGTTAAAGATTGAAATAAAGAATTATTTAGCTCATGACATACCATTTTTAGGCACCGAACAAAATGAACAAATAATCGCGGATATCGCCACTTCAATCTGAAATAAAATAAATACTGAGGAAAATATATATTTGGCAATACTTAATGGAAATATATTAAACAAATTATAATTTTTGTTCAATAAAACACCTAATAAATTAGAAATTTGATTAGTATCCAGGAAAACAACTACTGTATTTTACGACTAGTGAATTATGTCTATTAGATTATTTGCAAAAATTCTACATTGAAAACTGTACTATAACAAATAACATTAAATAAGTCTAATTCAGAACTGGGGATCCACCTGTACACCGGTTTCATGGTTATCACCAATCATCACAGGTTAGATCACAACTAGTAGTGTTGGCAAAGGTTATAATTTACATCTATTTTACATTATTTGTTTAATGACATTGAGCTGGAGTTATAAGTGATGCACAATGTTTATTTTAGGGTTCCTCAATTCAATATGTAGAATAATTATTATTTCAGAAGTCAAGTGGTATTCGATACTTGTTGTGTGTGACCTAATGTAATTGTCTTTCAATTCTATTGGGAATTTCCCAGTCAAGTGCTTGTCTTCGGTGGCCTGATTCATCCGGTGGGCGCGCTGGTGGACCAATTACCCCTGTAAACATATGTCCGTTGGGGCGTGTGATTAGGTACTGGGTCCGAGAGTCATGTACCCTAAGTCTTCCGGCTAAGATTTCTGCAGCATCACAGCAAGCCGGTATAATTACGTTTCTTTTTGTCAGAAACTGAAAGCTCCATTACAAAGATCGCCCTACTTTGATGGTCGAGGAGGACTACATCAGGATTATTGGTTTGCACTGCCTGGAAGTGGGGAATGAGTAGTTCCAATAGATTCGGCACTTCTCATTCTCCACAACGGACTCAATATCCCCGCGATATATGTAGAGTAGAGTTTATTCAATTCAATTAGATATTTACAAGTTCATAAATAAGAGAAGCCACCTAAGCATAGCTTGTTTTGTGGGACATTCTCTTATTATACATTTTATGAGTTTCTACAATAATTTCTACAATGAATAATCGAAATTCCAAACTATCGTTATCAACTGATTTTTTGAGCATGAGGAGAGAGAGAACTAAGTGCATGTTGGCATAATGATTGAATAATTTCCAATATAACACTCTATTCGATAATTGATTTAAGGTGGGCGTCTAATGTCGTGTATTGCGACTTTTGAAAGCATTGAGAAACGGTTACACTTAGAGAGCTGAAATTTGGTAGGTGAACTCAAAAAAGATTGGAGTACACAGTGAATATATTGAGATTTTTTTCATTTCGAAAAGTGAGATTATTTTGGTCAGCAATTGAGGAAAATAAGCCAATACTGGCTTCTGTTTTATGCTAATCTAAATATTGATAAAAATAGTGCAATTTCCGATTGAAAACGAATCTCCAGACAATATCGTTTTGGAGATTAATTCCAAGTTAGGAATGGGCTAGGAATAGCCAAATTCGAACATATGGCGCGAAACAGTTCCTACTTTAACAACATTCTTACTCATTTTTTAGTTCGGCAGTTTTCGGATAGAATTGTATATTTCATTCATTCAATTTACTCAATGAGACGGAATGTGATTTTGATAACATTGGTAGGAGGAGCCAGGTCAAGAAAATGAAATAAAGACGTGTTGTTTCGGATCCCCAAATAAATCATAAGCGTAACATGGAGTGCTATTTGAGGATGCATAAATAAAAATCAACAATCGATGACGGGATCCGGAGTTTCAATCTATATGTAATACAACGAAACTTTTCCTAGCACATGCGAAGTAATTTCTCTAAACTTCTTGCTGAGGATAGTGTACATTTCGCAGTTAATTTATTCAATATTTTAGAAAACGCTGAAATTTTTTCAAGATTTTATTAAACGTGCGTTGGTTTCTCTGTTCATTCATTTGTATATTGAGGTGAAATCTTGCAAGTGAATTTTGACCCACTTATAGTTGCCCGATCATCATGAAATTGGGCAGGTGTTTATGATTCCGATGACAATGTATTATGAAGGGTCATATATGCCACTGGAAACATCTATTCCTAGAGCTCTGTGGATTTTTTTGAGTTAGGGATTATTCATTTTAGAGGTAGAAAGAAATGTTTCTTCATTTGAAATGTTCCTGGCTCTACAGGGCGAGCTACAAAAATGCTTGAATGTCTAACGCCAAATACGCAAAAAAGTGTTTGCCAGTGGATTTTTCTTGATTTATAATTCTATGAAAATTATCGATTGACTTCGAATATATCTATTAGTTATGGTGTACCTACTTACAGGGTGATGAAGAAAACGCTTTTTTAACTCGTTTTTGAGCTTCTCGCAAAAATGTGGTTTTTCCTACATTTCACAGAGTGAGCAAAAAAAGTGATAAATTATGGGAGATCATATGAATGAGTGGATTGTTTGATATTTCACAGAGAATAAAGGTAAACTATTTTTTACTTTTACGTGACTCGATACAGAGTGAGCCCAAAAAGACGAATTTTCGAAAATGAGCGAATATTGATTTTATTTCTGTTGAAACGAATGCAATTGATATAAATATATTGCATATTTCACATTACATTTCCCAAAGTGTCTACTTTTGGTTGGACAAAATAACATTGACACATTGGAGACTATTATTGGTGGAATTTGCGTTGATTTTCTGAATATGACATTCTATAGAGGAGGATGATAATATTTTGTGTAACTGTAGAGTAACTGAGTTATCTATCCCAAAGAGAGTTATTTTTGAAAACTTCTGGAGGTAATCCTGTCGTAAAACAAATACATTCTTGAGACTTCTACAAAATATCCAAAACGCTTAGTGTTTCTTCTAACCTTCAAAGAGTGGAAGCAGCTGCAAGCGCATGTGTTTATACAAATGTCATCATTACAGCAGAGCCAAGTAATGTATATAAAGTTAGCAAGGCCACTTGCCAGAAAATCGATGAAACCAATTCCAATAATTGTCGAATAATTGTCGAGAATTTGTCGTGAACGAAAATAATTTGTCGCGCTTATAGTTTTTTTTTTAAATGGGGTGGCTGTGCTGACTTAATATTAAGTTAGCACTGCCACTGATATAAACCAACAATTGTCGTGTAATTATCGAAGTCTATTTGAAGTTAAAAAAAATGCGAAAAATCTTTTCTTTACAGCTTATTATGTATTTTTTATTGGAACACCGCATACCTATGAGGACAATTTGAAGTTTTTTCATTAAACTATTGTTAAATCTAGTGAAGTTAATGTTTTAGTGAATAATTGTCGTAAATAGTGTTTTAAATAAATTAGGAAAATTAGTTAGTGCAGTTTTACTACAATATCTATCTTACCTACCTAGGATTCAAAACTAATATAAACTTGGATGACAACGCGAGATTTTCAAAACATCATTAAAAAAAATAAAAAACAAAAACCCAATATCGTTTCCATGCCACTGATGGTGCTGAAATAATTCATTCCATGATATAGGATTTTCTTATACTTCTCAGTACAACACAACGCAATAAATAGGTGGGCTATTCTCAAATAATTCGCTTTCAATTTGCGTAGAAATAAGAGAGAAAAATATACCGATATAAGTATTTCATATGTGATGTGAAACAGAAAATCGAAATCGCATAGATACGTACAAACTCGAGAATAGCACACCTGCTGGCATGTTGCCAAGAGCGCCAATATAATTACTAATCTCTAGGCTTATTTTTTTTGTCGCTGTTGTACCTGATAGTAATGAATATAACAACATTAAATTTCATTTAAAAAAAAAGTTGATTTGGAATAAGTATTCAATGAAACATTTCTTCTTGAATAATCTCCAAACCAAATGATAATTGATAGTCAGAGATGTATTATACGGAATACGTAACAATATTGGCAACAGACTGGCACCGTCGCCGTCCCCATTCCCAGCGTTTGCAAAGCGTAGTCGTAGTAGACATTAGTTTTGACTACCATTACTCATTTGCACGGAGGAAACTTGGATAAATATTAAACAGAAGGCATGGTGGCTCCTCTGTCGGATTAGTTTGTCAAGCCGTACCAAACGGCGACCTTAAGGACATCTTTATAATGTATTTTTACAAAAGATTTAGCTTTATTTTTGAATTTATTTTTATTTTCAGTTGTAAAATTTTGGACCATAATAGGTTACAAATTTCTGTGTTATCGAAGTTCTACATAAAGGAATTGAAATTAGCTGTTTTGTTGCTCTTCGAGTATGGTGTTCATATATTTCTGGAGGAAATGTGCGATATTTTGTCCAGATAAGACATTGGTAGCTGTATAACTGCCTGAAATTCAAGACTCCTATTCCATCGTAAAATTGTTCTGTTCTGTACCTCCTATTTTTATTGTATAATGGACTCCGCCAAGGCATCATACACCATTAGTTTATTTTTGTTATTCAAAATATGTTTCAATTGATAGAATTTATGAATTAACTTCCGAAGTCTTGCTGTAGTATGGTTAATGTGTTCATTCCAACGGATGTGTTGATCAATTGTCACACCCAGATACTTTATGTATATGCCCATGGATGTAGGCTGAGAGCGCGTGAGCTTACAGCAAAATCATTATGGTGTCACTGCCCCACGACACGCTCTGCACCTAGTGTTTGGGGACCTCTACACCCATTACGCGACTACGTTATAGACCAGCATTCTTGCAGGTCATTATGAACCCCTAGGTCTTCGATTTCAGCCCATTTGACCAGAGGTAAGCAAAGGAAGGCGAGGTCTTAGATTTCTTGAAAAATACCGCAGCTTTGACGTGATCTTTTTGCTAAACGGGTTCCAAGTCGGTGATAGAGTTCAGTGTCGAATACGAGACCAAGTTTATGGGCTGCAAGGGCTGGTACCGTAAAAAAAAGCTCCGATCCCTTCTTTTTCATGGTCGCAGTCTAAGCAGAGATGGGAATATGAACTCCTGATGACCGAATACCATTCTGTTATGTGAATAGACATTTAAAACCCAAAAGTCCACGGCTCATTCAGGATGTAAGCTCCTATGAAGATGCATCATTTAACGAGTTTTTACTTCGAATGACCAGATCTGTTAGGGTCTATGCTGATACTTGCCGCGATAGTTTTTAACAGTGATTACCTCTTAGGAGCGGCGTTGTTTGACCACTATACGTATACGTATCTTCGATGATGAAGATGATGTAGGATGCTTCCGTCTATGAGCTGAATATCCTCTCCTTATTCCTCACATCGTCCTCGATTTCGAACTCCATTCGGATAGCATGTGTCACACTACCCTTAAGGACTGATGTAAATGATATTTTTCCAAGCTGTATATAGTTTGAGGACATACATGTAAAACAGATTGGTGACCATATGCCTCCAGTTGCTGAAAATGTCACAGTTGATATTACCATTACTATTAAGTAGAGCTTGGAAAATACAACTTGGCCTCTGAGATTTAGATTCGTACTAGACTACTTAAACGTTTCTTTCTCTTCGATGAAGTACTGAGGTCGATTTTTGATCCACAGTTACTCCCTCTGTTTGCGCATCTCAGAGGCCAAGCCGCCCTAGTTCAAAAAATATAC
Organism: Chrysolina americana; assembly: GCA_958502065.1. Taxonomy (NCBI): domain Eukaryota; kingdom Metazoa; phylum Arthropoda; class Insecta; order Coleoptera; family Chrysomelidae; genus Chrysolina; species Chrysolina americana. The sequence goes on from OY293413.1 coordinate 75,868,445, forward strand.
TTCGTCACTTTCTCATCTCAGATGAATTCATCAGGAAATTTCATACAAACGTGAGAATTTTTCAGAATATCCTTCTGCCGATTCAACTGCTCACTTACGAACTAATATGTAACAAGCAATAGCAAAATAACGGAAATGGCGGATAACGGTGACGTTATTTTTAACGGAAGTGATACAGCATAGGAATGAATATCAGATTGAATATTTAATGCAAGTCGAGAAGTACCGAGCGCAGGCCGAGAGGCGAGCGTGAGGAACCACGATGAATCTAGTAGATAACAGACTATGCTTTCTCTACGAACCAACATTTTTAATTTCATCAAATGGAAACGTAACAAATCATAATTTCGACACTCTGATTCAAATCTTGTTACTACGATGACAGTCAAGGCTAACGTCAATATTGCTACACAGTCTGAGTTTGATTTTAGAATTGGCAAATGCGTAAAGACTGCATAGAAAGTACTTTTCGGTATGGCATGTGTGCATAGTGTGGTGCCACATAAAGCATTTAATTCGAAACTGATGGAAAACATACAAATCAAAAATTCTTTTATAAGTTTGAAACTCCCTAAGATATACACTGAAGTGTATATATCCAGACCATCCACCTCGGTTTCAAAAAGCATTCGGACTATTGTGTCTACTTCAATATGAAGCTAAAAACATTTCATAATAAGTGGACGAAACTATTACTCATCGAAAGATCATTACAATAATAAAAAATAGACGTAATGATTCAATCTTCTGTGTATATTCAATAGGTGATTTCGTTGTCCAATCTCTAACAGTAAACAACTACTACCCAATATTACTGCTGAATTATGTCTATTAGATTACAACATTTTCTACAAGAAGTACTTTGTAATTATCTGAATCTTATAGCAAAAATCATGTTTTCTATTCAAATGGGGGAATGAGAAAAAAATTACCCCGTTTGTTTGTTATTATCAAGAAAAACACCTTTTCCTATCTAATATCCCTAGGCTCTCACGTTTTTCTCTGAAGTTTTTTTATTCCCAAGTGATCCATCCACATACTCTAACTTGACTACACCGTACTGATAAGGCCCTGCTCAGGGCTTTGTCCATTAAACCACTATTGAATAGTGGCTTAGTAGTTAAAGGACATAAAAGGGGGTTAGTCTAGTGAATATTTTAGAAACCATAGAAAAAAAAATTGTATTATCATACTCTACAGGAAATAAGAAACGAAAATTCGATAGATGAAATATCAGCAAAAATTCTTATTAATCTTCCCAACTCTGCCTTACATGTACTAGTCGAAATAATAAATGAATCTTTTGCTATCGGAGAATTCCCTTCCTGTCTAAAAACAGCCCTTGTTATCCCACTATTCAAAGGCGGTAATCTAGAAGATCCGAGTAATTTCAGACCAATTTCTTTGCTGTCATCAATATCAAAGTTAATTGAAAAACCCGTTAAAAAAGAGTATTACATTTTTTAAGTACCAATGAAATATTAGTTGAAACGCAATTTGGATTTTAGAGTTCAAAAGGTACAAATGAAGCCATTTTTTCTTTCTTTGAACACCAATCTCTTGACTTTTCTAAAGCTTTCGATTGTGTAAATCATGACATCCTTCTGAATAAGCTTAACTATTATGGATTCAGAGGAGTATGCAATCAATGGTTCAGGTCTTATATAAGCGACAGGAAACAATTGGTTAAATCTAATGGAAAGTTATCTGACAGCAAAAACATTTCATGGGGCGTCCTACAAGGATCTATCCTGGGCCCGATACTATTCCTTATATATTTAAATGACCTGGCCCTTATTTCAATTCAAAGAAAATTCACACTATTCGCTGAAGATACCACCCTCGTCTGGCATGAAAAGGATAGAAACATTATGAGAGATACTATCATTGAAGACCTGGAAATGGTAAAAAACTGGTGTGATTCAAATTATTTGTGCTTCAATACGAACAAAACGAACTTACTGTCTTTTAGCTCCGATGTTGATAATCTTAATTTTAACGGCCATACATTAAAAAATAAAAAGTACACCAAATTTCTAGGAATACTCATAGATAGTAAACTGAAGTTTGAAAAATTGGCATCAGGATGTTACGCACTCAAAATTGTATCAAATGAACTGAGTTTATCAACGGCAAAGATGGTTTATCATTCTCTGGTCGAATCTCACTTGAGGTATGGTATCTCCTTTTGGGGATTCTTTACTCAACATCTATTTCAGTCAGTATTTATTTTACAGAAGCAAGCAATCAGATATTTATGCAAGGTTGGAACGCAAACGTCGTGGAGACCCCTTTTCATCAGGGAAAACATTTTAACTCTTCCTTGTATTTTTATTTTAGAATATGTTTGCCTGACAAAAAATACCACACCAATGAATCCCTGGAACAAACAAGCCATGTTACCCGACAAATTACAGATAGGAAAATACCTCTTCCCATTCCAAAGTCGACCTTGACAAAAGATTCTTTAATTTATGAAAGTAAAAAAATATATAATCACTTACCCGCAAAAGTAAGAAAAAAAATTTAGAAATACTGGTATTAAACAGACCCTAATAAAGAAAGCCTATTACAATTGTGACGAATTTTACAGTGAGACTTTGTAATGACTCTGTGATTATTAATTGCATGGCATATGTATTTTAATGTATATATATATTTTCTATTGTATAACTGTTGAAAGCATAATTTTAACTTCATTATTTAACATACTGAGCAAATTTACAATTGTATTATATTTTAATTGTTTATTAACATTCGTGAATTCGAGTGAAAATTGAAAACTTTACTTTATATTTCACAAGTTTGTCAATAAGAATATGTTTTTTTCGACAATAAAGTATATTTCTCTCTCTCTCTCATACTAAAGTTTTAGCCAATTTCTCATACAGATCCATTTTACACAGGATCAGGTCTTTTCAACATTTATTCATTACTTGCTACTTCACAAAGTAGTTTGTTCACTTGAGAAAACAAACATTTTAAGCGGGTATTTTCAAGCCAGCATTTCAAATCGTCAACATACGTGTAGAGACAGAAACCGAAAAATGCGAACATTTAAAAATGCTTGAAGGAAAACTACCGCAAAATTTTATTTTTGATGAATTTGATTTATCATCAGCTCCATGTATCCCGAGAACATTATTTGTACATCGTCAGTATCCCCATAACTCACCATTACTACTGAAGGATAATTCAGTTTTGCCTTCATCTTCATTTTATACGCCTCCGAGATACGTAACAGCGCTTTTCAAGCCACGATAACAAATTATAACCGATTTATAACTTACTTGTGTATTCAGCGTTTAGGAAATTAAATATCTACGGATTTCAGTCTGAATGAAGTGATGATAAAGTCTTATATATTCACGAGGTAAAGAACGATGTATTTTTCATGAGAATACATGAATATGATGTTTATACAAGACAATCCAAGGGACGATCAATACATTTATAGGCTGGCCGATCAAATACGCCCCATCAAGGTTTAAACCAATTAGAAAAAAACAAAAATGGTGTACAACTAATAAATGGAGAGGAAATAATCTATTATGTAGTACCAAACTTCTGAAATTTTAGAAAAATTTATACAAGTTTTTTGTTCGCCATCCTCTGAAGTTATGCCACTGACTCTCTGTCTACGATCTCTGGTTATTCAATTTCTATGCTTGTTCGTCATTTTTAGTTCAATACGGTGTTTACTGAGACTTCATTCGCAGACGAATTTTCGTTAATTGATTGTTCAAAAGGCATTGAAACCAATGGATTGAATGTAATTTGTGCTCAAATTACCATAGTGTTCGCCATTCGACACTATTCACTTCAACTTAAATGTTGTACTATGTTGTCCTCTGCAAATATTATTTAGTTTTGCAATTTTCTATTGGGAGTTATGCTAAAACTTTATATTTTATAAAGTAGGAGGGACGGAGGAACACTAATTTTGGCTGTCCACTTGTTCATATCCAAGGGGGGGCTTCTCGTACACGTTGCAAAGGTAAATTGCACTTAGTAATACATTTTTTTCTCTCCCCTCTGCTATGGTCACTGCTGGTGGATGATCTGCTGGCCATTCTCTCGCTGTGGGAGGTCGATCTGCAAGCATATGCTGACGATCTGGTCCTAGTAATACGCGATAAATCCGAAGAGACGATCTCCTACGCCCTTCAGGATATATTGGACACCATATATAAATGGTGTGAGAGGGAGGAAATGTCCATTAACCCTCACAAAATGGTCATAGTGCCGTTCACCAGAAAAAGGAAGCTGGAACAATTAATACCTCCTTCCATCAATGGTGTAACAATTCCTTTTGCGAGTGAAGCAAAATATCTGGGAATAACCCTAGATAAAAAGCTAAATTGGAACTTGCATCTGGAAAAAAGACTATCCGGAAGGCTAGCCTATCATTATGGACATGCCGCAGAATATGTGGCAAAACATGGGGCATGTCACCAAAACAAGTGTACTGGCTGTACGTGACCGTCATACGACCAATAATCACGTATGGCTCTGTAGTCTGGTGGAGCAAGGGCTAACAAAAAATGGCCCAGGCTAAACTTAACGGACTACAGAGACAAGCGTGTCTGGCGATTACTGGGGCCATTCGCTCCACGCCAACGGCAGCAATGGAAGCCCTTCTCGGATTACCTCCTCTTCACATAGGTTTGGAGAGAGAGGCAAGATAGGCAACATACAATTTCTACCAAGCGGCCATTAGTCTACCGCAGGCAGTAGTCATGAGAAGCAGCAGCATGCTGGAGGGCATAACAGCTCACAACATTCTGGGAATGCCCTCAGACATCATGCCTAAAACTATCAACCTTCACACGTCCTACACTGTGGTCTTCTCCGAAAGAGAAGACTGGGTTCGGAATGAAACTGACCTATGTAGGGCAAATGAACGTTGGTTTACCGATGGTTCCAAAACTTTGGAAGGTGTCGGAGCCGGAATATACGGGATAAACCCAGTAGTGAAGCTCATTCAGTATGGGTAAATTAGCTACGGTATTCCAGGCAGAGGTATATGCCATTGAAATGTGTGCAAGGGAGCTGGAAAATCGACGCCACACACGAAAAACAAAAAAAAATATTTTCAGACAGTCAAGCGGCACTGAAAGCGCTTGAATCCAATTGCTTTAAATCCAGAGCAGTATGGAACTGCAGAGAAACCTTAAACCGACTGGCACAACGCAACAACGTTAACCTAGTCTGGATACCAGGTCACACGGGACTAGAAGGAAACGAAATAGCGGACGCCCTAGCAAAAGGGGGGGCCGAAACAACGTTCACTGGGCCAGAACCGGTAATCGGTATAGTATATGCACCGAAGCGGCCAGAACCAGATTTTCAACATTTGGCAATACAACAGTAAGGCCAGAGAACCTGGTAAATTGTTCTCCCAACGTACTCCTCAATTTCGTTAAGAGATTGGATATACTGGGAGAAATATAACCATAGGGTGAGCCACAATAGGCCATTAGCCGCAGTGGAGGGCCTGATATGGGCCCACTCACGTTCAAACCTAACCTAATACTTTTTTTGGTGGGGAGATTACTTTTGGTGATACCCCACTTCGGTACTCCATATAAAAGGCCTTTGAATTGTGCAACTTTTCTCTAATTTAACCAACATTGTATCTGCAACCGTTACCGAGATACTAATGCTATCCCATCCTTATCTTGGACACACTGTATAATACTCAAATTCATAATGAATATTGTAAATTGAGGAACAGACTTCCAAAATGAGTTTTGTCCATTATGGACGCATTTAGGATCATTCATTTTCAGAATTCCTGGAATTTTTTTGGTTTCCTCAATCTCACCGAAACGTATTCGATTCTTCATAGTAAACTTTATATTTTCCTGAAAATTATGCAATTTGGACAAATCGCATTTTGGTAGTCTGCTCCTCAATTATGGTCCGTATATTAAAGTCTCGGGGTTATAAATCCTCACTTAGTATGCAAAATTCTTACAGGGAGGCCCGTGCAAATTTTTATGAAGAACGTTTATAAAATTAACTGTTCTTCATTCGCTAAATAGTGCCATCCGGCATAATATCTATTTGTCAGATCAGGCCATTGTTAGGCAATTGTTAAGGGATTTAAAATTTTGACCAGCCACCTTTCAGTCGTGTAAATATTTTATGAAAATATTCATATTGTTACGAGATTGATAAAAGCCCCCTAGCTGCGCCGCTGAGTCCATTCCGCGGGCGCCTCATCGATAAATCAGTTCCAAGAAGTGTTTATTTGGATAGATCGTTTTCTGTACTGCATGAATAGTCTAGATAACGGAGCTGCCGCGTCATAGCTCAATTCCTGGAAATGTGTAGAAGTTCTCCGTTTTGAGTATTCTCGAAATCATCGCGATTAATCCAGTCTACACGATGAGTACCTATATAAACGGAGACATTTGACTGGAAAGGGAGTTTTTATGAAGAGAATTATTTAAGAAGATTAGAAAGTGATAATAAGCAGAAGTGTTTGGAATATTTAGCTACTTGTATAGTTGTATAGATAGATCTAAGTGTTTTATTAGTCAGTAAAGTGTTGTATGTTTGTTTATAGTGAAGTTAGAAAATAAACAGTTTAGTAGTGTGCTCGGCCTATTATTTAGCAAAACGTAACAATATTAACGACAAACATTGCTGTAGAATGTTATTTCTTAACCACTAATTGGTGATGAATTTGATTTCACCGATTATAGTATCTTGGAAGTTGAAACGTGAAATGCAGTAGTCATTAGTTATAAAAAAATAAACCAAGAAATAATGGGATCAAAGAAAAATGAAAATGAAAGCACAATGAATTGAAATTCTTTATTTTTAACAAAAAAATACAATGAGTATATAAGTACAGTATTATAATAACTATATTATCTCAAATTCTGAAAAAGATCCATCTTTATTTAGGTCAATAACAATTGGATCTATCAAGTTTTCAAAAATATTGACTATTTTCGACATAGCTTGTTCTATGGTAATTACATGGTCACTGCATTTCCTCCAATTGTCTCTGGTCACTTCACTAACCACACATTCAAACAATAACTGAACATCTTTCATTTTTCCGGGCTAGATTTTTTTTCACTTGAGTCCATATTTTTTCTAAGGGATTCAGCTCGCAGTGAAACTGGAAACTGAATTACTGATATTCCATACGTGAAGCGGCTAGTTGGTCGAAGATATACTTTTTATACCTGCTCTTGTGGATTTGAGCGATACTATAGAATTCTTTTCTTTTGTGGATCAGTAGGGAAAACAATGTTTTTGTGTTTGATCTTCGCACCTACGCTGCGCGTTTCTACGCACAGAGATATCCTGATCGGCGTTACCCAACCCAGCACTATTTTCCAAAAACTGTTTCAAAAACTGCAAAATGAGCCTGATAACAATGAAAACGATTATTTTGTTGTGAGCAAAGAAAAATAAATAAATGTTCTGGCATACGTTCAAGTAAATATCAATACGTCACTTAAGGAAGTCGTAAGATAATGTGACATTTCGAAGTTTTCTGCAGCTATTTTGAATAAACATAAATATCATTCATTTAAATATCAACTATAAGATCAAAGCAAATTTGTTGTCGAGGGGATTCAAATATATGAAAGAAAAACTGAAAACTCTTTTAACTCGGTAAATTTTGAGATTTTATATAATTTTCTCTTACTAAGAAAATGTAAAATGCTGGAAGAAAAAAGAACAAAATACCACAGTAACCTTTATTGGTAATGAACTTTTCGAAATTCGCACACCACCAAATCAACAAAGGTGTATGTCGTTCATACATGGGTATAACATTTTGGAACTCCCTGTGTGTGACAAATGGCAAATGGAGGCTAACAAACGATTCTCGCATTACCATTGGACGACAATTTCCTGTGTAGTTGGCGTAGCGAAGAGCAGCATGTTGATTTGGGAAAATCTTGTCATCGTTTTCATCATTAATCAGCTAAGAGGAGAGACAGCGGGATATTACATTTCTTGTAGAAGCCGGGCAACTTCCGCTATGTAGATCCTCAACGAAATGGCAACGAAATCTGCATATTTATGCGTATAAATCATAAAGCCTTGATATGGAGCAGGCAATTTTGTTTGCTGCGCCTTGCATCAAATAGTGTTGATAGCAAAATGATTTTTGAAATATTACCATAATCCGCATATGCTTGGAGTGTACGTGCGGGCTTATTTAATCTAGCGATCCAAACCTTAGGTTACTACTTCAGCTGAGTTGATATTCTTAAGTATACTGAATTGAAATCTAGACCAGACTGACTACCAAATATTTTCATGATTTTGAGGAAAGTGAAGAAACGCCTTTGATGATTGTTGATTCAACTTCGAGTGTTTCTTCGTAAAAGTGAGTTTTTTTGGGAAATTGATAACTTCAGAATGAGGGAGTTCTCTCATAGTTGCCAACCTCGATTTTTCTATATGAAAACTAGGAAACTCTGTTCTGGCTCTTGGTATCCTTATCAGTAAGCAATGGAATAGAGGACTTCGGATAAGGATTTAGTCATGCCACCACACAACTTTTGGCTTTAAAACTACTGACACATTTTTCGATAATATTTCTTCATGTCGAAGTTCGGGGCAGCCTCAGGAACCTCGTACTAGGATTAAAATTGTCCATAACAGTGGAAATATTAAGATTTTCCATAAAATACAAAACACTAGGGACTTCAGTTTTTTTAGTGGTTTTTGTTTAAAAATGGCGCTAAATTTAAAACTAAATGAGAAGTGGTCGTGGTGCTAGAGCGTTTACCTTTCACCCAGGCCACCCGGGTTCGATCTCAACCGCCTGCCACTAAGCTAAGTTGTTTTGGAATCCACTTGTGCATAATCTGTAGCTCCCGGATCTTCCTTGCTCGCACAAGCTCTGCTTTTGAAATGTTATCTCCGCAAACCAAGATGATTCGTGAGATCAAATTTACTTTTGACAATACAAAGATTTTCTTATGACAACTAATTTTTGTTATAAATAACAACAACATTAAATTATTCCTTTTGATACCCCCCTTCAATGGAATATTTCTTGAACTATTCGATTTTTGATTTCTCTAGGGCCTTGGTAATAATATCTTCCATCTTCAATTTCATCTTCCATGAAATGATACCTCGTATCGATATGTTTGATATGCTTGTGATCTTGAGGACATTTTGAGATCGCTATATGTAGATCCTTGATTGTCTTGAATTGAAGTGGATGGTTTCTGAAACCGATGTTCAAATCGGTTAAAATATTTTGAATTCATATTCCTTCTCAAACAGCAGTAATAAGGGAAATATACTCAGCTACGATTGATGAAGAAGAAATTGTACTCTGCAAGGACTTCAATTTGTGATATACAGTGATATTTAGGTTGAGATTGTTTACCTTTACAACTAACTTCAATTATTCATAACTAACGATTAACGAAACAACTTCAACCACCACAAACACCCCTCGAAGTTGGGTTATGTTATTGTTATTAAATGAAATGCTGAGAGATTTTGTCAAAAAGGTAATTAAAGTTTGTTTATCCGTGAAATTTACCAAACTTAGAATATTTTTTAGATCGATTCAAGTATTCAATGAAAAATTCCCTGGATGAGAAATAAATAAGATATTCCAAACTGCAGTTCAACTGTATTTTCGAAGAGGTAATTTCTTATCTGATTTTAGGACTATTCAGAACACCTGCCAAACAATTTATTTTATTTCTTCAATAATTTATAGTGAGATCAACTGTTCTCTTTGGGGATATTCCAGAAAGGGTATTGAAAGTGGAAAAAGTACTGGAAGAATACTCTGTTCTTGAACTCCAAAGGTGGGTAGAATGTACAGAGGCCTGAAGAAAGTACGAACCAAAATTGAGCTTATTATATGGTACATTATTTGTCATTTGCATTGATATTGAACGATATTAAATACATGTTTTTCTAGGATAATACACTGTTTTAATGCTGAGAACGCTAACGAAATTTTCCTCGGCATTGATGGGGAAAAGTGGTACGGCCAAAAGTAATATCATTCGGCAACCACAAGAAAGCAGGTGCAATAAATACTTCATTTTAGTTAGCAGAATTGAAATGGGGAAAGTTTCCTAGCTGTGAAATTCGTTAACATTTCAATAAGGGTCACATTATTTTCTTTAGTCAAATTTTCCAAAGAAAGTTTTACCTTGCCACATAGCTTCAACCATTGCTCAAGATTTTTCATCGGTTTTGGAAATAGATCAAATTTTAGATTTTTGTTCCTTCCACATTTTGAGTAATCTATGCAGCCTCTGTCATTCTGCCATTGTCACTTTTCACTTGCACTATGCACTTTAAACTCTTTTACGGAAATCAATACGAAATGGTTGATCAGTGGTATAACTTATCTAAGCGTACATATTAACATCAGTTATTAGATGACTGATAGTATTAGTGCCATAATTTCGAATAGGCTAGTAGCTAGTTACAATTCTATAAAAGTTTGTCTTATGTTGGTATTCTAGGTCACATAATTATTGTTAACACTGTTTTCATTTGTGAATTGTTTGATACTCTTTTTCTCCGCATGATGGTGTGGTAAATAAATGATATATTTCTCAATGTCATCGTAGTTCAGTAACAGTCTAGGTGTTGCGTACATGTGTTCACAAAAACTGCGTCATCATTTGGTACAAGTACAAGTTAAATGTATTGAAGTGTTAAAACCAAACTAGTCTTTCTTTGCTACTTTCTAAGTTAGTAAGCTACCATAACAAGCGCATGCGCAGCGGCCATGTTGATTGAGTTGGAATTCAAAAGTTTCGTTCTGTTTTGTGCATTAATGGCTGGAAAAGCAGTATTATCTTCGCAAAAATATTGATACGTTTTTGCTAAATAAAAAAAAATAATAGGCCGAGCACACTACTAAACTGTTTATTTTCTAACTTCACTATAAACAAACATACAACACTTCACTGACGAATAAAACACTTAGATCTATACAACAATACAACTAGCTAAATACTACAAACACTTCTGCTTATTATCACTTTCTAATCTTCTTAAATAATTCTCTTCATCAAAATTCCTCCCAGTCAAATGTCTCGCGTTTATATAGGTACTCAAGTGTAACCAGAATCATCGCGACGCGACGGTTCGGTTATCCCGAATATTCATTACCCGCAGCTATCTGCCTTTTTCTCGGAAACCATATCGATGATACGCGTGCAAGTCTATCCAGCGGCGTAGCTAGGGGATTTTTATCAATCTCGTAACAATATCTATTACTGAAAAAAATTATTGATGGTATTTTACTCGTTCACAATTCAATAGCAGCACATAATTGTGAAAAGTTAAAAAGGTGGCTAAAGTGTCATAGGCGTTCGCAAAAAGGTAAAAAAATTGAGTTGATTCAGAGGTTAACCATCAGTATAACCCTTTTAAGTAAATGAAAAATGAAATAAATAATAATTGTATTGTATTCCAATTAAGTATGACAATGGCTTGTAAACACTTGCAGAAACATTTAAATTAACATGAAACTTCATCACGATTTTCATTAATTATATAAATAATTGGAAAGAAGCTATATGAATTCAAAATTTTCAATCATACGATCGTGTATAATAGATACTGGTGTAAATAGTATTGAAAAAATATTGTATAATACTATAATATTAAATGATATAATATTGAAGAGTTGAGAATGCTATGCGAAATAATATGTACCGTTGACCCAGCTTTTGACAAGATGAAGATAGACTGGACATTTTGAAGAAAGGAAATGATATACTTAAAACATTTCTCATTCTGAAGTAACTGAGTCTCCCTCAAATTTGCAACTATTTCCCTCAAATGATGTGCCAAAAAAATTCAACTATGGATCTATTCATCATTATTCAGTAACATCATCAATCGATTGAAATTCTCCGTCACTTCGACCACATTTTTTCAATTACAACTAATCACATTTTCTGCATTTTGAATATGTTTTAATATATACTTTGCCTGATGATTCAATTATTTTTCTAAGATATCGAATGCAAGGTTTTGGAAATATTATAAAATAATACGTACTGGCTTTAAATGACTTGTGTAGTGTATCACTCCACACGCCATATCAAAACCGTTTTGTTGTTCCTTTTCGTACGGGAACCATCATAAATAATAACTTAATTTTATTGTTATTCAACTAGGACCCTTATAATTTTATTTATTTCTTACTTATTTCTCAAGTATATGAGGTTCATTTAATATCAGGTAATTTCAATTATTTGTGGTCGGGTATTTTAACACGTTTATGTACAAAACAGTCCGAAGAAGATGGCTGACACTGACGCATGCGCACAAAAAATAAACTGAGATGAAAAGGCCTATTTGCAGCAAATATATGTCAAATTTACGGCAGTACCAATAAAAAACTAAAAAAGTTCCAACTGAAAACTTAAATTTTTCATATTGGGATATCTCATTTACTTCTAATCCAGACAAACATTGAAAATCTATCTTAAGACGCGTTTACACCAAAGTTGACAACCAAAATGTTGACAACAGATTTTTTGTAGAAAACAAAGAGTTGTCAACTAAAAGTTGCTCTTCCAAAATTAGAGCAACAAATGGAAGATGTTTTGTAGAAAACTAAAAGTTGCTCTTCTCAAATTTAGAGTAATAAGTGGAAAACTTGTTGCCAAAGAATTAGCGCGAAAGGGGCAGTAGTGTCAAGGATGTCGGACGAAGAAGACGCAATACACCATTTTAGTGCTGACGTCAGAGCTGTCAGTTTTGATGAGTTATTTCATATGCATTATCCAAACAAACTTGTCTTGGGTATGATTCCTATACAAGCTGTCGGATTTTTGTGGATAATTGATTTATTAAAGGGTTTCATAGCGAATAACAGTAAGTCTCTTATGTGTAAATAATACTGTAATAAAGTTACTATGGTAAAATTTAAACATAATATATTTTTATATAACTTTCATTTGTAGGTTGAAAATGGGAGAGAATGCAATGTTTTTGATTATTTCACTCATTTCTCTGCACTAATTTTGACAAAAAATCAAAAAATATACCACATACACATTATTTCAATGGTAAATACGGTTTGTTTGGATAATGGCCCGTGACACTCAAGCGGCGTGACGTCACATTAAACTGGTCTATTATTGCCGCGGCTGCCTGTGTCATCATAGCCAGCCACTGTACAAGAGGCCCCCGAAGATATTGGGTGAGACCCTCGTTGAAGGCTAGGGATAGGTACAGTAGCAGTGACATGATAGCTGATCTCCGAGAAGATGACATCGATCCGTTGAGTGGTAAGCTGAGGTGCGATGGGAGTGTCAAAAACTTTCTAAGAATTACCAGTAGTGACTTTGAGTATTTCATTTCAATGATCGGACATACAATCAAGAAACGTGACAAAAACTACAGGAAAGCAATACCTGTCCAAGAAAATCTAGCAGTAACATTACGGTTTTTGGCTACTGGTGATTCGTACACAAGTCTCGGTTATTTGTTCAAAATCTCAAAATCAACCATTTCACTGTTTGTGATTGAAGTGCGCGTGGAGAGGGAACAGTTCTCCACTAGTTTCCTACAAGTTGCTTGTACAAAGCGCGCAGCAACAAATCTTCCACTTTTAGTTGTCAACTTTCTTTGATCTTTACCGACACTCCGTGGGAAACCAAAATTTAGTGGAAGATTTGTGTCTCCACGAGTGGAAGACAGAAAAATTTGCTGTATTTTGTAAAATAAGCAACAAATTGCCGCAACTTGTGGAAAACTTAGTGGAAGACTTTGGTGTAAACGCGTCTTTACACAATTCCATTGCTTACTGATAAAGATATCAAGTCAAAACAGAGTTTCCTAGTTTTCATATGAAAAATTCGAGGTTGGCAACCCCTAAAGAACTTCATTATGCTGAAGTCATCAATTTCACTAAGAAACTCACTTTTACGAAGATGCACTCGAAGATGAAGATTAACATATAATAAAATTAAAATTAGCAACCATGAGGGCAACATTCAGCTTCATTTTGTTCTTCTCTAGATACGGTACGATCGAAATGAATTTGACCTGCATATACAGGCCGTACTTTTTATGTGGTATGTTTCCAAATTGGAAGTATCACGAACCATTTTCAAAATATATGGGGAAAACCCAAATGGGCCATTTTCTTTTCTTTGAGCTGGCCTCTCTATCTTTAGGAATATCGAAATGTGTTCAAGAAACTTTCTTCTCTTTTTTAAATTTACTTCCATGTGCTGTACTTCGATTTTTAAAACGACGTTTTGTTCTTGAGGAACCACCCTCAACCCTGTTTCATCGAATACGAACCTCATTTTTTAAAATGAATTCAAGTAATCCTTATCTTACCGAGTTCAAATATGTATCTCATCTGGTATATGTTTCTACATTTCTGCCTATTTATTCCATCATCAAGGTCCGAATAACAAATAAAAATACTTCCCTCCGAAATACGGTCCTGAATTTATGAATCCAAATCTGAAGAGTAAATTATTGACACGTTGAACCAAAAATTATAGAGTTGTCTAATAATGAGAAAGGTATATTGTTGTTCGTGTATTCGAGGTGTTTAAGAAATAGCAGCAGATCTCTAGCTATGCATCAAGCATTGTAAAGTCAAAAAATAAGTTTACGAGAGTATGGTTCATTTGTGAACTGAAAAAAATGCCGATTACTAAAAGGACAGTATTTTGCAAATTGGTACTGAGACATTTTCGGCAAGATGATGAAATTTGTATTAACATTTTATGGTGCGACGAAAGTAGGTTTACAAATAATGTATGGTTCAACAGGAATATTAATTATCACTGGTGCTAGGAGAATGCTCATTCACATAGAACCACTCATTTTCAATTGATGTTTTAGATACCAAAATAATTGGTCCCCACTTTTTTGATACTTCATTGACGGGGGAGTTGTATCTTGAGTTCCTATCGGAGATTGTAGGCGATTTTCTGGAAGATATGCATATAAATGTCCTAAGGATATATGAATATTTCTAACATGATGGAGCACCACCACATCGCACACGAATTTGTAAAATATTTCTTGATAGGACCATGCCAGGAAGAGGGAAAAGAAACAACGGTCTTATTAATTATCCACCGCGTTCACCCGACCGTACTCTTCTTGATTATTCTATAAGGTGTTTCATCATGAAGTATTCAGAACAACATTCGAGAATGTGGAAGAGTTGAAGGATTCAATTTCCCGAGCATGCATCGCTATAACTCGTCGAATGCTTTAAAATTGCCACAAAAATACTATTTTTAGAGCGAAAATGTGTTTGAAGGCTTAGGCACCCAAGAAAAGTATGTGCTTGAGATATCAACTATTGTTAATTGTAATTTTTATAGTTTTTGGAATTTTCATAGTTCCGATCTTGATAATGGAATTTATGGGCAGAAATGTAGAAAAAAATACATTTCCATATTTCCGAAAATAGAGGTGTCAACGCAAAGAAAAAAGCCATTTCGGTTTTTCTCGTATATTCTGAAAACAGTTCGTGATACTTCCGATTTGGAAATATCATTCACTAAAATAGGCAAATTTTGACAAATTCAACAAACTTTTTTGTATCATTTACCGTTCGTTGATTTTAATGCCGCTTCTTCCTGATGTATCGAGAGAGCGATTTGAAGAGGAATATAGTTTGTTCAAAAAATGGTTGGAAGGGGTCGGAATAAAAGAAGTTTCCGAAGATGCCAACCTAGTATTTTTTTCGCAGCGAGCAACAGAAGTAAAACCATCAGCATTATGAAGTAAATATAGCGTGTTACGATCAGTACTAAACGTTAGGGAAAATATAGATCAAGTGTCCAAAATTAATAGAATTCCTCAAAAAAGATGAAATTTTAAGGATTTTGACAGAGGCCTCGGATGGAGATTATTTGCATATGAAAGTAAACTCCTTTATTTTGTTATTCATTAGTTTTTTTAGACGGACAATTGGATGTAGTTATGCAGAAACCTACCAAACCACAATAGTCGAGAAAGATTGTTAATGTGACAAGTCATTCTGTGATTTACAGGAGCCAACCAACCCTACAACACATCGCGTAGGGTTGATAGACAAGTAACAGAATGAGTTTCAATAAATGCATATTCACATTAACAGGGTTTTACGATTTTTGTGGGTTGGTAGGTTTCTGCATAACTACATCCAACTTATAAAATTAGTTAGTCAAGAAGTGGTCGTTTAAATTATATTTTCCTCAAAAATCAAACTGATTTTCAAGGGTCTTCAATTAAATTATAAAATATGCGTTTTTGGTTATTTTTTTCAGATCGCTTTACTATTTGGCGCGGGGCTTGCAAATGCGAAGAACTAATTAAAATGGAGGTTGAAGACCTTGATGATCGTGGCGATATAGTAATAGTTATCCTTCCAGTTACAAAAACCAATAAAAAACGCACATTCATTGTTAACGGAATAAAAAATCCAGACAGCCCAAAACATCGCACTCCAGATTTGTTTCTCAATTACTCATCTATCAATACAATGGCAGCATGGAGGTTGGGAGTCTGGGAAGATTGCTGAGGTATAATAAGTCGAAGAATCATTGACAAGAAGAAGGGAAATTGCAAGTAAAATCATACGGGAATTCACTTCAATGACAAGTTTTTCTAGGGATCACGCCGATAACTTTGTGTCGATAGATCTTCCTTTCATTGGAATGCAGCCACACTACGTCAATAAGTGATCATCAAGAAAGAGTGACTAAATTTCAACAGAAAATGTTTTTTCAGGAGGGAATACTTTCAATAATTTGACAAACTGTACAATTAATTTAAGTCGTTAAGTTTTTCACTTCATTATTTTATTTTTTGATTCAAAGAAAAGAAACAGATGCATATATATGTATTTTTCACTTAATTTTTATAAATTATCTTCTTTTAACAAAATCAAACAGATGAGGTGAAAAAACTCTTGCTTGTGTGAAAATATTGAAAAACTCAGAGGGAGGAAATTTTTTGTTCTCAGGGAGGAAAAGTACCGTTTTCCTCTCTTCTTTAATAGGGGTCGAAAATGAAGTTTTCTAGTAAGGTAGTACAAAAAAGACATTAGTTTCGTTAGTGGTAACGCGCTAACGAAGTTACTTTATCACATATCTACCTATCTCAAGAAAGTTGCCAATTTGTGTAATCTCACATAGAATAACACTGCAATCGATCCATACTCTAGACACAGCTACCTCTCCCCATTAGAGACACTTCTGAATTTTGATATCATAAATAATTTAAGCCACTCAGTCATCCATCTTCTGTCAATGATTAGCCGAGGAAGATTATAATCTCCGTTCCAGGTATCGACGGTTATAATTTATATCCTTCTCCTTTCATTCAAAACGGAGTAAGCAGATGTTGGGCTGAATCGCTTGAAGGACGAATCTGTCAATTCGGGGCACAAACACCGATGGTAGTGAGGTTATGCAAATGCAAATTCAGATTTTTAGCGAGATAATATAATTATCATACTATTCCCGTCCCAGCATAAATCAAATCGGACCTTATATATTTATTTGAAAGCAAGGCAAGCCGAGTTCTAACGATAATATAGATAAGGAAAACATTTTATGGCAGTTTTCAACTTTTTATCTTGGCATATCTCACATTCGATAGTTGGGCGAACGCCCACACGGCATGTCGTCTATATATCTTTATGTTGTATGTACTTATATAGCGTTTGTGATGTCGGAGGCAGAAGGGGTCAGGTTCTGCAAAATGTAGATAGAACGAATATGATAGATACATCTTTGGGTAACTCCAGGCGATTTATGAAAGAATCCTAGTGCTCAATAAGCTGGAACTAAACGGATTTATGGAAGTTATCAAATTTTATGTCGGAAGACTTCTTATCGCTTCTCGCCTCACTTTTCAACACGAACCGATTTAATCCTCTTGTGGAAAAAGTCACAATCTCAGATAACGCGGGAAATTAATATGGAAAAATGTCTCAATGGAGTCAGGGTCGGGTTCACAAGACATGAGAACTTATTCCGATACTGAGAGCATATTCAGAAAGTGTTTTGTCTCATCCAAATATTTCACAATAGATAAAACAACTGTGACTTCTTCTTATTGATCTGAACGACATATATCTGAAATGGAAATGTTACAGTTTGGAAAAGTGACTGATATACGGCCATTTTCAGTAGGAATTTTTGATCGTGCTTGGGATAGCATGTCAATTAAACTTTCGTTATTCCCTGATTGCACAAGTCTCCTGAAGGCTTCTGAGGGTATCTCGCGAGGGTGCAGCCAGATGACAGAAAGAAGAAAACAAAGTTTCACTCTATATGGTAAGATATTCGTGTATGGTATTTTTAAATAAAGGGACACTTGGTGTCCTATATCCCTTCTGGTAATCACTCTGTCGAAACATTGAACATCCAGAAGTTTTGTAGTTTTGAAATTAAAAGCATGACTATCATCTACATCATCTGATATATCCACCAATAATCGAGTACCTCGTGTGTTGGTATACTTTGATCTAATGTCACTACCAGGTTACTTTTCTAGTAGCTTTCGAATATATGGGAGTGTTGGTTGAGATACTGTGGTTATCTGCCCACATGTGGCTTAGCAGTCTAGGTATCGGCTGATGAAACTTCTGTTAGCAGTGGTCCTGGTTCGAGACCGCAGTGCGCAAGAATTTTTCTTAAGTATATCGTCATCAGGTGGTCACATGTCTTGTTGTGAAGAAAATGTGATGTGAGTTGGTTAGATGCAAATCCCAAAGTCCAATGCTTGCTTAGAATTCGCACCAACCACTTGAGATGCTGTTGAAAGTTTCCCGGGATCTCCTACAGCTGAAAAGTGGGTACGCCACCAAAAATCAGCAAGTGGCCCAAAACGCTACAGTAAATAATCATGCCTTTGGGTACACGAAAAAGTACTATTATTATTGACAAAACTTTTTTTGGGGATGTTAGGTATTGAATTGAAGAAAACTCTATTTCTTCATAGCCAACGTTTCGTCAAAAGGAGGGAGTATGAAATTTGTAAACAGAAGAAAAACAATTAATGAACAAATCAATTTGCTACTCTTAGTTCTCCAGAAACAACCACTGAACTATATTTAGGTAGCAGATAGAAACATAACAAGACAATAGAAATCACATTTACAAAAATATATTATTAAAATTATGTGTCTTTTCTAGTCTGTCCTGATTTATCCACTTATCCAACATTCAAAGTCGACCGCATGTTGTTCTTTTGTCCCGCTCTGTAGTGAATGTTAAGGGTCCAATGTTATTTGAAAAACTTTTGAAGATGGCTCCATATCACGAAAGTACGAAGGCGTATACATTCTATAGAATGGATATATATATTTTGCCATAATCTTCAGTCATAACTCGAAGTTGGTGTTGATTTCATTTCACAACACTTAGTATTTCTTCAGCATAGATTATTTCCTCTAATAAACGATATGAATTAGTTGTTTATATATTTCATGTATTCACAACCAAAGATTCTTGCCCACCAAAACATTCAAACAATATCTAATATACCTCTTTATCTGAGGATGGATAAGGATGGTTTGTTTGAATATCGACAATCAGTCTCCCCACAATATAATAATATGACTTTCGTCCTCAGAATAAAGCGAATATTAAAACTGATTTCTCTAGGCAATATTATAATAATCTGGTAATGTATCTGGTTATGGTATCTGGTAATGACGATAGTTTGTGCCTCAACATATTGGGGCTGATTATCTGTGAACTTTTGTCCCCAGAATGAAGCAACAATTTAAACTTTTTCCAGACGATGGTCGGCATGCAATGTCTCCACAATGGAGTGATGATCTGTCAACTTTCGTTTCCAGTGCAAAGTGATTTTTTCCGTCAATATCAAATTAGTTCTCACAATATATCTGGTAACTATTATGGTTTGTATCAGCACGAAGGGACACCACAATATATAAGAACTGTAAACTTTCAACTAAAGAAAAAAAATATTATTGGTGTTTATGGCATCGATTGCTGTGATCATTAGTCACTATGTGTTCTGGGTACTACCTTATACTGAATTTATAGCCTCATTCAAAATTTATTGGAACTTGGCAGGACTCAAACATGACCTTTTAGCAACATATAAATCATGTATGTCGAAATGTGAAATGCTATTTTTCAGATGAAGGTGTACTTGGATGAATCTGGATTGATGAGGGTGTGTTACGCTTTCGTTTATAGTCATCTGTCGTACAACCTAATGGCTTGGGGCTCTGTGCCTGGCGTAAACTGAGTATTTATGCCATAAAAGAATCATGAGGAAAATTTTCAACCTCAACTATTGCCAAAGAAAAATACATACTCACCCTTTCTTTATTTCTATCCAGGAAATGCTTTACTTTCACCAAGAGATCTGGCTTCGAAATCCAAGGGAAAACCATATGCAGGTCTGCTCGGCCCTCCACTTCGACCCGTAAGTGTCAATTGTGTTTCATACCAATTCATATTTCACATCGAAAACCTGAGTCGTCCCTGCTGGAGTCTAACAATGTTTTGGTCAAATTCTTCGAAGAATATTTGAATGCCTTGGAATGAGACAATTCTGGTAGGTTTTGCCAGAAGTTTAATACTTCCCTTGCTGTTCAGGTGTTCAATGTATGTTTGGCAAAACTTGGTGTGATGCCAATGGCATGTTCTGGTCCAATGAACATACTTGCGGTACCTTGTCTTGCCAGGAATCCAGATCAGAAACAGACTGCTGACTCTTCCTATTGAGGAGAGTCTTCTCTGGCAGTTTCACACCAGCTCTGTGAGGTTGGTTTCTTCCAGTCTCTCTAAACATAGGTAGATAGATGGCGTGAATTTCCGCCTGCAATACTGTCGCATTTAATCTTAGACAGGTTGATATTTCTGTTCTAGATATACGATTGTATACAGGGTGGGTCACGGTCGATGGTACCTTCGACGTTTACGGAGAACGGGACATAGGATCATTCTGAAAATTTGATTACTCAAGTAGTTGCTCTTGGTCTATCGATCTAAATTATTTTCAGCAATGCAGCGTTGCCGCTCATACCAGAAAGTAGCAGAATCTCTGTCATTCCTTCCTGATTATTTTTGCCTCATACTCTCCTATACCTATCTCTAACGGTTTTTGATATATTGATTATTTTCCATATTTTTTATCCAAAACATAGCTCGAATTGAATGTTTATTTCGGCGGTATTTGGATTCTTAGGAAGTTGCAATTTTGTGTTTAGTTCATCAAGATCATGTATATTGATTCTGTATAGGGAAGTTTGTTCTGCGTTATATAGGGTCGTTCAAAATTCATGGTCATGATGAATAGGCCAAAACATTTATTATGTTGTCTTCATCTGAAGTTATAGGCTTCGGTAAATGTCGTTCCGTTTTCAATTTTGATCCATAATTAATGAAATTATGTTGTAATCGTACAAACTTCCATTTGTTCATTAGTTGCAAATCAGGATATATTTCATTAAATTTTCTGCACGTTCTTGCTATAATTCCCTCACATTGTCCTTGAAGAATAAACAATTTCATCAGGATTTTGTTTGAATAGTTATTTCCCTCCATTTCAATTCTTTTTGAATCACTTTCGTTGAGAAACACACAAAGGTATTATTAATAGTACACTAATTGTAAAAATTTCATGTACCACCATGACATTTAATAGCCACCTAAGATTAATATGGGAAAAATCGATTTTTTTAGAAAATTGCTCTTATCTCGATATTCTGGCTATTTAGGTATAGGAACATGTTATATCAATTCGAAGGGAATTCAGTCATCTTTCAGGATATTTCATAATATACAGGATGTTTCATTTTGAAAAACGCACCTTCACCCCTTTTTGTATCTAGCAGTAAGATCATGAATTTTGAACGACCCTGTATAACGCAGAACAAACTTCTACATACAGAATCAATATACATGATCTTGATGAACTAAACACAAAATTGCAACTTTCTAAGAATCCAAATACCGCCGAAATAAACATTCAATTCGAGCTATGTTTTAGATAAAAAATATGGAAAATAATCAATATCTCAAAAATCGTTAAATAAATAATCAGAAAGGAGTGACAAGTTCAAAAATGCGTTAATATACAGGGTGTCCTAATTGAAATAACAAACATTCTGCTACTTTCTGGTATAAGCGGCAACCCTGCATTGCTGAAAATATTTAAGATCGATAACCAAGAGCAACTACTTCAGTAACCAAATTTTCAGAATGATCCTATGTCCCGTTCTCCGTAAACGTCTAAGGTATCATCGACCGTGACCCACCCTGTGGTGATTTTGAACAGTCTGTAAACCAACAGTAATCTGCTCTCAGTAGTTCTTCTTCTTGGAGGACCTAGTCATCTATTTTCGGAATTAGAACGGTATAAGGCAGAATACGAGCCTCTGACCATGTACGTAACTTGGAAGTCTCCACAATACGGTACAATTCACATGTCCATATTCGTAAGTCGGCAATGACCCGTTAGCAAATCCAGCTTTATATCAAAGTCCTTCCGTTTGTGGCTCTTTCGCCTCCTAACTTATGAGTTGCACCATTCTTGTGTTTTCGTTTGCATTCATTCATTTATGGATCTGCCTATATATATTTTCTTCCACAACATTTCATCTTGAAAAATAATAGATTACTTTTGTGGCATTGAGTACTCTTGGCAAATAGCCTTAGTTTCATAAAATGAAAATAGATTATAAATAATCCGGTCTACGCCTACGTGAGAGTGAATTCCGAACCACTTCAGCTCCATGGCAAAAGGTGGGATCGAATATGGGCCATGTGGGTGATAGACAAACGCTCCATCAGCACGGCAACTTTGCTTCGTGAAGAGGAAAAAAGAATATTTGAGTGAAATCTGAATACCAATCTAGCAGTTCTCAATTTACAACTTTCCAACAACACACATATTACCATCAGCAATCGGCATTGACTGAGCTATTGGCATTTCCTTAATTGGCAGACGGAAAATTTGTACAACCTTACAGCGACACGAACTTATCACGGACCGCTTCATCGGTTGAGAATTATTTTCCGTAAATGCAGTTTGTCTTATCTGTGAACATCAGCAGCATCGCACGATGCCGGCCCAACGCAAGCGGTCATATATCTTCCATTTAGTCGGAGGCCATCAACATCTGCCCAGGTTGATTAATGAGCGATCTCTCGACTGTGCCTGGAATTAATTTTAGCAAACAAACAGTGATAGATAACCAAATCCATAAAGTTATCGCACATCCTCGCTAGGAAAACGTGAGAATACGCAAATCTGATAAAAATATTGAATACGCCGGGTCTGGCGATCCCGGCCCCTGGCTGTTTGAACGAGATCGCGGCTCTGATTAGTACAAGGTGCGCCAGACATGCCGTGAAGGCACAACCAGGCTAAACAATGCCCTATTCGGAGTTAACAGTTCACCGCGAATCGAATGGGCCTATTGGTTTTTCTTTTCGACTCTCCACTTTGTTCATGACAGTTCGATAGCGAATGATATCGTTCTTCATAATTATTGGAATCCGTGATTTCAATAGTCTGTTGTTCATTACCTATTTTTCTGAAACGGTTACTTTTCATTTATTTTCCTGTCTGGTTTGCTTTCGATTTCATGGCTTAGCATCAATGATGCAAGCATACGATGGTGTCGTGAAAAATGAGTAACACAAGCCAATAAACCAAGACTGCAGGGGTAAGGTACCGTCAAGTTGAGTGAGTTTAGACGGTCTAGGGACTTGAGACCAAACTTTAGGGTTTTCAGAGAAGGGCTGGCAACGCCGCAGATTTAAAATTCAGTTTGCACATGGCGTCCGTTGGCAATTGGTCTATATTAGTGATTTTTAGAAGATGAGTGTTTTTTAATCTTTTAATGTGAAATAGGGTTGGTGGGATGGATATATTATTACGTTGAAAAACTTTGTAGTCCAAACTAACAAATTAATGGAATATTCTCATTTTATAATGATGTTAGTATATACAGGATGGCCCATTAGTGTGAGGAAGTGCAGTATCTCGCCTATCATGAAGAGTATGAAAAAGAGTAGGTGAAAGTTATATGGTTTACTTTGTTGATTATTGAAAAAAATAAATTTTGGAATATTCAGAGTGTTCCATTAAAGCGGGGCAACACAAGGCATCATTTCTTTAAATGTACTGCCCTGTAAATTTTTCCTTCGTTGAACCAAGCAAAACGTTCTACACACGGAGGTATTTTTTTGGTAAATTTTTCTTCGTCGTCAAATTATTCCCAGAAGAAAAAAAATCTTCGGGAAACCAAACCATCAAAAATGCCATCATAAAAACTTTATGAATACAATTGGAGCAAAAAAAATTCAAACTGCACCATTTTTTAGAACTATTTCATCCCTACAAGTTTGGATGGCGTGATATAGTCTCTAAAAATGACACTTTCAATATCAAACTGAAACTCTGTAGGGGAATCAGTAGGGAAGTCTGGAAAACAAGTTTTTGTTGAAGTTTTAGGGCCAGGTATCCGAGTCGTTAGAAGCAACGGTTTTTAATCATTCTAGCTGCTGGTCGTGTGGATTCAAAGCTTAGCGATTGCAGTATATTTTTCTTTTGGCCTGAGAAAGTGCTAGGAATCGCAAGTTAAAATGTAAGACCTCGTTATTCACTGGCTCACACAAGTTTAGACTCGAAGTGATCACCGGCTACTTCCAAACAGTGATGTAAGTGTTCGGTTTTCAAATTCTTCACTAACTCGCCTCAACATATTGACTAGAATATTTTGGAAAACATCCTTAATTCAATTTTTCATATCCCCCTTTGTCGATGGGGGTGTTCTATGAACTTGATCTCTAACGTAGCCACACATTAAAAAATAAATTTTTGTCACTATTCGGTGAACAAGGTGGCCACTTAAAAGGGCCTCCTCTACCGATCCATCTTCCAAGTAATTCAGTATCTAAATAATTATTAACAGATATAGTATGGTGAACAGGTGATATGTCCTGTAAATACTAGGTATATTCTTTGTTTGATTCGAGTGTGCAAATGATTACTTAATTGTGGTAACTGATTTTCCGAAAAATCAAGGTAAATCAAGCCACTAGCTCTTCCCTCAAAGAAATATGGTCCAACGATGAAACTTCCAATACTTACATTGAGGGACAACTTTGTCTGGCTGGTGTTTCGAATGCAATGGGGGTTATATGTTGAATAATAATGGAAATTATGTCTATTTACAAACTCATTTTAACTCATCAGTGGATAAATTCATTTCAAATGCTATATTTCAGTTTCATTGCGCATGGCGCACACGAGAACCACCACTTGCCTTGCAGAGATGCGCATCACGCATTTATTTGCGCACCATGAAACTTTACAAGCAACCGGTTAGTATTATTTTAACACTGTATATTATTTGTCTGTGATTAAGTAAGCGTATTGCACCGAGCATATCCTATAGTTCTTGATTTCTGTAAATGTCAAAGTGATAAACACGCAGTCTTAGTCTAAATGAAAATGATATATATTGCAAATTTCACAAATTCTGTCAATTTTAGAGGCTAAGTCATATTAACAAAAATTGTAGGAATGAATGTTTCAGTTAAAAAAATTAGGTTTTTGATATTTGAAGTTTGTCAAGTTAATGCCTCTGTATAAACTATCCTGTTTGAGAAATGTAACTATCAGTCTATACCGACATATCAACTCACTCTTGGTGTTGCATTTCTTGAATATTTCCACCCAAATTCTATCCCTAAAGTTTTTATGATGGCATTTTTAAAGGTCTGTTTTACCGAAGATTTTTTTTCTTTCAGCAATATCTTGACAATGCCGCAAAATTTTTGAAAGAGTAAATATCACTGTATGTAAAACACTTTGTTCAGTTCAACGGTGGAAAAATGTACAAGGTGGTGCATTGAAAAAATGTATACTTTGTGTTGCCCCGCATTCAAGAGACAATCTGTATATTTCAAAATATTTTTATAATTAGCAACAAAGTAAACCATATTACTTTCATTTGAAAAAAAATTCATAATCCTCATGATAATGGGCCACTCTGTAGGTATGTGGCAGTATTATCAATGCATACATTTTTATGAACACGAATGGTATCTGATTTTTATGAAAAACAAAAAAATGTCATTTCTGTGGGCGAGATGAGCCGTCCCAAGTATAAGTTGAAAGTCGCCCTAAGTATTTTATAAGTATTGTTTTAGAAAGTATTTACAAGAATCGGACGATACAAAAAAAAGTAGAACAAACTATAGAAGATATGATTGTTTAGATTTAAGTGTGATTTACTCTATATGCAAAATGTTTAGTGAATATCTTTGTATTGTATTATATATTTTGACTGACATGTAGAAAAGAGTTGTATGTTAAGTTGTTGATTAATAAAAAAGAAAAAGAAGGATCATATTGTGTCTAATTTCAAAAAGACTAAAAAACCAAAAAAAAAGGATAATTCGCTAATCCTTTTGCCGGATTCCTAAGTTTTGAACCTATTTGAGGTAAGTTGACGCACTTCCAAACATTGTGCTGATCCTTTGCCGTTAAAAGAAAGCCAAGATATGGAAAAACAAGTCAACGAAGGAGTTGTTACATGGAGTAGACAAAGACAAGGAGGGCAAACTTCAGGTGACGGAAACAAGGAAGCAAATCAGCCGTTACAACAAGGAAGCCAATGCTCAAACACCAAGAAAACGAGATCTACACTCTCAAAAACAAGTTCGACAAGACGAAAAATATTAGAAGCACAAGTGACGAAGAGATAGCAAAACTCTTAGCTCAGGAGCAAGAAGTGAAACTCAAAATGCTGGAACACGAAAAGCAGAGGATTTGAAATAAACTGGCTCTTGATGAAGCAAGATTTGAAAAGGAGTCAGAAGGTAGCACACATTTGAGTACTGAGGAAGGTCAAATAGAGGTATTACCTGTAGAACAGATTTCCCAGAAAGGTAAGGTTGAAAATTGGTTATCGAATCATTCAGATTTTCAATTTCAAAACAGTGTCGGTCTTGCTAAGAAAGTAGAAATAAGTAATAATGACAACAAAGATCTCCCAATATTTTCCGGTGATATCAAAGACTTGCCTCATTTCTACACGCAGTTACATCAACTACGCATTTGTTGGGTTTATCTGATGAAGAAAACGTATGCCGCTTGAGGAAGTGTTTGAAAAGAAATGCCAGAAGAGCCGTGGAAGGACGATTGATATTGAATTCATCGGTGAGTGAAATCATTCGTATCCTAAAAAGGAGATTTGGTAGATCAGATCTTATAATACGAACTCTCATTACTGATGCCAACAATTTGTCTTCAGTAAAACAGAATGATTTTTCAAGTCTGACACATTTTGCTGATGTAGTTTCTAGTTTAGTAACTAATTGAAACGATGAATATGAACAGCTATTTGAGTTGTCCTCAACTATTGACAGAGTTACTACAAAAATTGCCATATAGTTTACAATAATTATCTTGGGGTGAAAAGGTTGCCAGGAATGAAAAAGAGTTTTCTCTCAAAGATTTCAAAAATTGGATATGGGAAAAATCAGAAGGAGCCAATTACGCTCAAATGCTCATATCAAAAGTGTCAAATAATGTGGGATTTCAACAAAAGGGCAGACATAAGACGTCCCTAGTGACAACACAAAGTAAATATAAAAATATAAACAAAATTTGTATTTTTTGCAAGGGAAACCACGAAGTAAACGATTGCGAGAAATTCAAAAAGCCGAGTCCAGACGAAAAATGGGCATTTGTCAAGAAAAATATTCGCCTGCATCAAAACTTCGCTTAGGATTTCATCATGTACTCACGAAGGAAAATTTGAAAAAAGCGTAATTACTTTGGATCAGAAAAGCTCAAACAGACACATTTGGAGAAGAAATCAATTTACTTTTGAATGTAAAAGAAGTTTCGAAAAATAGTCGTTTGCTGCAACTCTCTCCAGGCACAGATGAAGACAAAATTTTGCGTTTGTATGGTAGAACCGATAAAAGTCACATTTTACAAGAAGAAACCAGAAGGCCAATTATTTTGGAAGGAGGACACCCTTCTACAAGACTTCTGATTTATCATTATCACTGTCTTTTACAGCATAGTGGTACAGCGATGGTTTTGAATCAGATGAGAGTAAAATTTTGGGTAATTCAAGGACGTAAAGCAATTCACACTGTATCTCGAATGTGCATGGTGTGTAAATTGAGAAGAGCCAAACCAATAATACCTGAGATGGGTCAACTACCAGAATTTCGTTTGAGGAGACCACCGCGTCCATTTTCATATGTCGGCTTGGACTATTTTGGACCATAATGAAGTAACCATTGGTCGGAGAAGGGAGAAAAGATACGGGGTTTTATTTACTTGTTTATCGATAAGGGCCATACACTTGAACTAGCAGAATCTTTGACAACAGATTCAGCTATTCTGGCAATAAGAAGATTTTTCGCAAGAAGAGGACAACCCTATATGATGATAAGCGACAATGGTACCAATCTCAAAGGAGCATCGAAAGAACTGAAAAGTGCCTTGGAAAAAATCGACGAAAATTTGATACAGAAAAAATTGGTAAACTTTGATACTGAATGGAAATTCATACCTCCTGGAAGTCCTCATATGGGCGGAGCGTGGGAGTGGATGAATTGATCGGTCAAGAAATCGTTAAATTTGACACTCAAGGAAAGATCGCCCAGTCCCGAGGTGTTGTATACTCTGTTATGTGAGGCTGAACACATTGTTAATAAAAAAACAAAAAAAAGGATAATTCGCTGATCCTTCTGCCGGATTACTAAGTTTTGAACCTATTTTAGGTAAGTTGACGCACCAAACAATAATGAAAAAAATTAAAACTTGCAGTGGCTGAAAGATATTTTATTAAAAAAACTTCAAAACAAAACTGGTATTTCAAAGGATATGTGCAATAGATCGAAGAGGGAGAAAACGTTTTATGATAAAGCCAGGTGTACAAACTATTTTCAAGTCAGAAAAAGAAAAGAAGATGGCAAACAACATTCAGTTAGCCAGTGTCTGGAGGTTTCCCCTGACTTGATCAAGTGAGATATTTAATTAAGACGTACTTATATAATTCTGGTAGAAAAAAAAATTGCAGGGAGAGAATTCTTGAGACATTTCATTAAAAGGCACAATGAAATACTTTCGGAACGCTGGTGTAAAAATATAATAAGGGCACGGGCAAGTGTTAATAAGGAGGTGATAAATAAATATTTTGACGAGTAAGTTTGTAAGGGGTTGATTGAACCAAATGCAATAATAATCTACGATAAGACAAAAATGAAACCAAGGTACGTGTCAGAAGAGGTGCAAAATACGCACATTGTATATAAAGGCCGATTCAGATACATGCGTTCCCATGCAGGGTTTTAGAAGCACGGACGGTTTGAAAACCTTTTTCTCACGTTTCTATCACAAGAACATATTTTATTTGGTTCTGTAATAATTCTGTCAATGCTGGAGTAATGCTCTATTTGAGTTTTTCAAATAATCCCGATGTATTTTTCACTGTATCTTTCATCTCATGCAGAATGTATCTGAATCGGCCTTAAATCGAATCTGATGTTATATGCGCAAAACACCCTTTCTGTAAAAGGGAATTTTTAAGTTTTTTAAGAGTTTTGTTTGATTGGTTAACTTTTACTAGTTTTTGTCAAAGATTTTTGAAGTTATATCCCACTTTTTTAAGGATAAACCTGTAAGTTTTGTTCTTCTTTTATATCATGTTTCTTGAAGACGTACAATGAATAATTACTGCCTCAAGTTACTCCCCTGTGAAGGTGGCTCATTTTTACTATTGAATATCGAACTATACACCTAGACTCTTGAATGTATTCTTTTTCATAATGCTTACTTAATGTAATAAATTTTTACAGTCCTTTGAATTTTAAAACTGTCTCTGTTCACCCAACTTGGCGGTATCTGAACAAAACTAAAAAAAAACAAAATTTCACCGATTATGATTCAAATACAGCATAATCTCAAATCCATTCCATGTGTAATTTCTTTGCGTCAATATTCCTAACCTAGAGGAAGAATATTTCCGGAAATAATTTAGGTTTCATTGAAATTCAGGCATTTCGAACATCAAGCATATACACCACTGAACTTTACGACATTACAAATACTGAGTTTCGTGAAGAAACATCCTGATGAAAAGTTATCCAGCGCACTTGAGGGCACGCAGCAACTATTGTATATGCAACCAACCCAATTTTATTAGATAATAATAAAAAATGAACTACACAGTATCCAAGAAAGCAGAAAACAAGTTATGATGTGGGTCCCCACTCACATTGGTATGGTAATGAGGGATCAGATATTGCAGCGAGAGAAGCAGTAAACGACCATCAATCAAGGATAATATTCAGAAAAACTATCTCGGAGTTGAAATATTTTATTGAAAGTAAAGTGAAAAAAGAGTGGAGAAGGAAATGGCAGCAATCAAATTCCAATCATTCGTGAAACCCTGGGCTCACTTCCAAAATGTAAAAAATATTGTATCGATCCTAGAGCGGAACCTGACCGCTTGTCGGACAATTGAGAATGCATAACATCAGCACTCAAAAATGCTCTAATAACATCGAAGAATGAACGAGGGCCATGTAAGAAACATCTCAGAGGCGAATCACCGAGTATTCCGAACTGTTCTAAATGACGGCGACTTCTGTCGGCGTTTCTGGAATGATCCAACAGAAGCCTATTGCCTATTATCAGAAATAAAACAGGATACAAACCAGAATTGAAATTTAAAGGTAGACTAGAATATTAATGGTAATGTCAGTTTTGTGTAAAAAAAATTATTGAACTTAATGCTTGAAACATAATAATCATAAAATTCAAATATAATGTTGAAAATATAATTTATATTTAACAGGGTGTACCAAATTAAGTCGGCACCATTGCCAACCCCGTTATTATTGATTCTACGAATTCGGTTAAATGGGAAAACTAGTCGCGTTTTCAGAATATTTCATAAAATTATATTTTTTCATACATTTCGATTCGTTATAACATTCTCAACAACAAAGCTCATATCACCTTTCTTCCTGAAGTGGAAAATGAGCGACTTATGTGGAAATATTTATTTCCTTCACTAGTACAAAAAATTTCTTTGTTTTGGCGAATAAAACCTCATGATTGTCCAAACACCAAATTTTGATACTACTTAATAAGACAGTAAAAAGAAAAAATTGCGCTAGGATGTGAACTCGTGAAACCCGTGATCATCATGTCGTACCACTCAATTGACACCACTGAGCTATTTGGTATTAATGTACAAAGCGAAAATCTTGAAGCCATTCCGCTAGCCGCATTTATTTTGTGAATCAAGATATGTCTGCTGTAATGATAACTTTGAAGCCGTTTTTGTACAGAACAGAAAATACTGGAGGGTCATATGAATGTGGTTGGAAAAAATGTGTTTGATTCGATAAATATAATTATTATGAGCAATCAAGTAGCCTTGAATCTTTGTTGAAATACTATTTGTCAAATATTCTCAAGTATATCATGACAATGTCATAAATTATTGTAACTCTCAACTACTGTTCGAATATTTTTCGAAATGCCGTTTTCCCATCAAGAAAAATGTGATATGTTCCTACTTGGTTTGCCAGAAAAATAGCGTAAGAGCACTCCAACACTACAGCAATTCGTTACCCGATCGTGAATTACCTAATCGGCGTTTTTTGCTGTGCTTCATCGTCGATTCAGGAACAATGAAAACGTTTTTGAGAAGAGGAGAACTAAAAAACGTTTTGTTATATCTGAAGATAAAGAAATTGACGTTTTATCCTACTTTGAGGTATATCTCTATCAGAGATTTATCTAGAAGTTAAGACCAGTGCAAACACTAGAACCTGGTGATCCTGAGATACGATCGGGGTTTTGTCGGTGGTTTATAAATAAATGCGGACAAGATCCAAACTTCTATAGAAATATATGGAGCTGTTCAAACTTTACAGTTGACTTCGTTTCATTTATATTTGAACGCATTGTGTGGTATTATTCTGTGTTAAGTAACCATTGCAACATCCTTATGAAAAAAAATTCGAATGTGGTTGCTATCAACAATTTTTCGAATTTGTTAGAAGATTGACAATTTTAACTTTTTAAAAAATAAAAAGTGTATCGATCCTATTAGTACTTTCACTACTCCAGCACAACATCTATAATCAAACATACAATTTGGTCCTAACGAGCGGATAGTAGTGAAAACCGCAATTGAATTCGAGAAATCATAGAAGATAAACGTCAGCCGTACAACTTCAACTAGCCAAAGTCGTCTATTGAGAGCAGCCAGACTATTTCGCTCTAACGCTTGGTTTACTGGATGTGCCGTAATTGGAGGTGCTGAAGAAAGTTGGTATACGAATTTGGCCAATGCAATCGAGTCAGTAATTTCCTATTATCCTTCCATTTAACCCATTTTTATCGTGAATTTTTGATACTATTTCAATTTGAGTGATTAATATTGCAATTTGTATTATAATTTGGGAGATTTTCTCAGTCATAATTGCAATTTGTAGTATATATAATTTGGGAGATTTTCTCAGTCATTTATCGATTTTGAGAGCTTTTCACTGCAATTATCACAAACTCTGCAATTTATAAACAATTTATCTTGCAATTTTCATAATAAAACTATAGTTACTGTTATAAAATGTCTACTGCGAAAAAAGGTCTCAAAAAAATGGTAAAAAATCGTGAATCTTTAAAATTCAAACTGAACAATCTTGAAAGTTTTGCTGAATTGATAATAAAAGGTACAATTACTCCAGATAATAGCGGAGTTCAATTACGTATAGATAACAAGTCAAGCTTGATTCAGGAATTTAACAATATTTGAACAAGACTGTGATGATGCAGACTTGGTTGAACAATCAAAAGAAAGAGAACCATTTGAACAAAAATATTATCATATAATTGGGTATTTGATGGAATATGTAAGAAAACAAGTGCTTAAAAATAGTGTATCTACTCCAAAGGAGGTGCAAGATCCTTTACAAAACTTTTTATTGTCAAAAATTAAATTACCAGTTTTTAATGGGGAATATGAAAACTGGCTAGAATTCAAAAAGAATTTCATAACAACCACAGATTCGAATAGTAATTTAAACGATGGACAAAAATATAATTTTCTGAAAGCTGCACTTGAGGGTTATGCAAGAAGATCAATTAAAGGGTATGATGAAACTCAGGATTATAAAATGGCATGGCAAATGCTGAATTATAAATTCAATAGGATAAAGTTCTTGGTTGATACTCATATCAAATCATCATTCATCTCAATCGAATAAGTAAAAGCACTTTTTCCATTTTCAGAAATTTAACTGATGATATCTCGATACATTTATCAGCGTTGGAGGCAATGAAGCTTTCCAAGGATTCCTTATGAGATATGGTACCTATACATATAATTTACAATAAATTGGACAAAATTACCTAAAACAAATGGAAAGAGCATCATGTGAGCAATGAATTACCAACATTGAATGAATTTCTTGAATTTTTGAGAGAAAGAGCAGATATCCTGGAGTCCTTGGAAGAGCCTCATTCCAAAAATGATTTCCACGCACACAAAGGTAAAAAATTTCCTAGATCTCATATTATCTTGTCTTTGAATTAATATAAATGTAATTTTTGCAAAGGAGATCACACTATTTATACATGCAATGACTTTCTCAAAATGAATATTAATGAAAGGTGGCAAAAGGTTAGACAATTAAAACTATGTTCAAATTGCTTACGAATTGGACATTATAAAGACACATGCAATTTTGGTCCATGTCAAAAATGCAAACGTAAACACAACACACTATTACATTTTGAGGCAAACAATGTTGTTAGTATTTCTGACAATCAAAGTAACAATTCACAGTCTAGTTCTCGTATGAAAAACAATTCCTTACAATTTTCTTCTAATGAAATAGAACAAACAGGTACAACGTCAAACTCTATAGAAAAACCTTGTATTTCTTCTCAAATATTAAATATTATTGACTCTCATCAATCCTCGGTGATGTTGTCAACAGTTACGTTCAAAGTAAGAGACAATGATGGTACTTTCATTGCAGAGCACTTCTGGGCTGTGGAGCACAATCAAATTTAATTACAAAAGAATTTTGTAAACGATTAAACCTCGAAGTGGTTCCAACACATTTGTCAATTATTGGTATAAACCAAGTAGTATCTAACTTAACTGAAAAAACCTCGATCACTATTTATTCAAAAGTTAATGATTTCAAAACACAATTGTGTTGCTTTGTAACACCTGTTATTTCTGCTAGTATACCTTCTCATAAAATAAATATATCTCAAGTTCCAATTCCAGAAAATATACACTTATCAGATCCCCAATTTTATAATCAAGGTGAGATAGACATTCTCATAGGGGCTAGCGTTTTTTGGGATTTGATTTTGGATGGTCAATTCAAGCTCAATGGTAAGGGTCCTATTTTTCAAAATACAAAACTGGAATAGATTATTGCAGCTTATGTTTCAATTTCTTCCAATATTTCGATTTGAAATCTTTCAAAAGACATCATTGCAGAAGACGAACAACTGAAACGTTTTTGGGAGATAAATGAAATTCCAGAAATCAGTCCCTCAAAAGAAGATCTTGAATGTGAGAAATTATTTACTGAAAATACAACTCGAGCTATTAACGGTCAATTTATAGTGAAACTGCCATTAAAAAAGTCTTCTAGTTTTTTGGGAGATTCCAAAGAAATTGCTCTTCGAAGATTCAAACTGTTAGAGAAACGATTTATGTCTAATGTTAATTATTTCACTTTATATAAAGAATTTATTCATGAGTATCTTGAGTTAGGTCACATGACAAAAGGAACAAATATTGATTATAATGCACCTCACTATTATTTTCCTCATGGTATTTTGAAGGAAAGTCTTACTACTAAATTGAGAGTGTTGTTTGATGGATCTTGTAAAACAACTTCAGGATTGTCCTTAAATAATCTTCAATATGTTGGGCCTGAAGTACAAAATAATATTTTAACATTTTGATTTCGGTATTTCAAATATGTAGTTTCTTCAGACGTTTCCAAAATGTATAGACAAATATTAATGCATGAAGTACACAGGCCATTGCACTTAATTCTCTGGAGGGACAATCCTGAAGTGGATATTTCCACATTTCAATTGAATACAGTCACGTATTGAACTACATCAGCTCCCTATTTTGCAATTAAATGTTTAAAGCAATTAGGGATTGAAAGTTTCAAAAGTTTTCCCGAAACTTCCAAAACAATTTTGAATGATTTTTATGTTGACGACCTTCTGACAGGTTCAAATGATTTAAGAGAATTACAAAATAGATGCAAAACTATTGACTCTACATTAAAATCAGCTCATTTTATATTGCGAAAATGGTATTCAAATAATTCTAAGGTTTTAGAAAATATTGAACATTCTCACATTTCTAATGAAATATTGAAATTGGGTGAATATGAAAGGTCAAAAACATTAGGCATTCAATGGTTAGGTAAACATGATTTATTGAAATATAAAATTAATTCTTTTTCATTGAAAAACTATATTACAAAAAGACAAGTTTTATCAATTATCGCACAGATATATGATCCTTTGGGTCTAGTTAGTCCTGTAATCGGTGTATCCAAAATGTTAATCCAAAAGTTGTGGTCTATTAAACTCGATTGGGACGATTCAATACCTGGAAATTTATATATCAAGTGGCATCAATTTTACAATAAATTATATCAGCTGAATGAAATTGAAACTCCTAGACAGGTAATGGGAAATAACTATTCCTTATTAGACATTCATTGTTTTTGCGACGCAAGTACTTCTGCATATGCTACATGTATATATTTACATGGTATTGATTCTGAAGGAAACTACAATGTACAACTATTATGTTCGAAAACAAAAGTTGCACCATTGAAAATTCTGACAATACCTCGATTAGAGCTATGTTCTGCTTTATTAGGGGCTCAATTGATTCAACAAGTGCTCAATGCTTTGCCTCATATGTCAATTTTGCCTAAATACTTCTGGTCTGATTCACAAATAGTATTATGTTAGCTCAAAAAGGAACCTTGTCAATTACAAGTATTTGTTGTAAACCGTGTAGCCAAAATTCAATCGGTACCTAACAGATTTAAATAACTGGTTTTATGTGAATACCATGAATAATCCTGCTGATGATTTGGCATCAAGAGGCATTTTACCTGAAAACTTAAAGATTTCTCATTTATGGTGGTATGGTCCAGAATTTTTTTACATGTCAATTGATCATTCAATCAACAAAGAGAGCTTGTTAGCCAGTGAAGTTTCAGAACTGACAAAATCAGTAAATATTTTTGTTAGTAAATCCGTTGAACCTTCTTCACTTTTTCTTAGATGTTCTAATTTGACAAAACTGAAACGGGCCTGAGATTTATTTCAAATCTACGTGGAAAACCCGAAGATAAAAAATATGAATCATTGACATTATCTTAAATAAACAATGCTTTTGAAAAATTAATAAAATTGGCACAATCTGAAGCATTATAGGAAGAAATAAAAATTTTGCTCAAAAATAAAATGTTTCCAGCAAAACACAAATTTTCTAGTTTAGTGCCATTTTTAGAAAACAAATAGTATATTACGTAACAAGAGTTGTAAGTGACCCATTACGCACGAAATGAATAAGTTTATGCACGAAGCCGCGCAGCGGAGAGTGCATAAATTTCATTAGTGCGTAATGGGCTTACAACTCGTGTAACGTACTATACTTTTTCTACGCCCATTCATTTTCTTCCATTAAATAAAAAACATCGCTATCATTTAAACTATATTATAATATTTGTTAATTGTAAATCGATTGTGCCTTATTATTTAATGGTGATGACCGGTTATTTATAATTGTAGTACTGCTCGGTACATCAGAAGACGAAGATATTGCATAACGTGCTGCCTACATTTGGGGGCATCACTCTTTCAATCCTAAATATATCTCGCTAATGCTAAAAGTTTCTATGATTTTTAATTGACTAAATTTGTGTAAATAGACCAAATAAAGTGTTACGTAAATAAAAATTTGATTGTAATTTAATTAAACCAAGAGGTTTAAGTTTTCTTCTCAAAACGCACGTGTATGTTATGAGATCTCATTACGTGCATGTTATTGTTAAATGTCATTCACAAGGAATGTTGACGTTTACAGAAATGGGCGTAGAAAAAATATATTACGTGTAGGAGGAAGATTGAAATTTACGTCATTAGATGAAAATGTCAAACATCCAATTCTGTTACGTTCAAAACATCCTCTTAATAAATTAATTTTTACCAATCAGCATACTGAATTGTTACATGCTGGGCCACAATTGCTATTGGCTACTATACGCCAAACTTATTGGCCAATAGGTTGCGGGAATTTGGCACGTAAAACTGTTAAGCTTTGTTTAACCTGTTTTATTTTTCATCCATCGTTAGCACTTATAGTCTAGTCAACAAGTGCCATTTAGACCAACTTTTTTCAGCAGTCTCCGAAAATTATGATTGAGGTGTCATTCGATTCGGAATGACATCCAGATGATTTTTGAAAAAAATGAAGTTCCGCATGAAAAAATTGTAAAAGTTATTAACAATTAACTAAAAAAAAAAAGATGGCTTTAGTATTTTGTAAATATCTCAAAAACTAATTAAAATTTTTTAAATCTAAAAAAAGATTCAAAAAGAGGAGGAAATTTCCTAAAAAAAAAGCTCAATTCCCGGAATTGTAGCATCAATATTTATAATTTTCCCAGAGGGATGAAAATACGGCCGAAAACTGGTACTCTGGCTCGGGCAAGCCACACCCACTTTGGACACTTTAACAATAAAAATTATTTTAAAATACTAAATATGAAAATAAAAAATTGGAAAAATTCAGGCACTAACTGAATAGATTAATGAACAATAATCCGCTTGAAAAAAATTTTTATCACAATTTTTCAATTAGTTAATCAATAGTTAATTAATAATTTTTTTCTGCTTGAACATGAACATTGCAAGTGTGATAATTGTTAAACTATAAATTTAAGATTTTTTTCCTCTTTTGGAGCAATTCTTGAAAGGCTTCAGAATAGAACCCCGTTGGAAAAATTAAAAAGTTTTTATTTTTCAGTTTTTTATTAACAATTTTCGTTGTTGCAAAATTAAATACTTAAATTAATCATTGAAAAAAAAATTTTTTTTTAAATATTATCAATAATCCGTTTTTATGTTATCAGGAACTACATAGAAATAATTTTTTTAAATTTTTATCTCTAATTGTTTAAAAAATTGTTATAAACAAATGCGTTGTTTATAAGATAATTGAAATTTTTTTTATGGAATTTCAATCTTTGATACAAACAATGATTTTTAAAAGAAAAATTGTTCCTTAAAAAAATTTTTTTATTGCTTGAAAACGCATTTGTTAATTAACAATTATTTTCTCCCGCTTCTAATTAATATTAAGGAACCATTTTTTTTTTAAATCATTATTTGTCTTTCTTTCTGATATATAAAAAAATTCCATTTTATTTAATTTTTCATTGTTTATGCAATAAACAATTTGTTATAACAATTAGAGACTTTACCTGATATTCGAGTTAAATCATCTTTTCCCTTTCAATTGACCGGAATAGATTATGCCGGTCCGTTTCCATTGAAAAATAAAGCAGGTCGAGTATCTATTTAATTGAAATGTTATATTTGTGCCTTCGTTTGCTTTTCAACAAAGTCCATTCATTTAGAGCTCGTTGGCAATTTAACAACAGAATGTTTATTGTCCTGTTTGAAACGTTTTTCTTCAAGACGATGAATACCATCAGATATATTTTCTGATAATGGTTCCACTTTTGTTGGCGCAAAAAATGAATTAGCAGAATTAGGAAAATTTATATTTGACAATCAAAATCCCATTACTGATTTTTCAATAAAAAATAATATTCGTTGGCATTTTACACCGCCATATGTTCCTAATTTTGGAGGTTTGTGGGAGGCAGCAGTAAAAGTACTAAATTCCATCTTAAACGTGTTATGATAAATAAAAATTTAGTGTACGAAGGATTCAATTCATTGATTGTTCAAATTGAGAGAATCTTGAACTCACGTCCATTATATTCCTTGTCATCCGATCCCAACGATCTCAATCCTATTATCCCATCTTATTTCCTTTTTGGCCGTCCTATGACATCCCTTCCTGATACTGACTATACCATGGTACCGAGCAACAAGCTATCAAACTTCAAGGAAGTCCAACAAAAATACCAGCAGTTTTGGATAAGATTCAGCAAAGAATACATTTCTCAACTTCATCACCAGTATAAATGGAAGGATCCAGCCACTCCAATCAAAGTCGGCACATTAGTATTGATAAATGCAAATGCCATTAGGTCGTATCGATAGTTTACAATCTTCCAAAGACAATATTTTCCGTGTAGCAACGATCCAGACAGCATCCAAAAGGACGATTACCCGATCTGTGAGACATCTGTGTCCAATTCAATTGGAAGAAGACCTCTTCAAATGATTTTTGCGTGATAGTGAAAATGTGACATTTCTCATGCATATAGACACTAATTATTATTCATTCTTAACTTTTATATTTTCCGTATATTGTTCATTATTTTGAAGGTACCCTTCAAAGGGGGGTGTAATATGTTCAAACTTTACAGTTCACTTCGTTTCATTTATATTTGAACGCATTGTGTGGTATTATTCTGTGTTAAGTAACCATTGCAACATCCTTATGAAAAAAAAATCCGAATGTGGTTGCTGTCAACAATTTTTCGAATTTGTAACAAGATTGACAATTTTAACTTTTTATCCTATTAGTACTTTCACTACTCCAACACAACATCTATATTCAAACATAGAGGAGCGATGAGGCTAATTTTTCAAATCGTGAAATGTATAATAGAAAGAATTTTCATTATTGGAGTAGACATAATCCATTTCTAGTCCATCCCCACAATCCGCAAAGACGATTTAGTATTAATGTTTGGTGTGGTCTATTTAGAGGCAGAATTATCGGTCCATTTTTCTAAAATGGTTCTTTGAATGGACCCCGTTACATTAATCTATTAACAAGAGTGTTGAAAGAGTTTTTCGATGATCTTGATCTGGAGGCTCGTCAGATGATCTATTTTCAGCAGGATGGAGCACCAACACATAATGTCAGTGGCGTAAAAAGAATGCTGCGCGGCTGTTTTAGAAATAGATGGATTGCTACAAATGGTCCTGTTAAGTGGCCCTCTCGTTCACCAGACATGACACCTCTAGATTTTTATTTTTGGGGTTTTCTGAAAAATGAGGTGTACAAGGGATAAATGAGGTGTATAAGTGGATAAAAAGGTCTTTCAAACACGCGCGATTTTTCGAGTACGACGGCGCAGCCGGAATGCTCGAAATAGAGCAAGTGTTTGAAAGATCAGTTATCCACGAATACTTTACGTTGTTTTTTTCAATTGGTGTACTTTGAAATCATAAATACTGGGTTTCATTATTACAAATAATGGAAATAAGAACTTATAATGTAAAATGGTTGAATTCGTGATGTGACATCAGTATACCTTTCGTTAATGTCTGAATAAAAGTTTTGCATTTGCTTGTAATATTTCATTGGACGTTACAAGGTACTCCTGTCAGATCAATAATCACAACATTGTCATTAAATTAGACTTCACGGTTCTCGCGTTATTGATGTGGCCATGGTAACTTTAAAAAACGCGCGTTTTTGAAAGATCGATTTGAACACGCTGAGGCGTGCTTTAAATAGGCAAAAAGGGGCACCAATAGAAAAAAATTATATTGAAACTATAATTGATAGAATGGATGGCCGAACTGTGTTGAATGCCACACGTAGTGTCAATAGAAGGGCCCAAATATGTGTTCAACAAGAAGGCGGTGTTTTTGAACATTTACTCGATATTTTATAGCGCATTATCAAATCCGATTTGATATAAATGTTTCCTATTGATAAAACCGTCTTATGTTCACCTTTACGAAAAAAAGTCAGATATTTGTGTTGAGAATGTTATCACGAATCAAAATGCATGAAAAAATATAGGGTGTTCCATTGAAAGAAATGTCATTTTATAAAATATTCTGAAAACGCAAATTGGAAAAATGGAAGTTCACATCATGAATATGCCATACAAAATTGGCATAAGAAGTACCGGAAAATTTTGTGGAAAATTGAAAATTGAATTTTCCATATGAAAGCCAAGCGGGAACGAATAAATTTTTTCATTAATTTTGTCAGCACTTTTATATGTTTCAGTCCTCTAAGAGGCATGAACGAGAAAATCATCAACCAAAATCTGTCACCATCTCCCGGATTATTAAACTAGTTTTAATGATATCCATAAGAGGGCAGCAAAAAAAACATTGAGTTAGAAAGAATACGACAGTAGTATATCAAACATTGAAAATAAAGAACAAAAATTCTTTTATTACCCATACAACGTATCTCCTACACCCACGTATACCCGTGTGGGGAGGAAGATTTTACTGTCTGTCAGGCCATAGGAACCGACGTACCGGTTTGCCTTCAGAAATATATAAGCTTTAGAACTGTGATAATCACCGTTTTTTTAAATAGCTATTATAGTATATTTTGACATATCCAAACGGCAGCAAAATACTTTTTTAGCTTATGAAATGATCACACCTGTCGCACCTGAGTGTAGCTGAGGCCACCGCGACCGCGCTTAGCTAGCCCCCATCTAATGGGTATAACAGACTCTCTGGGTAAATTTTAGGCTTTCCTAAAATATATCAAATCTGCCGTTCACTGGCTCTTAGACTATTATCCCAGCCATTGGATCCCATATTCTCTATGTACCTATTATTGAATTACCCAGGGAAATTTCATTAAGCATAACCTAAAAGTTATATGCAAGTATTCGATGAACTAAAGAACATCACATCTTTACTTCCTTCGGGCCTAAAGCCACAAAATTGTTAAAATCCGCATTAGTCTTGGGGGACATAAGACATAATTTGGAAATTAAATAACTTGCTAGTAACTGAGATTCTTTCTGAGCGCTTTAACAAATATGAGTAGATCCATCTCAATGAAACATTTCTGATTTATGCAGGGTACACAGCGATTCACAGTCAAAAGCTTTTGTAAGATCATAAAATACAACTGCAACTGTCTCGCCCTCGTTGATTTTTTTTGAGGTAAATATTCTCAAGTGAGAAAAACATGGCATTAGTGTTTTTTACTTCTTGAAAGCCAAATTGGCAGTTGCTGGGTATATTATCCCTACTGAAGTATGAAATCATTCTTTTTTGCATTACTACTTTTTCGAATGATTTATATAGGGTAGGTGAAAGCGATATGGGTCTAAGTTCGCAAAAATTTCACCAGTTTTTATATTTTCATTCTCTCCACACGCACCCGCTATTACGAATTTCATGCATTTCAAATTCGTTTAAACCGAATTGTTTAGTACGAATTTCATACAGCTCAAATTTGTTTAATACTCAGAAGGGGAGTTGTAGAATTAGTATAAAATGCACAGTATAATATCTGGGAGATGAGAAAATGTCATGTTGAAGATTGACGGGAATTCATCAAAGCTTATTGAGATGTAAAACTTTTATGCATCCGTTGTTATGAAACGCATATTTTACACCTTCCTTGTACTCCCATCAGAAGTTTTCAGGAATTATTTCTCTTATCCTGAAGCTCACCTGTTTTCAGTTTTCCCGATTTTTTCTTCTAAGGCTTAATTCTTTTCTGTAATTTGAACGTTTCAAAACTTAGTATTTACCATACTTCAAGTGGAGGAGTTTTTTTGAAAGTTCATGTTATTTTCTTCGTATATCATTTGATTTTATTTCTGTATGGGTCTGAGATAGTAGTCGTTTATTTGGGTAATGTGCTTCTTCAACAAAAATTTATGATATTAATCGAACTATAGCACTATGATATCATTTCTAGAGAAGTCTTTTGTTTCGTGATAGCAGTATGATGAATCAGCTCTTCGTCACTAGTTCACCATTTCCTTACTAAATAAACAAAATAGAATAGATTCCATATGATATCCTAACCCTAATAAAATCCT
Source organism: Chrysolina americana (assembly GCA_958502065.1). Classification (NCBI taxonomy): domain Eukaryota; kingdom Metazoa; phylum Arthropoda; class Insecta; order Coleoptera; family Chrysomelidae; genus Chrysolina; species Chrysolina americana. Next base: position 75,911,473 of record OY293413.1, read on the forward strand.
ATTTTTTGAAGCCAGGGTGTGTAAGAATAATTCAAAATACTTATATTTTTCTTCGAGTCATTTTTGTTTTTCTAAGTGTATTAGTTTAGACAGATAGAATATTCGAACTGCAATTGTCTTGTAATGAGAGTTGTTTTTTATCAAGTTTCATTATTTGGAGAACCCACAGAGAGTTTGTAACAGAAGTCATTGAGTTTTTGTACTGAATGTTAATATTATGAAATGCTCCTTCAGTGAAACAACACTATCATGAATGTAAGTTTTCACGACCTTTGGGTCTGAGGACTTGAATTAAAGAAAATTCTATTTCTTTGTAGCCAACGCTTCGTCAAAATAAATCGACTAAACGTTAGCTACAAAGAACTAGACTTTTCCCTAATTCAAGCAAGACCTCACATTAAAGAAAACATCAGTCGATATCATGAATATGACATAATTTGAATCCATTCTCCTATGGTAACATCCAGTACTCGATATAATTTTCTATTTTATCTGGGAGATGTGATAAGTTCATCAGCATCTCAACCAAGTTTATTGAAACAACGATCAAAATTTCAAAATAATTTTCAGAGATTTTAAGGCGTTCGAATTGGGTGGGGGTCATTTTGGAAATCATTGACATCTTGGTTTCCGTTGATCGTACTTTATGATGCTAGCGAGTTACCTTTTTCGTTTGCATCGATGATGAAAGAGAGCACGTGTGTGTGTGTGAGAAACAACAAATATGCAAGCTGCAAGCCAACAAATATTCGTGGAATATCTGATAGCGCACAAGCGCTTTTTTATTTTCGCCATTCTCGAAAGAGGAACGTATTTAAACATCTGGGAGATACTAATCGAGGAGCAACAGTCGTCGGGTATCGGCAATAGTTCATTTGGTACCATTTAAAGTACATAAAGGATGTAGAGATAGTGCAATAATTGCTGTGTAAATATTTTTATTGTAACAATACGTCGACGAGTGCCTGCCTGTATCTTGTATCTGTTTGGAATCGGAGAGGCACGCTATCATCCCATATGATGCCATAGGGGCGGGGACCGGGCAGTTCGTGTTCCGAAGGCGGAGCTCTCACTTCATGAACTCGGATTAACTGTTCGTCTTGTTAACTTTCAGATTTATACCCAGATTCATAACACGCCAAGACTAATTTACTAATTTAGTATCTTAGAAGCCAGCAGGATTAATATTTGACAGTGTTATGCGATATGCTTCAGTAATCAGGAGAGAGATGTTGTCTCGGTCGCTGTTTATTATTAGCCGATTTTAATGACTAGTCGACATGAATTAAAATAGGCAATTTTCACCAGAAGAGTAAAAGAGGTATAGGGATAGGCAATTAAAGGCAAGTAACACCTGCTGTTTGAAAGTAAAACTTGATATAAGGACATGGTTACAGGATGGACCACCTATCCTCCGCAGTGAATCTCTTCTATTAATCAACTTCAAATAAACTGGGATGCTTAGCATTTTCCACAATCAAAATGGCTATCGCGAAAATATTTTTCCTACGATCTCATAGAAAAGTTACGTATATTGAACTGTTACAGACTTTTCAAAAAGTAAGTAGCGTATTTCTCATAGCTTACTTAATTTCAAAACCATGTATTACTCATAATGTGAGAAATATTTTTTCTCACGGCACTTTGACCACACCACAAACATTTATATGGAGAATCAACAAAAATCGATATAAATTCAGTTGACTGATGTTCAGCTTTGAAAAGTACGCCAGAGATATTAGAAAAAGCTGCATAAGTGAAGATTTTTTGCCAAAAATTCGGAGAAAAAGGTACAAAAAATTGGAATGGAGAAGAAATGGAAAAATACAGTCTTTTTCGGAAAGTGTAGTTTTGCTATATTTCGAAGAGATGTCAAAAACTTTAAAGGCGTTCTGCACTTTGGTCACAATATTCAATGGGTGGCATTCATAAAAGTTAGCAAAGGTCTCTCTCTCGACTGAACAAACTGAATACGTTTGTTTCAATAAATCCGAGTAAAAGCATTTGCTCAAGGCTTATGAGTACGACCCAATGTTGCGAAGTACTATCAATACAAAAAATAACATTTATATATCCACAAATCAAAAATTACCCTCTTTTTTGGAAAAGATTACTTCACCAAAAAAACAAACATATTGACAGCAGACCAATTTCAGAGGTTTTCAAACGACGCTCCAGACAAGGAATATGAAAAAATGAAGTTCATTTGGAAAGAACTATTTTTAGAATTTCTATCATAACATAGATTCTTGTATATTAGTGGGTTTTTTATAACATAAATTATTAAAAATTCTACTTCAAATTCTGGTAGATATAGCTCTTTTTCTAAACAAAACATTTAAAATAAGGCTCAGTGGTGCAGTGGTTCGTGTATTTTGCTTGTTGTCCCACAGGAAGCCCAGATTCAATGATTCAAAACTGTTTTTTATTATAAAATTTTAATTTTAAAACTTGATATTTTTATTTGTAGGGCAGCGTCATGTCGTAGAAAAGGATTATGGAAATAAAAAATCGATAATTCAATTCGGTTTTACTGGTGAAATCAGAAAACCCCCTAAATAAAAAAGCTCAGAACGTTTAGTTTAAGGGGCAAGGGACAAGTAGTGGGCATTAACAAATTCGGTAGTATATGACTAAGACAATTGCAATCTTTTCAAAATTGGAAAATCCCTATCACTTAACAGGTCACTGCTTCAGACGTTCTTTGCCAACAATTTTATTGAATGCAGGAAAGGACATATTAACCTTGAAGCGCCATGGAAGATGGCAATCCAGTACCGTGGCAGAAGGATACGTCGGGTAGTCTATTAAGAATAAAATCAACGTTGCTAATAAAATCGTCAACTTGTATTCTTTGAAATTATGCAGTTGTGGAAGAAGTATAGTGTACAACATGTGGGAAAAACTAATTTTCTCACTTGTTGTCAAATGCGTACTTTCTGTTTAAATCTACCGCTGTCAAACTGTCAAATACTTCATTTTTATTTAGATTTACCCACGTGATATTTACATTAACGAGCAAAAGAAAAAAATGTTTTTGGAGAAGTGTATTTTTTCATTTTCATAATAAAAAAAGAACACCGCTTGGAATTGGGTACTGATTGAAAGTTCAAAGAGTCGCACGCAATGCTTCACCAACTGAGCATACATCTAATGAAAGTATATCATGTATTTGTAATAATCATGATTTTGACTCTTAGGTATTATGTCACAAATAAAATGTTTTGCATTTGAAAATAATTATTATAGTTTTCAGTTAGCCATTTTGCACACAACATCTATATTAGTTGGTAAAATTATTGATTGTGCGAAAGTGATTCTCACATTCGTCATGTAATGCACCATTTCGTTTATTCAAGTTGTTTTACGCGGTGCGGAAATTTATTTCAAACAGATCACCCCCACATTATGAAATTAATATACTTGAAATGTGGTAATATTTACTTCCAGTTCGCACTGTATTAAAAAATCATTGGAAAAACACGGGTACAAAAAAGTTTTAAAATCGTTGATCTTCAAAATTTATCAAAACTGAGTTTAATATAATTGTACAGGCATCCACAAAGCATTGTACTATATACTAGAAAGAAGTAGTTCGATTCTGGACAAGGTCGGTATCAATTTATTGAATGTTTCTATGGGGCTGGAGATTGAATTCCCTTTGTCTTTGATTCTAAATCCAAGTATTATGACTATATAATTTGGATTTTTTTCCTAATTCACTTACTACTTTTTTGAACAATACTATTAATCCTACTCAATTTGGATTTCAAAGAGAAAAAGGAACAAATGATGCAACGTTTAACCTTCTACAAAAGTTTATCTGAAAATGAATGATAGACAAGTTGCTCTAGCAGTTTTTTATGACCTGACAAAGGCCTTCGACTGTGTTAACCACAAAATATTATTGGAAAAATTGGAGGTATATGGATTTAGAAATGGGGTTATCCAGTGGTTTGAGTCATATTTATCTGGACGAACTCAAAGTGTATCTCTTCAAGGAAGCTCATCGCACGAACTAGAAATTAAATGGGGAGTACCTCAGGGATCAGTTCTGGGACCAACACTTTTTTAAATTTATATAAATGATCTAACCTCAATACTTTGGTAACTTGGTAAAGATATGGCAAAGAGTGAGTATTATGCATTAGTCGACTCACATCTGAGATATGGAATTTGTTTTTGGAGATCATGTAGTCAATATTATTTCAATATGGTTTTTGTTTTGCAAAAAAGAGCAATTAGGTATATATGCAGGGCTGAATTCCAGGATTCTTGTAAGCCAGTCTTCATTGAACACAAAATTTTACCACTACCAAGCATTTTTATTTTAGAAGCAGTGTGTCTCATTCATAGTAAATTTAGAAATGAAATCTATACAACCCATTATAACACTAGCCAATTACCAATTCCAATGTCGACACAGGTAAAAAATTCTATAATTTATAATGGCAGAAAATTATTTAATCACTTACCTAACGAGATTAAAATCATAGGCAATAAAAGAAAATTTAAAAATTCCGTAAAAAATCTTCTTCTGGCGAATGCTTTCTACTTATTAGATGAGTTCTTCTGCAAGAACTTTTAGTATTGTGAAATTCAACTCTGAGATCCTATCCTAGTTATCAAGGTTTCGATTTAAAGATGTTTTATTGAATTGTACTAGTATTTTTTTATACATATGTGTTGTTGACCAGTAGGGTGAAAATGCTGTACTAATTTTATTTCATATACATGTGTCTATTGTGTTCCATTTCATTTTAATTTAATTTATTTATTATTTATATTGAACATGTGGAGAAGGGGTTCCTCAACTTTGTCGAATTTGTTCGTTCCACGTATCTAGTAATCTAGTTATTGCTACAAAACATCTAGATCAAGGAGTTTATATGAAAATCCCCATTTTATTGAAAGAATTCATTTTAACTTTGTAGATTTAAACAACAATGGTCTATGCATGCCGTATATTAAAGGATATTACACATAGAACGAGCTAATAGGATCGATTCGATCATCCAGAACATAGAGTAAGAATTGAAACAGGAAACATAATAATTTGGAATTCAGTGTTTTTCTTTGCAAACGAATGTTATCTGGAACGTTTCCAGATAGATATAAATTGAGAAGTGATTTATTGAGATCATCTGTATTAGGAACAAAAACGGCGCGGAGTAATCGCGTTAGATAAGCGTGGATTATACACTTAGCATGAATTTATTCATGGTACATCTCGTTTGATATCTAGCCGCTAATGTATAAAAACCGCTGCCAAGTCAAACTGAAAGAATGCTTTCTGGTCACGAAACCGATATTTATTTATGTTCCTCCAAGACAGTAAAAGTATCAGAGATCGTGTACTTGAAGCTGTGAATACGGAGTTGACTGTTGTACATATCCCAAACGACGAACCAACTCAACACGTCGGAAACCAGTGAAAGGCTGTTTTCGTGTTTCCGCAACAATTTTCATGTTTACCTATATATTTTCCTTCCGTTACCATACCTAGCAGAGTCATTTTTTTTAAATAATATGTCCTGAAACGAACAATTTTGTATTTATGTTCTAACAATTTTTCAATGACATTTCACGTTTGAACTACCAAAAATAGTGAGGTCTATACAGGATGATTCCTAACTACGGTTCCTAACTGCAGGGAGTGATTCGTTAGGTCGTTTTAAGAAAAAAGTTCCTATGAACATCCGGAGTTGTCTCGTTTCTGAGGTACAGAGCGTTGAAATTGAAAAAAACAGTTATAAAATATCATGAATATCCTAGAACCGATTCGTTTGAAATGTGGTACATTCATTTGAACTAATAAGACGCTCATTTAGTTCGATTGAAATTATTAGGGCCAAAAATAGTTTCAAAAAAAAGTACGCTATCGACTTTTTTGTTAATGTTAAATAAGAAGCTTACCAAAACAAAAAACGTTTAGCCAGGATACTATAGTACTACTATCACTTGGTGTTGATGCCTTTGATCATCACTCATATCTCTTATTAAAGTATTCCACTAGCCGTATTCATTTTTTGAATCAAAGTATATGTGCATTTGACAACTTTACAGTTTCTTGTGTACAGTAACGAAAGTACCTACTAAAGCGTCATATAATGTGGTTGAAAATATATATTTCAACTCGGTAACATAGGATTGATATGTGCAATCAAGTTGTCTTGAAACTTTGTTGACGTGACTGTCAGATATTCTCCATTATTATAAATTATTGTCACTGTTCACTTTTGAATACTTTTTGAAATACAGTTTTTCGATAAAAAAAAATGTGATATGTTGGAATCATACTTGGTTTGCCAGAAAAATAGTAAGAGGGCAATCCAGCACTACAGTAATTTGTTTCCCGATCGTGAATTACCTGATTAGCGATATTTTACTTTTGCTTCAATCGAATATTCAGGAGCAGTAAAAAAGTTTTAGCGAAAAAGAGAACTAAAAAACGTTTTACGATATCTAGGACACAGAAATTACCGTTTTAGCTTATTTTAAATAATGCTATGAGAGACTTATCAAGAGAAATAGCTGTTCCAGTTATAATGTCATACAAAGAATTATAAAAAAACATTACATCAAGTTACGACCAGTACAAACACTGGTGATCCTGAGAGGCGATTACGATTTTGTCGGTGGTTTATTAAAAAAATATTTATTGGAGTAGAGATAATCCACTATTAGTTCATCCCCAAAATCCGCAAAGACGATTTAGTGCCAATGTTTGGTAGAATTCTCGGTCCATTTTTCTTCCATGGTTCTTTGACAGGACCGCGTTATACTAATTTATTAACAAGAGTGTTGTGAAGGGATTTCGATGATTTGGATCTGGAGGATCGTCAGATGATCTTTTTTCAGCAGGATGGAGCACCAGTACATAATTTTAGTGGCGTCAAAAGAATTTTACGACGCTGTTTTGAAACTAGATGGATTGCTAAAAATGGTCCTGTTAACACCCCTTCATTTTGATTTCTCGGGATTTCTAAAAAACTAGGCATACAAATCAAAACACAATAATGTAAATTAATTGAAAAATTATAATTGTTGTTTTGTTGTTGTTGTTAAAATTTTGATTTCCGTCAACCAGCTGCACAACCCTCAAAAGTCTTCGAAAGACTTGTCCGAGCTAGCGAAGATGCAGCCCTTACCTTTTAACGTGTGATGCCATGCACGAGACCGATGACCATGCTGGGAATCGAACCCATGACCCTTAGGTTAAGAGACAAGCGCTCTACCATCATGACCATCACGGCCCATAATGAAACCATAATTAATAGAATTGATGGCCTAACTATCTTAAAAGCCACACGAAGTGTCAAGAGAAGAGCTCAAATATGTGTTCAACACGAAGGCGGTGTTTTTGAACCTTTACATCTCTTAGCATTTTATCAAATCTGTATTATTAAAAATGTGTCCTATTGAAAAACCGTCTTTTTATAACACGAGCAAGAATAGCCATCTTTCAGAATAATCGAAAAAATATATAAAAACTATTATAATCCGATTTATTTTATTATTTTCATTTCGATGAGGAACAGTCATATCGCACGCTGCAAACTTTTCTTCAATAAAAGACTCCGTACTTGAGGATGATTCGTCAGTCGAAACCAAGAATTTGATGTTTGCAGACTTGAGAGTTCCACACTGGGTGGTTTTCGAGAACCGGATTACATTCAGTTCTTCCACCTAACGTGTTATCGATGTAGGATTCTCGAAATTGATGAATTAAACATGAACTGTCTTCTCGACAACTCTGCCAATTCGATGGACGCAATAAGAAACACTTTCTCGTGAGCTTTTGGACCGATTTGCATAGATCGAAGATCATTGAAGATAATTTTCCAGGTTCATTGTACAGAAGAAAAAAAATTATATACCTGATTTTTTACCAAGAGTCTGATGGATATAAATCAGCGGTAATTGCAGGCTTATTTGTGTTCTGTTGGATTCTTGCCAACAAAATTTTCGAATTTTTGTTAGCATAAGATTGGATTTCTGAAATCCATTTATCATTATTCAAGTAGGATATCATGTGGCGTTTGAGTATTTCCGAGACAAACTTGTCGTCAAATAGTTCATTGATGGAATTAGAGGTCAAGAAACACACAGACGTGAATGAAGTACTAGTCAGAGCACTTCAAGCAGAAACGGCCTTCAATTTGTCGAAACCAGAGGTTGGGACTGTACCAATACATAATTAGTCCAATAACCACAGACAAATTTGTGCCAAAACGATGGGGAATATCTGCCATTGTAGACAAGATGTTAGAATATTCATGAATAAGATGAGAATTATGATGATGGCCAGTCCCGGTTTTGCAAAAACCGGACTAAATCTATATGGAATATTCTCTTCATAAGTGCTTTCGAAACTTCATCCAAACAAGTAGTGCCACTTTTTTGCTTTAGAAACTGATGCTTTAGAAACTGTCCTGAAGGTCGATTTCTTTTTTATGCATATTTTTTGGAACCAGATGAAACAGCAATGCGAGAAATCGAAGCTTTCAGAACTGTTCGTGAGTTTGGATTTTATTGGAGAATATGAACCAAAAGGTAGTTCCTTCAACGGCCATTATCCAGCGCCATTTCTAGGTTACAGTGAAAGCACTCCGACTATTTGCCGACGAAAATGCCTATTTTACAAGATTTTTTGCGGAAGATTTTTCAATAGTAATTTTCTTCATTTCATTGTGCATAGCTAACGAATTTACGTCTTTTCTGAACTTTCGCAATTGTATTTTTTATATAAAATGTGCATTCTAAAATTGTAATGCAATGTAGCATTTTGAATATTTAATGAATATCTTTAGTCTTAATTTTTTTTTTCAATTCACATATACCTAAGTGTTACATTCAATATTCACGATCTCTTTCGATGTATTTTGATGAACTACATGTTTGATTAATTGTTCATTTCCAGTAAAACTGAATCGATAAAGATGACATCAAAATATTATCATTAATTTTTTATCCAGACAGCTCTGATTTTGAAATCATTGTTCTGAAATGTTCAATCTTTCACCGTGATGTCTTTATCGACTTGAATTGAGATAGGAGTTTCTCAACACTGTCGATAACCTCCACGATAAGTTCGTTAAACATAAAATGATATCGTAGGCAAATGATTGAGATAACGGACTATCATTGAATTCATCTAAGACCATTTTTAACGTATTCAAATAATGGAATCAAAAGTTCGATAGGTTCATCTACGAAAACATATTCTCTTCGAGGATTGGGGTAATTCTTTGAAATTTCAGTTACTTTCATAGAAGAGTGTGCTCAGCTTTCAAAAACATATGTTAAATCTAGTATTCGATAAAAACATCGTAAATAATTCTAGAAACGTCATAGAAAAATTCAGAAATATTTTAAGAGATCAAAAGAAAATTCAGGATATAAGTACTCATTTTTGTTCATAATGTCGAATGTTCTTATTGTATAGTCTAGAAATTCATAGTTGTTCTAGAAACTAAATTTATCTGTATAAGAAATCCATGTGTCAGATTTTACAGTTCATTAATCAAAGCTTGACATATGAAAGAGTAATTTTAGATCCAGAATCATTCAACGAGTTATTTTTTTATCGTTTCTGAATATATTCTGTTGGATATTGTGGCCAAATCAAGGTTATTCAAAAGACAGGCACATATCATATATAAATATGTTAAAATGTCATTCAATCAAACAGCGAGATGGAAAAATAGGTAATTGGATAAATAAGGGGTTAATAACGCCTATAAAAAATGGCATGAAAATTGGGAGAACTTTGAACTACAAACGCAATAACAAAACTTATAATGATCAAGACAGCATTTCTTGAAAATGAAAATCGAAAAAACAGATATGAAGGAAATTCGATTATATAATAATTCAATATCTAACAAACCATTAGTAATAGCGAGTACTTTTCTGAATATTTAAACTGGTTTTGAAGAGGCACAGTATAGTCTTCCAAATTCCATATATTCAGAAGAATGTACTACAATAGAAATAAATTAAATAATCTTAATCTCAAGAAAACCAAAGCACCAGGACTAGACTTGATCAACTCTGATATTGTATAGGCTACAGCTGAATACATAATCATAACCATATATCTTCTTTTGAACATAATTTTGAAAAAAAATTAAATTTATTGTTAACAATAAAGACAGTTAACGAAACAGTTGACAAACGGGATTGTGTAAACTATTATAGGCCGACATTCATTTCATGCATAACCAAAATAATTGAAATAGGTTCAAAAAACAGATTGTGCAAATTCTTAAATTCTTGGAAAATGCCAAATTTTATCTCCACAGGAGTTAGGCTTTAGAAAGGCTAGATCTATTCAGAATGCAATTTCGAATATATATGGCTCTCTTGATGAAGGAAAACCAACTCTTTGCATCTTCGTGGGCCTGGTTAACGCATTTGACACTGTGGGCCATGAAAAACTACTAAGTACGACATTAGTACAAATACAGTTTGATAATTTTATCTTTACCCGTGCGTCATCAATTTTATGCATATGAAATAAGTCGAGACGTTTTAGTCAAAATAACGTCTAAATGTAGAATGCCGTGGCTAATATCCCGATAAAATTACAACGTGTAGTTAATAAGATAGGATAATGAATTACTAAATTACATAATTCAACATTTTCAAATTCATGGAAATGGCGAACCACCAGAAAATGAGAAGTTTTTTTTGAATACCGTGTGACACACAGTCATGGGTACACCCCCTGTTCTTCTTTCCTTTTTTATTTATTTTCCAAATATTGCAAAAAGTGCCGTCCAGTGATCATTTCGATGTTCCAAATTTCAATAATATTGCTGGAGAAACAAAGGCGAAAAGGAATGAATCTGTTCAAAATTGTTTTTTTAGTTAACCGAATGGCCGCCCTCATTAGTCGAAACTTGTGCGAGCCAAGGATTAACAAGGTCTTACCTTTTAACGTGCGATTCCTAGCACACGGTGTATTGTAATTATTACGAATCCAGTGACACCAGGTTTGATAGGATAATGAAAAATGGAGGCAGAGATATGTTCATGGAATTTCCTCAATGAGTTTACTAGAAACTTTTGACCTCCCTACTGAATTCTAATTTCAGTCACACTCATATAAGGAAGTTGTTTTATCCATACCTCCGCAGCCGTTTGACACAAATCCATCAAATCCTAATTTTATCCACATTAATGCAATTTCTGTAGATGTAAAAATTAACGAAAAAAGTTGTTCAGAAAACTGGGTTGGAGTGCAATATTTCTGAAACCTTTGCATACTTTGATATCAAAAAATGAGTTTCCATTCAAACATGACTAAAACTCAGAAAAGGAATCTTCTAGACTTAGGTATTCAAACTTTTTCAATTACCTATTCGTGCATGGATGCAAGGACACACTGTACAATGATAAATAAATGAATATCTAAGAAGTAAAAATACACCAGTTGAAATATATTTGGTAATGAAATACTCAACACATGATTCAACAAAAAATGCATTCATACATTTATTTATGTGATGCAAGCATGTAGAACTATGTACATTTATGAAAGGAAAAACAAAATTGATATATTTAATCACTTTCACAAAGGAGCTTTTCTCTTTCAAACCCTTTTTCAATGAGTGATTCAGTGTGTGTTGATGGAATGGGTTTATTTTTGTTTCTTATTTTGATGTACACCTTTTGTCGAGATACTTTAAGTACATCTGCAACTCTCTAAAATGCAATAAAGAAAAGTTATGAAATTTCTTTTGTGGTTTTAATTGTTACCTCTTGAATAGATGAAAGTGGTTAAAAAAGGTCCACCACTCGCTCTTTCCCTTTCAATACAAATTGTTGTGCTTGTGAATTAGTTACAGGCATAATCTAAAAAAAGAGTTGAAATATATTGTAAATGTTTTTACCTGTATTTACAGAATTAGGTAATGTTTTTTTCTCTCATTAAGATTTTCACACTATGAATAACTGCTGTTTGAATATTCCGGCAGTACGGGATTATAGTCACAAATGTCAATTACACGACACGAAGTTTCAACGGTCAGGGAATAATTTATTTTCTCCCGAGGACTATTAGCTGTCAACCAGCTAGCTGAAATTATCTGAACATTAAAAAACAGACCCTTAGAATTTGTCACTACTTCAATAATTATCAATACTTGTTTGCAAACTGATGTCATGCAAAGTAAATTGAAGTGTAGTACTTATCGTTCCAGTTCCAAAAGTTAGTAATATACACGTAAAGTTGAAGAATTATGGCCAGTCAACCTTTTCCCAGGTATTGAAAAGGTAATTGAAATCATAGTCCATGAACACCTTACTGAATACCGCAATATCAATAATTTACCATTCAGGGTGAGTCAGAATAAGATCGACAAACTTCGAACACAGATTCCTTACCTCATTTCGAGGTGAAAAGTTTTTATCAATGTATATCCTAAAATGCCCTCTGAGTAACAGGTTGTCCGAAAAAAAATAAGATAAAATTTTTTTTCTTCAAAACTTCTAAGGAAAAAAAATTAACTTCATACAATAATCTAGGTTTATCGATGTGATAATCATTGGAAATGGGATATTGATGAAGAAAAAGAAAAAAGAGCTTTTGGAACTATATGGATATATTAATTTTAAAAAATGAAAAATATGGGATAGAGAGGAATGTTCTCAACCGGTTAAAAAATTGCCTCATATATAGATATTAGAAAACGAAAGTAAACGGTGAAAGCTCAGATGAGTTCCCCAAGGTAGTACATTAGGACCGCTATTATTATATTATAATATATTAATGACTTCACTATTTACAGAATTATTTCGTAATTTTTTTGTAGATGATATGTTGATTTCTGTATCCGGTGAAAATAATTCTTATGCAGTAGATACTATGAATAAGAAATTAGATATTTCAAATGAATGAAATAAGATCAATATGTTATCAACTTATATTAATATATGAAGATGTAGATGAAATAAAATATTTAGGAGTCTTATTCGATCCACAACTCAGATTTGATAAACATGTTAACTTTTTGTCTGAAAAATGGGAAAAAAGTTCTTGCTCTAGTGAAAAGATGCTGTAGCTCCTCCAGAATAAGGCTACGCAAATTTTACTTCGATGCAACAGATATACCTGCCTCAATTGATAGTATGTTATATAATCATTGAAATTTATAAATTTGCCACAGCTTATAACCGAGTCAAATTTTATATTAATATTTAAAATCGTCAATAGTCAAGCTCCACTGTATTTTAATAAGTATTAGGTATTTAATAGCTTACCAGTTAGTTATTATTAACACATCTTCCACTGTAAAACTATTCAAGTCCAGATTAAGACAAATATATCGTTTTATTCAAAAATGTGTGTTCATTTTCAATTGTATATGTATATACCTAATAGCTCATTTTAGTTAATAAAGAATATTTCCAATCACAGCATGAAGTTCAAGAATATGACTCTAAGTATATGAAATCCTACATAATAATATGCGACAATATAATGGTTATGTCGAATGTAATAAATGGATAGGTGCACAAATCTCTTACAAATAGCATTCAAAATTCAGTGGCATTAAAATTATTCTATCTTGTAGTGTTATAGTTGTTATGTTATGTATTGAAATTTTTAACGATTTATAGAAGAGTTATTCCGGAAGGGTTAGGAATCGATGGGTAATTTTCTATAATTGAAAGATGAAAAAGAATCATCATTATGTACCGTATCAATTGTGAGATAAGGTTGTACTGAATTATCTGAATTATATGTTTAAAATTAAGCTCTATAAATAATGAAACATTTTTGAAAACAAACCATATCACTAAATTTCAAGAAATGCTGTAGAAGGCATTGAAGAAAACAATTAAATAATGGTTTTAGTAGTATATAATAAAAATTCAATATCTCCCATGATAAGAATAAAGACAAAAGTCGTGGGATAACTAACAAAGAGTCAATATTTTTTTTGAAGGCATGCACACTGAGATTCTGATGATCTGGTTGTGAAACCCAAAGAAATATAGCTTGTTCAATTCTATCCATTCTTCAGTGGGAATAATATCAACAAAACATTGATTTACGATAGACAAACCCAAAATTGCTGTTTAAAAAAATTCTTACAAAATAATAATAATTCAAAATTCTCGGACTGGGTAACACAATTATTCATGTAAAATCGACGTCGACACGAAAAGAAAATGATCTAGCTATACATAAATAGAAGCCTGCCTATCCCAACCGTTTCTCATAAAATATATATCACCTCTCACAGTCACACCACACCAATTAATACCCGTCTCTACCATCAATTACCCGAACCGAAATATTTAGTATGCAGCTGAAATACTATTTTATCAAATAACCGGATCATACATATATTCCTACGGCCTTAGCTCTCGACTTTGCTGATGAGAACAGAGACAAAACAAAAGTTATTGAAGAGCTTGAGGAAAGAGAATGGGGACAGTCGTTTCGTGTGACAGGAAACAAGTTGTCCTGACAAACAACACGATGCAAGTATCCAGACATGCTTGTTTACACGGCCTACTACACCATCTCAATACTATAAGGCCTATACAAAGTGTCGCCGTCGAGGTTTCCAAGGTTCGAACTATTCGAATAGAACCGTTGATTGCGGCCTCATTATTTTGAAACAAAATAAGAATCGCATTCAAGAGTTTTGATATGTTGTAGTTCTGTCATAACAAAACAATCTCCGATTACAGAAAAACTTCTATTTTTTCCTCGTCCAAAATTAGGGAATATTTCATATTCGGTGTTGCATTAATGACCTAAATTCATAAAGAACTAGTTGTTCAATGAAAAATCTGGTCTGTAGGTACCTATGCGTAATACCGAGGACTGGTTTTTCTAAAAAAAAAAACAAAGACAAAACCTTAAAATCTGCTTTAATTAGCTATCCAGAAAATAACGAACGTGAAACTTGGAAAAGTGAGAAGTAGAAGAAGTTATCTTACCAAACGATTAGCTGAAAAAACAATATGCAAAATTTTCAGTAAATAACTCAATGGGCGGGCTGGTGTCAAGGTGTTGGATCAGTTCTGTTCTCCCCAAATATCTTATGTCTCTACGAATCAATTCGACGGATTCGAACATTAAACGATACGTTGTTCTATGCATCCTCCCATCAGAGTCTATAACTGTAATCTGTCAAAGTAAGAAATTGTTTTGCATGATAATCATACCAAAAAAATGAAGTTTTATGCCTTAACCCGATCCTCCAAATTTCATTCCATTATATAGCTACTGCCCAACTGGCGCAAGATGATATTTTTCGAAAAATCCTGTACCCCTCGTTCAATCTTCACTGCCTGTCACTGAGCTAAAGTGGTTCGGAATCCACTTCTACGTACACTGCAGGTCCCGGATCTCCTTTGCTCGCACATGCTCTGTTTCTGAGGGGTTTTCTCCGAAAACCTTGGTGATTCGTAAAGACAATTTTTTTTTCTACTCTACTTGCTGGTTTGTCGAAAGTGTATATATATATATGGATTACGAGCGTAAATAGTTTCAGACTTCACTGTTATTGGTCATATAGTTGTTGTTGGTCATATAGTTGTTGATCATATAGCAATATCGTAGGATTGTTTCCACGACAATCGTCGATGATTCATATCAAGGAGCCAAATATTGTTGAATTTCGCTTTTTGTTATTCATTAAGAGGAGGCTCTGCAATAGTTAATTAATATTTACTTCCTCTTACGTTCTCTGAGAAATACTGTATTAAATCTAAGTTAGAATGGTGTTTTGACTCTCTGCCTCTAGATTTTCGATTAAAATATTCAAAACACATGGAGACAAGCGGTAGTCTGTAGTTTCTTTATTTGAAGAGATACAAATTTTAAATTTATAGGAGTTACATAATCAATGATATTGCTTTTTTTAATCCAACGACAAGTTTTTTCATCCACCTGTTTTTTCGGAAGTAACCCCAACTAATCCTTTCAAGATTTGAAAATTTTACAGAAATGTTCTGTAAAATTTCTCATTTTCCCATTAAATTCTCTATTTAACCATGTATCACAAAGTGGTGTTAGTTTTTTGCAATTGAAGAGCCATTAGAAGGACAAATACCAATTTGTAATACATGGTTGACTAGATAATTTCATGGAAATATACAGGGTGGCATTTGAAAAAAATTAGATGGGGTTATTTCCGGTCAAACAAGTGGTTCAAAAAAGTTTCACTAGTTCAAAAGAATCGCCATTATTGATTATTCAACACCTGCGAATTTAAAATTTGCATCTCTTCAAATTAATAAACTACAAGCTGCTACGTGTCTCCTGTGTCACACGGTATATAGGATCAAATCAATTAATATGCAGTAAGAAAAAAATCAATTTCAGTAACCAAAACATATATGACCCCTGAAAGAGTATACAGAGTCAAATGTATGGACCAGCCTATTTTTCTCAGTTCTAAATAATCAAAGAGTTATTCGAAAAAAGTTCGCATGACAGTTGAACGGTATTTCACTCCACATCTTTCTATGCATTAAAGTATTTTTTGATTTGCTATTGGTGGAGGAGTGACATTGTCAATTCTTTTTAATGGAATTATGTCATGTTTAGTATCGTTAAAAAAGTTTTTTTTTTCATTTCAATAGCACTAATATTATTTTAACTCTCTCAATGCACTGTGTTTGGTATTTTTGTGTCCATCACCTCTTCAATTCTCTCTTCTATTTATTGAGAAATTTACTTCGTTGGGAAATGTTGCCAGACGAATATTCTGGCGAATTGTCAATTTGAATCAGACAGTGACGTACTTAGGTTTTAATGAATAATTTTTTTTTTATATCTACATAACAAATTTCACTTACGATGATTGGGATAATTAACACGTTGCATGCTAATGACGCCAATCGGCGTCGTTGTATGATTTTGCGATATGCTAGCGACGCCGCAAATGGCGTTTGCCTAGTTTTCGGGGACGGAAACAATTCTGATCGAAAATATTTTCTCAGAATTGGTTGATTAGCTCATCCTCATCCCCAAGAGCTATATTTTACTTTTATAATAGAAACTTCGTCATGATCGAGTTTATTGTGGATGAAATTATGTTTTTTACCTAACACGTTTTTTATAAACTCACCTTCTCTTCGTCTGCACATTTTGCAAGTGCATTTTGACCCACTACGAATAACTTGAAATTTGGCAGGGTGTTCATGTACTGCATTATGGAAGTTATGTAGAAGGAAACAAAAATGGCGGCTTCAAGATAGCAAAATTCTCCTATTAGTAAATACAGCTGTTGAAAAATCTTAGAGCAAAAATTTGCCCTTTCATTGATTGTTTTTTTGTGTGTTGGTGGTGGTGATGAAAGATAATGACTACAACTCAATTTTCAGTCACAGTGATTTCGAAAGGAATTCAGTGTATTATCGATTCTCACAATAATCCAGTCCAGTTGGGTTTATAGCACCACCAAAATAGGCAAAAAGGAACCAAGCACTAGGCCAACCAAGAAAAAATTGTTAAAAAAAACGAAAATGAAACACAAGACAAATGTTGATGAAAAAATATTTTGGAAAACAGAAGTTTTTCCTAAGCCTTCGGCGCGGTTTATAGAGGATCCAAAATTCATAGAAATTTTGTTTGGTATGGAATAATTACACAAAAGCAGGAACTGTTACCTTCACTGAACTATATACACCTTTTCAAGAGTATCGAGACAGGTCTCACTCATACCTGCCAAAAAAAATGGTATTTACTTCTGTCTCACTTCTAAACTCCCTCATAATCCAATTTCTGTTTCGGTAAATTAAGTATCGCTGATACAGTATGTCTCAATAAGTTGGAGAACTTTTTCATTATCAATTATAGGATTCATAATCACAAGAGATAAATGTTCATTCGAAATAGAAAAATTAGTAAAAATTAACAAAACCTAATTTTTCATTGCAAATGGATGTAATTACATATTTAAATAGTTTCACTGAGTTATCTTCCCACTGTTCTCTGCTCGGAATAGTGAGAGCAAACTCTCTCTTCCATCGCAGTCTATCTTGTGCGCTTCTCACTCTGAGGGCGGAAATAGGAATCTCTTGCTATGCCTAATTCGCGATTGTTGCATGATCTATCATCGTTCTTTCGTTTACCCAGACTCCCGAGTCCCGCATCCTCAAATTGCCTCCTTCTTGATCCAGACCGGAAGCGGCAGCAGTCTCAGCAGTACCTCGAACACCGCAGTTGGAGTCGATCTAATTGCACCCGCTATTACCAAACAGGCCAACCTCTGCACCTTACAAAGTCTTGCTGCCCTGTGCGCCCGGTAACCACACAGCTAACCCATATTGGATCTTTAGTTTTACGACTGCCGTGCACAGCCAGCGTATAATCTCCGTGTTACTTCCTACAATTCTCCTCAGTTGCTATAGGATTCCTACCACCTTTGGGATAATTCGATCTACATGCGGCGTTCAGGAAAGTTTGGAGTCCAGGCCATCCCTATTTGACCTGCTGGGCCAGCTCCAGCTCTTTGCCAAACATGGTGGGTGGTCTGAAACCGTCTTTTCTCCTTCGTTTGGTGAACCAGATCATCTCTGTTTGTGTCGGATTTAATGAAAGTCCTGCTTCACCTCAACATCTTTCAATTATTCTGCAGGCTGCCTGCATGAGGTCGCAGACGCTACTCCAATGAATTGTCCGCTGACTAGGACAAGTCCGTCGTCGGCGTATGCTTGTGCCTCGGGACCTTCATCTGTGAGTTTGTCAAAGAGTTCGTCCATGACTAAGCACCATAGAAGGGAAGAGAGACAGCTTCCCTGAGGGCAGACCCCTCCCACCTCGGCATTGATTCTGAGGTCACCCCGGGATACCTCCACCTTCCACCTCGTTAGCGACAATACAATCCAGCTGACCATCGAGTGAGGAGTTTCTCTGGTCAGAAGTGGTGCCTGTATAGTCGCTCTTTTCTCCTTGTCAAACGCGCCTTCCACATCGAAGAACACTCCTAACGTTACCTCTTTGAAACTCATGTCCTTTCAATTCTTCGCACTAGTGGAGGGGCCGATTCTGTATTGAATGCTCGAACTGTAATTCATTTGTTTCTTGACAATGAGCTAATCTATAAATATCTTGAACACTATCGAGCAAATGCTATTGAAGAATTTCCAACATAACTCGACTAATGCGAATCTTCTAAACTTCTAAATTTTTAGATCTGTCGATACAGACCTCCCTTTTGATGAGTGGTGTAAGATCTGGACTTCGTGCTGGCCACTTGATTGTAGAAAATCCATTCTGTATTTGATTCCCTTCCAGGTGATTCACCCTATCGAATGGTGTTGATATTCGGTATGTTTAGGTTGAATCAATGAAAGCGGTAAGTATTGATTTGGTTTATACTTTAACGACCTAACAAATTGAATGAACCTGGCATATATACTTTTGCAGAAGTCCTCTATTATACTGTACCTCCTCTGATCCCCTGCCGGATGGCTTTTTGAATTTTTTAGGAGTTTGAATTTTATGGGTAGGAAGCTGATGGAATCGCAATATTTACTTTTTCCTTAACAATTTGAATTGATCCCGTACACCCTTCCAGATGTTCGGGTACATTATAACTTTTTTTCTGGAGCTACCTACTCTGCCTTCATTGAATTAAAATGCCCCTACGACTTCAAATTACCCAAGAAAATTGAAAATGAACATTTTTTAGGAAAAAAGTATATGTGACAACATCGCGGACATTCGCTCCTCTATTCCACATTAGAACTACACTCCACGTCAGAAACTGCGGCAATGGCTTCCACAATCCGTCGTAAATACATCTAATCAAGTGTCAAGATAATTAACTATACTTTCCCCATTCACTCAGTAAATTTGGTGATGATCGTAGAGTTTCAATTATAGGCAGTAATTTCGTGAGCAACCCTCGTAGGGTAGAATGCACAGAAATTAATTTGATGGCCTTTTACAGAACCAACAAACAATCGCTTAGTGGTGAATAATAGGCTAAGAAAACTGATGCGCCCTTTTAGCTGCATTCTGCATGCAATCTTGAAATAGTATCGCCTGTGAGATCGGATGTAATTATATTTTTTCTCATAAATTATTCACCTCAAAATCACTCTTATTAAGTAAATGAATACCGCGATACTGTTAAGTAGACACACGAATATCTTCGTTAGTGATCAGTGGAACGAGCCTGGTAACGTGTAATTCGATTATAAATATATAAATATTGACTATTATCTTACACAGGGTGATACAGTATTTTACTTGAAATCTTATGCTTCCGTGGGTTTGAAAATACCATGAAATATCTGAGGCTCATTTTGAATATCATTTAAATAGATCTCGAATGGAGAGCAAGAAATATAGCTGACGATAAGACAGTGAAAAATAGTACTTTTTTACGAACTCATATTAAAACACAATTGTAATACTTCAAGTGGATATGATATACTTAGAAGCTTGTCGCGAGAAGTACCTCTCGAGATTAATTGAATATAAATAACTTAACAAAAAATACCAGAACCATTTTTACCAAGTTTTCTTATCACTAAAGAGTTGTTGGCGCTTGAAAAGACTACAATTAGTCAGAATTGATGCATAAAAATATAATAACGAAAATAGACTAGTTAAAGGTCATAGTTCTAGAAGGAGGTAACATGGTGAATCACAAAACTGGAGGATGCACAGATTTACTTTTCTGACTGTTATTCTAAATCCTTCAACCATTCGAATTAATCACTGACATTCTCAGGAGCCAAAGTACATATGATTTTTTTGTTGAAATGACCTCAACTGGAAATTGAAATTATAAAAAAGTTGAAAACAATCCTAAATTGAAATTTCCTAAATATTTTTTTTCATGCAGCTAGGCCTTGAGTTACATCTCGGCTTAGCACATATTTTGGAAGATATTGCATCGACTTATTTAATGTTCTGTACAAATCTATAAATCAATCAGGAATATTAAGGTGGATTGCAAGGAAAAGACGAGAACACAAATCGTTGTCAAAATTTTGAACAAATGCTAAGTGATCACTATAACTTCAAAAATATAACATTTTCTTCAACATATATTAAATTAGGATATTCCGAAGAAATAATTTGGGGAATTGAATATAGTGGACTATATCAACTTGTCCAAGGCGTAGAAAGACCACTTTTATTTAATTTTATTTTCGGTAATTCCGAGAAGTAACTCAGAATCAGCTAATTCCGAGATACCAAGTCAGAATTCCTACTTAGTATCTCGCTATTAGCTAATTCTGAGATACTAAGTCGGAATTCTAACCTAATATCTCAGAATTAGCAAGAATAATTTTTTATCAATAGGTGGCCCTTCTACGCCTTCGTACATTCATTCACATCCCGATATGAAAATATGTCTATCACTGAAAGGATTTTTTTATAAATATTTAAGAACACTTCACCATGATTTGAATGTTTGCTGAACATATTTTTTTCTCTTTCAGACTTTAATCGTTTTGTGTACTATACGTCAGAAAAAATATGTAGATGGATGTGACAGATTTAAGTACTTTGAAAAAAGCATTTTATAGTGTATTCTGTTTTCAACGGAACTAAAAGAGTATAAATTTCATGTAAAAATAATAATAAATTCCACCATTTAACATCAACCGAACTGAGCGGATGTTTATGTTTATTATAAGGTATTAATTTTTCTCAGCACATTTGCTTTCTTATTTTTTATATAATAAAAAAATTTTCATCTCTTTGTTATTATAGCACGTAAATTATCATAGGTTTTATATGAAAGTGGATAAATTACGTGATACTGCTTTCTTTGGTTATTAAATGTAACATTTTAATTCTCTAGTGTTTACTCAAAACCCTTAAAGAGTGAGTGTGTGGGCGCGGTACTTTCTTTTTCGAAGAAAATATTAGAGGGGGACGTTATCTGATGATCCTAACGAACCAAATGACAATATCTGGTTTCAATAAGATGGTGCAACCCCATACTCTGCACGTGCTATTCGCGAGTGGTTTTGAAATCGAATGCCTATGTAGATAGAGGACTTAAAAAATTGAATTCCCAGGTATGAAATGAGTAGAATTACTCTAGGAGAATATCGCAATGTACAATGTATAAAAAATATGCAATTCTCGCATCAATGATTTGAACAATCTTTCTGAGTGATACTTTTGAATAACATTCTCATTTGTCTTTATGATTAGATATCCAATTAAATCAGAATAATTAAAACTTGAATTTACAAAAAAATTCTTCGTTTTTATCGTAGGTTTTTTCATCTTCCTTTCAACATAAAAACCTTCCAAGAGGTCATCTTGAGCAGTGGAAAATTGCGACTAAAATTTGTCTTTCAGTTAGTATCTGACTTTATGAACATCATGTATATATTTTCATTAAAGTCAAAGTGCCGGTAGATTAGCAAAATATCACCGATGGATGTCCTTTTTAAATTTTGATTTTAATGATAGAAATTCTGTTCAACATTATTAGAAATGAAGTTTAACTTTTGTACGACGATAATATAATTTTTGTTCGCCCTTTACAAATAAATTATCCAGAAGTTTATTTCGCTGAATATATGATTGAAAGACCTTCCAGATGACGTACCAAATGACATCTATTTCTATTTAAAAAAATTATCAATTACCTCATTACGCCCACACTAGTGACGTAAACCTTTTCACAAGTTCATTGAAAAATAGGTTACTCAAAAATTGACCTCTTTCAGAATTTTCCTCAATTCAGCCGCTCACTGTATAAGTATCATAGTACCTACAAGAGGTAATGATTACCAAAATTATCTCGTAGGCTCGTTTCACTATTGTTCAATACGGCAATAGACATTGTTTCACCAATGCTGAGAAGTAGGCCCCACCTAGAGGTATGTGGGAGGACAGATAATCGTTATAGCAATTATATTATTATTCTATTGATTATCAAAGTTCTATTGAGTATAATACTTTCGGTTCATTGAACTGCTTGTATCTAGTATGTATAGATCACTGTCACATCATGTGATATGGCCGATTATGAATACGATAATTATATTTTCTTGGCCTCGAAGTGTCACTGCTAGTACCAATAATAAATGAGATTGAAATCTTCCACAGATTTTTATAATTATCTCAGTGTAAGAAAGTGGCCGAGGTTTGATTTAACGTGATTGAATAGAGAACTGCATTATGACTTTCGATTTATGAAAGCGATCATCGTATTAGGGAAGGTTATATGTGTCACATAAAATTACATCTGCGTTGCAATGCAATAACGACACATTTTATTATTCAACTCATGTTTCTGACGTTATCAGGACTATCATTAGGTCTCAAATTCTCTCTTTGACTATATATCAAAAAAATATCAACTCCAGATTCTCAAATTAACTACTTACCGCATATATTATACTCAATAGATATTTCATCGACATTCTAGAGGCAGTAGGTGTCAAGAAGGCTGATTATTTCTCTACTTATTTGATATTTCACCAACCAGCAGATTCCTGCGTTTCAGCTCATCTAAACTCTACAGCTTGTACAATCCCAACCTCGTCCCACAATAATGGTTAGTGGTGCATACGGGAGTCTCGTTTTCGAGAGTCTCGCATGGTCTCGTCTCGTTTTCGAATCGCCGAGACTTTAATTGGTCTCGTCTCAAGTATAGTGCATGAGGTATCGCGTCTCGTTCGAGAGTATCGCAGTTGAATATTTCTACGTTCGGACTTTGCGTCAGATTTTGTAATTTATTTTGATAATTTGTATGCAGTAAATCCTACGCCTTCCGAAGGAGAATGAATGCAGGAGCTTCAAAAATATTGGTGGAAAAGTCATGCTTACGAATATTCATTTCTAAAAGCCGATTCAGATACATGCGTATCCATGCAGGATTTTGAAGCAGATGCGGTTTAAATGCCTCTTACTTACGTTTCTATGACAAGGGCATATTTTATTTGGCTCCGTAATCATTTTGTCAATGCTGGAGGAATGTTATTTGAGTTTTTCAAATAATCCCGATGTAATCCCGAAATTTCTGCCTTGGTCTGAATGCAGTTCCAGTGGGACACCAAATCGACAAATCCACTCCTTCACCAGGACGTCGGCGACGATTATGGCTTCCTGGTTTGGCAGCCCACTTGCTGAAGTAGTCCATTGCCACGAGGATGTATTTGTTCCCGTGGTCAGATTCTGGAAACGGCCCGACAATATCGATAGCGATTCTTTCAAATGGGCTACCGACGTTGTACTGACGCATTGGGGCCTTAGGTCGCGTTCGAGGTCCATTACTTGCGGCGCATACAGCGCACTTTCTGCACCAGTCTTGAATGTCTGTCTGGCCCATTAAAACCGTTGCCTCACTTTCTGGAGAGTCTTCGTCATTCCCAGATGTCCTCCGGCGACCCCATCATGAATTTCTCGAAGCACTTCCGGTCTTCTGCTTCTGTGTACAACTGTCTGACGTCTTTCTTCTCCACCATCCTCGGACTCCAACACACGCTTCAAAACTCCGTTGTTCAGAGTAAGGGAGTTCCATTGAGCCCAGTAGAACTTGATGGCTGGCGAATATCCTGCTACTTCCTGCCATGTCGGTCTTCGGTTACTCCTCTTCCAGCCGATAACTAAGCCAAGATCTGGATCTTTCTCTTAGTCTTTCTGGAGCTTGCTGTCATTCCAGTTATCATCTACCGCCATTGTTCTACAAATTGTCGCCTCTGCTCGTCGGCAATGTGAGCAGTCATCTGGACATGGCCTTCGCGATGAGGCATCTGCATTCCTATGGCTGGTCCCTGCTCGATGTTCTATGTCGAAGTCGAATTCTTGGAGTCTCTCAATCCAACGTGCCACCTGACCCTTAGGATTTTTGAACTGTAGAAGCCACTCCTCCTGCCATACACATACTTGTAAAAGTGCTCTACTCCTTTGACCACAGCCAGCAGCTCCCGTCGGGTGACACAGTAATTTCGCTCCGGTTTACTGAGGGTCTTGCTGCAGTACCCGATGACTTTTTCCTGTCCATCCTGGATCTGACACAGGACAGCTCCAAGTCCCACGTTGCTGGCGTCCGTGTCCAGAATGAATTTTCCGTTCGGAAGAGGATAACTTAGTATTGGCGCGTTGATTAATGCCCTCTTCAGCTTCCTGAACGAATTTTGGCATTCTTCGGACCACTCGAACTTTATCCGTCCTTCCGTGAACCTGGTCAATGGTTTGGCACCGACGGTAGTAGGTACATTGGCCAAGAAAACTCCGAAGCTGATGGATATCTTTGGGAATGGGCCAGTCTTTAACAGCTTTAATTTTCTGGTCATATACTGCTACTCCTTCCCCAGAGACAATGTGGCCAAGAGAGTGGACTTCTTTCTGAAATAGGTGACATTTTTTAGGGCTCAGTTTCAATCCGGAGTTCCTCAGACGCAGAAATACCTCCTCCAGATTTTTCACGTGGTCTTCGAATGATCTGCCGATTACGATGATGTCATCAAGGTATACCAAGCAAGTCTTCCAGGAGAGTCCCTTCAACACCGTCTCCATTAATCTCTCAAAAGTGGCTGGAGCGTAAATTGTCACAGCCCTGAGCCGATGGTGAAAGCTGTCTTCTCTCGATTTTCTGGAGCCAGTTCTACCTGCCAATATCCGTTCTTCAGGTCTAAGGTCGAGAAGATTGTAGAGCCGGCGAGCGTGTCCAAGGTGTCGTCTATTCTAGGTAGTGGGTAGCTGTCTTTCTTTGTCACGTTGTTCAGTTGTCGGTAATCTACGCAGAATCATGTTGATCCGTCTTTCTTCTTTACCAGTACAACTGGAGATGACCAGGGGCTATCAGATGGTTCAATCACTCCTTCTTTTCCCATGTCCCTGACTATTTTGTCTGCTTCTTCCTTCTTGGCAAGAGGGAGTCTTCTGGCTGATTGACGGATTGGTCGGGCATCTCCAGTATCGATTCTGTGCTGGGCCACCTTTGTTCTACCACCTTTTTCCTTGTCCGGTGTCAAAGACGTCTTGGTATCTTCTCACAAAATCTTTTAATCTGGGCTGCTGTGCCGGTTTTATGCCTCTCGATGATTATTGGCTTGGCTAATGGTACCGGGAACATTCCTGACCACAGAGGAAATTGGCGAGCAGTGGCCCAAAGTTGTTCCTTTCTTCAACGTCACTGGATGGTAATTAACATTCATGACCCATACTGGTATAAATTTATCGGCGCGCAGTAAGGTCTTCCCAAAGGCAATTCCTCGTCCGATTTTCTGATCATGGAGCTCGGGCTCGAACATCACCACGCTCCCGTTGCTCACTCCGCCATCCATACGAGTCTCCAGAATGGTTTCAGCTCTCTCGGGAATGCTCATGTCTTCAGCCGACACAACCCGGATCATTTCTTCGCTTCTCCCGTGAAGCACCAGCTCTTCTCCGTTGACACGTATGACGCCATCTTTGAAGTTCAGCTCGAACCCTCTGGAATTCATTATGTCCATTCCAATGATTGCATCGTCCTCGATGTCCGCGACCAGTGCTTGGTGTCTTAGCTCCGTGCTGCCTAAAGTCAGTTCAATTGGAAGCTCACCATACACAGTTGCCGGCTCTCCTGTTGCTGTGCATAGCTTCCAATTCGACGATTCGATTCTTGCCGGTGTTTTGGCAAAAGTAGGTCCAAGGATTGTCCTAGTCGCACCCGTATCAAGGAGCATGGTGCGAGGCTCGTTGTTAATGAGACCGTCTACGAAGACCCCTTGGTCTTGTCTTTGAAGTACAACGACATATGCACTATCAACATTAAATGACTTGCTTGCCGACACCGGAAAAAACTCGAGCCATCATCCATAATTAATTGGTAGTCATCAATTACGGATTACTTTGGGTTTTGCCGGTCCCAGGAGTATTATTAAATTTGCATTATCCCTTAATAGTGGCATTTCAAGTATTCAACTAACAGCACGACGGTGCAAAATAATTTACCAAACATATTTTAGTTGCCCTTTATATCGAATCATCATAAGTATTTTGGAGTGAACAGTATTTGGTGACGATGAAGGCCTATTCGTGCATGTTCATTTTGTTCAGGTAAAGTGAGCGACTAACCGTTTACTCTGACCACTGATATACTGAAAAGTGACAATCAACCATAAGTAAGCAAACAAATCAACCATTATACAAAATCTCTCAGTTATTAATCATGATAATGATCGCTGTTCCTAATCCGGAGCAGTAAAAATGGGAAATATTATTTACTCACAAGTAGAAGTGACGTTATCTGATTTTTTTTGTATTAAAATCCCTCAGGAATAATTTTAAATGTGTGGAATATCATCGACTCTCCAATGTGAATTTTAATCAGGTTGTTATCAACAAGTCGAAAGCACTATAAATACAGTGGAACAAAAATAAATAATATGAATTATATAGCTCTTATTTACTGATTAACTGAATGATTAACATAAAAATATGACCTTATCTTATCGACTGGAGATAAAGAATTCTCTCTGATAACATTTCATGTTTATGTTATTATTCCGAGTTCAAAATCGAGTGAATATGTATGAAAGCAATTTATGTTCTTCAGTTCAACTCTCTGATGGTGATTCAATTTTATCTGATGTGTTAATATTATTGGGAATTCTCGTCAACTTTTTTTTTATCTTTTTGGAAAAGTGCAAATACCAACAATGCCAAAATACTGAGCCGTGAGTTGAGAACTGATCATCTTACAGGTGATAGTTAATAATTCTATCGCCACTTAAAAGACTATCAGAGTAGTAGCTAAAGGCTCCTGCCAATAAGATAATAAACCCTAAAGCTCTTCAGTTATGAACTAGCCCTTGACCGATGCATAAATATTCTACAACGAATCAAGCTAGATGAACACGCCACCCCATCCGACTGCCGTTATGATATGCACAGCCATTGGTTTTGTTTTAGTTTCAAACAATATGACTCCTGGATCGTCAGGATAATGCGCAATTGAAAAAAAGTGAACGAATGTGACCCTTAAGCGAACACTTCTCGTCAACTGTGCAAGATCCTATGACGTCCTAGAAACAATATTTCTCCACGATCATCACACGATCAACACCTCTGCCCCCATGCAATTCAAATGTATTTACATTCTCTCTCTTGTAATAGAATAATATTCTCACACTGGTTAGCAATAATAACATTATTCTTGACGCAGTTGATCGTCACCGTATAGTGGCAAATTTCGGTAGTGTCAAAATTATTGCTGTCACGTTTTCATTCGAAAATATAAAAAGTATCATGAATTTATCCAGTGATTCAGAATCAGAGTGTGAAAATACACCACCTGAAATTAAAAAGAGTACAAATAATATATTGGAAAGTTTACGTAGTTTTCGTCGAAGAGAATGTCATTGATATAATATTTATCAAACATATTTTAATGAAAGGCTGGATGGCTAAGATGGTATAGCAATGGTATAGTAGACGAGAGGTTGTGGTTCAAGCCACCGACAAGGCAATTTTTTTTTAATTTAATAGTTTATTATTGATGCATCTTTACGATAAAAAAATTAGTTCTGGTTACTCCAGGATTAGTCCTTTCTGATGAACAGTGTTTTTAAATAATAGTTATTATTTCGAGCGGAAATTATCTTCTTGCTCGCATCAGACAGACGTTCGAGGCTCCGGTACGGAATCTTTTTTCTCAAGTATACGGGTCTCTTTAGGTAGCCACATGCATGGTTGTGAATCAAGTGTGATGTGAGTTGCCTAGATGCCAATCCCGACGTCTGGTGCTAGCTTGAAGTGCGCACCGACCACCCGGGGTGGTGCTGTAGGTTTTCCTACAGCTGAAAAGTGAATACACCATCGAAAACATCAGTAAGTCGCCCCGGGGCGCCACGGCGAATAATAATAGCCGTCCTCTACCCGCACAGGCTATGCCTTTGGGTACACTCTGTGAGTGTTTATGAGGGAGCATTATTATTATTATTATTATTATTATTATTATATTCAAAAATATTTTAAAATTTTTGATCGTGTAGAAAGTATAGTCTGCTACTCGGTTAGAATGAAAATTCGTGATGCTCGTGGTTCCTCCCACTCGCCTGCGGCTCGCGCTCGGAACTTTCCACTCGCATCGAATTTTCATTCTAACCTTGTTACAGAGCGCTCACTCTGGTTCTGCAGTCATAAAGGTTTGTTATGGTTCGGTTTTGGTTCTTAGAAACTGCGCAGAACAATCCGGTTTGGTATAGTCTCGGACACTTGATCATACCGGAACGCGCACTGGAAAGATCACTGCACTCGGGCTTCTTTCGGATTTCAATTTCAGAATGGATCAAAAATCGTTCTTTTACTACGCTGAACTAATGCGCACTCGTTTCAACTCCTAGGAGTATTTCAGAACCATTCACACTTTATGAAAACCCAAACGTGGCAAAAATGAAGAATAACAAATTTTTGTATGATTGAATACAAACGTTTTTTTCTGAAAAAAATGGAAAGGTCAGTGATACTGTCTTCATAATCAGAATAACAGAATTTTTTATGATATATTCAGTTTCACTCACAAGAACCAATTTGCGCAATCTTTTACACTTTTTATACCTGATTAAATTACTGTTTAAGTAGGAATAAATGTAGTTTGACATTCAAAAGGTTACTTGAATTGTCAGTTTATTCATCAAAAAAGAGTTAAACGTCATAATCTTGATAGTTTTAGTTTAAATCATGAGTATAGTAGTGATAATGAAGAAGGAGGAATTATTATGACTTTGTTTTATTTTTATAAATGAAAAAAGGTTTAAAAAAGAGCGAGGTTAAGAGAACTATTTTTGCATCTGGAAAAAGAAGTCCAGTACCTATTATCCCAGCTACTCCAAATTGCTATGGGATCAAATAAGTGAAGGGTAAATGTTCATTTAGAGTGAGCATCCGAATTTCAAAACATCCAAATGAAATTTTTGGGTGTCACGCCTATTTTCGAAGTTATTGTCCCATTTTGTTGTGAAACTTCACCAAATTAAATCTCTGGTATTTTTTGTACATGCAATATTGGCAACGAGATTTGAATCGTTCGGGTTTCATCGGATCTAGTAGGTATGAGGTGAAGGTGATTTTGTCGGGCTCAGCCTCAAAATTGAAAAAAAATCCCAACTCAAGTAGTTTTGTCTCCTGAACACGAATATGTTTTCGTCATTCGACAAGAAAGGGAATTTTCAGGACAAATATGATGTCGTCGTTCGGCAATTGTTCCATAAATTTCTGGCCGAAAAAAATATATTTAATCAACATACAGTGCGTAGGTAATACCGAGAGACTGGAAATATTAGAATTTGACCAAATATAGGTATGTTTTTCGCTTCAGAAAATGTCAACGTCCCACGACAAATTTTTGGTCATTCGACAATTGATGAGTACATTTTCAGTAGCAGAAAAAGTATTTCAACCAAATTATGTGTGTATTACTGAGAAAAGGATATTTCTCCATCATTTATCATTTAAAAGAAGTTTTCTAGCAATTCAAGAATGGGAATTTTCACGACAAATATGTTTTCGTCGTTCTACAATTGTTCCATATATTTCTGACCAAAAAATTATACCTACTTAATCAACTACAGTGCTTAGGTAATACCGTAATACCGAGAGACTGGAAATATTAGAATTTGACCTGTTGCAGGTATTTTTTCCGCTTCAGGAAAGTTCAACGTTCTACGACGAATCTGTTTTGGTCGTTCGACAATTGATGAGTTAATTTTTAGTAGTAGAAAAATATTTCAACCATATTATGTGTGTTTATTACTGGGAAAAGGGTATTTCTCCATTATTTATCATTTAAAAGGAATTTTCCGACTATTCAAGAAAGGGAATTTTCACGACAAATATGTTGTCGCCGTTCGAAAATTGGTCCATACATTTCTGGTCGAAGAAAATATATTTAATCAACATACAGTGCGTAGGAAATACCGAGAGACTGGAAATATTAGTATTTGACCAATTGTAGGTATTTTTTCCGCTTCAGAAAATTTCAACGTTCCACGACAAATATGTTTTGGTCATTCGACAGTTGATGAGTTAATTTTCAGTGGCAATAGTATATTCTGTAACAAAGTTAGAATGAAAACTCGATGCGAGTGGAAAGTACCAACCACGAGCATCACGAATTTTCATTCTAACTGAGTAGCAGCCTATACTTTCTCCACGATCAAACATTTTTAAATGGAAACGAACAAAAGATAATTTCCACACGAAATAATTACTATTATTTAAAAACTCTGTTTATCAGAAAGGGCTAATTCTGGACTAACCAGAACTAATTTTTTAATCGCAAAGATGCATTGAGAATAAACTATTGAATTAAAAAAAAAATTGCATTGTCGGTAGCTTGAACCCACGACTTCTCGTCTGCTAAATAAATAAATAAATAAATAAATAAAGGTTAATTTTACATAGTTTTCAAACGAGTCTACACTTGCAATTACATATTCATAACTCCAACAAACTCAACCAACGCTTCGCTGAAGAGGACACAGGAGGGGAGAGGTCGGGAGGACGCACTGAGAGCCGCCTCCCTTACTCCGCAGTCATTGCTGGCTACGGAGCGAGAGAGCGCTTGTGCCAAGGGGTACACAGGGTCCCGGCTAACCAGTGTGAGTATATTATTCTTAAACAAGAGAGATAATGTAAATATATTTGAATTGCATGGGGGCAGAGGTGTTGCAGAATATTTCTTCAATCTCAAGAGAGAGAATTCCAGCACCTAACCTAACCTAACCCAACCTAAACTAACCTAACCAGTGTGAGTATATTATTCTTAAACAAGAGAGAGAATGTAAGTACATTTGAATTGCATGGGGGCAGAGGTGTTGCAGAATATTTCTTCAATCTCAAGAGAGAGAATTCCAGCATTCTGTAATCAAATTTCATTTCAGAATTAGCAAATTCTGTGATGATCATGGAGAAAAAGTATTTCAACCAAATTATGTGTGTGTATTACTGAGAAAAAGGTATTTCTCCATAATTTAACATTCGACAAATGTGTTTTCGTCGTTCGATAATTGTTCCATAAATTTCCGACCGAAAAATTTGTATATAATCAAGATACAGTGCGAGAAGGTACGTAATAACGAAAAACTGGAAATATTATAATTTTACCAATTACCGGTAGTTTTTTCGCTTCAGGAATTTTCAACATATCACTACAAATCAATTTTGGTCATTCGACAATTGATGAGTTGATTTTCAGGCACAGAAAAATGTACCAACTAATTAAGTATGTGTATAACTGAGAAAATGGAAATATCTACTTTTTCAACTACTTATTTGTCTGTAGTTTTCCTGCTATAAACAAATAGGAGTTTTCTCGATCAATATGTTATAATCATTTGAAAATTTTTCAGTGAATACTGCCTACAAAAGCCTATAGAGCCTACAAAAAAAATAATGAAATTAATAATAATATTAATACTGATTTTTGGTGGCGTATCCACTTTTTAGCTGTAGGAAAACCCGGAAAACCTACAGCACCTCCTCGGGTGGTCGGTGTGCACTCCAAGCTAGCACCAGACGAGATTGGCGTCTAGATAACTCACAATACAGTTGCTTATCGATCCAATATTAAGTAGTTGAGAAAAATTCTCTTGTACCTACATCGGGCTCTAAACGACTATCGCTATGCTGGAGTTTCGAACGGCCTGTGCGTTAGACCGCTGATCCACCGACCACACAATAGATGAATTCGAGGATGAATTATTCCCTGGATTACTGCGATTTTCTATTTTTCACAATTAGTTTTTCATTTGTTTTAAAAATAATGCATAACCAATATATATTTGACAGTAGTTCAATGAACTATGAATAGTAAAGAAAAGATTTTTCGCATTATTTTCAATTCAAATAGACTTCGACAATTTCTCGTCAATTTTTAGTTACCAGTGATAAAATTTGATGTTTAATTGTAGAGTAATATTTGCGGCAGTGCTAACTTTATATAAAGTCGGGTACTTTATTTTCTTCTATGGCTATTCGTATTTTTTCATATTTCGGCCTCTTTTCAAACCTTTCTTCTTCAATATAATCTGAAGTTACAGAAAAACAGAAATTATTTCAAGTTTCAAATTAAATGTTTATGTTTTCATTAATTATTTACTTATAGTCTAGTTCCTAAATTGAAGATAGTGACTCATCGTACATTTTCTGGTTTTTACGGGATTTGAAAGTGCGGAGGCGATGTACGAAAGTGGTTACGAAGTGCTTTATATGAATTATGAACCGTACAGCCGATGAGTCACTATACTATCTACAATTTACGAACTAAACTATAGGTATTTATAAAAATACAATTTATTGTTGATAATGATGTTTCAAATATTTCTATCGATACTTTTAAGATGTGAAAATATGAGAAAAGTTTTACCGAACGTTGGATGTTTTTGTAATTCCAACAGGGATTTTTTTTCACAAAATATAGAAAAACTGTTGCATGCACTGAATGTGAAAATTGATTTTGCAAAATCCATTCAACCCATTTTCTGTCCTCTAGAAATGACGGATATTATCATGTTGTCGATATGTTTCAAAAGAACCTTTGGTTATAATACATGATGAATGAGCATTTGAAGCATGCGCAAAGCGACTTAACGTCTGCAAGTGTTTTAAGATACTTTATACACGTACCTGTACCATATAGATACCTAGTAGTTTTTATGAGGCTTGCATCTTGACTTGAAAGATACTTAATGCTCGAAATTAATTCTGAATCAGGATAATGTCCCTCGATATCTTTTATTACTTCGACTTAATCGAATTGGTAGTAAATGGTCGGTCATCTGATGTCACATATTGGTGAAGGCGAGCATGGAGGCTTATTTGACATTTCATATGAAAACTGTTGTTACCTAGCAACAACCTTTATAGCACGGCGTGTTATAATCTTGAACATTACGCACGCTTTTTAGTGCATTTGACAAGGATTATGATGCAGGTACAATGAAAAATAATCTACTAAATAGGTACGCCAAATAATCTTTTTAGTTCGTACTAAGCAAAAGTATCAAATCCAGGGTAAACTAGATGAACTCGATTATTTCAGTCACACATTGCTACACCAATGAAATTTCATGACTGAAGTCACATGATATGTGACATGAGCGGCAATTTAGGTAAACAACCGGTTATTTAGGTAAACACGGCTATTCATGTTAACAAGGCTTTCTTTTGTTTGTATAAGTGTCAAACGTTGACAACTCAGTCGCTCGAAATTGAAATGTCTCGTTTTGTTTGGGTTGTCTTCTATGACAGAAATCAATGCATATAGAAGCAAATCAATCCCAGAAAAACCGTGAAGAGTAAAGAGTATATGAACGAGTATATTTGAATGATTTCATAGTGTTCATGAAATAATCTTCCTGAATATCACTCGACCATGGCAAATAGAGACTATTATTTTCTTTAATTCATCTCGAGTAACTTGTATTCAATTCGACCATATGAACATTAATAATCAAAGAATAACTCCCTCGAGCTAAAGCTCTCGGAAGTTATTCAGATTATTACTGTTCATATGGTCTGATTAAATTTTCAAAATACAAGGTACTCTCGATAGAATTATGAAGAAAATAATAGTCGGCTATTTGTCATGGTCTTGGGATATTACCTACGACTATTGGAAGAAAATATTGTCGACTATTTTTAAGAGTGACAATATTCATTTTGGTTTAGAACAATACCTACTATTAATATATTTAGCAGAACTGCATACCAAAAACATTTTCTGTATACAGAAAATGTGGGTTTGAAGGACATACCTAGTTTCCGAAAAAACATCGAACTTCATGCACTTATTCCGTTATTTTTTCTTGCGCGAAATGCCGGCGCTGATCCGATCCCTTCGAACAAAACCAGTTCCACCTACCTACCTCTCCCAATAATTATAATGAACATCCAGAATAAATGTAAGTTTTTCCCTAAT
Organism: Chrysolina americana; assembly: GCA_958502065.1. Taxonomy (NCBI): domain Eukaryota; kingdom Metazoa; phylum Arthropoda; class Insecta; order Coleoptera; family Chrysomelidae; genus Chrysolina; species Chrysolina americana. Next base: position 75,946,344 of record OY293413.1, read on the forward strand.
TTAACTATTTTGTGGAATGTGATGATCCCCTTCCCAATTAGTATTCCGGATTCGCAACAGCATCAGAAGTTCGAAAAATCAAGCGCGAAAAATAGAACTTGAAAGAATTAAGTCGCACTTTCCAGGAGCTCGATACCAGCGTGATCGAAAACTCTAAGTGATAATTATTGTCAATGCATATCTCGACAGAAAATTTATAAGTTGTGTTACTTCTTCGAGGCCATCAGGTGTATCAGTTATTGTTATCATGCGATGATAACGCAAGTCCGAGTCGGGCATTTAAAAACAATTTAGAAAGCAGCGTCCGATATGTTATCTCAGGCAACAAATACTATGCAATAAAGGTACACCTACTTTTTAGAGATTTAGGATTGCTCTGCTTTCGTCTAGACATTGTTGATACTCCTCTAAAAAAGCTGTATAAACATTGGGAAGCTGGAAAAGTCACATGGTAACAAACATGGTAAAATAAGCACAAAATAAACACAAGAAGCACTCAAAACACAAAACAAAGCAACAGAAAATACAATACGTATAGTGTATAAGTCTGGAGAACTAACATTCAATCGCGAAGTTCTGTTTCAAGATGTTTTGTTGATTTTTGACAGTTCAGTTCACGTGTATTCCGACAACGAGCGACAACAGCTCCACCCGTGACTATATTAAACGGCTAACTGTGACTATACTGGTGTTCTCGAGTGATTCATGCTCATGCCGACTGTTGCTCTAGCATGCGCAAAAGCACTGTTTCTTGACTTCGTTAACGAGTCATTCCTTATCAATCATACGTTAATGTTACTTGTTCGTTTTGAATCTTTTGTCATACCCATTGGATATTATATTTGTACCTACTCTAGTTCAAGGTATTTCAGCACAATGTTTTAAATTGGACTGATCTACAAATTATCGTAAAAATGACGATTTCCTGCTTGTGTAGGTACTGAATCTTTATCGCCATGAACGTACGCATGAAAGCAGATAGGGAGTTCTCCCCGCATTTATTTGAACATATCTCACTTCCACAAGAAATGAGTAGATACCTATTGAGAATATTTTATGCAGTGCAGTACATTTTTCAAGCCAAAATCAAGGGGCGACAAAGCACATAATGCTCTACCAGTGAACAACGCTGCAGGCGAAACATTTTTGAAGTTTCAAATGTCTATATAATAATAATAATAATGAAAGGTTCACATCAGATGTTGCTTAAACTATTAGAACAAAAACAATCTTGTAAGAGATAAATAAAAACAACAAGACAAAAATTAATAGGAAACAAATGGGGAGGGGTGGAAATCCCTTCTCCAAAACTAATATTTAAGTTGTGACAAAGATTGAGAGAAAAAAAATATATATATATTATATAGAAAATATATAATGAGTAATCTTCAACTAAAATTTTATAAAAGAGCATTTTATTCTAGACAAATATCTGCAAAGAGTCCTGTGAAATACAACCATTCATTGATACAGTAGAAAACAGAAAGATGGGGATGGAGAACATAATTATATGGTCAGAACTTGTTAACATTTGTTACAGAAATGAACATCGGGAGTGAAATGAAATAGACATTCATCAAAATAATTTGGTGAACAATCAAGTGTTCATCAATGAAATTTTTATTTTGTTTCTGAAAGTAACAACAGAACTTGTCGATTTTATATTATTATCAATGCCATTGTACACAGTAGGAGCTTTGTATGAAAAAGAGCTTTCATACTTTTTGGTTGAATGTTTAGGTATATGTAATTGACCTCTATTCCGAATGTTGACTTCATGAAGATTGACACGAGCAAGCAACTTCCTGCTCAGATAAGGTGATTGACTCGTAATAACTATTTTATGAACAAAAACTGCATAATGCATATTTCTGCGTTGTTCCATATTGAGTGCATCAAATGAATCAATACAGGGGCCGTACACAACATCAGCATAATTGAAGTGAGACAGGACAAGGGACTCACACAGATATTGCCTCAAACTCCTATTCATAAATTTTTTAGCAGCATATAACAATTTAAGAGCGCAGTAGGCTCGTTGAATAGATTTGCTAACATGTTCTGAAAATTTCAAGTCCTTGTCCATTATAACACCCACATTTTTAACATTGTTGTTGACAGGTAATATCAAGTTGTCTATTTCAATCTTAAAGTTATAATTACTGACTTGAGACCTATATTGATCGTTTCCAAATAAAATAAGTTGAGATTTGTGTGGATTGATATGGAGATTGTGATTTTTTGAAAGATTAATAATTTTTTTTAGGTTATCATTAATTATCATAGATTCCACAACAAGTGTCTGTGGTGAAATTTTCTTGAAAATCTGAGTATCGTCAGCATATAGATGGAATTTACAGTGGTCTGTTTCAGAAAATATATCTGCCGTATATAAAATAAATAAAAGTGGGCCCAATATGGATCCCTGAGGCACTTCTTTAGTAACACTGCGGAACTGGGATTTTGTATTCTTTATGCAGACTTTCTGTTTTCTGTCGATAAGGAACGTTCTGAACATTGCCATTGCTGTATCGCTGAGACCGTAATATTTCAATTTGGAAAGCATTAGATCGTGATTGATGGTGTCAAACGCCTTAGAGAAATCCAGCAACACCAGGGCACTGACTTTACGTTCATCATATGCCTGTAGAATGTTGTCACAAACTTCCAAGAGTGCAGAGGCAGTGCTATGTCCTTTCCGAAAGCCCGATTGATTTTCCGGCAAGATCTTATTGTTTTGGATGAATTCATATATTTGTTCATGAATAATTTTTTCCAATACTTTGGAAAGTATAGGTAGAATACAGATTGGGCGTAGATCCGAGATTGCTTTTGGATCCGACACTTTTGGAAGTGGACATACTATAGATTCTCTCCAAGCTTTTGGAAAATATCCATTTTTCAGACACAGATTTATGATATGCGTTATGGGGAGAATCAAAATTGGACAGTATCTGAGCATACTCAAAGATATTCCGTCTGAACCAAAGGCATTCGACTTTATCGATAATATTGTTTCAGTAATATTTTCAGGATCCACCACTTTGAAATCGAAATTCAAACCTTTATCAAAACTCCCAGAATTATAGAAATTGGTTCTTTCAGAACAATCTTCATCGTAGTTCTGTACCGTTGACAAAAAATATTGGTTTATTTCATCTGGATCACAGAGCTGCGGGGGAATCTCTGATTCTTTATTAGGTTGCACATTTAAATCTCTTAACATTTTCCAGTTTTTTTTTGAGTTGTGATTTTTTCCATCGTTGCTAATGTAATTGAGATATGCTTTTTTTCTCTATTGACAGCGGCGAGGACAAAATTTCTCAACTGTTTGTATGAATTGAAATCATTAGGATTTCTTGTTTTTTATATTTGCCTAATGCTGAGTCTCGTTGCCTCATCATTCTTTTGATAACATCAGTTAACCAAGGGGCCTTTGGTTTAGACACACGAACATCTCTGATGGGTGCATGGCGATTAAAGAGTTTAATAATATTAGTCGACAAAAATTTTACCTTATCATCAATTGACCTCAACTGATAAATAGCATCCCATTGAATTTCTGACAACTGCGCCTCAAAATCAGCTATACAAAAATAGCGAAAGTCCCTGTGTTAGTATTTTCTGTGATTTATAGTAACCTAAATTTTTAAGAGTGATATAAACGAGTCTCTGCTCCTAGGGTTCCGGAAGATTGAACGAGATCATAGCAAGTAACAAATATTTGATCAATGAGAGTCATACTAGTACCTGAAATTCTGGTAGGTTCACTTATAATTTGTGTGAAACCGAAAGCAGACATTGTACGAACCATCTTGTCTACATGATTATCAGTGTCATTGAAAAAATTGAGGTTGAAGTCACCCATGCATATTATTTCATCTACTTTAGGAAGAATATCATTTATTGTTGATTCTAAAATATCGAGTGTTTCATTAATATTAGATTTTGGTTGTCTATACAACACCCCAAAGGCAACAGTTTTTTTGTTTATTTTTATTTTCATCCAAATTTGTTCGAGATTGAAATTCCTTAGAATATTATTTCAGATAGAATTTAAGGATAACGTGAGTTCGAACAAAATATTTCTCAGCGTTTTTTTTGTGTAAGAAAAGAACCCAGAGTGTATTCGTCCTCAAATTTATGAGTTTCATTTTTATGTTTCACGAATATGACTCCATCGGATGTCCAGACTTTCTTCATGTCAAAATTTTCACAAGCCATTTTATAAATCTGCAGTTTGTTGGCAGTTAGATCTTCTTTAACAGCGATTCCAGTCGATTTCAATTTTTTCTTATTGGAATATACCATTCGTCGGGAACGATAGCTTAAGAACTTTACTAAGATCGCTCTTGGATTACTGGGATTTTCTTGAACTTTGCCAACACGAAAGCTGCATTCAAGATCTGCCAGAGCTAATTTAAGATTCATCTTCCCTTGCACAATGTCTAAAACAATGTCATCGGTGTTTTCCCCCTCTGATTCATCTATTCCGAATATTCTTAGCGAATTATTTCTCGAGTACTGCTCTGTACGATCTATTCGTTTGAGTAGGGCGAGGTTATTCTCTTTGAGATTTCGATTTTCACTTATTAAATCTTCAATGATTTTGTTTTGTTTTTTAAGATTCTCTTCAAACTGACAACTTACAGCTGCTTTGATGAGATCCGAAAATGTATTCATGAACTCGCTGGAGTTCAGAACTTCCTTAACAGCAGCCATAATGGCGGGATCAGGAACAGGTGTGTTTCTTCTAGTACTTTTCTCTCCACCGACCATTTTTAGAAGTTCTTATTCACAGACACAGGCTCACAAACAGTAGTTCTATAATTATCCATTTCCACAAAAACCAACAGGTTTGGTTTCAATAAAATAATCAACCAATTGCGAGAGCCACTAAGCCGGTATCTACTCGCTACGCGCCATCAAACTGGTATGATACGAAAGAGTGCAAGGTTCATAAGGAAAATGAGTCTCAGTCGAATTGGCTGAAAATTTGGTATAATGTAGTTTATGATATCCTGACCAAATGTCTCCATGGGCACAACAAGATTTATCAAACATGCGAAGGCAGAATTGTCACTTACCTATAATGTGGCGATTATTTTATCACAAAAAGTCATGGATAGCGATAACAATCATAATATATTCGACAAAAGTTGCAATGAAGAGTTCTATGACTCCATATGCAGGGTGATTCTTTTTAGCTAATGTAACTAATGTCAGATTTTCGTCATAGAGTTTTTGGGCGAAACGAAAAGAGGAAAAAAACGGACTAAATATCGAGATCTACTCGGTAAAAATGGTGGTTCTGATAATAGAGGGCCCTTGGTGGAATTATGGACACACTGCTATCAAGCTTAAGATCATACGATCAGCCGGACGAATGTAGAAGGCCGTAATTCTTGGTTCACTCCGTCTTCTCAGGGCACATGACTCACTCACTCACCCTATGGTTATTGGGTTCAATGACATACCACCACGCCCTTCGGTAGTATCGGAGCTCCAGAGACAGGGCCTGACTGGGATATTCCTGAAAAATTATTATAGTAATAATAATAATAAAGCGTCTTTATCAACCAACAACATAATAATATAACAGGAAAAAACATAACAACTATTTATTGATGTTTAATTTAATATAAAATACTTTTCATCCGTTAACTAGCTCGGTTAAGGTCGCTTTATACCGCTTTAGACTTTAATCAGTGTTTTGTGGTTCATGGAATATACTCGACATGAACAAAATATTTGCTACCTCCCCCCCCCCCCCTGCTAATAAAAGTCAGCAAGTTATTTACGACTCACCAGAGCTCATTGATATCTAGTTTTTTCGTCATATATAACAATTTGTCGTCATATATAACAATTTGGACCCAATGATTAAACTCCCTGTTTTCAAGTTTACTTTGCCCATCGTTGTTTCCATTTTTTTATATATTCAATGAGTTTCCAATTCTATTTTTTTTTCGAATATCCGTTGAATTGTTGCTGAAATATTAACGTAGGTACATAAATGCTTGAAATAGAACGTTTCTTTAATATTATTCAAAAAGTATTCTCTATAATACACCTTTTTTCACTAAGAGAACTTTTCAAACTCCTCAGTTTGAATGTGAATACGCAGATAATAATTAAGATCATTCCCGACTTGGGCAATTATCACAGGTTATTATTTTATATGTACCGGTGCCTGGTTTCCACTGATATTTCGGCATTGGTCATTGAAAATAAGTCACCATGTACATAACAAACATCTTACACCATTTCCTGAATTGAACACGGAAAACGTCTGTATGCTGGATGGACTATGTGGATAACTAAGTTAGTCTCAGCTGGAATCCTTGAATACCTTGTAGAGAAAAAACTGTCCATTTTTGGAGTTTTGATCGGCTCGACTTGAAATACATCATGGTACCCAGTTTCCATAAGAGTGGTGCGGGGTTATTTTGATGGTGGAGAAAGTGTACACTGGGACTCCAATAATTAGAAATGTTTCATAGCATCGAAATGTGTCGAGAATTTGCACGTCATATTCAAACGTTTGAAACTCCGATCAAGTAAAGGCTGAAACACAATGGAAGTTTTATGTTTTTAGTTTAAATTTTCATGATTTTGGATATTTTTTAAGACGAAACTGTCATTGCCATTATTCAAGCTTCATTCTTCAATTCTGTTTTGCATCTTGTTTTATTTGTAAAATTGATATCCAAAATCCCAAAACTTAAAACTTATTACATAAAACTTCCATTGTGTCTACGGCTTAACACAACCTAGATGAGTCATACTCAAATAAACTGAAGGTAACATCTTTTCATAATATTTTCCCTCAAATCATGACATTATTGCCATGTCGCAATTTTTCAAGTATACAATAAGCACGTCAGCTAGGTTTTGATATCATTCTGTCAGGTATATTCATGGCAAAGAAAACCCAAAAATACTGTCTTGGATCAAATATATAGCAATAAGAAGGCAACTGCAACGTTCAAAGCAGCTTGTTGGGAGCATTTAAAAACGATAGTATCTCTATCGCCGAACGGAGATTCTTCGGTTTCGATATAATCTGGTCAGTACAGTAACGCTACATTCGAAATATTAAATGTCAAATATGACATAACAACAAAACATCTGTTTGTTTTCGTTTTTGGCTTATTGGAGTGGTTTTTCGTAAAAAAAGGGCAAATTCTGAGTTAATTTGTCTTAAACTGATGTTAGTTTTTATTATTAAGCAATAGTGAAGCATTTTGGAATGTGTAAAAGACCGTTTAAAGCTGGAAATCAAAATATGTTATTTCATAGGTAAGCTACCAGTGTGGTAACTATCGAGAAAGGAAAACCGAATTTGAAAAGAGTAAAATGAGTGAATTGTGAAAAAACATGTCAATTAGAGCATTGACTGTTCTCAAAATCCTGTGGAGATTATTCCATCATAATTTCAGGTTTCCATTCCATAGTGGGTTTCCATTATTTCTATTTTATTAAATCTCAATATTTCTGTTAACAACGCACGACACTGCCGTTGGGGGAAGATGTTCCTTAAACACAAATTTTAATGCGTGTGCGGCGAGTTACTCATCTAGGTTGTGTTATTTGATCGGAGGTTTGAAATGGGAAGCAGTACCGATATTTCGAATATGACGTCACATTTCGATTCTATAAAACATTTCTAATCATCGGAGTCCCACTGCTGATCTGTTACTCGGTTAGAATTAAAATTCGTGATGCTCGTGGTTCTTCACGCTCAGCTAACGGCTTGCGCTCGGAACTTCCCACTAGCATCGAATTTTCATTTTAACATTACAGAATATTATATTCTTTGGTACTCTCAATACGCTCATTTAGTGCGGTATCATTGGAATAGATCAAGTTTGTGTAGCAATTTCAAGTGGCCTGTATTATCAATTGTA